>OY821793.1:7911268-8519443 GCA_963682175.1 Triglochin maritima | reverse complement strand
TGATATGGGTTCATGTCACGCCTGATTATGCTCTGAGTACGATTCAACTCATTTATGGTCTGAATTTAAGTGCTCATGTCATATAACTGGCTTAGTATCTTATTTATGATGTCTCTTGCTGTTGTGAGTGTTTTACTGTGTATTTTATGTACATATGCTATTGATCTGATGTATTAATGGGTGTATGCATGTGCCACTTATGAATTTTATTCCATAACCCATTTTCATGGCCCGTAGATGACCTATATCGTTGTTGTGTTGTTCGATGGGTTTCTTTTATGGTTGTTTGTGGTTCTTGGTGCCTTTTAGTGGCTGAATTGAGCGTGGTATTCCTGATTGTTCTGGAGCTGTGAGGAGTGTGATTGTATACCCCACACATTGGGCTCATTCTGGTTAATGTAGCAAAAAAGATTAGTAGATCTAGAGATAGCTTGCATTGCGATTTTAATAACTGAATTATGAGCACGTTTGATTCTGGGCCGACGGGCCACGAGTGAGTCCTCTATGTGGAGAGGCTCATTCGCAAAAGACCTCTATATGATGAGGCCAAGCGTAAGATAAGAGCTGCATAGGCACGCTGTCATTCTGGCTCAGGTTCTTACCATGTTTTAAGCGTCTATCTGGCGTACCGCTTTGTGCCAAACGGTGGGTCATTGTCGAGAATTTTTAGGGTCATCGACTGTCTCCCGAAGAGGAATGTGGGCATGGTGACCTACGTCTTCTAGGAGCATGCAGTGACTTGGTGGAGGGGCGACTGTTGGGGTTGTGTTTAGAGACAGAATGAATGTCAACTTGGATGAATTTCTTGTCGAGCTCAACAGGAAGTTCTTCCCTCAACACGTGCAGGACCGGAAGTGCAAAGAATTTCTGGCGTTTGAGCAGCAGGACTTGGGACTGGAGGCCTATATCAACAAGTTCTACTCAGTGGAGAAGTACTATCAGGGGATTTATGTCACGGATGAGTAACGTGCGATGAAGTTGGTTCGGAGACTGCAAAGAGGTCTATCATCGAAGGTCCTGATTAGGATGCCTCAGACTCTGGAGGAGGCAGTAAAGTGCATTACCTTGCTGGACAGATTACCAGGAGGCACAGTCTAATGGGAAGTGGACGTTCGATGCTTCTCGTGGTCTTCAGGACAAGAGGAAGCAGAGCGGCGGTTCGTCAAAAAAGAGCCTCACAGAGGCGAGAAGAAGAGCCAGAAGTCCAGAGGTGGTCGGTTCGAGCACTGTGGAGGAGCACACGCCATGAAGGACTGCTATAGGAAGTCTAGAGCCTGCCTGAGGTGTGGTCAAATGGGCCACTTCGTCCGAGAGTGTCCGCAGAAGAATCCTGGAGGTCATGGTGCAAGTACTAGCACAACATGCACTGATGCGAGTCAGGGCAGGAGTTCTGGTGGACACGGTCGTGACTCGGAGCAGGCAGGCCAGCTGAACGTGTGTTCGCTATCCGAGCTAAGGACGCGAAGAAGTCTGGCGACATCATAGGATGTAAGATGATTATTTCTTGTCGTGTCACGAATACACTCTTTGATTGTGGGGTGATGCATTCCTTCATTTTGGAGGGATTCACGGCCGTAGTGGATAGGGAGCCAGTGGAGCTAACTTTCATCTTGGAGGTCAGTACTCCGGTCGGCGACATTCTTGCTGTGAGGACGTATAGTCCAAGGGTGTCGATGGTGTTGGGAGATGAGAACCTTCCGGTTGACCTTATAGTTTTGCCAATGTCCGATTTTGATGTGATCCTTGAAATGGATTAGCTTTTTGACAACGATGCATATGTCCTCTGCCAGGAAAGGAGAGTTGTGATCTCCCGACCAGAGGGACCTCCATGGGTGGTCAAAAGTGTTTGGGGAGGGGATGGTAGTGTGGTGATCTCTACTCTGAAGGATCGACGACTATTGGAGAAGGGTTATTGCGCGTTTCTGGCGAACATGGTGTCGATAGAGAAGGCGGTCAAGTCTCTGGAGGAGATTGAGGTGGTTCGGGAGTTTCCATACATATTCCCATACGATGTCCAGGGATTGCCATCACCTCGGAAGATTGAATTGTCCATCGACCTGCTGCCGGGATGGCCCCCATCTCCAAGGTGTCATACCACATGGCTCCGACAAAGTTAGCGGAACTGAAGGAGCAGTTGCAGTGACTTTTGGATAAGGGATTCATCAGGCCGAGTGTTTCACCTTAGGGAACTCCAATGTTGTTAGTGAAGAAGGATGGGTTGATGCGGATATGTACCGACTACAGGATGTTTAACAAGATGATGATCAAGAATTGGTATCCCCTGTCGAGGATTGATTACTTGTTCGACTAGCTGCATATGGCAAAGGTGTTCTCCAAGATCGATCTGCGGTTTGGATACCATCAGTTGAGGATTAAGAGAGAGGATGTTTTGAAGATGCCATTCAGGATGCGCTATGGTCACTTTGAGTTTTTGGTGATGCCTTTTGGATTGACCAATGCGCCGATGACTTTTATGGATCTGAAGAACCGATCCATTTCTGGATCAATTTGTGATTGTGTTCGTGGATGACATCCTGATTTACTCGGCAGACTTGAAGCAGCATGAGGAACATCTGAGGACAGTGCTTGAGATTCTGCGGAAGGAGCACCTATTCGCAAAGTTCTCGAAGTGCAAATTTTGATTGGACCAGGTGGCATTCCTTGGGCACGTACTCTCGAAGGATGGCATTATGGCGGACCTTGGGAAGGTCGAGGTTGTCCTGGACTGAAAGGCGACAACCAATGTGTCGGAGATTAGGAGTTTTGTTGGACTCGCGGGTTATTACCGACGATTTAACCAGGATTTCTCCAAAATCACGGCACCGTTGACGATGTTGACCAGGAAAGAAGTGAAGTTTAATTGGTCACTAAAGTGCGAGCAAGCTTTCCACAAGCTAAAGAGGCGGTTGACTTCGGCACCAGTGTTGACACTTCCGAGTGGATCAGGTGGCTTCGTGATCTACAGTGACACTTCGGGGACTGGTTCGGGTTGTGTGCTCATGCAGTATGAGAAGGTCAGGGCGTATGCATTGAGGCAACTGAAGGTGTGTGAGAAGAATTATACCACACACGACTTGGAGCTTCTAGCAATGGTTTTCGCTCTGAAGATCTGAAGGCACTACTTATATGGGGAGCAGTTTGAGGTGATGACCGATCATCAGAGCTTGAAGTACTTGTTATCGCAAGAGGAGCTTAATATGAGGTAGTGGCGGTGGCTGGAGTTCATTAAGGACTACGACTTCACCATTTCGTATCATCCGGGGAAGGCGAATTCTGTAGATGATGTCCTTAGCAAAAAGTGGGAAGGCTATGTGGCCTAATTAAGGATTCAGGAGTGGAGGTTGTTGGAAGATCTGGCAGATTGGCATCCGTTCGTGGAGAAGACCGGCCGAGTGGGGTTGGCTAGCTTGCAAGTTCAGCCGACCATCATCCAGAGAATAGTGCGTAAGTAGAGTGAGGATTTGGAGTCGAGTTCATTGCTTCAACCGACCAAGGCTGAGAATTCTGAGTTTAGGGTCGCAGTGGATGGAGGTCTGTGATTTTGGGATCGTCTGTGGGTTCCGAATGTTGATGGGCCGAGGCAGAAGATTATGGATGAGGCTTATGGCTCTAAGTACACTGTACATCCGGGTAGTACTAAGATGTACAAGGACTTATAGCGGAGTTTCTGTTGGAGAGTAATGAAGCGGGATGTTGCTGATTTTGTCTCGTGGTGCCTAGTCTGTTAGCAGGTTAAGACTGAGCACTAGGGTCCAACAAACACGATGCAGCAGATTGAGCTTCCCGAGTGGAAGTGGGAGCACGTGACTATGGATTTTGTCATGAGATTTCCTAGGACCAGTAATTCGCACAATGCTATCTGGGTGATTGTGGATCGTCTGATGAAGACCGCTCATTTTCTGGCGACTCGAGTGACGACATCATTGGAGGCTCTGACGAGCCTATAAATCTCAGATATAGTCAGACTGTATGGAGTTCCGATGTCTATCATCTCATATTGGGATCCCCATTTCACTTCGAGATTCTGGGACAGCCTGCACAAGACGGTTGGGACGAGGTTGATGTTCAGAATTGCATTTCATCCTCATACCGATGGCAATCGAAGAGGACGATTCAGACTCTAGAGGACATGCTCAGGACTTGTGTGTTGGATCTTGCTGGGAGTTGGGACGATTATCTCCCATTGGTGGATTTTGCCTACAACAACGGTTATAACATGAGCATTAGCATGGCGTCGTACGAGACTTTGTATGGGCGACCTTGTCGTTCACGTCTCTGCTGTAGCGAGGTGGGAGAGAGACAACTGTTGGGGCATGAGATTGTACAATTGTATGCTTACCATGTGGATATAATCTGACGCAAATTGGTAATGGCTCAGAATAGGCAGAAGAGTTATGCGGATAGGAAGCGTCGAGAGTTGCAGTTCGAGTTGGAGATCACGTCTTTCTGAATGTTTCACCTACGAATAGCGTGATAAGATTCGGGCAGAAAGGGAAACTAAGTCTTAGATATGTTGGACCTTTCGAGATCCTGGAGCATGTTTGTGCGGTGGCGTATCGTGTGGCTTTACCACCACAATTTTTTTGGCAAAGCAAAAGGGAGGCGTGGCCTCAAAATTTTATTGATTTGTGTAAATAGACTTACATACAAACCAACCCAACATACACTCATAGGCCCTCAAAGCTTGCTGGGTATAAGCTCAGATGCTCACCTAGCACATACAGTATCACAAGTTTCACCGTCTACTACAATGTATTACAGTACGCTTACATTGCTTTGCTAATGACTAGTTGTTTATCGCCATGTTGTCTCAAAAGTCACCCTTTCATGCTCTTCTCCCTTTCCTTCCAACATACCGAGCCTCTTGATCCGAATCACATCCTTCACTTACTGAATAGTGGACTCCACTCGTCGTTCCTCTCCCTTCATACATCGCCTATCCGTTCCTCCCAGCATTCGAACACCATGGCTCCCAAAGCTAGCTTCAGCGTTAGTGCACCATGCTTAGAAGGTGCATTCCACATTTGAACCCTATAGATCTCCTCTAATGTAGTTGTTATCATGCGGCCTATATCTCCTCCCACCCTCCTAATTGTGTCCCATACAACCTGTACGAAAGGGCACTCCCAAAATAAGTGTGTTAAATCCTCATTGGCATTCTTACATAACGCGCACCTTGATACCACGCATAGCTTCAGCCCCGTACGTCTCATCATATCTGTTGGCTTTTTGGCTAATAATCGTTAATCCGTATTGATGATTAATCAACATATCAATAAACACATGTATCAATTAAAGATCGTTGCTTGCATATACTTGTATTATCAAACGTTTCAGGAACCAAGTTTGAGTTTAATCGAGAGATGAAGATTGAAACGTAGTTAAGTTTACATTCTATGTATTTAGGTTGCAAATGTAACTTGGCACTTCAAATCTTCGATTCATTGCATTGCATGACACTTAGGAAACCTATAGAAGTCTCACATAACATTCCAATTATCTTTAGACTTCAATAGGGAATCATCGAAACTCATTAGAAACCTAGAACAGGATTTCTGCACTCAACCGGTCGACCGGTAGAATCATTTGGTTCGACCGGTTTTCTTCAGACTGTCCCAGAATGCCCTGTTATGTCCAAACGGTCGACCAAATTCCTCATCTCGTTCGACCGTTACATTCATCTATTTTGCCATGTCTGAAAATGGTCTTCCGGTATACCTATTATGTTCGACCGTCTCACCTTGTCAAGTGATAGGAATTAGTTCATTCGATACAAATCCCCAGCCTATCAGTTGTCGACACGTGTCCTGGTTAGTGAAACTTTCGGTCGACCAAAACTTTGCTTTTGTTCGACCGATTGCATTTCCATATTCGTATTAAATGTGACAGTTATACTTGTCGTATACTCCAACAGTCGTATACACCTTTCTCACCTAACCCCTCTTTTGGATTTGGTCTTCTGGTCGACCAAAAGTTCCTTAACGGTCGACCGAATCTAGAAAACTTTCCATACCCAATTTTACTGGGAGTTTTCGGTCGAACCCCCAATTCATTCTGTTCGACCGATTGTCCTTGGCTTTATCCTGTCTGAAATCCAACATGTCAAACAGTCGACCAAAACTCTCTTCTAGGTCGACCGATACTTGTATCTTCTCCTGATCAAGTCTTACTGGTCTGTTTCGGTCGAACTAGTGATCTAGTCCGTTCGACCGATCACTTAAGTTCTAACCCAGTTAGTCCAACTGTTTGCATCTTTGCTCGACCAAACCATTTACTTTTGCATTCCGGTCAACCGATTAACCTAATCTGGTCGATTGTTCGTGTCCTGAAATGTGACTTGTCACTTCCTGACTTGTGTTTTCTTGCACAACTTTCTACCATTTCAATCCCAATGGCTAGAACTAGTTTATAGCTTATAAATAGAGCTGAGAACACTCATCTAAGGTGACCAATCTTTCTCTAAGATCAAATCTCATTACTACTCTCATATTTGCTCTAAACACTTGTGCTCGCATCTTCTCACTTGAAATCACCATCCTTGATTGCATCATTGATGAGAATTATATTTATACCGCAAGTGCACGGCCGCGATGAAGCGGTGGCAAGTACGGGTCGAACACAAGGAGGGAGAGATTTCGTTGTTAATGTTATTTTCGATTAGGAGGAAGAAGGAGAGAAGAATTAATTTGGGTTTTTGGGGTTTTTGGTTTAATTAACTAAAGTACGAAACAAAAGCAATTAGAACTAAAACAAGAAATAAGAAGAGAAATCCGTTGGGTGGAGGATTAGATTTAGGTGTAGATTGGAGAATGGAGAAACTTGAAATAAATCATGTTAGTTATGAAGCATTACAAGATAAATGATTTAACATAAACTCAAGTAATCAAAATATACTAAACACATACCTTAGTAGCATTTATTGATGTAAAAGTAATCTAAATGAAAGACATATGATGCAATGTATGCAATGCATCAATCATCCATTTCAAGTGCTCAAGATTAGTTGCTGAAGTAAAGTCTTCAAGAGTTGTACTAAGCTTTTGGAGTGAAGCTCTTCTCGGATTGTAAGAAGGTGGTCCAAGCTAGGCGAGGGTGTTCGTAAAGCTTGTGGCGTAAAGGCATGATCTCGGCCCGCAACGGAGATCGTATTAGTGGAGAACGGGAAGTTGCTCGAGTAACAACAATTCGTAAGAGAGGACTAGGATCTGGTGGTTGGATCCAAACCTCTATACATCCGGTGTCGTGGTTTGTTGTTCTCTCCATTTTAATTGTCTTAGCTTTTAATTTGGCATAGTTTGTTAAACTATCTTAATTTGTCTATTCACCCCCTTTAGACTAAGATTAGGGCCTAGTAGATCTTACATTTGGTATCAGAGCCTTGTTAATTGCATTTAGACAAATTCATTTTGTAACAATGGCCCAACAACGAGAGGGATTTCACACCGGAAGACCTCCGTTGTTTGATGGAACCAACTATACTATTGGAAGAAACATATGACCACATTCATACAATCTTATGATGTTAAACTATGGGTGTTCTTTCAAATACCATATATACAAAACAAACCATTAGAACACATGGATGATGATGAATTAGCCATGATTCAAATGAATGCGAAACTCATGAACATACTTATGTGTGGTTTGACCGAAGAACAATATAGTATAATTAATGCATGTGATTCTGCATTTCAAGCTTGACATATGTTAGAAAGTCACTTTGAAGGTCGATCATCGGTTAAGGAAACTAGCCTAGATTCTTTAATGCAAAAGTATGAAATGTTTGCTATGAAACCAAATGAATCCATTAGCGAGATGCATACTCGCTTTACTCTTATTACTAACTCTTTGAAGAACCTTGGTAAGGTTTTGGTTGAAGGTGATAAGGTACGAAAGTTTCTTAGGTCCTTGACCTTGGATTGGGAGAAAAAAGACTACGGCAATTGAAGAAGCCAAAGATCTCTCAAAGTTGAAGATGGAGGATCTCATTGGAAGCCTCATGGCGTACAAGATTCAAATGGAATAAAGAAGAGAGAAGGAGAAGGAACGGGAAGGGTGTAGACGGAAGGAGAAGCAAATTGCTTTAAAAGCAATCTCGGATTCGGACGCAATCGAAGATGAGGACACTGATGAAGATGTTGCTTTCCTAACCTGCAACTTCAAGAAGTTCCTCTCCAAAAGATAATTTGCAAAAGGAAGAGGAGAATTTTCTCGGACATTCACTTGCAATGAGTGTAACAAAAGTGGCCACATGAAGAAGGATTGCCCATTGCTTAGGTGATGCAAGAGCTGCTGGATATAATATGATGGGGCCATTGATTAGCAACCAAATCATTAAGGAGTCATTGGCTAGCGAGCAAATCAGCAAGGATAGCAACCAAATCAGCAAGGAAGGAAATTTTCTACTGTCCAGCCAAGTTAGCAAGGAGGTTTCCTTCCAACCAGCCAGCAAAATGAACAAGGAAACTTCCCTCCCGCCACACATGAAATTTAATTGCTTCCAATTAGGTTTATGGAAGGTTCCCTGAGTTCCAGCCAACCAGCTGAGCCAGCAAGAAGCTTCCTTTCCCATCCGCCCATGATTGCTCCCAATTTCCTTTCCCAACCGCACATGATTGCTTCCAATTAAGTTTATGGAAGGTTTCCTGATTTTTATTTCATTTAAACAAGTATTTTCGTAGTTAATTATTTCCTTTGTTGTTATTTGTTTTAATTAGATGCAAATCATAGGAGTTGCCTTGTTGGTTAACTTCCTAATTCCTATACTGATTTAAAGCTATAAAAGACCTGGCTTGTAGGTCAAGAAAACAACCAATTTTCGTTTTGAATAATTATACAAAATTCAGACATAGTTCTATCTCAACTTGGTGTTCTTCTCTTCAATTTTCTTGTAGTTGTGGGTGTCATACGCTTGTAGAATCCATCACAATTCTACACGGCCTCAGTTGGTACCAGAGCCAAAAATCCTCCCTCTAGTTGCTGCTTCATCAGCGTCATGGCTGGTAGATGTGGTGGTCGTGGGCGTCGTAGAGTTAATCCAGAAGAGGGACTGCCGCACCATGGTCACAGCAATGAAGATGCTGAGTTGATTGAGGATCTACAAAGACAAATTACTGAGGTAACCCAACGTCTTGCTGTGCAAGATCTAAACCATCGAGAGACTGAAGATCCGGACTCCGACACAAGCTCGAATCTCCACAACATGTTCCATGATCGTGGTGCTGGTCAAGGACATCGTGGTTGGGGTGTTCGGCATGGAGACCTCGGTTTCAAGATGGAGCTGCCACAATTTTCTTGTACGTTGCATGCTGATGCTTTCGTGGACTGGTTGAATGAAGTCGAACGTGTATTTGACTACAAGGAGGTTCCAGAGCATATGAAGGTTAAGCTAATCGCCATCCGACTCAAGGGAAGAGCATCTGCGTGGTGGGAACAATTGAGGCGCACCCGCGAAAGGCAAGGCAAGACCAAGCTGACCGAATGGTGCAAGATGAAAAAAAGATGAAGGAGCACTTTCTTCCTTTCGGCTACACGCAATCCTTGTTTCAGAGGCTTCATGCATTGAGGCAAGGCGTGAGGTCGGTGGATGACTACACAGAGGAGTTCTATCAGTTGGTGGCTCGGAATGATCTATCGGAGTCAGAGGAGCAATCAGTGGCACGATACTTGGGGGGATTACGACCATCCCTACAAGATGCCCTCAGCCTGCACTCGTTATGGACGGTTTCTGAGGCCTATCAGCGAGCCCTCGCAGAAGAGAAGCAGCAGAGAAGGTGAGTCACCACCGTCCAGGAGCAGCAGCAGCCCAACCGGACTGCTAGACCTTCTGAGGCGCGCCCTCAGCAACCACCGTTCCAGGGCAAGCCTAAGACGGGTGTGAAGTGCTATAGGTGTGGAGAGGAGGGCCACATCGCATCCAGCTGTGGGAAAACCACCAGCAAAGGTGGGAAGAACCTCCTGATTGAGGATAACCTTGGGAGCGAGGACGAGGTTGATGGCGAACCCGTGTTTGATGAATATGAGGACGAAGATGGGATGTTGTATGGGGATGGACCAGAAACTCTACTCATCTGCAAAAGTCTTCTAACATCTAATGGTGGGTCAGGAGATGAGTTATTGAGACATAATAATTTTCGTACCACTTGCACGGTCGCCGATAAGATGTGCAAGATGATCATCGATAGTGGCAGTTCTGAGAACGTGGTGTCCGAAGAGGTAGTCCGGAAGTTGCAGCTGAAGACCAATTCTCATCCCAAACCATACCAATCATCTTGGCTGAGAAAGGAGACGGATATAAATCTGGACAAGAGGTGCTTGGTGTCATATTCAAGCGGAAGAAAATACCTTGACAAACTGAAGCCCGGATGTTTGTTCATTAATCGAAAAAATGTTCATTCTTCACAACCTCAGTCACCTTCCTTAGATTTGTGGTGTCTATTGATGTTGTTCATGCTGACCCCGGCAAGGTGAATGTCATTTATGAGTGGCTTCTACCAAAGAATTTAAGGACTTCTGATGTGTTTAATGTGAAGCATCTTAGTCCGTACTTCAGCAACGAGGGGGAAGCCGAAGCAAACTCGAGGACGAGTTCTTTCCAACCAGGGGTGACTGATGCAGGAGCTGCTGGATATAATATTATGGGGGCCATTGATTAGCAACCAAATCATTAAGGAGTCATTGGCTAGCGAGCAAATCAGCAAGGATAGCAACCAAATCAGCAAGGAAGGAAATTTTCTACTGTCCAGCCAAGTTAGCAAGGAGGTTTCCTTCCAACCAGCCAGCAAAATGAACAAGGAAACTTCCCTCCCGCCACACATGAAATTTAATTGCTTCCAATTAGGTTTATGGAAGGTTCCCTGAGTTCCAGCCAACCAGCTGAGCCAGCAAGAAGCTTCCTTTCCCATCCGCCCATGATTGCTCCCAATTTCCTTTCCCAACCGCACATGATTGCTTCCAATTAAGTTTATGGAAGGTTTCCTGATTTTTATTTCATTTAAACAAGTATTTTCGTAGTTAATTATTTCCTTTGTTGTTATTTGTTTTAATTAGATGCAAATCATAGGAGTTGCCTTGTTGGTTAACTTCCTAATTCCTATACTGATTTAAAGCTATAAAAGACCTGGCTTGTAGGTCAAGAAAACAACCAATTTTCGTTTTGAATAATTATACAAAATTCAGACATAGTTCTATCTCAACTTGGTGTTCTTCTCTTCAATTTTCTTGTAGTTGTGGGTGTCATACGCTTGTAGAATCCATCACAATTCTACACGGCCTCAGTTGGTACCAGAGCCAAAAATCCTCCCTCTAGTTGCTGCTTCATCAGCGTCATGGCTGGTAGATGTGGTGGTCGTGGGCGTCGTAGAGTTAATCCAGAAGAGGGACTGCCGCACCATGGTCACAGCAATGAAGATGCTGAGTTGATTGAGGATCTACAAAGACAAATTACTGAGGTAACCCAACGTCTTGCTGTGCAAGATCTAAACCATCGAGAGACTGAAGATCCGGACTCCGACACAAGTTCGAATCTCCACAACATGTTCCATGATCGTGGTGCTGGTCAAGGACATCGTGGTTGGGGTGTTCGGCATGGAGACCTCGGTTTCAAGATGGAGCTGCCACAATTTTCTTGTACGTTGCATGCTGATGCTTTCGTGGACTGGTTGAATGAAGTCGAACGTGTATTCGACTACAAGGAGGTTCCAGAGCATATGAAGGTTAAGCTAATCGCCATCCGACTCAAGGGAAGAGCATCTGCGTGGTGGGAACAATTGAGGCGCACCCGCGAAAGGCAAGGCAAGACCAAGCTGACCGAATGGTGCAAGATGAAAAAAAGATGAAGGAGCACTTTCTTCCTTTCGGCTACACGCAATCCTTGTTTCAGAGGCTTCATGCATTGAGGCAAGGCGTGAGGTCGGTGGATGACTACACAGAGGAGTTCTATCAGTTGGTGGCTCGGAATGATCTATCGGAGTCAGAGGAGCAATCAGTGGCACGATACTTGGGGGGATTACGACCATCCCTACAAGATGCCCTCAGCCTGCACTCGTTATGGACGGTTTCTGAGGCCTATCAGCGAGCCCTCGCAGAAGAGAAGCAGCAGAGAAGGTGAGTCACCACCGTCCAGGAGCAGCAGCAGCCCAACCGGACTGCTAGACCTTCTGAGGCGCGCCCTCAGCAACCACCGTTCCAGGGCAAGCCTAAGACGGGTGTGAAGTGCTATAGGTGTGGAGAGGAGGGCCACATCGCATCCAGCTGTGGGAAAACCACCAGCAAAGGTGGGAAGAACCTCCTGATTGAGGATAACCTTGGGAGCGAGGACGAGGTTGATGGCGAACCCGTGTTTGATGAATATGAGGACGAAGATGGGATGTTGTATGGGGATGGACCAGAAACTCTACTCATCTGCAAAAGTCTTCTAACATCTAATGGTGGGTCAGGAGATGAGTTATTGAGACATAATAATTTTCGTACCACTTGCACGGTCGCCGATAAGATGTGCAAGATGATCATCGATAGTGGCAGTTCTGAGAACGTGGTGTCCGAAGAGGTAGTCCGGAAGTTGCAGCTGAAGACCAATTCTCATCCCAAACCATACCAATCATCTTGGCTGAGAAAGGAGACGGATATAAATCTGGACAAGAGGTGCTTGGTGTCATATTCAAGCGGAAGAAAATACCTTGACAAACTGAAGCCCGGATGTTTGTTCATTAATCGAAAAAATGTTCATTCTTCACAACCTCAGTCACCTTCCTTAGATTTGTGGTGTCTATTGATGTTGTTCATGCTGACCCCGGCAAGGTGAATGTCATTTATGAGTGGCTTCTACCAAAGAATTTAAGGACTTCTGATGTGTTTAATGTGAAGCATCTTAGTCCGTACTTCAGCAACGAGGGGGAAGCCGAAGCAAACTCGAGGACGAGTTCTTTCCAACCAGGGGTGACTGATGCAGGAGCTGCTGGATATAATATTATGGGGGCCATTGATTAGCAACCAAATCATTAAGGAGTCATTGGCTAGCGAGCAAATCAGCAAGGATAGCAACCAAATCAGCAAGGAAGGAAATTTTCTACTGTCCAGCCAAGTTAGCAAGGAGGTTTCCTTCCAACCAGCCAGCAAAATGAACAAGGAAACTTCCCTCCCGCCACACATGAAATTTAATTGCTTCCAATTAGGTTTATGGAAGGTTCCCTGAGTTCCAGCCAACCAGCTGAGCCAGCAAGAAGCTTCCTTTCCCATCCGCCCATGATTGCTCCCAATTTCCTTTCCCAACCGCACATGATTGCTTCCAATTAAGTTTATGGAAGGTTTCCTGATTTTTATTTCATTTAAACAAGTATTTTCGTAGTTAATTATTTCCTTTGTTGTTATTTGTTTTAATTAGATGCAAATCATAGGAGTTGCCTTGTTGGTTAACTTCCTAATTCCTATACTGATTTAAAGCTATAAAAGACCTGGCTTGTAGGTCAAGAAAACAACCAATTTTCGTTTTGAATAATTATACAAAATTCAGACATAGTTCTATCTCAACTTGGTGTTCTTCTCTTCAATTTTCTTGTAGTTGTGGGTGTCATACGCTTGTAGAATCCATCACAATTCTACACGGCCTCAGTTGGTACCAGAGCCAAAAATCCTCCCTCTAGTTGCTGCTTCATCAGCGTCATGGCTGGTAGATGTGGTGGTCGTGGGCGTCGTAGAGTTAATCCAGAAGAGGGACTGCCGCACCATGGTCACAGCAATGAAGATGCTGAGTTGATTGAGGATCTACAAAGACAAATTACTGAGGTAACCCAACGTCTTGCTGTGCAAGATCTAAACCATCGAGAGACTGAAGATCCGGACTCCGACACAAGTTCGAATCTCCACAACATGTTCCATGATCGTGGTGCTGGTCAAGGACATCGTGGTTGGGGTGTTCGGCATGGAGACCTCGGTTTCAAGATGGAGCTGCCACAATTTTCTTGTACGTTGCATGCTGATGCTTTCGTGGACTGGTTGAATGAAGTCGAACGTGTATTCGACTACAAGGAGGTTCCAGAGCATATGAAGGTTAAGCTAATCGCCATCCGACTCAAGGGAAGAGCATCTGCGTGGTGGGAACAATTGAGGCGCACCCGCGAAAGGCAAGGCAAGACCAAGCTGACCGAATGGTGCAAGATGAAAAAAAGATGAAGGAGCACTTTCTTCCTTTCGGCTACACGCAATCCTTGTTTCAGAGGCTTCATGCATTGAGGCAAGGCGTGAGGTCGGTGGATGACTACACAGAGGAGTTCTATCAGTTGGTGGCTCGGAATGATCTATCGGAGTCAGAGGAGCAATCAGTGGCACGATACTTGGGGGGATTACGACCATCCCTACAAGATGCCCTCAGCCTGCACTCGTTATGGACGGTTTCTGAGGCCTATCAGCGAGCCCTCGCAGAAGAGAAGCAGCAGAGAAGGTGAGTCACCACCGTCCAGGAGCAGCAGCAGCCCAACCGGACTGCTAGACCTTCTGAGGCGCGCCCTCAGCAACCACCGTTCCAGGGCAAGCCTAAGACGGGTGTGAAGTGCTATAGGTGTGGAGAGGAGGGCCACATCGCATCCAGCTGTGGGAAAACCACCAGCAAAGGTGGGAAGAACCTCCTGATTGAGGATAACCTTGGGAGCGAGGACGAGGTTGATGGCGAACCCGTGTTTGATGAATATGAGGACGAAGATGGGATGTTGTATGGGGATGGACCAGAAACTCTACTCATCTGCAAAAGTCTTCTAACATCTAATGGTGGGTCAGGAGATGAGTTATTGAGACATAATAATTTTCGTACCACTTGCACGGTCGCCGATAAGATGTGCAAGATGATCATCGATAGTGGCAGTTCTGAGAACGTGGTGTCCGAAGAGGTAGTCCGGAAGTTGCAGCTGAAGACCAATTCTCATCCCAAACCATACCAATCATCTTGGCTGAGAAAGGAGACGGATATAAATCTGGACAAGAGGTGCTTGGTGTCATATTCAAGCGGAAGAAAATACCTTGACAAACTGAAGCCCGGATGTTTGTTCATTAATCGAAAAAATGTTCATTCTTCACAACCTCAGTCACCTTCCTTAGATTTGTGGTGTCTATTGATGTTGTTCATGCTGACCCCGGCAAGGTGAATGTCATTTATGAGTGGCTTCTACCAAAGAATTTAAGGACTTCTGATGTGTTTAATGTGAAGCATCTTAGTCCGTACTTCAGCAACGAGGGGGAAGCCGAAGCAAACTCGAGGACGAGTTCTTTCCAACCAGGGGTGACTGATGCAGGAGCTGCTGGATATAATATTATGGGGGCCATTGATTAGCAACCAAATCATTAAGGAGTCATTGGCTAGCGAGCAAATCAGCAAGGATAGCAACCAAATCAGCAAGGAAGGAAATTTTCTACTGTCCAGCCAAGTTAGCAAGGAGGTTTCCTTCCAACCAGCCAGCAAAATGAACAAGGAAACTTCCCTCCCGCCACACATGAAATTTAATTGCTTCCAATTAGGTTTATGGAAGGTTCCCTGAGTTCCAGCCAACCAGCTGAGCCAGCAAGAAGCTTCCTTTCCCATCCGCCCATGATTGCTCCCAATTTCCTTTCCCAACCGCACATGATTGCTTCCAATTAAGTTTATGGAAGGTTTCCTGATTTTTATTTCATTTAAACAAGTATTTTCGTAGTTAATTATTTCCTTTGTTGTTATTTGTTTTAATTAGATGCAAATCATAGGAGTTGCCTTGTTGGTTAACTTCCTAATTCCTATACTGATTTAAAGCTATAAAAGACCTGGCTTGTAGGTCAAGAAAACAACCAATTTTCGTTTTGAATAATTATACAAAATTCAGACATAGTTCTATCTCAACTTGGTGTTCTTCTCTTCAATTTTCTTGTAGTTGTGGGTGTCATACGCTTGTAGAATCCATCACAATTCTACATGGCGTCATTAGGCCGAGGGATCGTGAACGAAGAGAAGAAAAGAAATATCCTCCTAGAAAAGAAAGGGATGAGAGACCAAGAAGAGATAGAGATGAAAGGCCATCCCGAAAAGAAATAGAAGAGAGGCCTAGAAGATGTGATGATTACAAGAGAAGAGATCGTCGCGAGAAAGATGGGAAAAAGGCTCTCAAGGCTACTTGGGATGACTCAAGCTCATCAAAGGACTCCGACATCGAATACTCCCAAGAAGAAGAAGCACACATGTGTTTCATGGATTCAAATGTTGATTCCGACTCAAGCCCACCTCCATCACCAAAGACGAGTGATCAACCTCACATGGTGGAGATTGACGACGATGAGGTATGTCTAAACGAAACACCTCCCTATGATGATCTATTACATGCCTTTCATGAACTTGCCGAGAGATATGAAATGATTTGTCATAAAAACAAATTAGCAAGAAAAGTGAATTTAGATCAATCTATCAAATGTGATATGCTAGCGAAAGAAATTGAGACTCTAAATGTTGAGATAAAAATTCTGAAATCTACAAAAGAGAGTCATACAAATGAAGATCTCATTGCCATGAATAAGCAACTCACAAAAGATTTAGAAAAATTCACTTTAGGTAGAAAATGCTTAACATGCTTCTTGGAACACAAACTCAGTCTCTAACAAAATATGGTCTAGGCTACAAGGGAGGCAAACAAAAGAAACCCACATCTTATTTTGTTAAAATGAACAATTTGCTTGTTAAGAAAACAAATTATTCAAATGTTTGGGTACCTAAGACTACTCAAGTTTGGGTACCAAAAGCTAACCCTCAAGGACCCAAACAAATTTGGGTACCAAAGTTTTCACTTATCTCTTGTTTGTAGATAAAAGCAAGGAGAAAAGGGAAGTAGATTTTCGATAGCGGGTGCTCAAGGCAAATGACGGGAGACTCCAAAGTTCTATCAAGCTTAATGTAACGCCCCCGATCTCACGGGTACGCACACTGGGAAAGGAACACAAGTGTCGCGATCAGAGACCTCCGCGACGACCGAAGGTGTTACTTAAGGTTGACCAACACGACTCGACAAAAGTGAAAGAAGTCATGCAAAAATGGACTGACATAATACATAACAGAAATAACAGAATAATCATAACGGTAAGAAGTTCTATTACATTACATCAAGTCCAAACGGGAAAACGTAGTAAACAATGCGGAAGCAAAAGATAACTGGAGAATGTGGTCGACGTGTCCCTCGTGTACAGAATCTTCGGAACTCGTCCAGTCTGCCCTGTGGGACCTAAGTACCTGCAAGCACCGCATTTAACAATGCGTGAGTTTTCAATTAAGAAAACCCAGTATGCCCCCGCCAATGCAATAAATGAAAGATAGCATGAATTTAATTAAGGCAAGCATCAGAACAGAACAGAACAGAGAGCATCAAGTACAACAGAAGGCTACGACCCCAGAAGCCGTGCCGATCGGGCGCACCCGAATCGTTCCTCAATAGGAACCAGAACACCAGCCTAGCTGGTCAAAGGCGGTCACTCGTCAGTGACCCACCGTTCGGCACAAGGCGGTGCGCCGGCTAAGTGTCCCAATTCGCGGAAATAGACCTACATGGTGTCATCGCGAACTTGGGAACACCTAACCTGAGACAGAATGGCAGCGCGCCTGCCCAGGACTTATCTTAGGCCTGGCCCTCACATAGGGGTCTTAATCGAATGGCCTCTGAAGCTAGAGGACCCACCCGTGGCCCGTCGGCCCAGAAACAAAACGTGCCCAAAATTACATTATCAGATTATATGCAATGCAAACTAGCCGAGGGTCTATATATCTAGGGAGTGCGGGCTTAAGGAAGGGTACTCAAGTACTTCCTTGCAGCTCCTCACAAAAATCAGACCATGACATTAATATCAAAATGCAAAAGCAATCAATCATAACAGAATTGGTAACATGATATAATTACTAATTAAATCATCTACGGGTCATGATAAGGATGTTATAAGGTCTGATTTCCTACATGCCACTCAAGACCACACCATAATGTCACAAATCATTAACACACAAGCATGACAATAATAATAGAAAGAAAGTATCAGCAATTAGACAACCCAGTGAACCACTAACAACTCACGTAGCATGAAAATGGAATTCCAGCAACGTGCATGTATTCAAAACATGGGACTTGGCTCTAAATCAGAAATTATGAGAGTATAATTTAAGAGTTACAACAGGAGCACATGTCATACGATCAGCAATTAAGTTATGCAGCTACCAAGAATATGACCATGAAGCCATGCAGGACACATGTCTTATAACTAACAATTAATCGTGTGGACTACATGACTATAACCAGGAATGATTGCACGATTAGGCTTATGATCAGTAATATATATGGGTAGAGTATCTAAGTATGGATAAAAATAATACGTGAACATGTAATCAATAAATCAGTAACCAATCGTGAAAGAGCATCCAGATATAACCACAAAACGATTTCATGCACATATGACCTACTTTCGTTATGTCCTCATGAATTGCTAGAAGAATTTTATCATTCCTTAACCCCTAATCACATAACCTATAATCCGCATACAATCTTATTGTCACCTCGATAAAATCATGAATCATTTCAAGAATATAAGACCCACAATCTACAACGATTCAAGAAGACATGATGCGAATATAACTACTGAATAAACGTAACATGGCATCAATAAATCGCAACAATATGTGTAGATCTCTTTTAAGCAAAGACGTGAAATCATTCAAGATTGCGAAACCAAAATCAGGAACACATCTAGGAGAAACACGTTAACAAAATAACAATAGATCCCATCATCTATCGACATGAGTTGGGTTGCAAAACATGCAACTTTCTTGCAGCAACCCTACCCGACTTGCTCCCACAACTCCTCCTCCTTCCTCCCTGGTTTGTCCAGTAAACCACCAAGGATAACGTGAAGAAGGTGTCGCATTAGTGGGAGAGGTACCCGCCCATCGGCTGAAGCCTAGGGTTGCACCACCATCCACATTCCCGGATAGGTTCTAGACGTGCCAACCTTAAACCTCAGACCCGACCAGCCAAGGATGTTGGGCAGCCTTCGCCCAACACACCCTACCTCGTCCTATACTATGGCTGGAGGCATACCTGAAGAATGGAAGATGCTGAGCTAAACCTAAATCCGCCAAGACTCCCCTAGCCGCACGCAAGGAGCTCCTCCGGATTTCTTCTACCAAGCTGCTGGAGATGCTGGAGATTTCGGTGGTTGTGTGGAGAGGGGTGGGAGGTAGGGTCGGCTGGCTGGTAGGGTTTCTATTGGTGCAACTTATAAGGAACAACCACCAACAAGGCAAGAGATTATTGGCT
Source organism: Triglochin maritima (assembly GCA_963682175.1). Taxonomy (NCBI): domain Eukaryota; kingdom Viridiplantae; phylum Streptophyta; class Magnoliopsida; order Alismatales; family Juncaginaceae; genus Triglochin; species Triglochin maritima. The sequence continues at coordinate 8,500,145 of OY821793.1, read as the reverse complement.
TTGATGGCCAATTAAGACTTTCCTTAAAGTCTCCAATTCAAATATTGCAAGATTCTCCTTTGCTGATTTGGTAACTCAGCCACACCAATTCTACTCCAGCCCGACACGCCTCAACCAATGAAACAAATCCACACCCAAGGATTGCACCAGATTGAACCGATTAAGTCGATCGAACGCAACCGCACCCGACGGTCGAACCCGCCCAAATAGGAAACTTCTACGAAACCAGACATAACCTCAAAACGTAGACAATAAAACACATAACATAAGCGATGAGTAAAAGAATTAATAAAACCAAAACAGCGTGGCAGGAGAGCGGATCTTACACTTAAAGCCTAAGAAGGGAGGAACCATCATATTTGGAGATAATGCTAAAGGACACATTATCGGTATTGGTAATGTTGGCAATTCTAATACTCCAAATATTGAAAAAAATATATTAGTAGATGGGTTGAAGCATAGCTTGCTTAGTGTTAGTCAATTAACCAATAAGAATTTTCTAGTTGTGTTTGATAAACATACTTTCCATATCATTTCTAAACATGACATGAAAATTGTTTTTTAGGGTTATAGGTCAAATAACATCTACATTGTGCATGTTGATAACCTTAGAAATTTAAATGTTGAAACTTGCTTAGTTGCCTCACATGACGAGGCTTGGTTATGGCATAACCGGTTGGGACATATTAGTATGTCATAATTTCACAAATTATCCAAACTTGAATTGGTTAGAGGACTACCAAAAATTGATTTAAAAAAGGATAAACTTTGTGATGCATGCCAATTTGGAAAACAATTTAAATCTTCCTTCAAATCTCTAAATGTGGCGTGAACTTCAAAACCCCTTGAACTTTTACACTTATATCTTTTTGGACCCTCAAGGACCGTGAGTCTAGGAGGGAAAAATATGCATTTGTGATAGTTAATGATTTTTCGAGTTTCACTTGAGTTTGGTTTTTAGCAAACAAATATGATGTTTTTGAAAGATTTAAAAGTTTTTTGCAAACGTGTTCAAAGGGATTTTTTTAACATAATCACTATTCATAGTGATCATGGAGGAGAATTTGAAAATGAATCATTTCAAAAGTTTTCTGAAAAATATGGAATTGAGCATAACTTCTAATTTCCTCGCACTCCTCAACAAAATGGGGTAGTTGAGAGGAAAAATAGAACTCTTCAAAAAATTGGCAAGAACCATGCTTGTGGAAAAAAGGCTTCCAAAATATTTTTGGTGCGAAGCCATTAATACACCTTGCTATGTTTTGAATCGTGTTCTCATTAGACCTATTTTAAAGAAAACTCCTTTTGAACTTTGGCATGACCGGACTCCTAAAATTTCGTACTTTAAAGCCTTTGGCACAAAATATTTGTCCTCAATACTAAAGAAAACTTGGATAATTTTGATGCAAAATCTGATGAGGCCATCTTTTTAGGTTATTCCGATAGGAGTAAAACATATAGAATCTACAATAAACGAACAAGTTATGTTGATGAATCTTTACACGTCAACTTTGACGAGTTAGCTTGTGTAAATAACTCCTGTCTTGATGATGATTGTATGAATATCATTAGACATGTATCATCACAAGATGTTCCTCTTGAGTCTCATCAAGAGCCTCCAAGTTCTCCACAAGAGGACAAGGAGGATCTTCCTATGGATTGGACCTATAGAAATGATCTCTCGAAGGACTTTGTGATAGGAGATGTCTCTCAAGGTGTGACAACACGTTCTAAAGCTCATGTAGTTTGTGACTCTTATGCATTTATCTCTACATTAGAACCCAAGAAAGTAGAACAAGCATGTAATGATGAATTTTTGATAATGGCTATGGATGAAGAGCTAAATCAATTTGTTTGAAATGATGTATGGGAACTTGTTGAAAAACCTTCCAACCTAACGGTAATTGGAACCAAATGGATCTTTCGAAACAAACTTGACGAAGATGGGAATGTAGTTAGGAACAAAGCTAGACTCGTCGCTCAAGGCTATCGCCAAGATGATGGTATAGACTTTGATGAAACTTATGCCCCCGTCGCTCGAATGGAAGTCATTCACATGTTATTAGCATATGCATCTTATATGGACATAAAATTATTTCAAATGGATGTTAAAAGTGCTTTCCTAAATGGCTTATAAATGAAGAAGTTTATGTTGCACAACCCCCCGACTTTGTAAATGAAACTTACCCAAACCATGTGTTTAAACTTAAGAAGGCTCTTTATGGCCTCAAACAAGCTCCTAGAGCTTGGTATGAGCGGTTGAAGAACTTCTTAATTGGCAAAGGTTTTTGTGTGGGTAAAGTAGATACCACTCTTTTTATTAAAACTTATGATCATGATTTACTAGTTGTACAAATTTATGTTGATGATATAATATTTGGTGCAAGTAACCCACATCTTTGCAAAGAATTCTCTAAGTCTATGCAGGGGGAGTTTGAGATGAGCTTAATTGGTGAACTAAATTTCTTCCCCGGACTCCAAATTAAGCAAACTCAAGATGGGAACTTCATACACCAAGAAAAGTACACAAAAGAACTTCTACACACTTTGGTCTTGAAGATAGCAAGCCACACAACACTCCTATGAGCACTAGCACCAAGTTGGACAAAGATGAAAATGACAAGGAGGTGGATATCAAGAAATATCGAGGTATGATAGGATCCTGGCTTTATCTTACCGCTAGTCGTCTGGATATTATGTTTTCTGTGTGTTTATGTGCTCGTTTTCAAGCTTGACAAAAAGAATCTCATTTCAATGCTTTAAAACGTATTTTTCGCTATCTCAAAGGATCCCAAGATTTTGGTTTGTTTTACCCCAAGACTAGGGCTTTTGATCTTGTTGCGTATAGCAACGTTGACTATGTCGGTTGCATTTTAGATCGTAAAAGCACTAGTGGCACTTGCCATTTTTTGGGAATCACTTGTCCTTTGGTTTAGTAAGAAAGAAAATATTGTAGCATTGTCGACAACCGAGGCCGAATATATTGTCACCGGTTGTGCTTGTGCACAAGTCTTATGGATGAGGCAAACACTTAAAGACTTGAAACTTGAGTTTCAAACTACTACTATACTTTGTGATAATACAAGTGCTATCAATCTTTCAAAAAATCTCATATTGTATTCTAGAACTAAACATATGGAAGTAAGACATCACTTTCTTAGAGATCATGCAACAAAAGAAGACATTAAGCTTGTATTTGTTCCCACAAATGATCAACTTGCGGACATTTTTACAAAATCTTTAAATGTTGATCAATTCTATCATATAAGACTAAATCTAGGCATGTGCAATTTAAATGACGTATAACTTGGATATATCATGCCATACTTTCGAAATTTCTCACATGATTGAGGTTATATTACATGTTTTGCGGATTTTGGTTGTGTATTTCAAATGATTGTTACTTTCAGACTTTGTTCGGTCGACCCGAAACCACATTTCGTTCGACCGGATTACTGTGCTGCAAGTCAGTTTTTAAAACTTTTGTCTCCATCGGTTGACCGAAATATTTTGTTCGTTCGACCGGTTCGTTTTGTGTGTTGATTTTGTCTTCTCTGGTGTGTTTTGGTCGGCCGCTTGTTGTGCTCCGTTTGATCGATTCTCTTCTGGTTGATCTGACTAAGGTTCACTTAAGTGTCCGGTCGAACCATTTTTGAGTTTCGGTCGACCGTGGTGGTTTTTCGGTCGACCGTGCGTGTGTTTTTTTGTCCAACAAAAAATCACCCTGCACCTTTCCTCGTTCACAGTACGTGCCCAGTTTCTTCACACTCTTCTCTCGGTCGACCGACTCTTTATTTTTCGTCCGACCGAAAATGGCCAGTATATGACAAACTTCCTCTCATTCAATAGTTCGGTCGACCGTCCATGTCTCCTCGTCCGATTGTTTTTTTTACCAGAGGCTGCATGGTTGTGAGGTTTGAATTTTTTTTAACCCACCGGTCGACCGGTGCATCCTAACGGTCGACTGTTTCTATCATTTCAGCACCTTTTTAGGGCAATACAAGGCTTTCCTCTTCACTTTTACATCTCCTCTCTTCAAACCCTAGTGTCGCCCCTCCTCCTACGACGACCGCATGCCCATTCCAGCCATCCACCACATATTTTTCGTCCATTTTTCGACTCCATTTGTCTTCCTACATCTTTCTCCACCCTCCTCATCTACAATGAACCGTAAGAAGATGTCCATTTCCAAGAAACGAGGCACTCTGGAGGGGGTTACCGAGCGTCGCACAAAGAAGAAACAAGACTCACAACCCTCATCCTCTCGTGCTCCGGCTTCTCCGATACCACATTTGCATCATTTCTTCCCGATTGACGATGCCGCTCAAAAGGCATGGGACGAAATCTTCTCGGTTGCCAACGTCATCCCTTGCCGCAAGGTTGAGGTAGCTGATTTTGCCCCTTTCTCGTTAAAACCTTTATTAGATGCAAATAGGCTTACTTATTTTCTCACTAAACTTGCTTCACAACTTTCTCGTTATAATCAATCATCTCTTACTTTATTGAAAACCGTATTTTTAAACAATAAAAAAATACAATTGATGACATGAATGGTGATGTGGAGAGCATCTCGAACGCACCGTGTCAGTGTATTAGGACTCTATTGCTATTGCTTTATCTTTTTGTAAGAGTTATATTTATTAAATAGTTTTAAAATAAATAAAAATACCAACGATTATAATTTGTCATGTTTCTTGTGGTTTTAATTTTCTAAGATAATTATTATTTTTAATGTTTTCTTATTAATTTACAATTTTATTAGTAATTAATCATAACTAATATTTAATCAGAAATGTATAAACAATAATGATGAATACATGCAATACTAATTAGGGGTGCAAACATATACAAATTATCCGTTGATCATCCGTATCGTATTTTTTAAGGATATGAATATCATTTTCCCATATTCGAGCAGATACAGATAAAGATATTAGATTTTAAGTTTTTACGGATACAAATATCAAATTTTAAAATTTTGTGGATACAGATATAGATATAAATATTTTTGTAGGATACAGATACTGATATCCGTGGGATTAAGATAATGTTTTCCATGTATATGTTTATATTAGTTATTTTTCATGATTCCTTTTAATTTTTACTTAATTTTGTATTACTATACATAAAATTTGCTATGTTTCTAAATGGTCGTAGTTAAGATATAATTTCATCCAATTTAAAACGTAATTGTTTTGTGAATTACCATGATACACACTCATTTTATATTGTTTAGGTACAACACATTTATTCGCTTTTTTATCCGTATCAATTAATAAAATATTCGTTCCATATTCGTACCCATTTTTTAAGAATATGGATACGTAATTTTCATATCCGAAGCGATCCGTATTTTTATCTGCATATCAAATTATTTATGGAGTATTAAAGCTAATGAACTCATGCTTGAATATTTATGTCCTGCAATTGTGAATGGAAGTTGTAAACCCCGGATGGGAGAATTAGACCTGATGTAGTTGTGGATGTTGTTAAGAAGTTTAATGAAAAATGGAACCTCCCATAACCAAAGCAAAAGTTGAAAGTAGGATGAAGACATGGAGAACCATGTACAAAAATTACACCATTATTAAGAACCAAAGTGATTGGGGCCCTGAATTTATCAAAGGACACACTAACGTGGAGAAGGAGATATGGGATGAATTCGTAGTGGTTCGATTAAATTTAATTTTTAAGTAGGAGAAGAAGAATGGGAAGAAGACACAACTCAAGCTGAATTATCTGAACAACAAAAGAAAGAAACAACAGATCAAATGCGTGATGTTTTTGTTTTTTGTTTTCCACGAAATCCATTTTCTAACAGTTTTCTGTGCAGAAACATACCCAAAATGTTAATATTGAGATTAATTTAAATTTTTAGGAATGTTTAATAGGAATCCACTTGACATTTTTGAATTGAAAAGATGCATGAAATGATACTCGAAGAACTAGATTTATCATTAATAGATGTTAGTAAGTACAAAATATAAAAAAAACTTTCAAATTTGAACCTCCTTGACATTTCTGAATTAAAAAGTTTAGCATTTGTTTATTTCAGCGATTCAATCTTCATATTATCATCATGATCTGCAAATTGTTAAGTTGTTGGGATATTAGTTATTTACGTGATTAAAAGTTAAGATGAGTTAAAGTTAGAGTTGGCATCCCAAAGCTTAAAGGGCCTGAGGTCGATAGCGCGGCCAGACTTGTTTTGGAGGAAGGGGAGGTTGTTGCAGGTGTCAGGGGTGAGTTGGATGGTGTCTTGGCTGTAGCCGGCGTCTTTCAGGTAATTGAAACAGGCTTTGTTGGTGTCATTGAAGAAGTTGAATGAGAAGGTTGCATGGTTGGGGAGGGGTTGGGAGAGGGGTGTGGATGGGAGGAGGAGAGAGATTGGAGAGAGAGAACAGGAGAGAGGAGAGAGAAAGATAGAGACTAGAGAGAGAGGACTCAAGAGAGAGACTAGAGAGAGGATAAGTGGGGAGAAGAGAGAGACTGAAGAGAGAGATTTGGCATGAGAGAGATGAGAGAGAAAAAGATAGATGTTTTTTATTTAACATTAACGAGAATTTTAAATTTATAGAGTGTAAAATGTAAAATTCTTAATTGTACGGTTACAACGTTATAACGGAGTGAGCCTCATTGACGGCAGATGTGCACCCAAGCAAATAATATTAACATGTAGGTGCGTTCAAGTAAATAGATTAGATTCGGTTGCAAAATTCCAATTATATATGCATCCACAAATGTGCACCCAAGCAAATAGTCCAAGGAAACTAGATTTATCATCTATGGATGTTAGTAAGTATAAAAATAAACAAACTCTAAAGTTTTGGGTAGGTAGTCCTAATACTTGCCATTTCGTAGGCTTTGGTTCTAACGTTGCATTTCTTGTTTCAAGGTTCATATTTTGGTTTATCCTTATTCACATCAGGTTAGTCTCATTAAATTCAAGGCATCCATAAACCAATTTCAACTGAGAAATATATATTTTTAGTTGGCTGTGATGTTTTTAGAGTGTCGATTTACCGTTATTCGTATTTTCTTGATTTTTTTGTGTTTAACGAAATAAATGTTAGTTAAATTAAACAAATGACAACGTTGGTGTGTTTATTTAAATTAAAAGAGAATCAACTCCAACGGCTGGTCAATGGTCCCCGCTATAAAACAAATAAGTGCCAGAGGCATTCAGAACTTCACTGTACCCACTTCCTCCTTCCAGTTTTCCATTTGTTTTCCCCGCCAACTTTTCCCTCTCTATCCTCCGTTTTACAAGAGAATGTATCCTGAGTCCTGACTACTGACTAGTTTCCCTTCCCCTACAAAGTAATGAACTTCAAAGATTAATTTTAACCATTTTCCCCCTCTAAACATTAATACTTGAAGATTAATTTCTTCTTCTAATGCAGTAACAGCCGATTTCATAACAAAAGTCTACACGTTTTCATTTGTGTTACTAACATAAGAAAGATATACTAATAGATATTCATAAGTAAGTTCGTATAAAATGTTTTATTAGGAATAATTGCTGTGTTGGTCTAAAAAGGAAATGCTAGTTAAGTAGTTAACCATTAGATGGATTTCTTAGTTTTTTCACGTTCCCGTTAGATCAACCAAGTAGTTCTTGAAAGTTCAATTAATCTTCTCTGTTATTCATTTTTCAAAAAACTTGTTGGTATGGTCGATTTCGTAGACATTGCTGAAAAACTTACTTTACAATTGTGTTTATACGACCAATACCATCCCCTCTACTTACCACCATTACAAAACACATGTATTTTATATAGTTTCCCGTAGTAACATTTCATGGACCAACGAGTAATGGCACCCAATAATATTTTATAACCTCACTTTTCAAAATAAAAATAAATATTATAACCACTAAAAAATATCCACTTTTATCAACCAAAAAAAAAGTCCCCCCATAACCTAGGGCTGAGCATCGGTCCCGTCCGGTCTGGACCGGACCGGAATTTTTTTTTAGGTCCGGACCGAAAACCGGACCGGAAAAAATTCGGATAGGCGGACCGAATACCGGACCGGACCGGTTTGGTCCGGTCCAAAAAACCGATTTTTTACCTTAAATTTAAAAAAATAAAAAAAAATTGGACCGGTCCGGACCGGACCGTACCGGAAAATTTAAAATTTACCGGACCAAAACCCAGACTGGACCGGAATTTTTTAAAAAATTTCGGACCGAATCCGGACCGACCGGTCTGGTCCAGTCCGGTTGACCGGTCTGGTCCAGTCCGGTTGACCGGTTTGACCCGGTCAATGCACAGCCCTAAGCAAAACCCTCGGAATTTTGAAAACTAACTATAACTCATATCCCAACTCCAAAATCCTAATCAAATTCATATACCTCCCCAAAACCTCCCCTTCCCTCCCCCCACTCCACTCCTTCCTCCTCCATTTTCAAAAGAAAAGAAAAGAAAAGAAAAAAATGGAGACCCTCATCCCACTCCTCCTCCTCCTCCTCCTCTCCATCCCGACCACCCTCGCCGACGACCTGACCGCCCTAATAACCTTCAGAACCACCCTCGTCGACCCCTACAACGCCCTCTCTTCCTGGACCCCAACCACCCCAATCTGCTCCTGGCGAGGCATAACCTGCTCCAACCAATCCATCACCTCCCTCCGCCTCCCCCGCCTCGGCCTCACCGGCCACATCTCCCCTTCCCTCTCCCTCCTCCCCCACCTCCGCAAACTCTCCCTCCGCTCCAACAACCTCTCTGGCCCCATCCCCACCCTCCCCTCCAACCTCCTCTCCCTCTTCCTCCAGTACAACTCCCTCTCCGGTCCCATCCCGTCCCTCCCTTCCTCTCTCCAAGTCCTAAACCTCGCCGGCAACAACTTCTCCGGTCCTCTTCCGACCCCTCTCCCCCTCTCCCTCCGCTACGTGGATTTCAGTTCTAACTCTTTATCCGGCCCCATTCCGGCGTCTCTTCCGGCGAAGCTGCAGTTTGTTAATCTTTCTTTTAATAAACTCACCGGGACGATTCCGGTCGCAGTCGGGGAGCTTTCGGAGCTGTTGTATATGTGGTTGGACTGGAACATTTTGGAGGGTCCGCTTCCGGCGGTTCTTGCCAACTGCTCTTCGCTCATGCATTTGAGTTTGAGTGGAAACAGCTTCTCCGGCGTGTTTCCGCCGCCGATCGCGGCGGTGCCGGATCTCCAGGTGCTGTCTTTGTCGAATAATGAGCTTACCGGGGCTGTGCCGTCGTCGGTGTTTTCGAATCCGAAGCTGAGGATCGTGCAGATGGGGTTTAACAGGTTCAGTGAGCTTGTTGAGCCTTCTTGGCCGCCGGCGAATGTTCTGCAGGTGCTGGAGTTGAACGATAATGAGATAAAAGGTGGGTTCCCCGGGTGGTTGACGAATGTGACTGTTTTGACGATCTTGGATGTTTCTGGGAATGGGTTGGTTGGGTCGGTTGGGAAGGAAATTGGGAGGTGGGCAGGGATGACAGAGTTGAGGGTTGGACGGAATAAGTTGGAAGGTAAGGTTCCGGTTGAAATCGGGAGGTGTAAGTCGTTGCAGGTTCTTGATTTGGAGAACAATCGGTTTTCCGGTCGGGTTCCGGAGGAGGTTGGTGTGTTGGTGCGGTTGAGGGAGCTTCGGTTTGGGAGCAACCGGTTTTCCGGGGAGATTCCGGCAGTGATCGGGAATCTTTCTGATTTGAGGGTTCTCTCGGTTCACGGAAACACGTTCGGTGGGGGTTTGTTGGAGGACTTGTTTCGGTTGAAGAATCTGACTGAGTTGGATGTGTCTGGGAATGTACTCACCGGAAGGATTCCGGTGAGTGTTGGGGATTTGGGGAGGTTGCGGAGTTTGAATTTGAGCGGGAACGAGCTTGTTGGTGGCGTTCCAGCTTCTATCGGGAATCTCTGGGGATTGAAGGTGTTGGACTTGAGCCGGCAGAAGAATCTCTCTGGTGATCTCCCGAATCAGTTGTTTGGTCTTCCGAATCTCCAGGTAGTGTCTTTGGCTGGGAATCGGTTCGGTGGTCGTGTTCCGGAGGGTTTCAGCAGCTTGTCCCGCCTGCAGGTGCTCAATCTATCTTCCAATTCCTTCTCGGGTCAGATTCCAGCAACTTACGGTTATCTCCGTTCATTATCAGCACTGTCTTTGTCCCATAATGATATTTCCGGTGAAATTCCACCGAAGCTTGGTGATTCCTGGAACCTGACGGAATTGGAGTTGCGCTCCAATCGACTCTCTGGTCGTATTCCAGTGGAGCTTCTGAAGCTGCCCAGCTTGGAGAAGCTCGACCTGGGGGAGAACGACCTCTCAGGTCCAATTCCCTCTGAGATTTCTAGTTCGAAGTCCTTCAACACCCTTCTTTTGGATGGAAACAGATTCTCGGGTAGCATACCAAGTGCATTGTCTTCCTTGCCGAAGTTAAAGGTGCTCAACCTCTCGTCAAACAACTTGACTGGTTCCATTCCAGCAGAATTCGGACGTAATTCCCAGCTTAAGTGCCTTAATGTCTCGAATAACAACCTTGAGGGTGATATTCCCGCTCCCTTGAGCTTCCGTTTCAACGACCAATCGCTCTTTGCAGGTAATGCTGGCCTCTGTGGGCACCCGCTGGATGGTAAATGTGCAAAGAGCAGAGAAAAGAAGAGGAAGAGGGAAAGGCTTACTCTTGTGGTCAGCATTGTGGTTGGAACTCTAGCCATTTTAGCAGTGCTGTGTTGCTTCTGCCTCTTGAACTTGTTGAAGTGGAGGCGAAGGTTCGTGGGTGGTCCTGGGACTCTGAAAAAGAGAAGCCCAGGACGTCGGAGTGGGAGCACTGAGAGTGGAACAGCTGAGAACGGGGTGCCAAAGCTGGTGATGTTCAGCAGCAAGCTCACTTACGCAGACACATTGGAAGCCACTAGGCAGTTCGACGAGGAGAACGTGCTAAGCCGGGGCCGCCATGGGCTAGTGTTCAAAGCATGCTACAATGATGGCACTGTCCTCTCCATCCTCCGCCTTCCATCCACGTCCACTGATGGAGCGATAGTCATTGAGGAGGCCTCTTTCCGAAAAGAGGCTGAATCGCTTGGGAAGATCAAGCACCGGAATCTGACTGTGCTGCGTGGTTACTATGCCGGCCCACCTCCAGATGTACGCTTGCTTGTTTATGACTACATGCCCAATGGCAACCTCGCCACACTTCTCCAGGAGGCCTCCCACCAGGACGGGCACGTGCTTAACTGGCCAATGCGGCACCTGATTGCTCTTGGAGTGGCTCGTGGGCTGGCTTTCCTCCACGGTTCCAATGTCATCCACGGGGACGTCAAGCCGCAGAGCATCCTGTTTGATGCTGACTTTGAGGCTCATCTCTCTAACTTTGGCCTTGACCAGATGGCTGTCACGGCTGTTGCATCGGCACAAGCGTCAACTTCTACCCCACCTGTGGGTTCCCTCGGGTATGTTGCCCCTGATGTGACTGTAACAGGACAGGCATCGAAAGAGGGAGATGTGTACAGCTTTGGGATTGTGCTGCTGGAGCTGTTGACGGGGAAGAGGCCGGTGATGTTCGCGGGGGAGGACGAGGACATAGTGAAGTGGGTGAAGAAGCAGCTACAAAGGGGTCAGATGTCGGAGCTGCTGGAACCGGGGCTGCTGGAACTTGATCCGGAGTCTTCAGAGTGGGAGGAATTTCTTCTCGGGGTCAAGGTGGGACTCCTATGCACGGCGTTAGACCCGGCAGATCGGCCACCAATGTCCGACATTGTGTTTATGCTGGAAGGGTGTAGGGTGGGCCCAGATGTCCCGTCGTCGGCCGATCCCACGTCTCAACCCTCACCAGCGTGACTGATTACTAGTGGTGATTGATTCAAACATGTGGTTCCGGCCATATTCAATTTTTTTAACTTCTTTATGTTGCTGTCTTCCTTTATTTGGTTGACCCTTTTATTCCTGCGTGAATTCGTTAATGCCACTGATTTCCCAATTCTATTTTCATGGTGCTTTGTGCTTTTGCTTGTTTCCCGGAAAGGATAAGGCATTGATTACATGATGTGCATAGGTTTCCTTCTGTTTACCGGTCAAATTTACCTCTTATTGGAGCTCTCATTACCTGATCTCTGTTGTTTATTCAGTTCTTAGTTCAGGGCTTTCTCTTTTCTGAAGGTTTTGTGAACTTTATCACTTGTTTCATGGCTCTCTTCATGTTATTCAGTAATCTAAAATGATTGTTCTACAACTACTTGATTCACTTTGTTTAGCTGGTTTGACAAAGGTACAATTTGGGCATCTATAATTAAATTATTCTTGTGATGTTCTGCAGCCTGCTGGCTATAGCTAGATTATTTATTCCAAATCTCTTTCCTTTCTTTTCTATTTAATTTGTATCAGCATCTCTATCTACACAGGGAAAGATCTGGCTAAATCCGATCCCATCTTTCTGAAATTGCCGTCTTTACATCTACAGGCATTGGCTATGATATCTTGATCATTGAAAAAGTAAAAATTACGAGGGCCTACAATCTACATCTCTTTTTAGATATGAGCCTCCACGGAAGACGGTTTAGTGGTGGACCCTTGTTTGATGTTGTTTTATCCCGTGCGGTGAATCGCTGATGTCATGTACATACATAATAAGTTCTACTCAATTTCATAGATTTGTGGTTCTAAATACTGTCAAAGTTACAAATACATACCCTAACGTAGGAATCCTTATTATAAAAAATAAGTGAGAAAAACCTTTCTGAATGCTTTAACTCCCACAGGGCACACTGTCTTGCACTCCTACTCGTGGGGCTAGACTTTTGGAAAAACTAGCCGTTGACGCACCATCCTAATCAGTCTCTCAAGTAGAAAAACCAAAATAAAAAACTGCAGCATCTCTGTCTTCACTTTATTTTAAGACCTTCATAAACTGTAGTCAGGATCTGAACTTTATTAAGACCTTCATAAGCTGTAGTCTGTTCTGGTCTGGTCGACGAAGAAAGCACCGTTATTATGGCAAATAAATTAGTACATTCCACGTGCTTGAGTGGCAGGTTTGGCTCTTGTCGTCTTTCACTACTCTCTTCCCTGTTTTGCCATTACACTCACTGCTTTCCATGTGATTGGGGTGCTGTAAAATATGTAGTTTTGCGAGACCCGAATTTTAGGTATCCAGCGCACCGAACACTAGACCGAAAAAATTCGGTCCGGTTCTGTAACATCACGAAACAGCGGAAATTTTGAAAATTCACAATCACGACGATAAAGGACAATAATCAAAGACAAGTTACTTCTCTTAAGACAAATAACGGTGCACCAAAATACATCAGAGTTTGTCAAAATGATACATGATTACAACAGAACAGCAAAAGAGGATAAAACGTGATCATGTTGACCTCAGTGGTCCGAGTAGAGGATCCGACTCCAAAATGCGCGCGCCCGCCGATCACCACCCAACTGGACCTACTGTGGTCCTGAAAAATATATAACAACAATGCCTGAGTTTCTAGAAGGAAACCCCATATGCCAACTTATCTATATGCGTGCATTACACAAATGAACCTATCATACTAGTAGCATGTCATGACATCAACAGAAAGGAAAATAGTTCCCCCGAAGGGTAAAACAGGACATTAGTCCGACAGTCAACATCGGGTCTCCCGAGGAGACCTACCGCAGGCACATGCGGTCTAACAGCACGCGACATCGCACCCCCCACACGCGGCTACACTACTCAATGGTTCGGCAGGGAGCTTCTGTCACGCCTGCGGGCCGATAGAAAACAAATCTGCAAATCTCTGTGGTCGGTGCCACTGTGGACGATCGGGGCCGTCGCCCGGAAGGTATAACAACATCATCTCGATAGGTGCCCAGTCGAGGATCGACATAGCCGGAATAGCCTCGGCCCAACAATCATCATCATCGGCACAACCTCGGCGGCATCACCGACACAACATCGGTGGTCCATCACGAACGTCCGACACAGCATCAGACGAGTCCAGACCGAAGTCTGCCAGGTCATCAGGCTCCACGAGCCGTAAACACCAACCGCGCCGCTATAAAAGCAGGGCAGCGACCTCCGCCCCATAGGCCGGTAGTCACCTCACCCAACGCCAGTTGCGTGCCCGCACAACATCATACATTGGGATCCGCGATCCCTTAGGCCTGCTAAACTACAATGAGTCCAATCAATACATCATCTTAGTCACGGTCCATACATGGAGGTGACGCGTCCCGAACACCCACACTTTTCCACACGACGGTCCCTGGGCAGGCACGCGGAACGCGCCCACCGTCACCTCCCGGCTCACGCACAAGGCGAGGACACGAGTTTCCGTGGACAAAGTTGGCATTCAAAATGGGAACCCGAAATTCAGTCCTGTGCAAAAACGGTCGACCGAACTAGGCAGCCCCGGTCAACCATTTCCTCAAAGGAATCGGTCGACCGAATATGTGAAACGGTCGAACTATTTGCGCAACACTTAATTTCCAACGGTCTACCGAAAGTCTAAAACCGGTCGACCGAAACGAGGTCAAAATACGGAGTCTGGTCAACATCAAATCAAACTATCGGTCGTCTGACTCAGGGGTCTCGGTCGACCGAAAACTAACAGGGTCAACCTATTATTTCTACGTCATATAACGGTCGACCGAAAACATGCAATACTACCGGTACACTTAAGTTCCGGTCGACCGAACCAAAGGAACCGGTTGACCAAAACACAATAGACAGACAACAATACATGCATTTGGTCGACCGCCCGAAGGGCCCGGTCGACCGTTGGTCGTCTTCAACCTCGCGCCAGTTGAGGTTTCTACGAAGAAACTCGCCGCCGAAGAGGTCTCCGACCTCTCCCGGCCGACCAACACCTCCCCCACACTTGGGTGAGCAACCAAACCACACTAATAAGTCGACATACCTTAACGAAGACGACGAACCGCCGGAGCCCGCTCACGCACGTCGTCACCTCCGGCCTCCCTCGCGCTCTGCTCCCGCACGAACACCTTCCTCGCTCGTCTCCTCCGTGACAGCTGCCCACCACCACGCGCACCAGCAATGGAAAGGAAGGATTGAGGGAATGGAAGGAGAAGAAAAAGAAGAAGAAGAAGAAGAAGAAATGCACCCTAAATACCCATCCAAGCTACAGTGCACGCCACACCCCTACGTGAACAGCAACCGGCCCCTACATCCATCACCATCACTATTCCATCTCCTCTTCCCCATGCTAACCCTCCTCTAATCCAGGATTAACCCTAAACCGGGTTAGGGTTCTAACAGGTTCGATCCGACCCGAAATTTGCTCACCCCTAGGTCCGACTATTCGAAACTACAAGAAATGTCAATTGAACTATGCTCGTGTGATATGCCTTTATTTGTAATGTTATAATGCCATTTCATAACCAGGTTTGAGTGATATTTACTAATGTCTATGTCATATCCTGTTTGGTCCCTCGTTTCTAATTTTCTGTCACTCTTTCTCTTCTGTAATCGTACTTGACACCAAAGCCCATAAGTAAGCAAGCATTTAGAATATATGATAAAATAGATTTGAGAAATAGTGTTGATTTGATTATGGACAGATCATTGTCACTCTCCTAAGCGTCGTTTTCTACGGCCAATACGTACTTCAATCTGCATCGTTAAACTACTCTACTTTGCCAGCCACTTCGTAGCGAATACTAAAGATTCGTGCAATTCACTAGAAACGCTAATTAATCGCTGAAAGCTGTATAGACTTGAAAAGGTTTGTAAATTAAACTGATTTCGTTATTTCGATCAAAGGTTTTTCTAAGTAATTAAAAAATTCTTTAATCATACATTATACCGAAAATATATTAAAATGCCATTGACCGAGGGTCCATTTATTTGAGGGTCATTGACATTTTCTAGCCTAAAAAAATTCCAAATGTCAAATTTACCATTGGTATTTTTGTCATAATTATAAATCATATCATTCTCCTTCCCAACATCCTTAATACTCCCCTAAATCCTAGAACCTCACCCCAACTATCATACTTAAAACACTGTAGTATTAAGATCGATTTTCATCATGTAAGTTTTATTTTGGTCTCTTTTTCGGTTTTATCTCTTGATTTTTGGACTATTTCTTGATTTATTTTCAGTTATCTTCCATTGGGTTTGGATCATCACCAATTTGGTCCAAATACGCTGAATCGTTGCCACAAACTAGTTGGTTCATCGTTTCAAACAAGTTGGCTTATTTTGTCCCAGCATACTGGCGAGGTCAACCAAAGAAGTTGCCTCGTTTGTTACAAACAAACAAGCTCGTTTATTTCAAACACGTTGGCTTGTTGTTTCAAATAAGTTGGTTTGGGACGCATGTGTCCTGCAAATTTATCCCACTCTGGACGGTTCGGGACGTAAATCTGTCCCAGTGGTCAAACAAGCTGCCTCATTGTTCCAAACAAGTTTGTTCGGGACACAAGTTTACCGCTCGAGACGAGTCTGTCCCGCTCTGGATCGGTTGGGACACAAATCTGTCCCTTTGGTCAAAACAAGATGGCTAGTGTGGTCTAGGGGTGGAAATGGGTATCCGGAACAGGAACCGAACCAGAACTGCCTCCGAACTCTCGGCCCACCAGAAGGTCTTCAAGGTCGACGACCACATCGGGGTCTCCATATAGCCGACCTCACCACCGAGGCATCGACGGAAGCGTTCTTTCCAAGCACCTCTCACATGAGTGCATCAATCATGCTTTCTTCTACGATGCCCCTCTTCCCAAAAAGTTTTTTTGTTTGCTTCATCTTTGATGTGGTCACATTCCATCACACATTCACACGATCTCTTACTAATAATGTTTTCTTTCAATGCCTATTATTTGCTCATTATCGTTGGAAAAATCTTGTCAATAATCTTCTTGTTTGGTTTCAAATTTGATTGGTTCAGATAAGGAGATCATCTTACCACGATGTGATCCGTGTGTCGGAGATCCCGAAGGTGTTAGGGAAAGGGAGTCACCAACACGTGTGAGGTGTGTTGTGAGGGAAGTATTTGTCGTTTCTGTTCTTTGAAAGTTGCTAGTTTGAATGTGGAGATCGGTTGACGAATCAGGGTTTACAATAAGGGTTCTTCTTGATATTGTTGTCAAGAAGCAATCAATTTCAATTTACTCTATTGGATCTGAGGTTCTTTGATGGGAGTCTAATTTTTTCAACAATAGAAGTAACTCAGTAAGTCTTAAGAAGTAATGCACCATGTTGACTTACCTTATTGGGGGTGGAAAGTGAATTACGTTTAATTTTTTGGAGTTACTTTTCCCATTTTTAAGTTAAAAAATGTCTATGAAATCTCATGTTGTTTTAGACTATGTCCAAGTTCAATTTGTTTCCAATTCAGACTCCCCCTATTCCTAGAATTATGGTTGTTGCCTATTATAGGTTATGATTGTAGACTTTATATGTTTATTATGGCTTAATCTGAACACAAACAAACATATTTGTTGGCTTACAATCATAAATTTATTTTGCAGGGTGATTTTAAGGTTCAAGAAGATAAGAAGCATAGAGTAAAGTACCAATCTTTAGATGATCATGAAATGAAACAACAATTTTTCTCAGCCAAGCAAATAACATGTTCTTGGCCTTGTCTAGATTTTACAGCTCACATCAATAAACCCTACAATTGTTGTCTTGTATATTTTGAATTTAAGTATAAAATCATATATTTTCCTCACAAATTGATTTTGTAGAAGATATAGTTGTATGATATATGGTTGCATGTTGGGCGGTTGTCCTGTCGTTCCAGTATTTTTTGTTGTTGATAAATTAATGTATGGATTCATTAATAAGTGATGGTTGTGGGTGTTTTAAGGCACTACAGTTGGTGTACATGCAAATTGAAATAATAGATTTTGTACAAGATCTGATTCTGGGTACCTATGAACCCACCAGATCCGATTCTGGGTACCCAAGTTGGGAACCGACCCAGATCCGGATCAGTTCTGGATCCCAAAAAATAAAATGGATCCGATTCCAATTCTCCTAGTACCCGAACCGAAATCAAACCGTTGCCACCCCTAGTCTGGTCCAAACAAACTGACTCGTTTTGGTCCAAACAATTTGGTAGAGGATGCAAGTATCCCACTCGGGACGAGTCCCACTCTGGACCGTTCGGGACGCAAATATGTAGCTATACTTCAATTTAATATGTTCCATGAATGATTTTTTTCTAGTGTTAGACCATTAATATGTAATTGTGACTTGTCAAATATTAGACAACTTAATTAACAACATATCCAATTGCAAATGATGTTAGACCAATTATATGTTGATCATTTTAATTGGTTAAGTGAACTTGTTACATTGACACGAGACAAACAACATGTTACGTAGTAGGATTAAATCAAGACAAACGAGTTTAAAACCTCACATGACAACTTGTTACAAGTTAAGAAGGGACAACCAAACTTGTTAGACGGTACGATTGAATCAAGATTAACGAGGTGTAAAAATCACGGAACTGTAGGATCGATCTAGGTCACTAATTCTCTAATCAATTTTAAGCCTAATCCCCACTTGATTGAACAATCAAAGATGCAGCAGAATAAACAAACAACCAAGTAGAGAAAAGCAATGCAAACCACAATGACACAGGAAGAATTTTATGAGGTTCGACCTCCAGCCTACTTCCTTTCTTGCAAGCTCCACCTACGTCTTCACTATCAATCTCGTTCTGGGCCAAGATTAAGCCTTTACAAAGCAAGCCTCGTGAACAATCCTCGTCGAGCGTGATTTCTTCCTCTCACAACTCGAGAGGGAACACTTTAGGCTATCACCGAAATCCTTGCTTCTTGACAGACAATTATTGAGAGGAACAATCACTCTCTAACTTGAGCATACTTAGAGTATGATTGGAATTGATCTAATGTGTAGAAAGCTTGACTTGGAGAGTAGGATAGGGGATTCAAGGTTTGGGAGCTTGGTCTTAGATATGCATGACAATATGGAGTGTAAGAGCTAGCGAATTGTGTCTTGGTAATATCTATTTATAAGATCCTAAGGGGTTATAGCCGTTGGGATTAATAAGGTAAAGGTTTGTGTAAGAACCACGAAACAGAAAAGCACAAGGCACAATTCTGGGCAAGTTCAGTCAATCAAAACGAGTCTAACGGTTGACCGGAGTCTGTCCAGACATAGCGTCCAGACAGTTCTAGAAACAAGAGATCGATCGAACAAGTGGTGGTCGAACGAATAAGGCTATAACTTAAGTGAATGGTCGAACCAAAAGTGGAACGGTCGACTGGTTAGGCAGTCCAGAATTATTGTCCAGGAAAGTCCAGGGACAAACGGTCGAACGAAATAGTTGATTCGGTCGACCGATAAAAACTGGCACTAAGGGGTTCAAGAGATGTCTATGTTTGGTCGACCAAAACTAGGTTCACAGTCGAACGGTGGTCAAATGTATTTCTGTGGTATGGATAAAAATGTGAATACGACCGTTGGTATAATACGACAAGTGTAACGGTCAAATGACACGTGTAGACGGTCGAACAGAATGCTGAAAACGGTCGACCGGTTTACATGTCTTCAATAGCTTGATTACATGTCTTGACTTGAATTCCTTTCTTTCGTGAGTCTTGATCACATGTAGATGTTAGCACAAAGCAATATATATGCTATGCAATATGTGTGCTACTCTACATTGATTATTTTTAAGATTAGGTTGATTACATCATCAAAACATGGATTAAGGCCTAAAAGCCAACAATCTCCCCTTTTTTGGTGATGATAATCTATATCTTAATTACTTAAATTTAGAGATGTAAATTATGCATATAAAGGCCCCCTATGAGTGTGCATAGTTTTGTTCAATTTTCAAGCCAATTTCAAGTTACCCCCTAATATTCTCTCCCATTTGACATCTATCAAAAATAAGATTTTTCAATGAATTTATTCTCTCCCCCAAAGTTCTTGTAATGAAGTTGCTCCCCCTTAATTTTGCACTTCAATGCCCTTTCTAGATAAAGATATTTATTAAGCTTCCCCTATCAATATGATTGATTCTATTAAGCACAATTTTCTCCCCTTTTTGACATCAAACAAATATGAGCATAAAAGCATGTGATGTTCTACACCCAAATTTATAAGATATGCAATGAATGATATGAAATATATGACAATATTACCATTCATTATCCTAAACTAGAACCAATTACTCATAAATGAAGGGGATTGAAGATTTTACCCAACTTTTGATCATCGAATTGGTTCCATTTGCCTTTTGATAGTGCATCCGGCTTTGAATTTGACTCTTCATGCGTTGGCCGATCACTACTATCTCCCATGCTCTAAGCACCTACAAGTGTAGATCAAGGTACCCAAGCAACTTTGGGTCCTTGAACATTAGTTTTAGGAACCCAAACTATTTTGATTTTGGGAGCCCACACACTTGAGGAACTTTGATTAACAAACAAATGCTTGCCATTTAAAGTAGTATGAGATACATGATTTTTCAATTTAGCATTGTATCCTAAGCCATGTTTATCTAATGATTGCCTTTGACTACATAGAAGCATGTTAAGCATTTTGATTCTATTTGTGAACCTTTCTAGATCTTTTCTTAATTGTTGATTAGAAACTCTAACTTCTAGTTGTTCATCATGTATAAGTGTTGCATTTAGATTAGCAAGTTCTAATGTTCTAATGCATGTTTTTCATGTCTAGTAATCACCTCATTTTTCTCATTCATGATTATCTCAATTTTGCATTGGAGATCATTTATCAACTTTCTAGCATTCTTGTTCTTTACACAAATGATCTCATATTGTTTAACTAAATCATGAAATGCACTTTGAAGCTCATCATGTGTATATGAATCATCATTAGCATTAGATTTTGAGCTATCACTAGAGTATGATTTAGTTGAGCATCAATAAGATCTAGTAGTGCAAGAGTTAGAAGCTACATCACTTCGTTCATCCTCAATAGTCATGAAGCATGATTGAGCAACTTCTCTTCTACTTTGCAAGGAGGAGGATGATGATGATGGTGATGAAGAATCATCCCAATTAGCTTTGTGAGCTTCCTCCTTCCTTTATCTTTTCTTGGTGTTCTCCTTTTCTCTTCTCCTCTCCCTTCTTTCATTTCTCTTTTCATTTTCACTCTTCCTTCTTCTTTTCTTTTTCTCTCTTCTCACTTCTTCTTCCACTTCTTTCTCTCATTTATTCCTTATCATTTTTGAGGAATTTGAAGAAGTCTTGAGCAACAACTTCACTGTCCTCATTCTCCTCTCTTCTCCTTGGCTCAATTGATTTTGCATGTAATTCCAAGGTTGCATTCTTCTTGGAAGCTTCCTTCTTCTTCCGATGACTTATTTGAAGGCCATGAGGTTTCCAATTAGCTCCTCCATTTTTAGTTGGGATAGGTCACGTGCTTCTTCAATTGCAACCACCTTGTCTTCCTAATCGTTGCTTAGCGATCGGAGGAACTTCCTTGTCATCTCTCCTTCACTAGTTTTTCTTCCAAGAACCAAAAGAGAATTAGTGATATCGGTGAAGCGAGTGTTCATTTCGCTTATGTTCTCACCGATTTGCATAGTGAAAATTTCATATTTATGCACGAGGAGACTAATGCGAGTTTCTTTAGTTTTACTATCTCCCTCATGATGCACTTGTAGTCTATGCCAAATCTCATGTGCACTTTCACACCCTCTAATTCTATTGTATTCTCCCTCATTTAAGCCACAAAATATGATGTTCATTATACTAGAGTTCATCTCATATTTTTTCATTTTAGCTGTAGTCAAAGTGGCAACTTCTTTATTTGGGGGTGTGTTGGGATTTTGAAGGAAAATCCAATACTTAAGATCATTTGAGATCAAAAATATTTTCATTCTATTCTTCCAATAATCATAATTTTATCCATTAAGCAAAGGAGGTCAAGTTGTGCACAAACAATCTACATGATTAGATGTGCTAGCCATGCTAAAACTACGATTAAGTAGATGAAATTTAGCACCTATGCTCTGATACCAAATGTAGGATCGATGTGCGTCGCTAATTCTCTTATCAATTTTAAGATTAATCCCTACTTGGTTGAACAATCAAAGATGCAGCGGAATAAACAAACAACCAAGTAGACCGGGTCTAACAGTCAATCGGAGTATGTCCAGACATGACATCCAGACAGTTCCAGAAACAAGCATGTCGACCGAACAAGGGGTGGTTGAACAAATAGGCTATAAATTAAGTGAACAGTGGAACCAAAAGTGGAACAATTGACTGATTAGGCAGTCCAGAATTATTGTCCAGGGACAAACGGTCGAACAAAATGGTTGATTCAGTCGACTGATAAAAACTGGCACTACGGGGTTCAAGAGATATCTATCTTCGGTCGACCGAAACTAGGTCCACGGTCGACCGTTGGTCAACTGTATTTCTGGGTTATGGATAAAAATGTGAATACGACCGTTGGTATAATACGACAAGTCTAACAGTCAAATGACACGTGTAGACGGTTGAACAAAATGTTGAAAACGGTCGACCGGTTTAACACTATTGGCTAATAGATTATCTGATCCAATCGATCAAATAGAGAACTCGTTCGGCCGACAGATTTTGCTCAGACAGTTCAGGTTCAGGTTTAAGTGTTTTTCGGTCTAAGTTTGGGTGACTTATTGATGTCCAAATGATATGAGATTTTGAGTGTGACTTCTATAAGGAACCTAGTATGTGTGAGTAGTTATTTAAGTCTAGTATGATCAGGTACACAAAGTTCCTAAGACCCAAAAGAAATACAAAATTAGCTGTCTTCAATTCCTTTCTTCCTTGAGTCTTGATCACCTGTAGATGCTAGCACAAAGCAATATATGCTATGCAATATGTGTGCTACTCTTCATTGATTATTATTAAGATTAGGTTGATTAAATCATTAAAACATGGATTAATGCCTAAAAGCAAACATGAACGAGTTGGATCATTCAATCGAAATGACCTGGGTCGTTCCATTGGACGACCCCAGTCGCTCCATCGCAATGACCCAGGTCATTCCACCAAACGAGCCATGTCATTTTGGCTTCCCTAGGGACGAGACTGTCCCAAAAAAAGACGATTTTGTCATGCTCGGGACACACCTGTCCCGCGTAGGACTACTATATCCCGTATACAGATGAGTTTGTCCTGCTCGGGACGTAAGTGTTAAGTGACCTAGGTCGTTCGACCGAAAGAGCTGGATCATTTTGACTTAATTAAAATCTTGCATAGTTTTAAAAGGAAAATTTACTTTTCTCAAAGACATGAAACAATTGTCCAATATGAGACACTTAATTAACAACATATCCAATTGCAAATGACATTAGACCAATTATTTGTAGTTCAGTTTAATTGGTCAAGTGAACTTGTTACATTGAGACGAGACAAACAAACATGTTTCATGATAGGATTGAACGAAGACAAACGAGTTTAAAGCATTACAAGACAACCTGTTACAAGTTAAGACGGGACAAACAAACTTGTTAGATGGTAGGATTCAATCAAGATAAACGAGCTGTAAAAACCACGAAACAAACCTGCTTCTTAGGTCGAAACGACTCAGGTCGTTCGACCCAACGAGCCAACTCGTTTGATCGAAATGACCTAGGTCATTTTGGCTTAACTAACAACTTAAAAATTTACTTGTCTCTAACAACCTATCACTCTCAGTATTTATTTTGGATGATAGAACGCCAGTACCACATGTGGAGAAACCCGACGAGACCATTACTAACCCAGGCAGGCGGAAGCTTCTTTGGAAGCCTGTGAAGTTGACCCAGACCCAGAAGATGAACAAAATATATTTTGGGCTTGTAGCGACATGTGACCGGATCACTCTCTTGCAATTGACTTGGAACTTGGAAGATATTAATAATATTGTGTGTGTTTCCATTTTTTTGGTTTTCTTTTGTTTGTGTTCGTGGAATATGTATTGTGTAATTTTTAAATGGAATGTGATATGGGAGCTTATAGTGTTCATTGGAATTTCATTATAGTGTTCGGTGGAATGTTTTGTTTGTATCTCTTAAGATATGTAATGATATTTTTCATTATAGTGTTGAATGGAATGTTAGATGGCCTAAAGAAGAAACTTTATCCAAACTGTGAAGAAAGAGTAATAAAACATAAAGAGAAAAAAATGAGAGGACGACACAATCCCCTCAAATGATAAATGCAAACAAGACCACTTGTGGAGCTTATTTATGCAACTATATCTTGAAGACTGAAGAGTCTCAATTTTACCATGTCATCCTCTCGTAAGACGAGGCAGTCCCCTAGCGAGACGAGACAATCATAGCATAGAAAGGAAACTTAATTTAGTAGTCAAGCCTACTAAATTTAATGAAAGGAAACTAAGCTAAGCATGCAATAAACACAAAAGAGACAAAATAACAAAGAAAATTTTATTTAATTTCAGACTCACAATACAAGTAGCATCTCTCCACCTGAGTTTTTGCTCCAAGGCTTGACTCTAAGTAGAGGGATTAACCACCAAGCATGTAGTGAAAATATAAGGGAAGAGGAAGAGTTCTATTTATAGTCATAGAAAAAGGTAATCAGGGACAATCCCCCGATGCGGGACTAATGCACTACTAAAAATAGATATAAAACACTCTAATACAGGACCAGCCTAAATCTTATCGGATTTGGAGAGGACCCGACCGCCAATCAGCCTAGATCGGGTTTGGATTTGGAGTGTGGTTGTTTAGCTTGATTTCTTTGTGTGTGATGCACCAGAGTTGGTTGTTGGAGTTTAGGCCCGAATCGAATTGCCAAAATACTCCTCATGATGGTGTGGAGTTTTGTGATTTGCTCATTGGTCCTTTTGGTTTACATCCAAGTACTTCTCTCTTGCATCTCAGTCCATAAGTCTTACAACTCAATCATTTTTCTTGCTTTTAGGTCCTTTTTGTGCCTCTTCTCATCAAACATGTTTATTCCTTAAACTTAAAGATAAAACTCGTTACGTAGCATTGTTTAGGTGAAAAATAATGGCTATAAGACGCAAATGTATGCCTTATATGATATCAATCAAATATCCCAACACCTAACTTTTGCTAGTCCCGAGCAAAACAAAGAAATAGAAAAATGAAAGAAAGGAAAAAGCATACGTAAAACAAGGAAATCCTAACTCACTTTCGTTGGAATCACGGTTGCATTTAGCATGTGAAACAAGCCGTTAAACCTCCCCGTCGCCAAGGAGGAGGAGTGTTGTCTCCTGAGGGTTTTCAGCGGATATACCCACAAAATCCGAAAAGAGATGCATTGTTCAACCTAGCAACACGACTCGCTGGACTCATTTTCGTCGGTCATTGGACACGGTAATTCTATGAACCATTCGTGCAAGTTAGTTATGGACTTAAGTGACAGACATGGGCAACCTTTATATCCTCAAGTGATAAAAAGTGTAAAGTCCATTAAGCTTCTTATTTGTCTCCTTTTTTTCTTGTTTTTTTTGCTTTTTTTCTATAATTTTTTTCTTCTTTTTAGAGCATTATGCTTTACACTAGTTGGTGTTTGATTCTCTCATGGTCGGGTTTCGTGCATCATAGCCTGTGAGGACTTACACTATCATGTACACCTTCGCCCAAATCTCCACATAAGGTGATCTCTACAACAAGTGTAATGGGAGTTCGGTCGGTGCATCCCAAGTTAGATGACTCGAAAGCACTTGGCACTAAGTCCCCTCGGACTAAATTTTCCGAGTGATAGGAGCCGTGTGAGAAGAGAGAACACAACTTATTATTTATTATCTACATGAGAACCAAAACCCCTACACTTAAAGTTTCACAACAAGATTTTAAGGTCATTGACTACGACAAACTTCCTTATACTAACAGACACGAATTATTCGACTCACTAGGTTCTGGGTGGACTTCTTTATTTCTTTGAGTACTAAAACCGTATTATTACACGTCCCCCGAGGGAAGACCGGGGTGCATACTTATGACTCGATAAGACCTAAAGCTAGTTTACTAGATATCCTAATGCATCATGTTCAAGTCAATTTTGGGAGCTTCTCTTTTGATTGCCTCAAAACGGTTTTGCATACGCTAAACACATACACAAACCCTCAAAACCTTTTTTCTTTCGCAAACACATCAGATTTTTTGGAAAGAAATAGGAATTGAAAGCACAACGGAAAACAAAAGACTACAAGGCACCCAAGGATCATGGCAAGCATATATATCGATATTACATGCAGCACACTAACATGACCCTACAAAGATAAACCAAAGAAAGCGAAATAAAACACAAGCACACAAAATATGTACATACATGAAGACAACACCCCACACCTAATCCATGCATTGTCCTTAATGTATGGCATAATAGCGCCAATGCATGGATAGGGTGTGCCAGACTAATGATGGCAGCCAGAGGTGCTCAAAGACGCACCTCGCTCAAGTGCTGATAACTTTCTATAAATCTTCTAGTTTTTCTTGGCCAAAATGATATTTTGCTGCTCTATCACCATCTCATATATGCCGGTGTTAAAGAGCATTCCCGAGCTCACATGAGTTTGGGGAATTGGCTCTAACATCCTCTTCCATGTAATCATGCACCCATGCCTCCCGAAGGCAATGGTGATATGACAGGGTCATCTTCGCGACTTCGAGGTTGATGCCTTGGCGCCGCAGCAAGCGCTCAAACCATGGGATGTTCAACATTCCACACACTTTGGTCACCAGAGTAGGCAAACAATGTATTTCTTTATGCTTGGCGTTCACCAACACATCGAACAACGTTTGACAAATGCAGTGAGGTGAACCATCCATGAGACTATATACTATTCACAAACTAGTTGTGAAGAATGTGGAGGTCCACTCTTGACCCAACACATTCCTACACACCCACATGGCTACAATGTGCACATTAGAGTAGATGTGTGGATTGGGTATTCCCCCATGTGATGAAATGGGTTGCCCGCGCCCAAGCATATATCGGTAAAAATTAATGTCACGAGTGGGCACGAGATCATCGACTAAGGGGATCCCAGTCGCGTCAGAGGTAGATTGGGGTGTCATGGTGTGTTTCGCACCTCTAAGAGTGACACTATACTCGAGTTGTCCAGTCTAGTCATACTCTAGTTTAGAATAAAAAACTCATGTACGAGAGGTTCTACGTACATTGTTTCATAACCCTCATACAATAAATGATGCCACCCTTTTGCTACAATTCTATCGTAGAAGGCTTCTCCAAAATCGCGTATCAGGGAAGCAAAATTAAGTTCTAGAATTAAATGTGGGCTGACCATACCTGCACCTACCTTGATGACGTTTAATGGAGGAACAAACGGCGGTAGAGACAAACAAGATGCCCGAGGGGTAGAGACCAAAGCACGTCGACGTGAGTAGTAAAAATCCTAAAAACCAATAGAAACTGACGACGCAAAAAAATACCCACTCCCTGCCGAAGATCGAGGCAAAGAAGAACAACTCAGACCGCTGATCAGCGGTGGGAAACAACTGATTGGCAGTCTGAGTGTGAGATCCGGCGCAAAACAACTCCTCTGCTTGGCGGCCAGGAGGAGAATACAAATTTAGTTTGGGTGGATCATGGGTAGGGTAAAGAAAAAATGTGTTTTTAACAAAGGAACATGGAAAAATATCAAAAGACACTTCTATTTTTTTTTCTTTTTTGCTATTTTTCTCTCTTTTTTTCTTTTTTTTAAAACGAAGATATGTACAACAAAATGAAAGGATTGAGACTTCTTCCACGGGATTGACCACATCCGCGGCAAGCTCGTGTAAAGACACGACTTCCGACGCGACCTCTGTCGTGGTCCCCTCCAAGTACGGTTTTAGCCGTTGTCCATTAACTTTGAACACGTCATTGGTACTTGGATTCTGAATCTCAACCACTCATAAGGGAAACAATTAAACAATAAAGGGTCTAGACCAACGACTCCGAAGCTTCTCCAGAAACAAGTGGAGGCGAGAGTTATACAACAAGACCTTTTGTCCCACTATGAAGGTTTTGATTCGGACCAAGTGGTCATGAAATTTTTTAGTGCGGGACTTGCAGATCTTGGCATTCTCATAAGCCTCGTTTCTCAACTCCTCCAACTCGTTGAGGTCCAGTTTGCGATTGGCACCGGAAACATCAAGACTCATGTTAAGATGCTTGATTGCCCATAATGCCCGGTGCTCAAGCTCTACCGGAAGATGGCAAGCTTTGCCATAAACTAGCTGGTAGGGGGACATGCCAAGGTCAGTTTTAAATGCAATGCATAAGGCCTACAATGCATCATTAAGCTTAACCGACAATCTTTCCTCGAAGCATTAACCGTTTTCTCTAGAATTTGCTTGAGCTGACGGATGGAAATTTCCACGTGGCCACTTGTTTGAGGATGACAAGGTTTGGCCAACTTGTGTCTGATGGAATATTTCCTCAACACTGCCTCAAGGGATCAGTTCACAAAGTTTGTCCCCCGATCAGTTATGACACAACGAGGTGTCCCAAACCTCACAAAGATGTGTTCTTTAAGAAATTTGATCAAAACCTTGCGAGTGGGATTGCTTCAACCCACTTCGACACATAATCAACCACCACAAGAATGTAGGTGTGACCATGGGAAATGGGGAAAGGGCCCATGAAGTCAATTGTCCAAACATCAAAGATGTTGACCACTAGGATAGGATTGAGTGACATCATAGCACATCTTCCATTGCGGCCTACATGTTGACACCTATCGCATGCTTTGCGAAATGCAAAAGCATCTTAGAACAACGTGGGCCAGTAAAAACCACATAGGAGTACTTTAGCAGCGGTTTTCTTGGCACTGAAGTGCCCACCACATGCATCCTTATGGCAAAAGGACAAGACTGTAACGTCCCGTCCCCGAACCGGCATCGAACCCGGGTCCCGGTCCGTCACCCACGCACCCACTGTCCCACAACACCCACCTATTTCCACAAAACTTAAGTTGGTAGGTGTTATGGTAGTGGGCTCATGTCATTATATCTCACCCCAACATTCTCATGCTAAGCAATGTGGGACTAAACTTGGGGGTGTTACACTTAATGTCTCACAACAAGATTTAGAGGGTCCTTGACTACAACAAATTTCCTTAAATTAACAGACACGAATTATTGACTCACTAGGTTCAGGGTGGACTTCTTTAAATGTTTGAGCACTGAAACCCTATGATTACTCACCCCAGGGGAAAACTGGGGTGCATCCTAACGACTCGATAAATCCTAAAGCCACTGTACTAGATATCCTAATGCATCAAGTTCAAGACAATTTTGGGAGCTTTCTTTTTACTTTGTCTCTCAACGGTTTTGCACATGCTAAATGTTGAATGTTTTATATTAAACCGCAAGTGCACGACCGCGTTGAATCGGTGACAAATATGGGTCGTCCTCAGGGAGGTGAGCAGTCTCACGTTTGCACGAAATCAAGTCGCAAAATAGGGAAGATAGTTGATTATGCTACGCTACGCTACACTACAAAGTATGAAGTATGAAATGGGAAAGAAACCAACAAACGATTAACTAAAACTAAACTAAGAACGAAAGACGAGTGCTGGAATTCAGAAATGGAAAAACCCCTAAGGGGTAGAGTGAGTGCACACATGCAAAGAGGTGGGTGTTGAACACATTCTTTAAGCACAAATGAAGGTGGTGTTATCATGCATAGGAAGTGTCTAAAAAGTTTAGTGTGGTCTTGAAGAGCTTTCTTTTATTGGATAGGGTGGCATATTAGAACGAGTTGCTAGAAGACTTTCAAAGAAAAATAAGTGTGATCGTCGTGTTGTTAATTGCTTCAACAACCGCGCATCACGGAAGAAGGAAATCACGGCCTTTATGTTATGGCAAACCCTATCAATCCATTCACCAACCTAGTTGATTAACATTTACATATGCAAGTTGTTTATTTCGGAACCTAAACAAGCATGAGAGGTGTCTAATCATTTTGGCAAAACTCATCAAGTTATAAATTCTATCCTAAACAAGCAAGCATACATTCACGTTGTATCAACAAATTGGAAATAAAGCATTCATTCCATTCTCATTTGCATGTATGTACATCTACTCCACCCCCCAAAGGGGATGGAACTACTCACTAGACATTCCACTAATTATTAAACTAAGCAAGGAAAGCATATTAACTAAGCTACTAAAACTAATGAAATGAAATTAAACAAAGTAAAGCAAGCAAAATGAAACAAATAACATAACAAACAAACTTTTATTAACAAATGACTCACATTTCAAGTAGCATCCTCCTACTTTAGTGTGTGCTTCAAGGCCTCACTTATAGTTGGAAGAATAGCCACTCAAAATATGGAGTCATTACATTAGAAGGTGAAGAGTTCTATTTATAGTCATAGAAAAAGGCACTCCAGGACAATTCCCCGATGTGGGACTAAACCAATACAAAAAATAGCCTAAACAAACACTAAAACATGTCCAGGAAAATTCTTAGCGGATCCGGGAAGGTCCACACCGCCAATTGGCGGTCTATAAGATCCGGATCCATCTGGAATATGTGCTGGGCTTTGCTAAGTGTATTTGGTGGTCTTGGATGCATCTACTTCGTTTATTGGAGCTCCGACTCGAATAGAATTGCCAAAATACTCCCCATGATGGTGTGGAGTTTTCTATTTTGCTCTTAGGTCCTTCTGTCTTGCGTGTAGGTCATTCTCCCTTGCATCTTGGTCCCATGATCTCACAATTCAGTCATTTTTCCCAGCTTTTGGGTCCTTTTATGCTTCATCTCTTCAAACCTATTTATTCCCGAAAACTAAACATAAAACTTGTTACATAGCATTGTTTAGGTGAAAGATAATGGATATAAGATACAAATATAAGCATGAAATGATGTCAATCAAATATGATTGAATCGTTTTATTTAAACCGCAAGTGCACGACCGCGTTGAAGCGTGGCAAATATGGGTCGTGCACTGGGAGGTCTGTCGACGTTTGGTTTGTGCAAAGGCTGGTAAAAAATGGAGAGAAAGATGGATTACACTACACTACACTAATCTAAACTAGTAAACTAACAAAGCTGAAATGAAATCACTAACAAACTAAGCTAAACAACTAATGAAGAAGATAAACCTCAGGAATGAAAACCCCTAAGGGGTGGTGTGTGTGTGTGCACATCAAATAAGTGTGGTGTGGAATGCAAACAAGAAGCTCAAGTTAGTTAGTGTTTGTTAATGCATAAGAGGTACCTAATGGCAAAACCTATCATTTACAACACTAACTTATGTGAATAATATGAGCAATGCAAGGTTGTTATTAAGACACTTAGACAAGCATGGAATGGACCTAAGCTATGGCAGAAACCATCAAGTAAGGTTTTTAATAATTCAAGCAAGCATACTAATATCTCTCACAAAACATTCATATTAAGCATTCATACCATCTACATAACATGTACACACATGTACTCCACCCCTAAAGGGGATGGAACTACTCACACATATTTAAACTAACTACTCTAATAAAATGAACCATTACACTAAAATGAAACTAGGGCTGAGCATCGGTCCGGTCCGGACCGGACCGGAAAAAAATTTAGGTCCGGACCGAAAACCAGACCGGACCGGAAAAAATTCGGATAGGCGGACCGAAGACCGGACCGGACCGGTTCGGTCCGGTCCAAAAACCCGATTTTTTACCTTAAATTTAAAAATAAATAAAATTGGACCGGTCCGGACCGGAAAATTTAAAATTTGCCGGACCGAAACCCGGACCGGACCGGATTTTTTCAAAAATTTCCGGACCGAACCCGGACCGACCGGTCCTGTCCGGTCCGGTTGACCGGTTTGACCCGGTCAATGCACAACCCTAAATGAAACTATACTAATGTTGACACAAAAAAATGTGTTTGTCTAAAAATGTTAATAAGACTACTAAAATTGAAGAAGCATAGTTTAAAATTTATATGGATGAAATTATAAGGATATTAAGATTATGATTCCATATAATTTCAAGTTTTAAATGGAAAAAAAACTGAAAATGGCCATTTAAAAAAAATAAATACAAAAAAAAGTCAGGAGAGGAAGCAATGTTTAACGTGGCAAGCCATGCATTATGCAAACCTTTTTCATCCCACGTTATGCCCATCTCCACCTCAACCACTTCCCCTCACGATCGCACATAACCACCCATGATGTTCATCCACTTCCTCATCTCAATTCACTATAAATACACCCCTAAAACCCAAACACATAGACGACCAACTCCAAAAAAAGAAAAGAAAAGAAGGAAAGACACAACACACAACAGATATACACATCAAAGACAAGAAACGTGAAGAAAGAAGAAAACAGAAGGGGAGGCACCGCACAAATTCCACCAAAGCCACGACGATTCCGGTGACAACAGCTTCGACTTCGTAGCCGCAACAACTTCGCAGTAGCGTCGACTCCAACAATGACCCCGACAAGGTGCAACATTAGCACCGGTGATAGTTTCACCTTAAAATAAAAGGAATAAAAAAAGTCATTCCGGTCACTGTCCTATTTAGAAAGGAACGGTCTCCGGTTGGCTTCGAAAAATACGTCATTCCGGTCACTATCCTATTTAGAAAGGATTGGTCTCCGGTTTGGTCGTTTCTATTTTAATAATAATAAAAAAGGGACGCCGGAAGGCTGCCGAATTTGTCGCAGAAATTAAACATGTATTATCATGACATAATATAATTGATATCCGGGTAATTATTAAAATTTGGAAAGAAAGAAACGCTTATATCAAAATGCTGTCAAAAATCTTTTCATGATTTTGTTAATTTCAGCGAATCCAATCCAAAGTTATGAAACCAAATAAAAGAAAATTTAACTTGTTATCTAAACGGTGCAACCACATGTCTCTCATTCATATGACCACTATTTTTTTCTAATATATTTTTCTAATGAGGAGAATACCGATGCATATATTTTTCTACACCAAATCAATTCTTCCTAATATGATTGACAAAAGCATGTATTTTGCTTTGATTGCCACTGTTGGATTATATCCATGCAGCCAACAATATATTTTATAATCTGATTCAACTAAACCCATGCACATGAAATGTTCATGAAAGTTGAAAAGTTCGTATCTTGGTGAATAACATTCCCATGAAATTATTTTATTAAACCGGTACAGATGATATATAAGTTGTACCAAAATATTTCATGAAATTATTCTATCAGTAATTCATCCGGTACAAATGTTCATTAAACCCAGGCACATGAAATGCAAAGAAATGAAATCAATGCAGTGACATATCTCACCCTCCATGGGTACCTACGTGAATAGTAATAACGTTCCCATGCATATACCATATTACCCTATGAAGGTAAATTTTCATATTAACACCTACGAAAATAATAAATAAAGGAACTCAGGGTTTATTCAATAGACTTAAACAAATCACAAATGGTATCTCCAATTGAGGTAAATCTTAAATCCACCCCTAAATATAGATAAATTGCAATGATATATAAATTCTACCATTAATTTACATATTGACCCAAAGTTGTAAATTGATCTTAAAATATAAATAATCCCCTTAAATTGACAAATTACAAATCCACCCATACATATGGATAAATTACATTAATATATAAATTGCATCAATTGATTTGCAAAATCAATCTTAAATTCCAAATAGTCGCCTTAAATAACAAATTCATCCCTAACTGTGGATAAATTGTAAAATCAATCTTTAAAGTGTAAAATATGTCAACCAACCTAAAAATTCGAAAACAAACATAAAACATACATATTGACTGTCCCAATAATAAGAGAGGATGCACGCCAAACTTGATCTTAGGTTCCCTCTCTCTTATCGTTGAAGTGGTCAGAAAATTAAAATACGAACTACCTTAGTCGTAGGCGAGGATGCACGCGAAGCATGATCTTGGGTCCCCTCTCTCTTACAGGCGATGGAGTCTCCATTTAACAAACAAATGAACAAACCCAAATACAAAATAAAAACATGTATATAAAACCCTCCAGGGTATGAGGCTAAACTGACCAAAACATTGTAATATCTATATCAAAAATAATAATTATCCAAACCAATCAAATACACATAAATATCACCTCCTAGGTTATGAGACTAAACTAATCCAACTATTGACGATCTTTAGTAGCGAAATAAACTAAAGTCATTAAACCCAAACCATATATACATAGTATTCTCCTAAACAAGAGAATAAACTGTTTACAATATCTCCCAAATACGAGACTAAACATATATATATATATATATATATATCCTCCTTGTGATGAGGTTAAACTCACTAATATCAGGTTGTCTTCGCGATAAAGTTGAAGTACCAAAAAAATAATACAACACCTCCTAGGTTATGAGGTTAAACTAACCGTTTGTACGATATTCTAATATAAGAATTATCGTTGACAAATCAAACCTAAATCTCCTCCAGGTTGTGAGGCTAAATTGACCAAAACATTATGATATATGAATAATTGTCTAAATCAAATTATATACAACACCTCCTAGGTTATGAGGCTAAACTAACCGTTTGTACGATATTCTAATATCAGAATTGTCGTTGATAAATTAACACGGTGTATTCATCATAAAGTTGAAGAACCTAAACATATACAAAACCCTCCTAGGTTACGAGGCTAAACTGACCATATTGTGACAATATATCACGACAAAAGGGAGATCATTATCGAATCGATCAAAGCACGAGTCGATAAATTCCCGTCTCTAATATATCGAAATATAAAAATCCCATTAATAAAATATATCTGAAATTGTTAATATAACAACAATTTTGGTTTATAGTTCGCAAAGGGATGCTTATGTGTCTTCCATTTGTGCAATGCATAAATATGTCAACTCTTGTATTTCATATTTATTCCTTCTATTTAATGAAATGAAAGAAAATGTTGCACTTATTTACTTTCTGGCTAGTTATTCACATTTATTTAATTTCCTGTACAAATGAATGATATGAGTATGACACGATGATGCATTCTTCAATACGAAGTTGTAAGGTGCGGAATTCCACCATGAATTCTTGAGAGGTCTTCGCAACACCAATATATAAAACAAAAGAACAAAAAACCCACGTTAAACAACTAATCAAGCAAGAAATATTAAAGAATCATAAAACAAAACAAGCACCAAAGCAAACACATTAAAGGAAATTAACTAAGCAAGAATTAACAAACTAATGAAAACATCTATTATTAACTCACTCAAATTACAAGCAGCCCTTCCTCCACCAGAGTTTTGCTTCAAGGCTTCACTCTTAGTAGGGAAGATGGCCACCAAAGAGAGAGATGGATAAAATGGAAGGTGAAGACTTCTATTTATAAGCATGGAAAAAGCTAATCCGGGACAATCCCCTGATGTGGGACTAAACCAATACCAAAAATAGCCTAAACAAATATTAATACAAGTCCAGGAGAAATCTTAGCGGATCTGGGATGATCCAGACCGCCAATTGGCGGTCTATAAGGCCCAGATCCGTCTGCTTTTTGTGTTGGGCTTTGCTTGAAGTATTTCTTGGTCTTGGATGCATCTACTTGGTTTGTTGGAGCTCCGACCCAAATCGAATTGCCAAAATACTCCCCATGATGGTGTGGAGTTTCCTGTTTTGCTCTTAGGTCCTTCGCTCTTAGGATCAGGTCATTCTCCCTTGCATCTTAGTCCCCAGGTTTCACAATTAAGTCATTTTTCCTACTTTTGGGGTCCTTCGATGGCTCTTCTCTTCAAATCTCTTTATTCCTGAAAACTAAACATAAAACTCGTCACATAGCATTGCTTAGGTGTAAGATAATGGAAATAAGATACAAATATAAGCATGAAATGATGTCAATCAAAATACCCCGACACCTAACTTTTGCTAGTCCCTTCGCAAAACAAAGAAAGGGAAAAGCATACGAAAAAAACAAGAAATCCTAACTCACTTTCGTAGGAATCACGGTTGCACTTATCACGTGCAACAAGCCGTTAAACCTCCTTGTCGCCAAGGAGGAGGAGTGTTGTGTCCTGAGGGTTTTCAGCGGATATACCCACAAAATCCGAACAAGATGCATTAGTCAATCTAGCT
Source organism: Triglochin maritima (assembly GCA_963682175.1). Classification (NCBI taxonomy): domain Eukaryota; kingdom Viridiplantae; phylum Streptophyta; class Magnoliopsida; order Alismatales; family Juncaginaceae; genus Triglochin; species Triglochin maritima. Next base: position 8,464,185 of record OY821793.1, on the reverse strand, counting down.
ACACTACTCGTTGGACTTATTCTATCGATCATGGGACTCAGTAATACTACGGGTCGACTCTATATGGGTAATCAGTCCACACACCAAGCCTAATGAACCATTCGTGAAAGTTAGTTAAGGACTTAAGTGAAAGACATGGGCAACCTTAACTTCTGAATGTGATACAATGTGTAAAGTCCATTTTGGTTCTTATTTGCATTACCATTTTTTTTCTTTTTGTTTTTTTTCTCATTTTTTTCTTCATTTTTTTCTTTTTATTAGTTGGAGCTTCATTCTTCCAGGGTCAGGTTTCGTGCATCATTGCCCATGAGGACTTACACTATCACGTACACCTTTCCCCAAATCTCCACATAGAGCAATCCCTACCACCCGTGTAACGAGAGTTCGGTCGGCGCATCCCAAGTCAGATGACTCGAAAGTACCAGGCACAAAGTCCCCTCAGACCTACTTTCCCGAGTGATAGGAGGCGTGCGAGAAGAGAGAACACCTACTCACTTATTTCTTATCTACACATGAACCAAAACCCCTACACTTAATGTCTCACAACAAGATTTAAAGGGTCCTTGACTACAACAAACATCCTTAAATTAGCAAACACGAATTATTGAGTCACTAGGTTTAAGGTGAACTTCGGTAAATGTTTGAGCACTGAAACCCTATGATTACTCACCCCCAAAGGAAAACTGGGGTGCATCCTAACGACTCGATAAATCCTAAAGCCACTGTACTAGATATCTTAATGCATCATCAAGACAATTTCGGGAGCTTTCTTTTTACTTTGCGTCTCAACGGTTTTGCACATGCTAAACACACGCAAAACCCACAAAACATTTTCTTTCGCAAACACATGAAGATTTTGAAAGAAATGTGAAAATTTTAAAGCACTAGGCAAGCAAAAGAAGGCAAGTCACCCAAGGATCATGGCAAGCAGATATATCGATATTAAATGCAGCACACTAACATGACCCTATTAATACACACAAAAGAAAACAAAAATCAAAGGAAAAGACTCGACTATATACACACGTAAAAACACCCCCACACCAACTTCATGCATTGTCCTCAATGAATGCGAGCAAGATACTACATGGAGTTATGCATGAAAAAGAATAGATCTCACCAACGTGAAGTAAACAGGGAAGTTTCTGGCTATGTTGATGGACACAACCCAAATTCCCTCAAAACCTGTGAGATGCTAAGGAAGGGATACAAATACGTGAAAGAATTGGGGCCCAAATACTCAAGGGTTGAGGCTGACAACAAACGATGCTCACTGAATGAGTCTTCTTTTTTTTTTAACAAACCTGAAAATTCAACCACTCACGCAGGAGCCTGAATGGTTGAGTGCAAGGGAGGTTCATGAAGGAACATGACCTCCTCGAATTCGGCTGGTGCCCCCTCTAACTAGGGTTTGAGGCGTTGTCCATTAACTTTGAACACGTCCCCATTCCTTGGGTTCAAGATGTCAACCGCTCCATGAGGATAGACGGTTTGGACAATAAATGGGCCAGACCAGCGACTGCGGAGCTTACCGACAAACAGATGAAGCCGGGAATTGTAGAGCAACACCTTCTTCCCGGCCGTAAACACCTTTTGCATAATCATGCAATCGTGAAACATCTTGGCTCGGGACTTATGAATTTTGGCATTCTCGTAGGCATCATTGCGTAGCTCTTCTAATTCCACAATGTCGAGCTTACGTTGTACTCCTGCTTGATCAAGATCCATATTCAGGTTCTTGATCGCCCAGAAAGCACGATGCTCAAGCTCGACGGGTAGGTGACAAGCCTTGCCGTACACTACCCGATATGGGGACATACCCAAATTGGTCTTATACGCGGTGCAGAAGGCCCACAACGCGTCATTCAACTTAGTTGACCAATCCTTCCTCGAGGAACTAACCGTCTTCTCAAGAATTTGCTTTAATTGGCGGTTAGAGATTTCGACCTGCCCACTACTTTGCGGATGGTATGGGGTCGCAAACTTGTGGGTAATCGAATATTTCCTCATAAGCGCTTCAAAGGAGCGATTACAGAAGTGGGTACCCCTATCGCTGATTATGGTACGAGGAGTACCAAATCGCGCAAAAATGCCCCTCAAGAATTTGGTGACCACCTTGTTGTCATTGGTCTTTGTGGGTATAGCCTCAACCTACTTAGACACATAGTCAACGTCCACCAGAATGTAAACATTCCCGAACGAGTTCGGGAAGGGACCCATGAAATCGATGCCCCACACATCGAAGATGTCGACAACAAGGACATTTTGCAAAGGCATCTGTCACGTCGACCAATCCTGCCAAGGCGCTGGCACCTATCACATTGCTTACAAAAGTCGTAAGCATCCTTGAAAAGAGAGGGCCAGTAGAATCCAGATTGGAGCACCTTGGCAACAGTTTTCTTTGCTCCAAAGTGTCCTCCACATGCCTTGGAGTGGCAGAAGTGGAGCACACTTTGGAACTCGGTATCTGGGACGCACCGCCTGAAAATTTGGTCAGAGCAGTATTTGAATAGGTAGGGGTCGTCCCAGTGGAAGAATCTGACATAAGATCTAAATTTGGTTTGGTCAGATTTTGACCAACCCACAGGAAGTTGCTCGGTCACGAGGTAGTTCACGATGTCGGCAAACCAAGGGTTATCTTCGATCGTGAACAATTGCTCGTCAGGAAATTTGTCATCAATAATTTGGTCCTGTGGGTTGGTCGTCTCTAGACGAGACAGGTGGTCAGCTACAACATTTTCACACCATTTTTTGTCCTGAATCTCGAGATCGAATTCTTGTAACAACAAGATCCATCTAAAGAGTCGGGATTTTGCATCTTTCTTCGCCATGAGGTGCTTGATGGCTGTGTGATTAGAATAGATAATCACGTGGGAGCCAATCAAGTACGACCGGAATTTCTCCAAAGCAAATATGATCGCTAAGAATTCCTTCTCGTTCACAGTGTAGTTCAATTGGGCATCATTGAGTGTTCTACTGGCATAGTAGATCACATGAGCCAATTTGTCCAATCGTTGCCCAAGCACTGCTCCCACAGCGAAGTCAGATGCATCACACATTAACTCAAAGGGTTCAGTCCACACCGGTGCCTTAATAATGGGAGCTGAAGTCAACTCTTTCTTCAAGGTCAAAAGGCATGGTGGCAATCTGGTGTGAACTCAAAAATGGCATCCTTAGCCAACAAGGCGGTGAGAGGTCGAGCAATTTTGCTAAAATCCCGAATGAACCGCCTATAGAATCCAGCATGCCCCAAAAAGGCGCGGATATCCTTCACATTACGTGGCGGTGGGAGATTAGCAATAAGACCCACTTTGGCGGGATCGACCTCAATTCCCCTACTTCAGACCACATGTCCAAGTACAATCCCTCGCTTCACCATGAAGTGACATTTCTCCCAATTGAGAGTGAGGTTCTTCTCATGGCATCGCTTGAGGACAAGGCTCAAGTGATGAAGGGACTCATCAAAGGAAGCGCCAAATATGGAAAAGTCGTCCATGAAGATCTCAAGGAAACGCTCAACCATATCGGAGAAGATGCTGATCATACACCTTTGAAACGTTGCCGACGCATTACATAACCCAAGGGGCATGCGACGGTAGGCAAACGTGCCAAAGGGACAAGTAAATGTGGTTTTCTCTTGATCCTCGGGGGCGATGGGAATTTGGTTGTAACCGGAGTATCCATCAAGAAAACAATAATACTCATGTCCGACTAACATTTCCAACATCTGATCAATGAATGGCAACGAGAAATGATCTTTCCGCGTTGCCGCATTGAGCTTGCGATAATCAATGCAAACTTGCCAGCCAGTTTGCAGGCGTGTCGGGATAAGCTCATTATGCTCATTCTCCACAACCGTCACGACTGACTTCTTGGGAACCACATGGACAGGACTCACCCACGAACTATCAGAGATAGGATAGATTATGCCATGATCAAAGCACTTAAGAACCTCATTTCAGACGGCTTCTTTCAGTACAGGATTCAATCTCCGTTGTGGGTCCCTGAGGGGCCTAGAATCCTCTTCTATGTGGATCCGATGCTGAACAATACTAGGGCTAATTCCCTTGATATCCTTCAAGGACCACCCGATTGCCTCTTTGTTTTCAAAGAGTACTCTTTTGAGGGCAACCTCTTGATCTTGTGCAAGATCAGAAGCAATAATGAATGACAAGGTTATTGGGGAGCGGTTTAAGCTCGACCAGCGGTGGGTCCTTGTCGGATTCAGAGTTACTTTCAAGTGGCTCAAAGGCCACGGGGTAAGAGGAGCAAGCACCCAGATGTGCCTCCTCGTCCCGAGAAATGCTGGGGGATTCCTCAAGATCCTCTTCACTCGCAACCTGGTCATTAGGCACCTCAATAATATGTCGATGTGAGTCGAACAGTCCTAATGACTCGGGCTCATCCGTGTCGTGGATGAAATTGGATCCGACAGTGTCGTCGAAGAGCCCGGGTTGCTTACCAAGAGTGAAGATGTTGAAATCCGCCGTGAGGTTTCCAAAAGACAACCTCATCAAGCCATTGCGACAATTGATCAAAGCATTAGATGTCGCAAGAAATGGCCTCCCAAGGATCACAGGAATTTGTCCTTGTGGGTTGGACACGAGTTCGGTATCCAAGATGATGAAATCTACTGGAAATACGAACTCACCCAGTTTGATAAGGACATCCTCCAAACTCCCTCGTGGAATCTTGACGGATCTGTCAGCCAACTGGAGGGTTGTTCTCGTTGGTTTAAGATCGCCAATTCCAAGGTTGACATAGACAGAGTAATGCAGGAGATTCACAAATGCCCCCCAAATCCAATAAAGCTTGAGAGATTGTCACATTCCCAATCATGCAAGAGACAATTGGACAACCTGGGTCCTTGTATTTGACTTGCATGGGCTGTGTCAATATGGAGCTCACATTGGCGGCCAAAAAGGCCTTTTTGGGCACATTTGTTTTTCTCTTGGTGGTGCAAAGGTTCTTGAGGAACTTGGCATACGGTGGCATTTGTTGAACAACGTCCAACAACGGGATGTTCACCTTTACTTGCCTAAGTACCTCAACGATCTTGTCGCAATGCTCATCATGTTTTTTAGTCAACCGATGAGGGAATGGTGCCTTGGGGACATAAGAATCACGAGGAGGAGTCTCAGAATTAGATTCCTTGACAGGCTCAAGACTCTCCTTGGAAGTCTCGCCAACAGGGTTGGGTTTCGACATTTTCACATTATTGTCAACGACCCTTCCCGATCTCAAGGTATGAACAACATTGGCATGTTGGGAAGGGTCACTTTCAACATTGTGTACATCTTGCCTCACATGAGCAGGCTGACCGTTGGGATTAACCACAGGTGACTTGGTAACTGACCCTTCTCGCGTTCATGGAGTTGATGAGCCAACTGGCTAACTTGCATTTCCAATGCTTTGACCGAATTATTGCTGGCCGCAAACATGGATTGAGTGCTCTGCATGAACGCTTGAAGGGTTTGTTCAAGCGTAGAGTCCTTAGGGTCAACCCGCTGGGGTGGTGGAGTCTGGTTAGAATAACCCGATGAAAAGGCCTGACCAGGTTGGTAATTATGGTGTTGAGACCTTTGATGTGGGGGTTGGTAGGTCGCCGATGGGCATGGAAGTTGATAAGGTGGGGGTTGAGGTTTAGCGGGCGAGCTCTGACCGTGGCCTCCACTAGACCCCTAAGAGAAGTTAGGATGGTTACGCCATCCAGGGTTGTAGGAGTGACTGTACGGGTCGTTACGGGGCCTTGGTTGATGCATCGCATTTGCATGCTCAGTATCCCTTGGAGCGTAAGCGCATTCCAAGTCATCATGTCCCGATAGTCCACACTTACTACACCCGGGAGTAGCAACCTGAGCTACAGGAGCTCGGTCCATCTCCAAACTCTCAATCCTACGCATGAGAGCAGCCATTTTCGCCTCAGATGCGATAGTTGACTCAACATGATATGATCCAGCTCGACCAGAAGACCTGGCGGCTGGTGGCTCTCTCATGGTGTCCCACTCGAAGGTACGTTCAGCCATAGCCTCAAAAGTGTCCCATGCCTCCTCGATGGGTTTCATTTGGAAGTCACCCTGACACATCGACTCCAACAATGTGCGGGTGTTGTAGTTGATGCCCTCATAAACAATTTGGCACAACTGCCATAGCTCAAGTCCATGATGAGGGCACTACTGGAGAAAGTCCTTGAAACCATGAAACGATTCGGTCTCGGTCTGATACATTTGATGTATCTGGTGCCGTATCTGTTGAGTTTTCCTTTGAGGAAAAAATCTCTTCAGAAAGACGGTCACAAAGTCATCCCATGACCGAATCGAGCTCGCCAGGAGGCTATACATCCATTTCTACGCATTATCCTTCAATGCGAAAGAAATCATCCTCAACCGGACTGAATCCTCGTCAAGCTGTTGAAGCTTGAACATGGAGCATACTTCCTCGAATTCGCGTATAAAGATATACGAATCCTCCTTATTGGCAGTAAAGGTTGGAAGCATGCTCACATATTGAGGTTTCAGCTCATAGTTGTTCCCGCGAGCAGGGGCAACAACTATACAAGAAGGCTGCGCAGCCCGAACAGGATGGGTCCGCTCCCACAAAGTCATCGGTCTATCCTGTCAAGCTAAAGGTGGTGGTGCAACAAGAACTCGATCCTGACCGAATCTCCATTCCTCTCGAGTCAGAGGAGGAGGAGAAGGAGGTCTACGTGGTGGCGGAAACAGACAAGGGTATTCCATGTATGGAACCCGGTCTCCCCCGTCACCGCGAGACGACTCGGCTTCATGCTCCAAAGGAGCACGAGGCGGAGATGGTCGATCACCAAGACCATCCATCTCCGAAGAATGCACTCTCTCGAGTCGAGCGCTCTCACCAGAATGAGCCCAACCTCGCATAAAATGCTCGACTCGACTCTAAAATAACACACAATAGAAGGTGTACTAGAGGAGGAGACCATACGTAGAGAATAGATGAGGAGAGGACTCAGGTGAGGAGGGAAGAATCCCTAGAGCTAGCGTGGGTAGTGGAATCAGGTAGAAGCCTAACTAGCAAGCACGGCTCAAACAATGTAAGGCAATGGGTCCTTAGGCTAGACGACGCCTAACTTTGAGGTCACTAGCCTCGACACATCTCACCTCCCTACAAGGAAGACCACAATGCCCAGCAAGTGATACCAGATACGGAGATCCAGTACCTCCTACTATCGACAAGGTATGCAATGCCGATCAGGCCATGACGGGCTCAACTAGATTACTCTCCTAGTGCGCCCGCAATCCTAGGGCCAATGTCTACTTGCTTTTAGTTAAGGCTTGATTAAGAGTGATTTTTGGGCCAAGGAAAGGGTGATGAAATCCCCCACCTTATCTTTTATGGGACAACCCCTCCTTAATAGTGTTTTGATCCTAAATCTAGCAATCAATCGCTCGAATCAAACACTCGCTCACTCTTGTCTTGATGCAATTCCTACTAACTAATGCATGGGCATACGAGATGAATGAATGAGTGTAGGAAATTGCGTACCTCATGCCAGCACTCAACAACTGAAAATAAAGCTAAAAAAAAGACAACTACGTGCCTAAGTCAATACATGATGCGTGACCTAAACAAATAAGAATGTCTAGTCTTTTGCTTTGGATTTTAAGGCCAAGTTGATTAATGGGGTAGTGATTAATGATCTGGGAGCAACTAGAAGTCACAATATGCAAAATGGGGCTCCCAGATAATGCAAATTACAGAACTAACTACAGAACAAAATTGAGAGGAAGACCAGCTCACCACGCCGCCAGTTGGCGGTTCCAGACCGCCAATTGGCGGTCAGTTTGGAGCTTCTGTTCCTCAAACTTGTCCAGTAGCCTCCCCTTGATCCGCTGGTTCCCTGAAACTAAGTAAAACTGGAAACAAAAAATTAAAAACCACTCGAATCGTCCAAATCAACGTCTGGACAGAGCACGTCCCCGACAACGGCGCCAAAAACTTGATTGAATCGTTTTATTTAAACCGCAAGTGCACTGCCGCGTTGAAGCGGTGGCAAATACGGGTCGTCCACTGGGAGGTGTGTCGACGTTTGGTTTGTGCGAAGGTGAGTGGTAAAAAATGGAGAGAAAGATGGATTACACTACACTACACTAATCTAAACTAGTAAACTAACAAAGCTGAAATGAAATCACTAACAAACTAAGCTAAACAACTAATGAAGAAGATAAAACCTCAGGAATGAAAAACCCTAAGGGGTGGAATGTGTGTGTGTGCACATGAAATAAGTGTGGTGTGGAATGCAAACAAGAAGCTCAAGTTAGTTAGTGTTTGTTAATGCATAAGAGGTACCTAATGGCAAAACCTATCATTTACAACACTAACTTATGTGAATAATATGAGCAATGCAAGGTTGTTATTAAGACACTTAGACAAGCATGGAATCTACCTAAGCTATGGCAGAAACCATCAACTAAGGTTCTTAATAATTCAAGCAAGCATACTAATATCTCTCACAAAACATTCATATTAAGCATTCATACCATCTACATAACATGTACACACATCTACTCCACCCCTAAAGGGGATGGAACTACTCACACATATTTAAACTAACTACTCTAATAAAATGAACCATTATACTAAAATGAAACTAGGGCTGAGCATCGGTCCGGTCCGGACCGGACCGGAAAAAAAATTTAGGTCCGGACCGAAAACCAGACCAGACCGGAAAATATTCGGATAGGCGGACCGAAGACCGGACCGGACCGGTTCGGTCCGGTCCAAAAACCCGATTTTTTACCTTAAATTTAAAAATAAATAAAATTGGACCAGTCCGGACCGGAAAATTTAAAATTTGCCGGACCGAAACCCGGACCGGACCGGATTTTTTCAAAAATTTCCGGACCGAACCCGGACCGACCGGTCCTGTCCGGTCCGGTTGACCGGTTTGACCCGGTCAATGCACAACCCTAAATGAAACTATACTAATGTTGACACAAAAAAATGTGTTTGTCTAAAAATGTTAATAAGACTACTAAAATTGAAGAAGCATAGTTTAAAATTTATATGGATGAAATTATAAGGATATTAAGATTATGATTCCATATAATTTCAAGTTTTAAATGGAAAAAAAACTGAAAATGGCCATTTAAAAAAAATAAATACAAAAAAAAGTCAGGAGAGGAAGCAATGTTTAACGTGGCAAGCCATGCATTATGCAAACCTTTTGCATCCCACGTTATGCCCATCTCCACCTCAACCACTTCCCCTCACGATCGCACATAACCACCCATGATGTTCATCCACTTCCTCATCTCAATTCACTATAAATACACCCCTAAAACCCAAACACATAGACGACCAACTCCAAAAAAAGAGAAGAAAAGAAGGAAAGACACAACACACAACAGATATACACATCAAAGACAAGAAACGTGAAGAAAGAAGAAAACAGAAGGGGAGGCACCGCACAAATTCCACCAAAGCCACGACGATTCCGGTGACAACAGCTTCGACTTCGTAGCCGCAACAACTTCGCAGTAGCGTCAACTCCAACAATGACCCCGACAAGGTGCAACATTAGCGCCGGTGATAGTTTCACCTTAAAATAAAAGGAATAAAAAAAGTCATTCCGGTCACTGTCCTATTTAGAAAGGAACGGTCTCCGGTTGGCTTCGAAAAATACGTCATTCCGGTCACTATCCTATTTAGAAAGGATTGGTCTCCGGTTTGGTCGTTTCTATTTTAATAATAATAAAAAAGGGACGCCGGAAGGCTGCCGATTTTGTCGCAGAAATTAAACATGTATTATCATGACATAATATAATTGATATCCGGGTAATTATTAAAATTTGGAAAGAAAGAAACGCTTATATCAAAATGCTGTCAAAAATCTTTTCATGATTTTGTTAATTTCAGCGAATCCAATCCAAAGTTATGAAACCAAATAAAAGAAAATTTAACTTGTTATCTAAACGGTGCAACCACATGTCTCTCATTCATATGACCACTATTTTTTTCTAATATATTTTTCTAATGAGGAGAATACCGATGCATATATTTTTCTACACCAAATCAATTCTTCCTAATATGATTGACAAAAGCATGTATTTTGCTTTGATTGCCACTGTTGGATTATATCCATGCAGCCAACAATATATTTTATAATCTGATTCAACTAAACCCATGCACATGAAATGTTCATGAAAGTTGAAAAGTTCGTATCTTGGTGAATAACATTCCCATGAAATTATTTTATTAAACCGGTACAGATGATATATAAGTTGTACCAAAATATTTCAGGAAATTATTCTATCAGTAATTCATCCGGTACAAATGTTCATTAAACCCAGGCACATGAAATGCAAAGAAATGAAATCAATGCAGTGACATATCTCACCCTCCATGGGTACCTACGTGAATAGTAATAACGTTCCCATGCATATACCATATTACCCTATGAAGGTAAATTTTCATATTAACCCCTACGAAAATAATAAATAAAGGAACTCAGGGTTTATTCAATAGACTTAAACAAATCACAAATGGTATCTCCAATTGAGGTAAATCTTAAATCCACCCCTAAATGTAGATAAATTGCAATGATATATAAATTGTACCATTAATTTACATATTGACCCAAAGTTGTAAATTGATCTTAAAATATAAATAATCCCCTTAAATTGACAAATTACAAATCCACCCATACATATGGATAAATTACATTAATATATAAATTGCATCAATTGATTTGCAAAATCAATCTTAAATTCCAAATAGTCGCCTTAAATAACAAATTCATCCCTAACTGTTGATAAATTGTAAAATCAATCTTTAAAGTGTAAAATATGTCAACCAACCTAAAAATTCGAAAACAAACATAAAACATACATATTGACTGTCCCAATAATAAGAGAGGATGCACGCCAAACTTGATCTTAGGTTCCCTCTCTCTTATCGTTGAAGTGGTCAGAAAATTAAAATACGAACTACCTTAGTCGTAGGCGAGGATGCACGCGAAGCATGATCTTGGGTCCCCTCTCTCTTACAGGCGATGGAGTCTCCATTTGACAAACAAATGAACAAACCCAAATACAAAATAAAAACATGTATATAAAACCCTCCAGGGTATGAGGCTAAACTGACCAAAACATTGTAATATCTATATCAAAAATAATAATTATCCAAACCAATCAAATACACATAAATATCACCTCCTAGGTTATGAGACTAAACTAATCCAACTATTGACGATCTTTAGTAGCGAAATAAACTAAAGTCATTAAACCCAAACCATATATACATAGTATTCTCCTAAACAAGAGAATAAACTGTTTACAATATCTCCCAAATACGAGACTAAACATATATATATATATATATATATCCTCCTTGTGATGAGGTTAAACTCACTAACATCAGGTTGTCTTCGCGATAAAGTTGAAGTACCAAAAAAATAATACAACACCTCCTAGGTTATGAGGTTAAACTAACCGTTTGTACGATATTCTAATATAAGAATTATCGTTGACAAATCAAACCTAAATCTCCTCCAGGTTGTGAGGCTAAATTGACCAAAACATTATGATATATGAATAATTGTCTAAATCAAATTATATACAACACCTCCTAGGTTATGAGGCTAAACTAACCGTTTGTACGATATTCTAATACCAGAATTGTCGTTGATAAATTAACACGGTGTATTCATCATAAAGTTGAAGAACCTAAACATATACAAAACCCTCCTAGGTTACGAGGCTAAACTGACCATATTGTGACAATATATCACGACAAAAGGGAGATCATTATCGAATCGATCAAAGCACGAGTCGATAAATTCCCGTCTCTAATATATCGAAATATAAAAATCCCATTAATAAAATATATCTGAAATTGTTAATATAACAACAATTTTGGTTTATAGTTCGCAAAGGGATGCTTATGTGTCTTCCATTTGTGCAATGCATAAATATGTCAACTCTTGTATTTCATATTTATTCCTTCTATTTAATGAAATGAAAGAAAATATTGCACTTATTTACTTTCTGGCTAGTTATTCACATTTATTTAATTTCCTGTACAAATGAATGATATGAGTATGACACGATGATGCATTCTTCAATACGAAGTTGTAAGGTGCGGAATTCCACCATGAATTCTTGAGAGGTCTTCGCAACACCAATATATAAAACAAAAGAACAAAAAACCCACGTTAAACAACTAATCAAGCAAGAAATATTAAAGAATCATAAAACAAAACAAGCACCAAAGCAAACACATTAAAGGAAATTAACTAAGCAAGAATTAACAAACTAATGAAAACATCTATTATTAACTCACTCAAATTACAAGCAGCTCTTCCTCCACCAAAGTTTTGCTTCAAGGCTTCACTCGAAGATGGCCACCAAAGAGAGAGATGGATACAATGGAAGGTGAACACTTCTATTTATAAGCATGAAAAAAGCTAATCCAGGACAATCCCCCGATGTGGGACTAAACCAATACCGAAAATAGCCTAAACAAACATTAATACAAGTCCAGGCGAAATCTTAGCGGATCTGGGATGATCCAGACCGCCAATTGGCGGTTCCAGACCACCAATTGGCGGTCTATAAGGCCCAGATCCGTCTGCTTTTTGTGTTGGTCTTTGCTTGAAGTATTTCTTGGTCGTGGATGCATCTACTTGGTTTGTTGGAGCTCCGACCCGAATCGAATTGCCAAAATACTCCCCATGATGGTGTGGAGTTTCCTGTTTTGCTCTTAGGTCCTTCGGTCCTACGATCAGGTCCTTCTCCCTTGCATCTTAGTCCCCATGTCTCACAATTAAGTCCTTTTTCCTGCTTTTGGGTCCTTCCATGGCTCTTCTCTTCAAACCTCTTTATTCCTGAAAACTAAACATAAAACTCGTCACGTAGCATTGCTTAGGTGTAAGATAATGGATATAAGATACAAATATAAGCATGAAATGATGTCAATCAAAATACCCCGACACCTAACTTTTGCTAGTCCCGAGCAAAACAAAGAAAGAGAAAAGCATACGAAAAAACAAGCCGTTAAACCTCCTTGTCGCCAAGTAGGAGGAGTGTTGTGTCCTGAGGGTTTTCAGCGGATATACCCACAAAATCCGAACAAGATGCATTAGTCAATCTAGCTACACGACTCGTTGGACTTATTTTGTCGATCATGGGACTCAGTAATACTACGGGTCGACTCTATATGGGTAATCAGTCCACACACATAGCCTAATGAACCATTCGTGAAAGTTATTTAAGGACTTAAGTGAAAGACATGGGCAACCTTAACTTCTGAATGTGATACAATGTGTAAAGTCCATTTTGGTTCTTATTTGACTCTTTTTTTCTTTTTCTTTTTCTTCCCAGGGTCCGGTTTCTTGCATCATTGCCTATGAGGGCTTACACTATCACGTACACCTTCCCCCAAAACTCCACACAGGGCGATCCCTACCACCCGTGTAATGGGAGTTCGGTCGGTGCATCCCAAATCAGATGACTCGAAAACACGAGGCACAAAGTCCCCTCTGACCTACTTTCTCGAGTGATAGGAGTCGTGCGAGAAGAGAGAACACCACTTATTTATTTATGTACATGGGAACCAAAACCCCTACACTTAAGTTTCACAAAAAGAGATTAAGGGCCCTTGACTACGACAAACTTCCTTATACTAACAGACACGAATTATTTGACTCACAAGGTTCAGGGTGGACTTCTTTAAATGTTTGAGTACTGAAACCCTATCATTACAAGCCCCCTGAGGGAAAACCGGGGTGCATCCTAACGACTCTATAAGACCTAAAGCAAGTAAACTAGATATCCTAATGCATCAAGTTCAAGACAATTTTGGGAGCTTTCTTTTTACTTTGCCTCTCAACGGTTTTGCACATGCTAAACACACGAAAAATCTACAAAGACATTTTCTTTAGAAAACACATGAAGATTTTGAAAGAAATGTGAAAATTTTAAAGCACTAGGCAGGCAAAAGAAGACAAGTCACCCAAGGATCATGGCAAGCAGATATATCGATATTAAATGCAGCACACTAACATGACCCTATCAATACACACAAAAGAAATCAAAGGAAAAAGACTCAACTATGTACACACATATAACACCGCCAGACCTACTTCATGCATTGTCCTCAATGAATGTGAGCATGATACTACATGGATTTATGCATCAAAAAGGGAAGATCTCACCAACATTAAGTGCAACAGGAAGTTCATGGTTATAGCGATGGACCCAAACCCAAATTCCCATAAAACCTGTGAGATACTGAAGAAGGGAGACAAATACATGAAGAAATGGGGCCCAAGTACGCAAGGGTTGGGGCCCACAACAATCAATGCTCGCTCACCGAGTCTTTTATTACGCGTTTTTTTCTTTTTTTCTTTTTTTTAAATGATATATATAGCAACAACAATATTCTCATAATCATTTAGTCAAGGAACATCAAATGAGAACATTAAGTCATGAGGACCAGAGACTTGCCGAGATGGGCAAACTTCACCGGTACTCTGAGGTGTCATGAGAGGTGAAAGGTCAAAGCTGAAAGGCTCGAACCCCTCATAATATTGGTTGGGTGTGGGCAACAAAGAATGAAGTTGTGTTGCCTCACTAGGGTTTGGTTGCTCATTGAACAAAACCCTCCAACCAATAGGCGGGTGCATCAGAATGAGTTCCTCAAGCTCATTCGATGAATGCAGCAGACCTGCATCACTAAGAATGGGGATTCTTCCCAAGTCATCCAACAAGGACCTCCCACCATCATTTATATCATCAAGCATAATCTCGGTCATAGGTGGGTCCTTGTTGGAGTCAAGATGAAGCTCAAATGGCTCAACGTCCATGGAACATGAGGTAGAGACACCTTCTGGTATAGGCATATGATGAGGTGTCTCACTCTCATTAGTACTCTCAACTGAATCATGCAACGAACACTCCTTTTGGACATTTATGTTTGATGCCAGCTCACTCTGTTGCATTGCAAAGACAGACAATGAGTTTTTGCTGGCCCACAAACATTCTCAATGGGTTGCATTGGTGTTAGGGGTGTTCGTTGATTTCGTGGTGCTTTCTCCAATTGACGGATGAGATTTAGATTTAAAGGTTGATCAATGGGCTCCTGTTGCCTACCAGAGTTGAACACATGAAACTCGGCACTCATGTTACCGAATGAGAACTTCATGAGACCATTTCTACAATTAATTAAGACGTTGGAAGTTGCCAGAAATGTTCTACCCAAAATCAAAGGTATTTGAGAGTGGGTGTTCGCAGCAGGATTGGTATCGAGGACAACAAAATCGACTGGAAATATAAAATCTCCAACTTTGATAAGCACGTCCTCGATAATCCCCTTTCGAATACGAAAGGATCTATCCGCCAATTGGAGGGTGATCTTAGTTGGTTTCAATTCTCCCAAATTTAACTGTTGATAAAAAGAAAATCTGAGGAGGTTGACCCCTGATCCTAAATCAAGCAAAACATTACTCATGCTAGTGTCCCCTATCGTACACTGAATAGTAGGACACCCAGGGTCCTTGTATTTTGTGTAGGCGGGATTTGACAAAAGTGAGCTTACATTTGCAGCCAAGAATGCTTTCTTAGGAACAATTGTCTTCCTCTTGGTTGTGCAGAGATCCTTCAACACTTTGGCATATTGAGGTATTTGTTGGATGACATCCAACAAGGGGATGTTAACCTTAACTTGCTTTAACACCTCTAATATCTTGTCCATTGTGTCACTCTGCTTTTTGGTTAACCTACTTGGATAAGGAGCTTTTGGCAGGTAGGTTTTCTGCAGTGCCTGAGAAGGAGGCGTTGGTGTATTACCCTCACCCTCACCCTCTTCTTCACCACCATTCCCCCTGAGGGGCTGCATAGATGGTGGTGGTGGTGGCAAGGAAATGTGATTGTCAACCTGCTTTCCATTCCTTAAGGTCACAATGGAATTGACATGGTGAACAGGTTCCTCCACATGGTTCACTTGCCTCCCCCGAGGTACGACATTCTCATTTTGCATGTGTTGTTGCTGGTACATGCGGAGGTTAGCCTGAGGCTTACTAGGAAAAGACCCTTTCTCTCTTTCATGTACAGACTGAGCCAATTGGCTCATCTGAAGCTCTAGAAATTTGATGGTCTGCTGATTTGAAGTGAGAACTTGACTTGTGGATGACATAAAATTTTTCATAGAGTTCTCAAGTCTACGAGTCAAGTTCTCAAGCGAATTAAACTGGGTTTCAAAGTTGTTAGAATTTGGGAAACCTGGTTGGTGCTTGGAACTTGGGGTTGCTGATATGATGAGCATGCATGGGAGGTTGGTGTGGTTGATTAGGTTGTCGAGAGGAGGTTGAAGGACCACCTGGGGCATTATTTTGGTTCCATGAAAAATTAGGGTGGTTCCTCCATCCAGGATTATAAGATGATGAGTATGGGTCATTCCTAGCTCTGTCATAGATGGCGTTGAGACATTCCATCTCAGGAGGAATGGACGCACACTCGCTTTCTATATGACCTATCCTACCACATGAATGACTTGGGAACTCGACCAGATGTGGACATGTGAGGTGCACTTTGTTTGTTTTGGAGCTCAATCGAATCCATACGGCGCATTAAAGCCACCATGCGTGCCTCAGTGGCCGTAGTGGTATCGATAGCAAATGCGGCACCCAAGCTAGTCGAGTTTGCATTCGTGATCCTCGCTCGTATACTAGATGATGCAGGTGGTTCCCTTACACTCTCCCATTGCAATGTTTTCTTAGTAAGGTCTTCTAGGAAAGCTCATGCCTCCCTTTCATCGTTTCCTAAGAACTCTTCTTGACACATGGACTCAAGGAGCGTCCGGGATGGGATGTGAAGACCCTCGTAAACAATCTGATAAAGACGCCACAACTCAATGCCATGGTGATGTCATGAGGATAGGAGCTCCTTGAACCTCTCTACATAGCCATGAAATGTGTCGGTCTCAAGTTGATAGAACGAATTGATTTCGTTCCTCAATTTTTGAGTCTGATGATTTGGAAAGTATTTCTTGAGGAATGCAGATTGAAACTCATCCCATGTCCTAAAGGCATTCGCCTGGTTGCTGTACAACAACTTCTTGGCGTCATCCTTCAGCGTAAAGGGGACAAGCCTAAGATGGATGGAGTCTGTGCTAAGTTGTTGCAGCTTGAACATAGCACAGACCTCCTCAAATTCCCTGAGAATGATATTGGGTCACCTTTCCTAGTGAAATGAGGGAGCATGGAGATAAACTGAGGCTTAACCTCAAAATGGTTCCCATTAGCCTCTGGCAATACGATGCATGATGGTAGAGCAGTACGGCTCGGGTAGCATCGATCACGTGGAGGTATGGGAGCGACAATTGGAAGCACAGGTCGAACAGGTAGGTCCAGCAACTGCTCTTCCTCATGGAAATTAGCAGCCATTGATCCCGGATTGTGTGCGACACGAGAGGAGGAAGGCATCGAGAAGTTGACTACAGAAGCAGGGTTGACAACGTGCCTCGTCAAATGACCACACTCGTCTCGTGCCCACGAAAGCATGCACAAAGGCGCACACACACAAAACAAAACTTTTTTTTCTTTTTTTTAACAAAGAATGTGCGTAGAGGAGAAGACGGGGGAACACAGAAGAGAAAGAATGACTCAGGAGAGAAGGGAAGAAGTCCTTATGCTACGGTGGATGGGTACAGGTAGAAGCACACAAGCAAACAAGGCTCAAGCAATCCTAAGGTCGCTATAGGTTCTTACAGCTAGACGACACCTAACTGCGAGGTCACACAGCCTCAACACGCCTCACCTCCCTACGACGAGGACCACAAAGCCCAGCAAGGGAGCCAAGATCCGGAGATCTCATCTCTCCTACTATCGACAAAGTGGGCAACGCCGATCAGGTCATGACGGTCGTGACCAGATCACTCTCCTAATGCGCCCGAAGTCCTTAGGGCCAATGTCTACTTGATTTAAAAATTAGACTCTTGATTAGTGTGGTTTGTGGGGGCGAAGGAAAGGGTGATGAAATCCCCCACCTTATCTTTTATGGGACAACCCCTCCTTAGTAGCGTTTTGGAGTCCTAATCTAGCAATCAACTCTCCCAACAAACGCTCAACTCACACTTGTTTCAATGCACTTCCTACTAACTAATGCATGTTCATACGAAATGCATGAATGAGAGTAGAAGGTGCGTACCTCACGCCAACACTCAGCAAGTGAAAATAAAGCTAAAATGAAAGACAATCTATATGCCTAAGTCACATACATGATGCATGACCTAAACAAAAAGAATGCCTAATCTTCGCTTTGAGTTTTAGGGTCCAAGTTGCTTAAGGGAAGTTGATTATTAATCTGGGAGCAATCTAAGAGTCAGAACATGCAAAATTGAGTCTTAGATTACTAGATCAATTAGAGCAGCAACACAAAGAAAATAGAAGATGAACATAGCTCACTAGACCGCGGATTGGCGGTCTGATGTGCCCAGTTCGTCTTGAAATTTCTCCAGTAGCCTCCCCTTGCTATTCCCAGTCTCCTGAAATAAAGAAAAACTAGAAAACACAAATTAAATCCACTCGAATCGTCCAAACAAGAGTCTGGACTGGCACCTCCCCGGTAATAGCGCCAAAAACTTGTTGAACGTTTTATATTAAACCGCAAGTGCACGGCCGCGTTGAAGCGGTGGCTACGGGTCGCGCTCAGGGAGGTGAGCAGCCTCTCGTTTGCAGGAAATCAAATGGCAAAATAGGGAAGATAGTTGATTATGCTACGCTGCGCTACACTACAAAGTATGAAGTATGAAATGCGAAAGAAAGCAACAAACGATTAACTAAAACTACACTAAGAACGAAAGACGAGTGCTGGAATTCATAAATTGAAAACCCCTAAGGGGTGGAGTGAGTGCACACATGCAAAGAGGTGGGTGTTGAACACATTCTTTAAGCACAAATGAAGGTGGTGTTATCATGCATAGGAAGTATCTAAATGTTATGGCAATACCTATCAATCCATTCACCAACCTAGTTGATTAACATTTACATATGCAAGTTGTTTATTTCAGAACTTAAACAAGCATGAGAGGTGTCTAATAATTTTGGCAAAACTCATCAAGTTATAAATTCTATCCTAAACAAGCAAGCATACATTCATGTTGTATCAACAAATTGGAAATAAAGCATTCATTCCGTTCTCATTTGCATGTATGTACATCTACTCCACCCCCAAAGGGGATGAAACTACTCACTACACATTCCACTAATTATTAAACTAAGCAAGGAAAGCATATTAAGTAAGCTACTAAAACTAATGAAATGAAATTAAACAAAGTAAAACAAGCAAAATGAAACAAATAACATAACAAAGAAACTTTTATTAACAAATGACTCACATTTCAATTAGAATCCTCCTACTTTAGTGTGTGCTTCATGCCCTCACTTCTAGTAGGAAGAATAGCCACTCAAAATATGAAGTCATTACATTAGAAGGTGAAGAGTTCTATTTATAGCCATAGAAAAAGGCACTCCGGGACAATTCCCCGATGTGGGACTAAACAAGTACCAAAAATAGCCTAAACAAACACTAATACTTGTCCAGGAAAAATCTTAGCGGATCCGGGAAGGTCCAGACCGCCAATTGGCGGTCTATAAGATCCGGATCCATCTGGAATTTGTGTTGGGCTTTGCTTAGTGTATTTGGTGCTCTTGGATGCATCTACTTCGTTTATTGGAGCTCTGACCCGAATAGAATTGCCAAAATACTCCCCATGATGGTGTGGAGTTTTCTGTTTTGCTCTTAGGTCCTTCTGTCTTGCGTTCAGGTCCTTCTCCCTTGCATCTTGGTCCCCAGATCTCACAATTCAGTCCTTTTTCCTAGCTTTTGGGTCCTTTTATGCTTCATCTCTTCAAACCTATTTATTCCTGAAAACTAAACATAAAACTCGTTACATAGCATTGTTTAGGTGAAAGATAATGGATATAAGATACAAATATAAGCATGAAATGATGTCAATCACTAAACACACACAAAACCCACAAAACATTTTCTTTCGCAAACACATGAAAGAAATGTGAAAGCTTTGAAGCACTAGGCAAGCAAAAGAAGACAAGTCACCCAAGGATCATGGCAAGCAGATATATCAATGTTAAATGCGGCATACTAACCTGACCCTAACATGTAAAACACCCCCCACACCTACTTCATGCATTGTCCTCAATGAATGCGAGCAAGATTCTACATGGATTTATGCATGAAAAAGAAGAGATCTCACCAACACGAAGTACAAACGGAAGTTCATGGTTATGTTGATGGACACAAACCCGAATTTCCTCAAAACCTGTGAGATGCTAAAGAAGGGATACAAACATGTGAAAGAAATAGGGCCCATATACTCAAGGGTTGGAGCCCACAACAATCGATGCTCACTGAAGGAGTCCCTTTTTTTCCTTTTTCTTTTTAAAACTATGTACAACAATAAGCTTCCATCTTCATATGTCAAGGGACGTCAAATGGGAACCCGCCATTTCTCGAGCCAGAAATGCACATGCATGGGCTCGCAACATACAAAACAGAATTGCTCGACCACGTGACACCCTTATATGCATTGTGGTCGGTTGATGCCTCTTGAGAGTTAGCAAAAGAGGAGGCATGAACGAGAGGTGAACCTCTATCTGGTTGAAGGGTATCAGGTGGTTTATTCTTAACCCACATGGGGTCCTCAGTAGATACGGAATGAAGAGCATGTGGCCTAGAGGCCATAAAAATGGTATCTTGTGGCTCAAAAGCCACGTGATCAAAAGGATGTGGCGCAAGGGCCACGTGATCAGAATATAAGGCACTTTCATGTGCCAGCCCAGGTGAAACATCTTCACCACCTTCAGGATCTTCATCGAACAATTTTCTGAAGTACTTGAAGGTGCCCTCAACTTCAATCTCATCCAAGCCCTGCAAAAGGTTGACCCCAACAAGGTCATTGAAGGCACCTGGCTTCTTGCCAATGGTGAAGATGTTGAAATCAGCGCATTGACTACCATAAGTCAAGCGCATCAGACCATTGCGACAATTGATCAAGGCATTGGAAGTCGCAAGAAATGGTCACCCCAGAATGACAGGAATTTGTCCAAGTGGGTTTGGCACAGGTTCAGTATCCAAAACAAAGAAGTCTACTGGATAAATGAACACTCCCACTTTGATCAACACGTCTTCCACCACACCCCTCAGTTTCTTCATAGACCTATCTGCCAATTGAAGAGTGGTCTTTGTTTGTTTGAGGTCTCCAAGACCGAGGTGGATGTAGACAGAATATGGCAGAAGATTAACAGATGCACCAAGGTCCAATAAGGCTCGATGTATACACATCACCAATCACACGAGATACAAGGACAGGTAGGGTTCTTGTAATTGACTTGCATGGGTTGTGCCAACAAAGAACTCACGTTAGCCGTAAGAAAAGCTGTCTTTGGAACATGAGTTTTTCTCTTCTTGGTGCATAAGTCCTTGAGAACCTTTGCATAAGGTGGCATTTGCTAAATCACCTCCAATAGAGGGATGTTCACCTTAACTTCCCGAAACATCACAAGCATCTTGTCATGCTGATAAGAGGTTTTCTTTTTAAGGCACTCAGGGAATGGAGCCTTCGGGGCATAAGGGTGCAACGGAACCTCAGAATTCTTGTCCAAAGAAGCATGAGTGGCGACCTCGGAATCTGATTCCTTCGACACAGGAGGAGACAAGGGGACCTCAGGGTTCGGCTCCTTTGTCGAAGGAAATGTAGAAGGAACCTCATTGTAACGTCCCCGAAAACAGCGGAAAATTTAAACAATATAAATGACCATCAACGGTCAACACCCGACACGTCACGAGACAACAAGATGAAATATATATATAAATAAGATATAGATCCACGTGGAAGTCAAAATACATATGAGTCAACTGTGATTACAACAGAAATAAATACAACTGGGTAATCACTACCTCAACAAAAGGTAATAAGAGAAGACAGGATCAGATCCCGGGGGCACCCTCCTCGGTCACCACCTCGACTCTAATGCTACTCTCTACCTGAAATGCAAACAATTGAAACATGCCTGAGTTCCCTGCTGGAACCCCGTATGCCAAACCTCCTAAAATACAAAATGGAATTAATGACAATGCAATGCAATGCAATGCACATGATCATCCACCTCGGGTCCACAATAATACCCTTCTCCGCCTCCGCGGTACTGAACCACTCCTTCCACCACGAGGGTCAAGTATGTCCATCGCTGCCTCACAAGGGTCAGTCAGCACCACTGCTCCCCAAGAGCCGCAGAAAGTAACCCTGGTACTACGCCGCCACCCCAGGAGCGAGTCAGCCTGCCGAATGCACAACTCGGGCCAGACGACAACCGTTACTCCCCCAAGAGCCGCCAGGCGCGCACCCTGCCGGAACTTCCTCGGCCTATCGACAAACCCCAGCAAACAACCCAAGTTTTACGGTAATCATCTCTCAAACCCCGTACGATATGAGAGGCTCAACAATAATACGCCCTCGTCGAAGGTGAAATCTGTCGCTCCCAAGGCCGGTAATCGACCGTCGCCTCAGAGCCGGTAGTCGACCTAAACTCGACGGCTCTCGTATGCATAAATCCACCAACCTGCGGCAGATCGGTCGACCGCTACAAGCACACCGGTCGACCGGTCTTCCACACAGTACTCGGTACTGTACAAACAAGTGTATCGGTCAAACCACGCCAACCGAATTACCGACCAATCGGTCGAACAAAAGTCATCTAGCTGTTGACCGTTTGGATGGTCTACGCTATACAATATTTATAATATATATATCCGACCAGTCGAATCAAGGGTCCGTTCAACCGATAACAGGGATTCTCACTATTTTGCCTAAGAAATATTCGGTCGACCGGAGCAGAGCTACTGTTAGACCGAACACAGGCACTCTACTGCTTATTTAAAATGCTCAGTCGGTCGACCGAAAGTTAAAGAGCGGTCAGCCATTTTGATGGTCAAAGCTCCCAACTGACTTAGCATCGAATAGATCGGTCGAACCAGGTTAAGGGTGTTCGACCGTTTAATTAGTCAAAATCCCCAACCGACCTATTCTCATTGTGTCGGTCGACCGGCGAAGTGGATCCGTTCGACCGATAACAACATTAAACCCTTTTTCCCGCAGAAATCTGGCATAACGGTCGACCGTCCTTCGACATCGTTCGACCGTTTGCGGGTGCAAAACAATATAATTATAGAATCGGTCGACTGCCCACAGGCACCGGTCGACCGATTGCCGTCTTCAACCTCTGAATAGGTTGCAATCCGACAGGGAATTCGACACCAACGTCGATCCACAACACTCACAAAGCATATGTGAGTTATAATGAAGACTTTGCATACCTTATTGAAGTTTGTGGATGCCTCCCAAGCTTTGGCAAGCCTAACCCAACACTTCTCCTTCACTTCTTCTCCTTCTCCTTCTCTCCTTCTTATTCTCCTCCAAGATCCTCTCTCTCACTCTCTGATTAACTCAAGGATGAAGAAAACGGTTTATTAGACTTAACACTTCTATTTATAGTAAAATCCAATTCTTATCCTCAACTCCACCTCACTCTTTACTGTAGCACGATCAATTAAGGTTAATTAGGTTTAGTATAGGTTAATTAGGATGTTTAGATTAAGGTTATTACAATCTACCCTCCTTTAAGAAATTTCGTTTGCGAAATTCGAAAAAACTGACTTACCGGAATAACTCTGGATACTGCCTCCTCACGTCCTCCTCGATCTCCCAGGTAGCCTCTTTGATACTGTGATGCTGCCACCTGACTTTCACCATCGGAATCGCTCTCCTCCTGAGCTGATGTACCATCTGATCCACAATGTCAACTGGTCTCTCATATAACGACAAATCCTGTTGGATCTCTGGTGCTCAATCTTCACCTGCTGATAGACCAAACACCTCGACACAAAGTCTGCAACGTCCTTCTTCATCCCTCGCCACCAGAAGTTCCGCTGCAGATCTTTGTACATCTTGGTGCTTCCTGGATGAATGGAATATCTCAATCTGTGTGCCTCCTCCATGATATCATGTCTCAGGTCCTCTGTCAACGGCACCCAGATACGGTCTCTGAATCTCAGACCTCCATCCACTCCAACTCTGAAGTCTGACCCATCTCTAACCGCTAACTGGAGTAAACTGTTCAACTCCTCATCTGTAGTCTGAGCATGAATCACTGTCGATATTGTCTGAGGCTCTACTCTCAATCCTGCAATCACTGCACCCTAAGAGCTATCTGCAAATGGTCTCCACTCTGCTAAAGACTCTAGCAGTCGCCACTCCTGAATGCATAAGCCTGCTACTGATACCTCCACCCTCCGGCTCAAAGCGTCTGCAACCGTGTTCGCCTTCCCCGGATGGTAAGAGATAGTGAAATCGTAGTCCTTAATGAACTCAAGCCATCTGCGCTGCCTCATGTTCAGCTCCTTCTGCGAGAATAAGTACTTCAGACTCTGATGATCTGTAAACACCTAAAACTGCTCGACATAAAGGTAGTGTCTCCAGGTCTTCAGTGCGTGAACTACTGCTGCTAACTCCAAATCATGAGTCGGGTAATTCCTCTCATGGACCTTCAGCTGTCTGGATGCGTACAGGAACACCCTCCCGTGCTGCATAAGTACATATCCTAAGCCAATACCTGAAGCGTCGCTATAAATCACAAATCCACTTGTGCCACTCGGCAACGACAAAACTGGTGCCGTGGTCAACAATCTCTTCAGCTCCCGAAAGCTGTCCTCGCACTTCTGCGACCATACAAAAGTGACTCCCTTCTGCGTCAGAGCCGTCAGTGGTGCTGCCAATTTCGAGAAGTCTTTGATGAAGCGACGAGAATAACCTGCCAGTCCAACAAAGCTCCTAATCTCCGTCACGCTCGTAGGGGCCCTCCACTGTGTCACTGCCTCTACCTTCGCCGGATCCACTGATATCCCCTCTGCCGATACAATGTGTCCGAGGAACGCCACTCTGTCCAACCAAAACTCGCACTTTGAGAACTTAGCATATAACTGCTGACCTCTCAAGATGCTGAGTACAATCCTCAGATGCTCTCTATGCTGCTCCACATCTGGTGAATAGATCAAAATGTCATCCACAAAGACAATCACAAATCTATAAATATACTGCCTGAATGTCCGGTTCATCAGATCCATGAACGCTGCCGGAGCATTCATCAATCCAAATGACATCACCAAGAAATAGTAGTGTCCATATCTCGTCCTGAAAGCTGTCTTCTGGATGTCCTCATCTCGAATCCTCAACTGGTAATATCCTGAACGCAGGTCAATCTTCGAGAAAACCTTCGCTGACTGTAGCTGGTCGAAGAGGTCTTCGATCCTTGGTAAAGGATACCTATTCTTCACCGTCACTTGGTTCAGTATCCTGTAGTCTATGCACATCCTAAATGATCTGTCCTTCTTCTTCACAAACAAAACCGGTGCACCCCAAGGCGAGACACTTGGTCTGATAAATCCAGAGTCCATCAACTCCTGCAATTGCTTCTTCAACTCTGTCAACTCAGCATGTGCCATCCGGTATGAAGCCTTCGACTGCGGTGTAGTGTCAGCTGCCAACTCGATGCCGAACTCCAACTCCCGGTGCGGTGGTAAACCTGGAATCTCCGTTGGAAAAACTTCCGCGAACTCCTGCACCATCTCAATGTCTTCTAACCTCTGAGACTTTGCCTCCGCAACCACAAGCGTCGCTAAAAATACTGCACAACCCTGCTGTAACAGCCTCTGAGCCCTCACAGTAGATACAATAACGCGACCTCCTCTATTTCTGACCCCTATGATCAGAATATCAGGCAAACCTTTCCTCGGGATCAAAATCTTCTTCTCACCGCACAAGACTCGGACATCATATTGGGACAGCCAATCCATCCCAGGTATGACATCAAAGTCTTCCATCGGTAGCAAGGCCAGGTCGGCCGGAAACTCCTAATCTCCCGAAACAACCGTGGCGCCGGGGACAAATCTCCCCACAGTGCCCACCAGACCCAGGGGTGTGCTGACTTCCAAGGTGGCAGTCAACATCGCAAGGGTACAACCCAACACTCCCGCAAATCGCTCTGAGATGAACGAGTGTGTCGCGCCACAAACAAAGAGCACCCTAGCTACCGAACCAGCAACAAGAAGTGTACCTTCCACAATAGCGCCTCCATCCCTAGCCTCCTCTGCTTGGATGGTGTAAACTCTGCCAGTGCGCTACCCCTGCTGTGGTCCAAAAGGTGGTATACCTCCACCCCCACCTCTGCCTGGCGCTGGTAAACCCGGGGGTATGCTCGGCCTAGCTCCTCGGCTCGGCCACACCCATGACAAGCTTCGGTGTTGAAACACTGCGCAGAGTGAATCCTGCCACAACTACCACAAGACTCAGGTCGTGGTGCTGCAACTACTGCTCCATCAAACCGGGGCCTCTTGCCCGGATTTCCGCCAGTCTAACCTCCAGGCCTCCCAGAGAACCTACCCGAAGGCCTCCTCTCATCCTGATAGTTCTCCCTGTAGTCACGATCAAGAACAGTGGCACTCTTCACGGCATCGGCTAACATGCTCGGCATACACGTCATCACCTTCGTCCTCAATTGCGTCCGGATCGCCCGGACGAACATCCCAGCCCTCTGCTCCTGCGTGATGTACATCTTGGGACAGTAACGCTCAAGGGCGTTGAACTTCCCTATGTAGCTTGCCAAGGTCATGTCTGTAGGATTGTGGGTTATGGGTCCACTAATCACTTTTACGCTAATCGCCTACTTGTTTAAGCAATCAAGATGTGTAGCGGAATTTTAAACAAAACAAGCAAGTAACGAAAGCGAAAATGCAAACCACAAAGACGCGTCGGTTTTTATAGAGGTTCGGCACCCCATCCGGGTCCTAGTCCTCTCTTGCAAGCTCCGCTCGACTCCGCGAGCTCCGCCTACGTCTTCACTAACCACTCCCCGTTCCGGTCCGGGAGAGAATGCCTTTACAATTCTTCAAGCTCGCGAACAACCCTCGTCGAGCTTGGCTCCACCTCTCACAATCCGAGAGGATCACTTCGGGCTTTCACCGAAGTCTATACTCGTTGCTTCTTCTTCGGAATTTCACCGAAGCCTTTGCTTTGACAACTCAATGAGTGGGACACACTCTTCTCTAACTGAGCACAACAATTGCTAAATGTGTGAGTGATGAATAATGTGGAGATTTGAGCTTAAGATCACTAAATGAGAGCTTTCAGGATTTGGGATTTCTCTCTATGAATTTGACTATGAGGAATTGGAGAGTTGTGTGTAAAACTTAGTTTGATCCTCTATTTATAAGCTCCAAGAGATTCCTAGCCGTTGGGGAAAGATTTGATTGATTTGTGTAAGAGATACACAAAACAGAATTCAAATTCAGCAAAAACTGTCTCCAACCGGTCGACCTAAAGTTGAACCGGTTGAACAGAACCTTACAAAAACTAATTGATCGGTTGAACAAATGGATGGTTCGGTCGAACGGTTGGGAATAGTGTTATGCGTATATAACCGTTGTATGAATACGACAAAATAAAACGGTCACATGAAAACTCGGAACAGTCGAACAAAATGGCAAAACCGGTCGACCGTAGTAGTCTGGGCAAAACACTACTGAAATCGGTTGAACTATGAGGCAAATAGGTTGAACAAAAATGGTCATGTAAAAACTCTAAATCTACTGAAACTGGTCGAACAAAAGGTCCAATCGGTCGAACGTTGTCGGATAGGATTTAAGGTTTAGTTTTAGTGATTTTCCGACTATGTTTTGGATGACCTATCGAAGTCCGATTGATCTGAAATTTTGTGTGTGACTTCTCTAAGGAACCTAGTGTGTGAATGCATGGATATTAGCGTAAGTTATGCTCAATTCATATATGTTCCTAAGACTCAAAGAAAAGTAAAATACATGTCTTCAATCCAGCTTGATTACATGTCTTGACTTGATTTTTCTTCTTTCTTGAGTCTTGATCACCTGTAGATGTTAGCAAAATACAACATATATACCATTATACGACATGTGCTAATCTACATGTCCTAATTAAGATTAGGTTGAATTACATCATCAAAATATGGATTAAGGCCAAAAAGACAACAATCTCCACCTTTTTTATGATGGCAACCTATAGCTTAAACTAACTTAATACTTGAAATATTTTATGCAAACTATGCTTCAAATGTTTCTTTAAATCGATTGCATAGTTTTTCTTGACAATTTCATGCATATTTCAAGTTACTCTAATCTATAACTTCTCCCCCTTTGACATCCATCAAAAACAATAATCAATGTAAGATATGAAATGAAATTTCTCCCTCATTGACAATTATATAACTATTCAAGTTCAAATAGGATGTCATTTGATTGATTTGTGTAAGAGATACACAAAATAGAATTCATATTCAGCAAAAATTGTCTCCAACCGGTCGACCTAAAGTGGAACCGGTCGAACAGAACCTTACAAAAACTAATGGATCGGTTGAACAAATGGATGGTTCGGTCAAACGGTTGGGAATAGTGTTATGCGTATACGACTGTTGTATGAATACGACAAAATAAAACGGTCACATGAAAACCCGGAACGGTCGAACAAAATGGCAAAACCGGTCGACCATTTTAGTCTGGGCAAAACACTACTGAAATCGGTTGAACTATGAGGCAAATCGGTCGAACAAAAATGGTCATGTAAAAACTCTAAATCTACTGAAACCGGTCGTACAAAAGGTCCAATCGGTCGAACGTCTTCGGACAGGATTTAAAGTTTACTTTTAGTGATTTTCCGACTATGTTTTGGATGACCTATCGAAGTCCGATTGATCTGAAATTTTGTGTGTGACTTCTCTAAGGAACCTAGTGTGTGAATGCATGGATATTAGCTTAAGTTATGCTCAATTCACATATGTTCCTAAGACTCAAAGAAAAGTAAAATACATGTCTTCAATCCAGCTTGATTACATGTCTTGACTTGATTTTTCTTCTTTCTTGAGTCTTGATGACCTGTACATGTGAGCAAAATACAACATATATACCATTATACTACATGTGCGAATCTACATGTCCTAATTAAGATTAGGTTGAATTACATCATCAAAATATGGATTAAGGACAAAAAGCCAACAATCTCCCCCTTTTTGATGATGGCAACCTATATCTTAACTCTATCTTAAAACATGGAATTTTTTATTTGTAAACTATGCATATTAATGGTCCCCCTATGGATGCGCATAGTTTTTGTTCAATTTTATGCCAAATTCCAAGTTACCCCCTTAATTATCTCTCCCCCTTTGACATCCATAAAAAAATTATATAAATAACACAAAGGTTATACAATTAAAGGTCAATGTGGATGTCTTGTAATGAAGTTGCTCCCCCTAAATTTTGCACTTCATTACTCTAAGAAAATGATATTCATTAAGCTCCCCTATCAATAAGGCTATATGGAAACTAAGAGTATGATTCAAGTTAAGTTCATTTAAGTTTCTATTCAAGCCTTATTCTAACATCCATTCAAAATTTGACATTTATAATCAATGGATGTGATATATGATTTGCAATGAATAGGGTATATGATATGTCAATTAAGCATGTAACAACCTAGATTAGAACCAATTTGATTGAAAAATTTAGAGGATAGGAAATTATACCAACTTGAAGCTTGAATTGATTCCAATCTCATTTGGTGATGCATCTGGATTTGAATTTGACTCTTGAGCTCGTTCGGTCACCACCAATATCATCCTCAAGCTCCTACAAGTGTAGATTTTGGTACCCATTTTTGCTTGGGTCCATTAAATTTAGCTTTTGGTACCCAAATCCAAGTTGATTTTGGTACCTCTACACTTACTTTCTTTTTCATGGCAAAATTATGTTTAACATTAATTTGAATAGGAAAGTTTTTAAAATAAAAATTGTTTTTATTGCCATGTGTGAACTTATGCAATTTATTTGACAAATTTTCATTTAAGGCATTAAGTTCACTATTTTTAGTTGCTAGAGATTCATTTAAGCAATTTAGATTTTAATCATAGAATTATGCTTTTCATTCATGTTAAGCATGTGAATCTCTAAGTTTGCAACCTTTTCATTCATGCAATTGAAGTCATGTAATAATTCTTGCTTTCTAAATGAGATTTATCAAGTTTAATAAGCAAGTCATTAGTGTCAATTTCTAGCATATGACTATCAATTGCATGATATGTGGTATTTTTAACATTTAAAATTTCTTCCTTCAAGCATGCATTCTCTAAAGTTAGAACTTCAATTTTAGCAAGCAAATCAACTTTATCATCTAAGATAGATGCATTTTGATATTTAAGATCATGGATTTGCTCATTCGCTACTTGATTAGTCTTGGGAAGTTCTTTATATTTTTCAAATAATCTTTGAAATGCATTTTGTAGTTCATTAAAATCATAGGCATTATCTTTTGAACTACTACTTGAAGAAGAGCTAGAAGATACCTCATCTTCACTTTCTCCATTGGATGAGCTTGATGATGATGAAGATGTTGAGTTAATCTCCATTTTCTTTGCTTGAGCTACATCCTTCGGATTTGCTTCTCCCTTCTTCCTGGTTGGTGAATCTCCTTCACCATAACTCCTTTCTAATGTTAGCCATATTGAATAAGCATTATCACATGAGCAAACAACATCAAAAAGTTCATCTCCTAATGCACAAAATATGACATTCATAGCCTTAGCATTTAGGGATGCATTTTTCTCATCTTCTAAACTCCATTTACTAATATGACATCTAGGTGATTCATATGGAGTTTGAATCATAAACCACATGTTAATGTTTATGGATTTAATGAATGACATCATTTTACTTTTCCATGAACAAAATTATTTCCATCAAAATATGGTGGTTTACATGATTCACTAGGTGTGGATGCATTAAAAGCCATGTTAATTTATCGGTTAAGAATAAAATTAACGAACGAGGCTCGGATACCAAATGTAGGATCGTGTGGGTTATGGGTCCACTAATCACTTTTACGCTAATCACCTACTTGTTTAAGCAATCAAGATGCGCAGCGGAATTTTAAACAAAACAAGAAAGTAACGAAAGCGAAAATGCAAACCACAAAGATGCGTCGGTTTTTATAGAGGTTCGGCACCCCATCCGGGTCCTAGTCCTCTCTTGCAAGCTCCGCTCGACTCCGCGAGCTCCGCCTACGTTTTCACTAACCAGTCCCTGTTCCGGGCCAGAAGAGAATGCCTTTACAAGTCTTCAATCTCGCGAACAACCCTCGTCGAGCTTGGCTCCACCTCTCACAATCCGAGAGGATCACTTCGGGCTTTCACCGAAGTCTATACTCGTTGCTTCTTCTTCGGAATTTCACCGAAGCCTTTGCTTTGACAACTCAATGAGTGGGACACACTCTTCTCTAACGGAGCACAACAATTGCTAAATGTGTAAGTGATGAATAATGTGGAGATTTGAGCTTAAGATCACTAAATGAGAGCTTTCAGGATTTGGGATTTCTCTCTATGAATTTGACTATGAGGAATTGGAGAGTTGTGTGTAAAACTGAGTTTGATCCTCTATTTAAAAGCTCTAAGAGATTCCTAGCCGTTGGGGAAAGATTTGATTGATTTGTGTAAGAGATACACAAAACAGAATTCAAATTCAGCAAAAACTGTCTCCAACCGGTCGACCTAAAGTGGAACCAGTCGAACAGAACCTTACAAAAACTAATTGATCGGTTGAACAAATGGATGGTTCGGTTGAACGGTTGGGAATAGTGTTATGCGTATATGACCGTTGTATGAATACGGCAAAATAAAATGGTCACATGAAAACCCGGAACAGTCGAACAAAATGGCAAAACCGGTCGACCGTTGTAGTCTGGGCAAAACACTACTGAAATCGGCTGAACAAAAATGGTCATGTAAAAAATCTAAATCTACTGAAACCGGTCGAACAAATGGTCCAATCGGTCAAACATTTTCGGACAGGATTTAAGGTTTAGTTTTAGTGATTTTCCGACTATGTTTTGGATGACCTATCGAAGTCTGATTGATCTGAAATTTTGTGTGTGACTTTTATAAGGA
The DNA here is from genome assembly GCA_963682175.1 of Triglochin maritima. Taxonomy (NCBI): domain Eukaryota; kingdom Viridiplantae; phylum Streptophyta; class Magnoliopsida; order Alismatales; family Juncaginaceae; genus Triglochin; species Triglochin maritima. The sequence continues at coordinate 8,432,120 of OY821793.1, read as the reverse complement.
ACCTAGTGTGTGAATGCATGGATATTAGCTTAAGTTATGCTCAATTCACATATGTTCCTAAGACTCAAAGAAAAGTAAAATACATGTCTTCAATCCAGCTTGATTACATGTCTTGACTTGATTTTTCTTCTTTCTTGAGTCTTGATCACCTGTACATTTTAGCAAAATACAACATAAATACCATTATACTACATGTGCTAATCTACATGTCCTAATTAAGATTAGGTTGAATTACATCATCAAAATATGGATTAAGGCCAAAAAGCCAACAATGTCTCCCTGCTGAAGGCTCAGAAACTCCTCCCTTTTCGCATCTTGCATATGCTGCGGAAAATACTGCTCGTTGAACTAGCCAACGAACTCCTCCCAGGCTATATCCTCTCTATCCGCAAACACCACTGCAGATGTGGACCTCCACCAGTTGGATGCAGCACCGCCCAAAACATAAGTGGCCAGACCCACCTTCAACTCTGGAGGACAACCGATAGCACTGAAGATCTTCTGCATCGTGAAGATCCACTCCTCCGCATCGTACTGCCCCAGAAAGGTAGGCGGATGCTGGCGCATAAACCGGTCATGCATAACGCCAGTCCCCGTCTGCCCAGTCTATGTTGTCTGCTGTTGTAGCATCTCAGTCAGACGTCCGACCGTATCGAACAACATCTGACGCTCCTCCCAAACCTCATTCCTCGCAGTCTCACTCTCACTATGAGTATGAGCGACAACCTTCTCCCGTCTAGGAGGCTTCTGCCAAAGGAAACAAGACAACATCAATATAATTTATGCATGCATGATCCTCTAAGACCTAATTCCTAACTCAAAGGTGGTTTCTTTGGACAAGTACGCAGGGATCAACGCTCTGATACCAAATTGTAACGTCCCCGAAAATAGCGGAAAATTTAAACAATATTAAAAACCGTCAACGGTCAACACCGGGCACGTCACGAGACAACAAGATGAAATATATATATAAATAAGATTCTCGAGTGATAGGAGTCGTGCGAGAAGAGAGAACACCACTTATTTATTTATCTACATGGGAACCAAAAACCCTACACTTAAGTTTCACAAAAATAGATTAAGGGCCCTTGACTACGACAAACTTCCTTATACTAACAGACACGAATTATTTGACTCACAAGGTTCAGGGTGGACTTCTTTAAATGTTTGAGTACTGAAACCCTATCATTACAAGCCCCTTGAGGGAAAACCGGGGTGCATCCTAACGACTCTATAAGACCTAAAGCAAGTAAACTAGATATCCTAATGAATCAAGTTCAAGACAATTTTGGGAGCTTTCTTTTTACTTTGCCTCTCAACGGTTTTGCACATGCTAAACAAACGAAAAATTTACAAAGACATTTTCTTTAGAAAACACATGAAGATTTTGAAAGAAATGTGAAAATTTTAAAGCACTAGGCAGGCAAAAGAAGACAAGTCACCCAAGGATCATGGCAAGCAGATATATCGATATTAAATGCAGCACACTAACATGACCCTATCAATACACACAAAAGAAATAAAAGGAAAAAGACTCAACTATGTACACACATATAACACCCCCACACCTACTTCATGCATTGTCCTCAATGAATGTGAGCATGATACTACATGGATTTATGCGTCAAAAAGGGAAGATCTCACCAACATTAAGTGCAACAGGAAGTTCATGGTTATAGCGATGGACCCAAACCCAAATTCCCATAAAACCTGTGAGATACTGAAGAAGAGAGACAAATATGTGAAGAAATGGGGCCCAAGTACACAAGGGTTGGGGCCCACAACAATCAATGCTCGCTCACGGAGTCTTTTATTACTCGTTTTTTTTCTTTTTTTTAAATGATATATATAGCAACAACAATATTATCATAATCATTTAGTCAAGGAACATCAAATGAGAACATTAAGTCATGAGGACCAGAGACTTGCCGAGATGGGCAAACTTCACCGGTACTCTGAGGTGTCATGAGAGGTGAAAGGTCAAAGCTGAAAGGCTCGAACCCCTCATAATATTGGTTGGGTGTGGGCAACAAAGAATGAAGTTGTGTTGCCTCACTAGGGTTTGGTTACTCATTGAACAAAACCCTCCAACCAATAGGCGGGTGCATCAGAATGAGTTCCTCAAGCTCATTCGATGAATGCAGCAGACCTGCATCACTAAGAATGGGGCTTCTACCCAAGTCATCCAACAAGGACCTCCCACCATCATTTATATCATCAAGCATAATCTCGGTCATAGGTGGGTCCTTGTTGGAGTCAAGATGAAGCTCAAATGGCTCAACGGCCATGGAACATGAGGTAGAGACACCTTCTGGTATAGGCATATGATGAGGTGTCTCACTCTCATTAGTACTCTCAACTGAATCATGCAACGAACACTCCTTTTGGACATTTATGTTTGATGCCAGCTCACTCTGTTGCATTGCAAAGACAGGCAATGAGTTTTCGCTGGCCCACAAACATTCTCAATGGGTTGCATTGGTGTTAGGGGTGTTCGTTGATTTGGTGGTGCTTTCTCCAATTGACGGATGAGATTTAGATTTAAAGGTTGATCCATGGGCTCCTGTTGCCTACCAGAGTTGAACACATGAAACTCGGCACTCATGTTACCGAATGAGAGCTTCATGAGACCATTTCTACAATTAATTAAGACGTTGGAAGTTGCCAGAAATGGTCTACCCAAAATCAAAGGTATTTGAGAGTGGGTGTTCGCAGCAGGATTGGTATCGAGGACAACAAAATCGACTGGAAATATAAAATCTCCAACTTTGATAAGCACGTCCTCGATAATCTCCTTTCGAATACGAATGGATCTATCTGCCAATTGGAGGGTGATCTTAGTTGGTTTCAATTCTCCCAAATTTAACTGTTGATAAACAGAAAATGGGAGGAGGTTGACCCCTGATCCTAAATCAAGCAAAACATTACTCATGCTAGTGTCCCCTATCGTACACTGAATATTAGGACACCCAGGGTCCTTGTATTTTGTGTAGGCGGGATTTGACAAAAATGAGCTTACATTTGCAGCCAAGAATGCTTTCTTAGGAACAATTGTCTTCCTCTTGGTTGTGCAGAGATCCTTCAACACTTTGGCATATTGAGGTATTTGTTGGATGACATCCAACAAGGGGATGTTAACCTTAACTTGCTTTAACACCTCTAATATCTTGTCCATTGTGTCACTTTGCTTTTTGGTTAACCTACTTGGATAAGGAGCTTTTGGCAGGTAGGTTTTCTGCAGTGCCTGAGAAGGAGGCGTTGGTGTATTACCCTCACCCTCACCCTCTTCTTCACCACCATTCCCCCTGAGGGGCTGCATAGATGGTGGTGGTGGTGGCAAGGAAATGTGATTGTCAACCTGCTTTCCATTCCTTAAGGTCACAATGGAATTGACATGGTGAACAGGTTCCTCCACATGGTTCACTTGCCTCCCCCGAGGTACTACATTCTCATTTTGCATGTGTTGTTGCTGGTACATGCGGAGGTTAGCCTCAGGCTGACTAGGAAAAGACCCTTTCTCTCTTTCATGTACAGACTGAGCCAATTGGCCCATCTGAAGCTCTAGAGATTTGATGGTCTGCTGATTTGAAGTGAGAACTTGACTTGTGGATGACATAAAAATTTTCATAGAGTTCTCAAGTCTACGAGTCAAGTTCTCAAGCGAATTAAACCGGGTTTCAAAGTTGTTAGAATTTGGGAAACCTGGTTGGTGCTTGGAACTTGGTGTCGCTGATATGAATGAGCATGCATGGGAGGTTGGTGTGGTTGAATAGGTTGTCGAGAGGAGGTTGAAGGACCACCTGGGGCATTATTTTGGTTCCATGAAAAATTAGGGTGGTTCCTCCATCCAGGATTATAAGATGATGAGTATGGGTCATTCCTAGCTCTGTCATAGATGGCGTTGAGACATTCCATCTCAGGAGGAATAGACGCACACTCGCTTTCTATATGACCTATCCTACCACATGAATGACTTGGGAACTCGACCAGATGTGGACATGTGAGGTGCACTTTGTTTGTTTTGGAGCTCAATCGAATCCATACGGCGCATTAAAGCCACCATGCGTGCCTCAGTGGCCGTAGTGGTATCGATAGCAAATGCGGCACCCAAGCTAGTCGAGTTTGCATTCGTGATCCTCGCTCGTATACTAGATGATGCAGGTGGTTCCCTTACACTCTCCCATTGCAATGTTTTCTTAGTAAGGTCTTCTAGGAAAGCTCATGCCTCCCTTTCATCGTTTCCTAAGAACTCTTCTTGACACATGGACTCAAGGAGCGTCCGGGATGGGATGTGAAGACCCTCGTAAACAATCTGATAAAGACGCCACAACTCAATGCCATGGTGATGTCATGAGGATAGGAGCTCCTTGAACCTCTCTACATAGGCAAGAAATGTGTCGGTCTCAAGTTGATAGAACGAATTGATTTCGTTCCTCAATTTTTGAGTCTGATGATTTGGAAAGTATTTCTTGAGGAATGCAGATTGAAACTCATCCCATGTCCTAAAGGCATTCGCCTGGTTGCTGTACAACCACTTCTTGGCGTCATCCTTCAGCGTAAAGGGGACAAGCCTAAGATGGATGGAGTCGGTGCTAAGTTGTTGCATCTTGAACATAGCACAGACCTCCTCAAATTCCCTGAGAATGATATTGGGTCACCTTTCCCAGTGAAATGAGGGAGCATGGAGATAAACTGAGGCTTAACCTCAAAATGGTTCCCATTAGCCTCTGGCAATACGATGCATGATGGTAGAGCAGTACGGCTCGGGTAGCATAGATCTCGTGGAGGTATGGGAGCGACAATTGGAAGCACAGGTCGAACAGGTAGGTCCAGCAACTGCTCTTCCTCACGGAAATTAGCAGCCATTGAACCCGGATTGTGTGCGACACGAGAGGAGGAAGGCATCGAGAAGTCGACTACAGAAGCAGGGTTGACAACGTGCCTCGTCAAACGACCACACTCGTCTCGTGCCCACGAAAGCATGCACAAAGGCGCACACACACAAAACAAAACTTTTTATTTCTTTTTTTTAACAAAGAATGTGCGTAGAGGAGAAGACGGGGGAACACAGAAGAGAAAGAATGACTCAGGAGAGAAGGGAAGAAGTCCTTATGCTACGGTGGATGGGTACAGGTAGAAGCACACAAGCAAACAAGGCTCAAGCAATCCTAATGTCGCTATAGGTTCTTACAGCTAGACGACACCTAACTGCGAGGTCACACAGCCTCAACACGCCTCACCTCCCTACGACGAGGACCACAAAGCCCAGCAAGGGAGCCAAGATCCGGAGATCTCATCTCTCCTACTATCGACAAAGTGGGCAACGCCGATCAGGTCATGACGGTCGGGACCAGATCACTCTCCTAATGCGCCCGAAGTCCTTAGGGCCAATGTCTACTTGATTTTAAAATTAGACTCTTGATTAGTGTGGTTTGTGGGGGCGAAGGAAAGGGTGATGAAATCCCCCACCTTATCTTTTATGAGACAACCCCTCCTTAGTAGCGTTTTGGAGTCCTAATCTAGCAATCAACTCTCCCAACAAACGCTCAACTCACACTTGTTTCAATGCACTTCCTACTAACTAATGCATGTTCATACGAAATGCATGAATGAGAGTAGAAGGTGCGTACCTCACGCCAACACTCAGCAAGTGAAAATAAAGCTAAAATGAAAGACAATCTATATGCCTAAGTCACATACATGATGCATGACCTAAACAAAAAGAATGCCTAATCTTCGCTTTGAGTTTTAGGGTCGAAGTTGCTTAAGGGAAGTTGATTATTAATCTGGGAGCAATCTAAGAGTCAGAACATGCAAAATTGAGTCTTAGATTACTAGATCAATTAGAGCAGCAACACAAAGAAAATAGAAGATGAACATAGCTCACTAGACCGCGGATTGGCGGTCTGATGTGCCCAGTTCGTCTTGAAATTTCTCCAGTAGCCTCCCCTTGCTATTCCCAGTCTCCTGAAATAAAGAAAAACTAGAAAACACAAATTAAATCCACTCGAATCGTCCAAACAAGAGTCTGGACTGGCACCTCCCCGGTAATAGCGCCAAAAACTTGTTGAACGTTTTATATTAAACCGCAAGTGCACGGCCGCGTTGAAGCGGTGGCTACGGGTCGCGCTCAGGGAGGTGAGCAGCCTCTCGTTTGCAGGAAATCAAATGGCAAAATAGGGAAGATAGTTGATTATGCTACGCTGCGCTACACTACAAAGTATGAAGTATGAAATGCGAAAGAAAGCAACAAACGATTAACTAAAACTACACTAAGAACGAAAGACGAGTGCTGGAATTCATAAATTGAAAACCCCTAAGGGGTGGAGTGAGTGCACACATGCAAAGAGGTGGGTGTTGAACACATTCTTTAAGCACAAATGAAGGTGGTGTTATCATGCATAGGAAGTGTCTAAATGTTATGGCAATACCTATCAATCCATTCACCAACCTAGTTGATTAACATTTACATATGCAAGTTGTTTATTTCAGAACTTAAACAAGCATGAGAGGTGTCTAATAATTTTGGCAAAACTAATCAAGTTATAAATTCTATCCTAAACAAGCAAGCACACATTCATGTTGTATCAACAAATTGGAAATAAAGCATTCATTCCGTTCTCATTTGCATGTATGTACATCTACTCCACCCCCAAAGGGGATGAAACTACTCACTACACATTCCACTAATTATTAAACTAAGCAAGGAAAGCATATTAAGTAAGCTACTAAAACTAATGAAATGAAATTAAACAAAGTAAAACAAGCAAAATGAAACAAATAACATAACAAAGAAACTTTTATTAACAAATGACTCACATTTCAAGTAGAATCCTCCTACTTTAGTGTGTGCTTCATGCCCTCACTTCTAGTAGGAAGAATAGCCACTCAAAATATGAAGTCATTACATTAGAAGGTGAAGAGTTCTATTTATAGCCATAGAAAAAGGCACTCCGGGACAATTCCCCGATGTGGGACTAAACAAGTACCAAAAATAGCCTAAACAAACACTAATACTTGTCCAGGAAAAATCTTAGCGGATCCGGGAAGGTCCAGACCGCCAATTGGCGGTCTATAAGATCCGGATCCATCTGGAATTTGTGTTGGGCTTTGCTTAGTGTATTTGGTGCTCTTGGATGCATCTACTTCGTTTATTGGAGCTCTGACCCGAATAGAATTGCCAAAATACTCCCCATGATGGTGTGGAGTTTTCTGTTTTGCTCTTAGGTCATTCTGTCTTGCGTTCAGGTCCTTCTCCCTTGCATCTTGTTCCCCAGATCTCACAATTCAGTCCTTTTTCCCAGCTTTTGGGTCCTTTTATGCTTCATCTCTTCAAACCTATTTATTCCGGAAAACTAAACATAAAACTCGTTACATAGCATTGTTTAGGTGAAAGATAATGGATATAAGATACAAATATAAGCATGAAATGATGTCAATCACTAAACACACACAAAACCCACAAAACATTTTCTTTCGCAAACACATGAAAGAAATGTGAAAGCTTTGAAGCACTAGGCAAGCAAAAGAAGACAAGTCACCCAAGGATCATGGCAAGCAGATATATCAATGTTAAATGCGACACACTAACCTGACCCTAACAATGCACACAAAAGAAAACAAAATCAAATGCAAAGACTCGACTATGTTTACACGTAAAACACCCCCCACACCTACTTCATGCATTGTCCTCAATGAATGCGAGCAAGATTCTACATGGATTTATGCATGAAAAAGAAGAGATCTCACCAACACGAAGTACAAACGGAAGTTCATGGTTATGTTGATGGACACAAACCCGAATTCCCTCAACACCTGTGAGATGCTAAAGAAGGGATACAAACATGTGAAAGAAATAGGGCCCATATACTCAAGGGTTGGAGCCCACAACAATCGATGTTTACTGAAGGAGTCCCTTTTTTTCCTTTTTCTTTTTAAAACTATGTACAACAATAAGCTTCCATCTTCATATGTCAAGGGACGTCAAATGGGAACCCGCCATCTCTCGAGCCAGAAATGCACATGCATGGGCTCGCAACATACAAAACAGAATTGCTCGACCACGTGACACCCTTATATGCATTGTGGTCGGTTGATACCTCTTGAGATTTAGCAAAAGAGGAGGCATGAACTAGAGGTGAACCTCTATCTGGTTGAAGGGTATCAGGTGGTTTATTCTTAACCCACAGGGGGTCCTCAGTAGATACAGAATGAAGAGCATGTGGCCTAGAGGCCATAAAAATGGTATCTTGTGGCTCAAAAGCCACGTGATCAAAAGGATGTGGCGCAAGGGCCACGTGATCAGAATATAAGGCACTTTCATGTGCCAGCCCAGGTGAAACATCTTCACCACCTTCGGGATCTTCATCGAACAATTTGCTGAAGTACTTGAAGGTGCCCTCAACTTCAATCTCATCCAAGCCCTGGAAAAGGTTGACCCCAACAAGGTCATTGAAGGCACCTGGCTTCTTGCCAATGGTGAAGATGTTGAAATCAGCGCATTGACTACCATAAGTCAAGCGCATCAGACCATTGCGACAATTGATCAAGGCATTGGAAGTCGCAAGAAATGGTCCCCCAGAATGACAGGAATTTGTCCAAGTGGGTTTGGCACAGGTTCAGTATCCAAAACAAAGAAGTCTATTGGATAAATGAACACTCCCACTTTGATCAACACGTCTTCCACCACACCCCTCAGTTTCTTCATAGACCTATCTGCCAATTGAAGAGTGGTCTTTGTTTGTTTGAGGTCTCCAAGACCGAGGTGGATGTAGACAGAATATGGCAGAAGATTAACAGATGCACCAAGGTCCAATAAGGCTCGATGTATGGACACATCACCAATCACACGAGATAGTAGGACAGCTAGGGTCATTGTACTTGACTTGCATGGGTTGTGCCAACAAAGAACTCACGTTAGCCGTAAGAAAAGCTTTCTTTGGAACATGAGTTTTTCTCTTCTTGGTGCATAAGTCCTTGAGAACCTTTGCATAAGGTGGCATCTGCTGAATCACCTCCAATAGAGGGATGTTCACCTTAACTTCCCGAAACATCACAAGCATCTTGTCATGCTGATAAGAGGTTTTCTTTTTAAGGCACTCAGGGAATGGAGCCTTCGGGGCATAAGGGTGCAACGGAACCTCAGAATTCTTGTCCAAAGAAGCATGAGTGGCGACCTCGGAATCTGATTCCTTCGACACAAGAGGAGACAAGGGGACCTCAGGGTTCAGCCCCTTTGTCGAAGGAAATGTAGAAGGAACCTCATTGTAACGTCCCCGAAAATAGCGGAAAATTTAAACAATATAAATGACCATCAACGGTCAACACCCGGCACGTCACGAGACAACAAGATGAAATATATATATAAATAAGATATAGATCCACGTGGAAGTCAAAATACATATGAGTCAACTGTGATTACAACAGAAATAAATACAACTGGGTAATCACTACCTCAGCAAAAGGTAATAAGAGAAGACAGGATCAGATCCTGGGGGCACCCTCCTCGGTCACCACCTCGACTCTAATGCTACTCTCTACTTGAAATGCAAACAATTGAAACATGCCTGAGTTCCCTGCTGGAACCTTGTATGCCAAACCTCCTAAAATACAAAATGGAATTAATGACAATGCAATGCAATGCAATGCACATGATCATCCACCTCGGGTCCACAATAATACCTTTCTCCGCCTCCGCGGTACTGAACCACTCCTGCCACCACGAGGGTCAAGTATGTCCATCGCTGCCTCACAATGGTCAGTCAGCACCACTGCTCCCCAAGAGCCGCAGAAAGTAACCCTGGTACTACGCCACCACCCCAGGAGCGAGTCAGCCCGCCGAATGCACAACTCGGGCCAGACGACAACCGTTACTCCCCCAAGAGCCGCCAGGCGCGCACCCTGCCGGAACTTCCTCGGCCTATCGACAAACCCCAGCAAACAACCCAAGTTTTACGGTAATCATCTCTCACACCCCGTACGATATGAGAGGCTCAATAATAATACGCCCTCATCGAAGGTGAAATCTGTCGCTCCCAAGGCTGGTAATCGACCGTCGCCTCAGAGCCGGTAGTCGACCTAAACTTGACGGCTCTCTTATGGATAAATCCACTAACCTACGGCAGATCGGTCGACCGCTACAAGCACACCGGTCGACCGGTCTTCCACACAGTACTCGGTACTGTACAAACAAGTGTATCGGTCAAACCACGCCAACCGAATTACCGACCAATCGGTCGAACAAAAGTCATCTAGCGGTTGACCGTTTGGATGGTCTATGCTATACAATATTTATAATATATATCCGACCAGTCGAACCAAGGGTCCGTTCAACCGATAACAGGGATTCTCACTATTTTGCCTAAGAAATATTCAGTCGACCGGAGCAGAGATACTGTTCGACCGAACACAGGTACTCTACTCTTATTTAAAATGCTCAGTCGGTCGACCGAAAGTTAAAGAGCGGTCAGCCGTTTTGATGGTCAAAGCTCCCAACTGACTTAGCATCGAATAGATCGGTCGAACCAGGTTAAGGGTGTTCGACCGTTTAATTAGTCAAAACCCCCAACCGACCTATTCTCATTGTTTCGGTCGACCGGAGAAGTGGATCCGTTCGACCGATAACAACATTAAACCCTTTTTCCCGCAGAAATCTGGCATAACGGTCGACCGTCCTTCGACATCGTTCGACCGTTTGCGGGTGCAAAACAATATAATTATAGAATCGGTCGACTGCCCACAGGCACCGGTCGACCGATTGCCGTCTTCAACCTCTGAATAGGTTGCAATCCGACAGGGAATTCGACACCAACGTCGATCCACAACACTCACAAAGCATATGTGAGTTATAATGAAGACTTGGCATACCTTATTGAAGTTTGTGGATGCCTCCCAAGCTTTGGCAAGCCTAACTGATTGATCTCGTTTTATATTTAACCGCAAGTGCACGACCGCGTTGAAGCGGTGGCAAATACGGGTCGTCCACTGGGAGGTGTGTCGACACTTGGTTTGTTCGAAGGCGAGAGGTAAAGAAAGGGAAGAAAGATTGGTTGCACTAGACTACACTACAATGCAAATGGAAATGAAAGATAAGCAATAAAAACTAAACCCCAAAGGGGGTAGAGAAATAATGTGAACATAAAGAAGTGTGTGTGTGTTCATTAAGCTCCTCACAACATGTAGTGCATGTAATCATAAAACTACATCCAACTTTGCCTCAAGATGAATTAAGATAAGACTACATCATTAAAACATACAAGACAATAATTGGAATGAAACTAAATGAACTCATGTATAAAGACTAGACCCTACTATGCCTCCACATGAATTAAGATGACTACATCATTAAAACATACAAGACATTAGCTAAGGAAAAGGCAACAAGAGTACATACACTACAAATTGTGTTTCCAACATTAACTTCATCCATATCCTAACCTTATCATTCCCCATAAAATAGGTCCACTAATCAAAGCATAAGCTAAGCTTCATTCAAGAGCATTAGCATATCAAAGATAAGAGTGGAGACCCATTAGATGGTTATGGAAATCATATAAAGCTCAATGGATAAAAATAACACACACTTAATACACTACATAATTATATCACATATTTCTCCACCCCCCAAATGGGGATGGAACTACTCACTACTCATTACACTACTGATTAGACTAAGTAAAGAAAACATTTAACTAAGATACTAAAATTACTAAACAAGAAATTAAACAAAGTAAAGCAACCCACACAAAACAAACAACATAACAATGTAACCATCCATCTCAAGAAAAACTCTCGAGTCGACCACTCTCACCACCACGAGGCTAAGCTCGCAAAAAGTGCTCGACTCGACCCTAAAACGCTACCAGAGAGTGTAAAGGGGAGGAGACTAAAACGTAGAAGTAGGTGAGAAGAAGATGACTCAGAGGAGAAGGGAAGAATCCCTAAAGCTAGCGTGGGTAACGGGATCAGGAAGAAGCCTAACTAGCAAGCACGGCTCAAACAATGTAAGGCAATGGGTCCTTAAGCTAGACGACGCCTAACTTCGAGGTCACTAGCCTTGACACGCCTCACCTCCCTACAACGAGGACCACAATGCCCAGCAAGTGATACCAGATCCGGAGATCCAGTACCTCCAACTATCGACAAGGTAGGCAACGCCGATCAGGTCATGACGGTCTCGACTAGATTACTCTCCTAGTGCGTCCGAATTCCTTAGGGCCAATGTCTACTTGCTTTTAGTTAAGGCTTTATTACGAGTGATTTTTGGGGCCAAGGAAAGGGTGATGAAATCCCCCACCTTATCTTTTATGGGACAGCCCCTCCTTAGTAGCGTTTTGAGCTTAAATCTAGCAATCAATCACTCTAATGAAACGCTCAACTCACTCTTGTCCCGATGCACCTTACTAAGTAATGCATGATCGAAACATGCATGAATGAGAGATCGGGGTGCATGTACCTCACGCCAGCAATCAACAACAAAATGTAAGGAAAAGAAAAGACAAATGCATGCAAGGTCTACAAATGATGCATGACCTAGATGGCAAGAAGTCTAGTCTTTTGCTTTGAGTTTTATGGTCCAAGTTGATTAAAGGGGATTGAAATTAAATTTGGGAGCAAAGTAGAAGTCACAGCATGCAAAATTGTGCTCCCAGATAACTAACATGAACAATATAACAACTGGAACAAATTTGAGAACAATTGAGGCTCACCAGGCCGCCAATTGGCGGTCCCAGACCGCTGATTGGCGGTCTTTTTGTAGCTTCTGGTCCTCAAACTTCTCCAGTAGCCTCCCCTTGATCCTTAGGTTCCCTGAAACTAAACAACACTGGAAACAAAAAATTAAAAACCCCTCGAATCGCCCAAACCAACGTCTGGACAGAGCACCTCCCCGGCAACGGCGCCAAAAACTTGATTGATCTCGTTTTATATTTAACCGCAAGTGCACGGCCGCGTTGAAGCGGTGGCAAATACGGGTCGTCCACTGGGAGGTGTGTCGACACTTGGTTTGTTCGAAGGCGAGAGGTAAAGAAAGGGAAGAAAGATTGGTTGCACTAGACTACACTACAATGCAAATGGAAATGAAAGATAAGCAATAAAAACTAAACCCCAAAGGGGGTAGAGAAATAATGTGAACATAAAGAAGTGTGTGTGTGTGTTCATTAAGCTCCTCACAACATGTAGTGCATGAAATCATAAAACTACATCCAACTTTGCCTCAAGATGAATTAAGATAAGACTACATCATTAAAACATACAAGACAATAATTGGAATGAAACTAAATGAACTCATGTATAAAGACTAGACCCTACTATGCCTCCACATGAATTAAGATGACTACATCATTAAAACATACAAGACATTAGCTAAGGAAAAGGCAACAAGAGTACATACACTACAAATTGTGTTTCCAACATTAACTTCATCCATATCCTAACCTTATCATTCCCCATAAAATAGGTCCACTAATCAAAGCATAAGCTAAGCTTCATTCAAGAGCATTAGCATATCAAAGATAAGAGTGGAGACCCATTAGATGGTTATGGAAATCATATAAAGCTCAATGGATAAAAATAACACACACTTAATACACTACATAATTATATCACATATTTCTCCACCCCCCAAATGGGGATGAAACTACTCACTACTCATTACACTACTGATTAGACTAAGTAAAGAAAACATTTAACTAAGATACTAAAATTACTAAACAAGAAATTAAACAAAGTAAAGCAACCCACACAAAACAAACAACATAACAAAACAAGATTAAAAGAAACAAATAAACTTTTATTAACAATGACTCACATTGAAGGTAGCATCCTTCTCCACCTTGAGTTATTGCTTCAAGGCTCACTCCTTAGTAGAGAGAATGCCACCAAGCAATGGGTAATTACAATGGAAGGTGAAGAGTTCTATTTATAAGCATGGAAAAAGCTAATCGGGGACAATCCCCCGATGTGGGACTAAACCAATACCAAAAATAGCCTAAACGAACATTGATACAAGTCCAGGAGAAATTTCGACGGATCCTGAGCAATATGGACCGCCAATTAGCGGTCCAAGACCGCCAATTGGCGGTCCAAAATTGTCGGATCGTGTTGGAATTTGTTGTGGGCTTTGCTTTCTGGTATTGTTGGTCATTGATGCGGTTAATCGACTTGTTGGAGCTCCGACCCGAATAGAATTGGTAAAATACTCCCCATGATGGTGTGGATTATTCTGTTTTGCTCTTAGGTCCTTCTGTCTTACATTCAGGTCCTTCTCCCTTGCATCTTGGTCCCTAGATCTCACCATTCAGTCCTTTTTCCTAGCTTTTGGGTCCTTTCATGGCTCTTCTCTTCAAACCTCTTTATTCCTGAAAACTAAACATAAAACTCGTCACGTAGCATTGCTTAGGTGTAAGATAATGGATATAAGATACAAATATGAGCATGAAATGATGTCAATCAAATACCCCCACACCTAAGTTTTTGCTAGTCTCGAGCAAAACAAAGAAAGAGAAAAACAAACGAGAAACAAGAAATCCTAACTCACTTTCGTAGGAATCACGGTTGCAATTAGCACGTGCAACAAGCCGTTAAACCTCTTTGTTGCCAAGGAGGAGGAGTGTTGTCTCCTGAGGGTTTTCAGCGGATATACCCACAAAATCCGAACAAGATGCATTATTCAATCTAGACCTCGACTCGTTGGAAATATTTTGTCGATCAATGGACGCGGTAATGCTACGGGCCGACTCTATATAGGTGATCAATCCACACCTCTACCCTAATGAACCATTCGTGCAAGTTAAATAAGGAATTATGTGAAAGACATGGACAACCTCAACATCCTCAAGTGCTACAAAGTGTAAAGTCCATTAAGGTTCTTATTTGCATTATCATATATTTTTTTTCTTTTTGTTTCTTTTCACATTTTTTTTTCTTTTACTTTTTATTAGTTGGAGCTTCATTCTCCCAGGGTCAGGTTCCGTGCATCATTGCCCATGAGGACTTACACTATCACGTACACCTTTCCCCACATCTCCACATAGGGCAATCCCTACCACCCGTGTAACAGGAGTTCAGTCGGCGCATCCCAAGTCAGATGACTCGAAAGCACCAGGCACAAAGTCCCCTCAGACCTACTTTCCCGAGTGATAGGAGCCGTGCGAGAAGAGAGAACACCTACTCACTTATTTCTTATCTACACATGAACCAAAACCCCTACACTAATGTCTCACAACAGGATTTAGAGGGTCCTTGACTACAACAAACTTCCTTAAGTTAACAGACACGAATTATTGACTCACTAGGTTCAGGGTGGACTTCATTAAATGTTTGAGCACTGAAACCCTATGATTACTCACCCCCAAGGGAAAACTGGGGTGCATCCTAACGACTCGATAAATCGTAAAGCCACGTACTAGATATCCTAATGCATCAAGTTCAAGACAATTTTGGGAGCTTTCTTTTTACTTTGCCTCTCAACGGTTTTGCACATGCTAAACACACGCAAAACCCACAAAACATTTTCTTTCGAAAACACATGAAGATTTTGAAAGAAATGTGAAAATTTTGAAGCACTAGGCAAGCAAAAGAAGACAAGTCACCCAAGGATCATGGCAAGCAGATATATCGATATTAAATGCAGCACACTATCATGACCCTAACAATGCAAACAAAAGAAAACAAAATCAAAGGAAAAAGACTCGACTATGTACACACGTAAAACACCCCCCACACCTACTTCATGCATTGTCCTCAATGAATGCAAGCAAGATACTACATGGATTGATGCATAAAAAAGGAGATATCTCACCAACATGAAGTACAAAGGGAAGTGCAAGGTCATGTTGATGGACATAACCCGAATTCCCTCAAAACCTGTGAGATGCTAAAGAAGGGATACAAATACGTGAAATAAATGGAGCCCAAATACACAAGGGTTGGGGCTCACAACAATCAATGCTCACTGAAGGAGTCTTTTATTGTACTTCTTTTTTTCTTTTTCTTTTTTTTTTCTTTTTTTTTCTTTTTTTTTTCATATAACTATGTACAAACATAAGTTCCCATCTTCATTTGTCAAAAGACATCAAATGGGAACCTCAAGAGTGGGTCAATGCACTTGGAAAGGGAACATGACACCACGCGGGGCCAGGATACGCATGTGTGGGCCCCCTTCACAAAGAGCACCAGATGAAATGAGAGGTTCATGAATTGGACGCAAAGGCGTCTCATTCAAAGGATCAAACTGAAAGAGCTTGAACCTCTCGAGAGTTTGGGAAATAAGGGGCAACGGAATAAAAATATCTCCCGTTGCGGAACTGAAGTTATGATCATCAATCCAAACTCTCCAACCAACAGGCTGGTGGGTCGGAACGAGGTCAAGCACCTCGTTATGCATGTCCAACTCACCAGGAGAACAGGAAGTGGGTCTCATACCCAAAGTATCCTCCAAGGAACTCCTAATACCCTCATGAGCAATGTAGTTGTTTAATGCTCCATCATTTCCAAGATGATCAGGAACAATAGTGAGAGGCAAACTCTCATCAGGTTGTTTGAAATTGAGGGGACTAGGGATCTCTTGCTCCACCAGAGGTGAGTCCTTAGGAGGTACAACAATAAGATCATGTGGCTCAAGGGCCACGGGACAAGAAGATAAGGCACAATCATGTGCCGACTCGTAATGAAGTTGGTCCATGTTATTCTCAATTGGGATCGAATCGTCCACCAAGTGATCGTGAATTGAAACCCCAAGTCCCTCAGACTGACTAGGAGTTTGACTTTGAAAGATTGTGCTTTGAATTTGTGGATGTGGTGGTGGTTCGATTTCAGAAGATAAACCCTCATGTTGACACGAAAAGTTACTCTCCTCACTTAATTGTTGCGTCAGTTGACTCACTTGAAGTGTCAGATTTTGTATGCGGTCAACGAGGAGGTCCAAGTCAGATCTTGGGAAATTTTGGGGTTGGGTGTTGATGGGCTGAGAATGAGTCCAATGATTTGAAGTGGGGTGTTGGTAGAATTCTGGGTATTCGGGAGGAGGATACTGGGGTGGAAATGATGTATAAGAATTTGAATACGAATTGTCTCCCCACGAATCCATCCCTCTCGGGTTGTACGCGGATGCGTAATGGTCATAATGAGCATTTTGGGAAAATGTGTGCTCATACTCAGGCTCTGGGGGAACATAAGGACATTCCCCGAAATCATGACCACTCAACCCACAATAGTGACACGGTACAGCTACTGGAGCCACCGGTGCACCCATGTCATGTACCACATGCATGAAAGAGGCCAAAGGTTCTTGTAATGTCTCAGATTGATGACCAACATATGATCCGACGTAACTAGATGGTGGTCTAGTAGTCGGTGCCTCTCTCATATTACCCCAATATGAAGATTGCTCAGTCACACAATTGTGATTATCCCAACCATACGGGGTGTTAGTCTGAGCCACCCCAGGTTGCATGGGTCCGGAGTACCAGGGAGAATCGTCCTGGTCCCAACAATGATATGAATGGTCGCCCATGTAACCATCCATCTCAAGAAAAACTCTCGAGTCGACCACTCTCACCACCACGAGGCTAAGCTCGCAAAAAGTGCTCGACTCGACCCTAAAACGCTACCAGAGAGTGTAAAGGGGAGGAGACTAAAACGTAGAAGTAGGTGAGAAGAAGATGACTCAGAGGAGAAGGGAAGAATCCCTAAAGCTAGCGTGGGTAACGGGATCAGGAAGAAGCCTAACTAGCAAGCACGGCTCAAACAATGTAAGGCAATGGGTCCTTAAGCTAGACGACGCCTAACTTCGAGGTCACTAGCCTTGACACGCCTCACCTCCCTACAACGAGGACCACAATGCCCAGCAAGTGATACCAGATCCGGAGATCCAGTACCTCCAACTATCGACAAGGTAGGCAACGCCGATCAGGTCATGACGGTCTCGACTAGATTACTCTCCTAGTGCGTCCGAATTCCTTAGGGCCAATGTCTACTTGCTTTTAGTTAAGGCTTTATTACGAGTGATTTTTGGGGCCAAGGAAAGGGTGATGAAATCCCCCACCTTATCTTTTATGGGACAACCCCTCCTTAGTAGCGTTTTGAGCTTAAATCTAGCAATCAATCACTCCAATCACACGCTCAACTCACTCTTGTCCCGATGCACCTTACTAAGTAATGCATGATCGAAACATGCATGAATGAGAGATCGGGGTGCATGTACCTCACGCCAGCAATCAACAACAAAATGTAAGGAAAAGAAAAGACAAATGCATGCAAGGTCTACAAATGATGCATGACCTAGATGGCAAGAAGTCTAGTCTTTTGCTTTGAGTTTTATGGTCCAAGTTGATTAAAGGGGATTGAAATTAAATTTGGGAGCAAAGTAGAAGTCACAGCATGCAAAATTGTGCTCCCAGATAACTAACATGAACAATATAACAACTGGAACAAATTTGAGAACAATTGAGGCTCACCAGGCCGCCAATTGGCGGTCCCAGACCGCTGATTGGCGGTCTTTTTGTAGCTTCTGGTCCTCAAACTTCTCCAGTAGCCTCCCCTTGATCCTTAGGTTCCCTGAAACTAAACAACACTGGAAACAAAAAATTAAAAACCCCTCGAATCGCCCAAACCAACGTCTGGACAGAGCACCTCCCCGGCAACGGCGCCAAAAACTTGATTGATCTCGTTTTATATTTAACCGCAAGTGCACGGCCGCGTTGAAGCGGTGGCAAATACGGGTCGTCCACTGGGAGGTGTGTCGACACTTGGTTTGTTCGAAGGCGAGAGGTAAAGAAAGGGAAGAAAGATTGGTTGCACTAGACTACACTACAATGCAAATGGAAATGAAAGATAAGCAATAAAAACTAAACCCCAAAGGGGGTAGAGAAATAATGTGAACATAAAGAAGTGTGTGTGTGTTCATTAAGCTCCTCACAACATGTAGTGCATGAAATCATAAAACTACATCCAACTTTGCCTCAAGATGAATTAAGATAAGACTACATCATTAAAACATACAAGACAATAATTGGAATGAAACTAAATGAACTCATGTATAAAGACTAGACCCTACTATGCCTCCACATGAATTAAGATGACTACATCATTAAAACATACAAGACATTAGCTAAGGAAAAGGCAACAAGAGTACATACACTACAAATTGTGTTTCCAACATTAACTTCATCCATATCCTAACCTTATCATTCCCCATAAAATAGGTCCACTAATCAAAGCATAAGCTAAGCTTCATTCAAGAGCATTAGCATATCAAAGATAAGAGTGGAGACCCATTAGATGGTTATGGAAATCATATAAAGCTCAATGGATAAAAATAACACACACTTAATACACTACATAATTATATCACATATTTCTCCACCCCCCAAATGGGGATGGAACTACTCACTACTCATTACACTACTGATTAGACTAAGTAAAGAAAACATTTAACTAAGATACTAAAATTACTAAACAAGAAATTAAACAAAGTAAAGCAACCCACACAAAACAAACAACATAACAAAACAAGATTAAAAGAAACAAATAAACTTTTATTAACAATGACTCACATTGAAGGTAGCATCCTTCTCCACCTTGAGTTATTGCTTCAAGGCTCACTCCTTAGTAGAGAGAATGCCACCAAGCAATGGGTAATTACAATGGAAGGTGAAGAGTTCTATTTATAAGCATGGAAAAAGCTAATCGGGACAATCCCCCGATGTGGGACTAAACCAATACCAAAAATAGCCTAAACGAACATTGATACAAGTCCAGGAGAAATTTCAACGGATCCTGAGCAATATGGACCGCCAATTAGCGGTCCAAAATTGTCGGATCGTGTTGGAATTTGTTGTGGGCTTTGCTTTCTGGTATTGTTGGTCTTTGATGCGGTTAATCGACTTGTTGGAGCTCCGACCCGAATAGAATTGGTAAAATACTCCCCATGATGGTGTGGAGTATTCTGTTTTGCTCTTAGGTCCTTCTGTCTTACATTCAGGTCCTTCTCCCTTGCATCTTGGTCCCTAGATCTCACCATTCAGTCCTTTTTCCCAGCTTTTGGGTCCTTTCATGGCTCTTCTCTTCAAACCTCTTTATTCCTGAAAACTAAACATAAAACTCGTCACGTAGCATTGCTTAGGTGTAAGATAATGGATATAAGATACAAATATGAGCATGAAATGATGTCAATCACTAACCCAACACTTCTCCTTCACTTCTTCTCCTTCTCCTTCTCTCCTTCTTCTTCTCCTCCAAGATCCTCTCTCTCACTCTCTGATTAACTCAAGGATGAAGAAAACGGTTTATTAGACTTAACACTTCTATTTATAGTAAAATCCAATTCTTATCCTCAACTCCACCTCTCTCTTTACTGTAGCACGATCAATTAAGGTTAATTAGGTTTAGTTTAGGTTAATTAGGATGTTTAGATTAAGGTTATTACAATCTACCCTCCTTTAAGAAATTTCGTTCGCGAAATTCGAAAAAACCGACTTACCGGAATAACTCTGGATACTGCCTCCTCACGTCCTCCTCGATCTCCTAGGTAGCCTCTTTGATACTGTGATGCTGCCACCTGACTTTCACCATCGGAATCGCTCTCCTCCTAAGCTGATGTACCATCTGATCCACAATCTCAATTGGTCTCTCATCTAACGACAAATCCTGTTAGATCTCTGGTGCTCAATCTTCACCTGCTGATAGACCAAACACCTCGACACAAAGTCTGCAACGTCCTTCTTCATCCCTCGCCACCAGAAGTTCCGCTGCAGATCTTTGTACATCTTGGTGCTTCCTGGATGAATGGAATATCTCGATCTGTGTGCCTCCTCCATGATATCATGTCTCAGGTCCTCTGTCCTCGGCACCCAGATACGGTCTCTGAATCTCAGACCTCCATCCACTCCAACTCTGAAGTCTGACCCATCTCTAACCGCTAACTGGAGTAAACTGTTCAACTCCTCATCTGTAGTCTGAGCATGAATTACTGTCGATACTGTCTGAGGCTCTACTCTCAATCCTGCAATCACTGCACCCTAAGAGCTATCTGCAAATGGTCTCCACTCTGCTAAAGACTCTAGCAGTCGCCACTCCTGAATGCATAAGCCTGCTACTGATACCTCCACCTTCCGTCTCAAAGCGTCTGCAACCGTGTTCGCCTTCCCCGGATGGTAAGAGATAGTGAAATCGTAGTCCTTAATGAACTCAAGCCATCTGCGCTGCCTCATGTTCAGCTCCTTCTGCGAGAATAGGTACTTCAGACTCTGATGATCTGTAAACACCTCAAACTGCTCGCCATAAAGGTAGTGTCTCCAGGTCTTCAGTGCGTGAACTACTGCTGCTAACTCCAAATCATGAGTCGGGTAATTCCTCTCATGGACCTTCAGCTGTTTGGATGCGTACAGGAACACCCTCCCGTGCTGCATAAGTACATATCCTAAGCCAATACCTGAAGCGTCGCTATAAATCACAAATCCACTTGTGCCACTTGGCAACGACAAAACTGGTGCCGTGGTCAACAATCTCTTCAGCTCCCGAAAGCTGTCCTCGCACTTCTGCGACCATACAAAAGTGACTCCCTTCTGCGTCAGAGCCGTCAGTGGTGCTGCCAATTTTGAGAAGTCTTTGATGAAGCGACGGGAATAACCCGCCAGTCCAACAAAGCTCCTAATCTCCGTCACGCTCGTAGGGGCCATCCACTGTGTCACTGCCTCTACCTTCGTCGGATCCACTGATATCCCCTCTGCCGATACAATGTGTCCGAGGAACGCCACTCTGTCCAACCAAAACTCGCACTTTGAGAACTTAGCATATAATTGCTGACCTCTCAAGATGCTGAGTACAATCCTCAGATGCTCTCTATGCTGCTCCACATCTGGTGAATAGATCAAAATGTCATCCACAAAGACAATCACAAATCTATAAATATACTGCCTGAATGTCCGGTTCATCAGATCCATGAACGCTGCCGGAGCATTCATCAATCCAAATGACATCACCAAGAAATAGTAGTGTCCATATCTCGTCCTGAAAGCTGTCTTCTGGATGTCCTCATCTCGAATCCTCAACTGGTAATATCCTGAACGCAGGTCAATCTTCGAGAAAACCATCGCTGACTGTAGCTGGTCAAAGAGGTCTTCGATCCTTGGTAAAGGATACCTATTCTTCACCGTCACTTGGTTCAGCATCCTGTAGTCTATGCACATCCTAAATGATCTGTCCTTCTTCTTCACAAACAAAACCGGTGCACCCCAAGGCGAGACACTTGGTCTGATAAATCCAGAGTCCATCAACTCCTGCAACTGCTTCTTCAACTCTGTCAACTCAGCATGTGCCATCCGGTATGGAGCCTTCGACTGCAGTGTAGTGTCAGCTGCCAACTCGATGCCGAACTCCAACTCCCGGTGCGGTGGTAAACCCTGAATCTCCGTTGGAAAAACATCCATGAACTCCTGCACCATCTCAATGTCTTCTAACCTCTGCGACTTTGCCTCCGCAACCACAAGCGTCGCTAAAAATGCTGCACAACCCTGCTGTAACAGCCTCTGAGCCCTCACAGTAGATACAATAACGCGACCTCCTCTGTTTCTGACCCCTATGATCAGAATATCAGGCAAACCTTTCCTCGGGATCAAAATCTTCTTCTCACGGCACAAGACTCGGACATCATATTGGGACAACCAATCCATCCCAAGTATGACATCAAAGTCTTCCATCGGTAGCAAGGCCAGGTCGGTCGGAAACTCCTAATCTCCTGAAACAACCGTGGCGCCGGGGACAAATCTCCCCACAGTGCCCACCAACCCAGGGGTGTACTGACTTCCAAGGTGGCAGTCAACATCGCAAGGGTACAGCCGAACACTCCCGCAAATCGCTCTGAGATGAACGAGTGTGTCGCGCCACAATCAAAGAGCACCCTAGCTACCGACCCAGCAACAAGAAGCGTACCTTCCACAATAGTGCCTCCATCCCTTGCCTCCTCTGCTTGGATGGTGTAAACTCTGCCAGTACGCTACCCCTGCTGTGGTCCAAAAGGTGGTATACCTCCACCCCCACCTCTGCCTGGCGCTGGTAAACCCGGTGGTATGCTCGGCCTAGCTCCTCGGCTCGGACAACTCCTAATAAAATGGCCCAGCTGGCCACACCCATGACAAGCTTCGGTGTTGAAACACTGCCCAGAGTGAATCCTGCCACAACTACCACAAGACTCAGGTCGTGGTGTTGCAACTCCTGCTCCATCAAACCGGGGCCTCTTGCCCGGATTTCCGCCAGTCTAACCTCCAGGCCTCCCAGAGAACCTACCCGAAGGCCTCCTCTCATCCTGATAGTTCTCCCTGTAGTCACGATCAAGAACAGTGGCACTCTTTACGGCATCGGCTAACATGCTCGGCATACACGTCAGCACCTTCGTCCTCAATTGCGTCCGGAGCCCCCGGACGAACATCCCAGCCCTCTGCTCCTGCGTGATGTACATCTCGGGACAGTAACGCTCAAGGGCGTTGAACTTCCCTATGTAGCTTGCCAAGGTCATGTCTGTAGGATTGTGTGGGTTATGGGTCCACTAATCACTTTTACGCTAATCGGCTACTTGTTTAAGCAATCAAGATGTGCAGCGGAATTTTAAACAAAACAAGCAAGTAATGAAAGCGAAAATGCAAACCACAAAGACGTGTCGGTTTTTATAGAGGTTCGGCACCCCATCCGGGTCCTAGTCCTCTCTTGCAAGCTCCGCTCGACTCCGCGAGCTCCGCCTATGTCTTCACTAACCACTCCCCGTTCCGGTCTGGGAGAGAATGCCTTTACAATTCTTCAAGCTCGCGAAGAACCCTCGTCGAGCTTGGCTCCACCTCTCACAATCCGAGAGGATCACTTCGGGCTTTCACCGAAGTCTATACTCGTTGCTTCTTCTTCGGAATTTCACCGAAGACTTTGCTTTGACAACTCAATGAGTGGGACACACTCTTCTCTAACTGAGCACAACAATTGATAAATGTGTGAGTGATGAATAATGTGGAGATTTGAGCTTAAGATCACTAAATGAGAGCTTTCAGGATTTGGGATTTCTCTCTATGAATTTGACTATGAGGAATTGGAGAGTTGTGTGTAAAACTTAGTTTGATCCTCTATTTATAAGCTCCAAGAGATTCCTAGCCGTTGGGGAAAGATTTGATTGATTTGTGTAAGAGATACACAAAACAGAATTCAAATTCAGCAAAAACTGTCTCCAACCGGTCGACCTAAAGTGGAACCGGTCGAACAGAACCGTACAAAAAGTAATTGATCGGTTGAACAAATGGATGGTTCGGTCGAACGGTTAGGAATAGTATTATGCGTATATAACCGTTGTATGAATACATGAAAACTCGGAACAATCGAACAAAATGGCAAAACCGGTCGACCGTTGTAGTCTGGGCAAAACACTACTGAAATCGGTTGAACTATGAGGCAAATCGGTTTAACAAAAATGGTCATGTAAAAACTCTAAATCTACTGAAACTGGTCGAACAAAAGGTCCAATCGGTCGAACGTTTTCGGATAGGATTTAAGGTTTAGTTTTAGTGATTTTCCGACTATGTTTTGGATGACCTATCGAAGTCCGATTGATCTGAAATTTTGTGTGTGACTTCTCTAAGGAACCTAGTGTGTGAATGCATGGATATTAGCGTAAGTTATGCTCAATTCACATATGTTCCTAAGACTCAAAGAAACGTAAAATACATGTCTTCAATCCAGCTTGATTACATGTCTTGACTTGATTTTTCTTCTTTCTTGAGTCTTGATCACCTGTAGATGTTAGCAAAATACAACATATATACCATTATAATACATATGCTAATCTACATGTCCTAATTAAGATTAGGTTGAATTACATCATCAAAATATGGATTAAGGCGAAAAAGCCAACAATCTCCACCTTTTTTATGATGGCAACCTATAGCTTAAACTAACTTAATACTTGAAATATTTTATGCAAACTATGCTTCAAATGTTTCTTTAAATCTATTGCATAGTTTTTCTTGACAATTTCATGCATATTTCAAGTTACTCTAATCTATAACTTCTCCCCCTTTGACATCCATCAAAAACAATAATCAATGTAAGATATGAAATGAAATTTCTCCCTCATTGACAATTATATAACTATTCAAGTTCAAATAGGATGTCATTTCATTGATTTGTGTAAGAGATACACAAAATAGAATTCATATTCAGCAAAAATTGTCTCCAACCGGTCGACCTAAAGTGGAACCGGTCGAACAGAACCTTACAAAAACTAATGGATCGGTTGAACAAATGGATGGTTCGGTCAAACGGTTGGGAATAGTGTTATGCGTATATGACTGTTGTATGAATACGACAAAATAAAACGGTCACATGAAAACCCGGAACGGTCGAACAAAATGGCAAAACCGGTCGACCATTTTAGTCTGGGCAAAACACTACTGAAATCGGTTGAACTATGAGGCAAATCGGTTGAACAAAAATGGTCATGTAAAAACTCTAAATCTACTGAAACCGGTCGCACAAAAGGTGCAATCGGTCGAACGTCTTCGGACATGATTTAAGGTTTACTTTTAGTGATTTTCCGACTATGTTTTGAATGACCTATCGAAGTCCGATTGATCTGAAATTTTGTGTGTGACTTCTCTAAGGAACCTAGTGTGTGAATGCATGGATATTAGCTTAAGTTATGCTCAATTCACATATGTTCCTAAGACTCAAAGAAAAGTAAAATACATGTCTTCAATCCAGCTTGATTACATGTCTTGACTTGATTTTTCTTCTTTCTTGAGTCTTGATGACCTGTACATGTGAGCAAAATACAACATATATACCATTATACTACATGTGCTAATCTACATGTCCTAATTAAGATTAGATTGAATTACATCATCAAAATATGGATTAAGGACAAAAAGCCAACAATCTCCCCCTTTTTGATGATGGCAACCTATATCTTAACTCTATCTTAAAACATGGAATTTTTTAT
This sequence comes from Triglochin maritima, assembly GCA_963682175.1. Lineage (NCBI taxonomy): Eukaryota > Viridiplantae > Streptophyta > Magnoliopsida > Alismatales > Juncaginaceae > Triglochin > Triglochin maritima. The sequence continues at coordinate 8,406,148 of OY821793.1, read as the reverse complement.
TTGTAAACTATGCATATTAATGGTCCCCCTATGGATGCGCATAGTTTTTGTTCAATTTTATGCCAAATTCCAAGTTACCCCCTTAATTATCTCTCCCCCTTTGACATCCATAAAAAAAATTATATAAATAACACAAAGGTTATACAATTAAAGGTCAATGTGGATGTCTTGTAATGAAGTTGCTCCCCCTAAATTTTGCACTTCATTACTCTAAGAAAATGATATTCATTAAGCTCCCCTATCATTATGGCTATATGGAAACTAAGAGTATGATTCAAGTTAAGTTCATTTAAGTTTCTATTCAAGCCTTATTCTAACATCCATTCAAAATTTGACATTTATAATCAATGGATGTGATATATGATTTGCAATGAATAGGGTATATGATATGTCAATTAAGCATGTAACAACCTAGATTAGAACCAATTTGATTGAAAAATTTAGAGGATAGGAAATTATACCAACTTGAAGCTTGAATTGGTTCCAATCTCATTTGGTGATGCATCTGGATTTGAATTTGACTCTTGAGCTCGTTCGGTCACCACCAATATCATCCTCAAGCTCCTACAAGTGTAGATTTTGGTACCCATTTTTGCTTGGGTCCATTAAATTTAGTTTTTGGTACCCAAATCCAAGTTGATTTTGGTACCTCTACACTTACTTTCTTTTTCATGGCAAAATTATGTTTAACATTAATTTGCATAGGAAAGTTTTTAACATAAAAATTGTTTTTATTGCCATGTGTGAACTTATGCAATTTATTTGACAAATTTTCATTTAAGGCATTAAGTTCACTATTTTTAGTTGCTAGAGATTCATTTAAGCAATTTAGATTTTTAATCATAGAATTATGCTTTTCATTCATGTTAAGCATGTGAATCTCTAAGTTTGCAACCTTTTCATTCATGCAATTGAAGTCATGTAATAATTCTTGCTTTCTAAATGAGATTTATCAAGTTTAATAAGCAAGTCATTAGTGTCAATTTCTAGCATATGACTATCAATTGCATGATATGAGGTATTTTTAACATTTAAAATTTCTTCCTTCAAGCATGCATTCTCTAAAGTTAGAACTTCAATTTTAGCAAGCAAATCAACTTTATGATCTAAGATAGATGCATTTTGACATTTAAGATCATGGATTTGCTCATTCGCTACTTGATTAGTCTTGGGAAGTTCTTTATATTTTTCAAATAATCTTTGAAATGCATTTTGTAGTTCATTAAAATCATAGGCATTATCTTTTGAACTACTACTTGAAGAAGAGCTAGAAGATACCTCATCTTCACTTTCTCCATTGGATGAGCTTGATGATGATGAAGATGTTGAGTTAATCTCCATTTTCTTTGCTTGAGCTACATCCTTCGGATTTGCTTCTCCCTTCTTCCCGGTTGGTGAATCTCCTTCACCATAACTCCTTTCTAATGTTTGCCATATTGAATAAGCACTATCACATAAGCAAACAACATCAAAAAGTTCATCTCCTAATGCACAAAATATGACATTCATAGCCTTAGCATTTAGGGATGCATTTTTCTCATCTTCTAAACTCCATTTACTAATATGACATCTAGGTGATTCATATGGAGTTTGAATCATAAACCACATGTTAATGTTTATGGATTTAATGAATGACATCATTTTACTTTTCCATGAACAAAATTATTTCCATCAAAATATGGTGGTTTACATGATTCACTAGGTGTGGATGCATTAAAAGCCATGTTAATTTATCGGTTAAGAATAAAATTAACGAACGAGGCTCGGATACCAAATGTAGGATCGTGTGGGTTATGGGTCCACTAATCACTTTTACGCTAATCACCTACTTGTTTAAGCAATCAAGATGCGCAGCGGAATTTTAAACAAAACAAGCAAGTAACGAAAGCGAAAATGCAAACCACAAAGATGCGTCGGTTTTTATAGAGGTTCGGCACCCCATCCGGGTCCTAGTCCTCTCTTGCAAGCTCCGCTCGACTCCGCAAGCTCCGCCTACGTTTTTACTAACCACTCCCCGTTCCGGGCCGGAAGAGAATGCCTTTACAAGTCTTCAAGCTCGCGAACAACCCTCGCCGAGCTTGGCTCCACCTCTCACAATCCGAGAGGATCACTTCGGGCTTTCACCGAAGTCTATACTCGTTGCTTCTTCTTCGGAATTTCACCGAAGCCTTTGCTTTGACAACTCAATGAGTGGGACACACTCTTCTCTAACGGAGCACAACAATTGCTAAATGTGTGAGTGATGAATAATGTGGAGATTTGAGCTTAAGATCACTAAATGAGAGCTTTTAGGATTTGGGATTTCTCTCTATGAATTTGACTATGAGGAATTGGAGAGTTGTGTGTAAAACTGAGTTTGATCCTCTATTTAAAAGCTCTAAGAGATTCCTAGCCGTTGGGGAAAGATTTGATTGATTTGTGTAAGAGATACACAAAATAGAATTCAAATTCAGCAAAAACTGTCTCCAACCGGTCGACCTAAAGTGGAACCAGTCGAACAGAACCTTACAAAAACTAATTGATCGGTTGAACAAATGGATGGTTCGGTCGAACGGTTGGGAATAGTGTTATGCGTATATGACCGTTGTATGAATACGGCAAAATAAAACGGTCACATGAAAACCCGGAACAGTCGAACAAAATGGCAAAACCGGTCGACCGTTGTAGTCTGGGCAAAACACTACTGAAATCGATTGAACAAAAATGGTCATGTAAAAAATCTAAATCTACTGAAACCGGTCAAACAAAAGGTCCAATCGGTCAAACGTTTTCGGACAGGATTTAAGGTTTAGTTTTAGTGATTTTCCGACTATGTTTTGGATGACCTATCGAAGTCCGATTGATCTGAAATTTTGTGTGTGACTTCTCTAAGGAACCTAGTGTGTGAATGCATGGATATTAGCGTAAGTTATGCTCAATTCACATATGTTCCTAAGACTCAAAGAAACGTAAAATACATGTCTTCAATCCAGCTTGATTACATGTCTTGACTTGATTTTTCTTCTTTCTTGAGTCTTGATCACCTGTAGATGTTAGCAAAATACAACATATATACCATTATAATACATATGCTAATCTACATGTCCTAATTAAGATTAGGTTGAATTACATCATCAAAATATGGATTAAGGCCAAAAAGCCAACAATGTCTCCCTGCTGAAGGCTCAGAAACTCCTCCCTTTTCGCATCCTGCATATGCTGCGGAAAATACTGCTCGTTGAACTAGCCAATGAACTCCTCCCAGGCTATATCCTCTCTATCCGCAAACACCTTTACAGATGTGGACCTCCACCAGTTGGACGCAGCACCGCCCAAAACATAAGTGGCCAGACCCACCTTCACCTCTGGAGGACAACCGATAGCACTGAAGATCTTCTGCATCGTGAAGATCCACTCCTCCGCTGCCTCCGCATCGTACTGCCCCAGAAAGGTAGGCGGATGCTGGCGCATAAACCGGTCATGCATAACGCCAGTCCCCGTCTGCCCAGTCTGTGTTGTCTGCTGCTGTAGCATCTCAGTCAGACGTCCGACCGTATCGAACAACGTCTGACGCTCCTCCTCCCAAACCTCATTCCTCGCAGTCTCACTCTCACTATGAGTATGAGCGACAACCTTCTCCCGTCTAGGAGGCTTCTGCCAAAGGAAACAAGACAACATCAACATAATTTATGCATGCATGATCCTCTAAGACCTAATTCCTAACTCAAAGGTGGTTTCTTTGGACAAGTACGCAGGGATGAACGCTCTGATACCAAATTGTAACGTCCCCGAAAATAGCGGAAAATTTAAACAATATTAAAAACCGTCAACGGTTAACACCGGGCACGTCACGAGACAACAAGATGAAATATATATATAAATAAGATATAGATCCACGTGGAAGTCAAAATACTTATGAGTCAACTGTGATTACAACTGAAATAAATACAACTGGGTAATCACTACCTCAACAAAAGGTAATAAGAGAAGACAGGATCAGATCCCGGGGGCACCCTCCTCGGTCACCACCTCGACTCTAATGCTACTCGCTACATGAAATGCAAACAATTGAAGCATGCCTCAGTTCCCTGCTGGAACCCCGTATGCCAAACCTCCTAAAATACAAAATGGAATTAAAGACAATGCAATGCAATGCACATGATCATCCACCTCGGGTCCACAATAATACCCTTCTCCGCCTCCGCGGTACTGAACCACTCCTGCCACCACGAGGGTCAAGTCAGTCCACCGCTGCCTCACAAGGGTCAGTCGGCACCACTGCTCCCCCAAGAGCCGCAGAAAAGTAACCCTGGTACTACGCGCCACCCCAAGAGCGAGTCAGCCCGCCAAATGCACAACTCAGGCCAGACGACAACCGCTGCTCCCCCAAGAGCCCCCAGACGTACACCCTGCCGGAACATCCTCGACCTACCGACAAACCCCAGCAAACAGCCCAAGGTTTACGACATTCATCTCTCACACCCCGTACGATATGAGAGGCTCAACAATAATACGCCCTCGTTGAAGGTAAAATCTGTCGCTCCCAAGGCCGGTAATCGACCGTCGCCTCAGAGCCGGTAGTCGACCTAAACTCGACAGCTCGCGTTTGGATAAATCCACCAACCTGCGGCAGAGCGGTCGACCGCTACAAGCACACCGGTCGACCGGTCTTCCACACAATACTCGGTACTGTACAAACAAGTGTATCGGTCGAACCACGGCAACCGAATTACCGACCAATCGGTCAAACAAAAGTCATCTAGCGGTCGACCCTTTGGATGGTCTACGCTATACAATATTTATAATATATATATATATCCGACCAGTCGAACCAAGGGTCCGTTCAACCGATAACAGAGATTCTCAGTATTTTACCTAAGTAATATTCGGTCGACCGGAACAGAGATACTGTGCGACCGAACACAGGCACTGTACTGCTTATTTAAAATGCTCAGTCGGTCGACCGGAAGTTAAAGAGTGGTCAACCGTTTTGATGGTCAAAGCTCCCAACGGACTTAGCATCGAATAGATCGGTCGAACCAGGTTAATGGTGTTCGATCATTTAATAAGCCAAAACCCCCAACCGACCTATTCTCATTGTTTCGGTCGACCGGCGAAGTGGATCCGTTCGACCGATAACAGCATTAAACCCTTTTTCCCGCAGAAAGCTGGCATAACGGTCGACCGTCCTTCGACATCGTTCGACCGTTTGCTGGTGCAAAACAATATAATAATAGAATCAGTCGACTGCCCACACGCACCGGTCGACCGATTGTCGTCTTCAACCTCTGAATAGGTTGCAATCCGACAGGGAATTCGACACCAACGTCGATCCCCAACACTCACAAAGCATATGTGAGTTATAATGAAGACTTGGCATACCTTACTGAAGTTTGTTGATGCCTCCCAAGCTTTGGCAAGCCTAACCCAACACTTCTCCTTCACTTCTTCTCCTTCTCACCTTCTTCTTCTCCTCCAAGATCCTCTCTCTCACTCTCTGATTAACTCAAGGATGAAGAAAACATTTTATTAGACTTAACACTTCTATTTATAGTAAAATCCAATTCTTATCCTCAAATCCACCCCACTCTTTACTGTAGCATGGTTAATTAAGGTTAATTAGGTTTAGTTTAGGTTAATTAGGATGTTTAGAGTAAGGTTATTACACTCATGATCCGGCGCCCTCAGAGATGGTGATGACAAAGAAGGCACCCCAATGTGGTTTTCCGCCTCCTTACCAAACCTCAAAGTATGAATCACATTAATACGATGGGTCGGTTCAGAGGTAGCATGAGGTACAGGTGGCCTTCCTTGAGAATGGGTACCCCGCGGATTCACCTCGGGTTGACTCGGTAATTGGCCCTTCTCACGTTCATGGAGCTGATTAGCCAACCGGCTAACTTGCATTTCCAATGCGTTGACCGAATTGTTGCTAGCCGCAAACATGGATTGTGTGCTCTGAATGAACGCTCGAAGGGTTTGTTCAAGAGTGGGGTCCTTCGAGTCAACCCGTTGGGGTAGTGGAGCTTGGTTAGAATAACCCGACGATGAGGTCTTAGGAGATTGGTAATTATGGTTCTGAGACCTTTCATGTGGAGGTTGGTAGGTCGTCGATGGGCGTGGAGGTGGGTAAGGTGGAGGTTGAGGTTGAGCATGCGAGCTTTGACCGTTACCCGCACTAGGCCCCCAAGAGAAGTTAGGATGGTTACGCCATCCCAGGTTGTAGGAGTGACTGTACGGGTCATTACTGGGCCTCTGTTGATACATCGCATTTGCATGCTCAGTATCCCTTCGAGCGTAAGCGCATTCCAAGTCATCATGGCCCGTAAGTCCACACCTACCACATCCGGGAGTAGCGACCTGAGCTACAGGGGCTCAGTCCAACTCTAAACTCTCAATCCTACGCATGAGAGCAACCATTTTTGTCTCAGATGCGATAGATGACTCAACTTGATATGATCCAGCTCGACCAGAAGACCTGGCGGCTGGTGGCTCTCTCATGGTGTCCCACTCAAAGGTGCGTTCAACCATTAACTCAAAAGTGTCCCATGCCTCATCGATGGGTTGCATTTGGAAGTGACCCTGACACATCGACTCCAACAATGTGCGGGTGTTGTAGTTGAGGCCCTCATAAACAATCTAGCACAGCTGCCATAGCTCAAGTCCATGATGAGGGCACTGCTGGAGAAGGTCCTTGAACCTCTCAAAGAAACCATGAAAAGATTCGGTCTCAATCTGATACATTTGATGTATCTGGTGCCGTATCTGTTGAGTTTTCCTTTGAGGGAAAAATCTCTTAAGAAATACGGTCACGAAGTCATCCCAAGACTGAGTAGAGCTCGTCGGGAGGCTGTACATCCATTTCTTCGCGTTATCCTTCAACACGAAAGAAATCATCCTCAACCGGACTGAATCCTTGTCGAGCTGTTGAAGCTTGAACATGGAGCATACTTCCTCGAATTCGCGTATAAAAATATACGGATCCTCCTTATTGGCAGTAAAGGTTGGAAGCATGCTCACATATTGAGGTTTTAGCTCATAGTTGTTCCCACGAGCAGGGGGAAGAACTATGCAAGAAGGCTACGCGACCCGAACAGGATGGGTCCACTCACACAAAGTCATCGGTCTATCCTGTCGAGCTAAAGGTGGTGGTGCACCAAGAACTTGATCCTGACCGAATCTCCCTTCCCCTCGAGTCAGAGGAGGAGAAGGAGGTCTACGTGGTGGTGGGAGCAGACCAAGGTAATCCATGAATGGACCCGGGTCTCCCCGTCAGCACGAGACGACTCGACCTCATGCTCCAAAGGAGCACGAGGCGGAGATGGTCGATCACCAAGACCGTCCATCTCAGAAAAATGCACTCTCTCAAGTCGAGCGCTCTCACCAGAACGAGCCCAACCTCGCATAAAATGCTCGACACGACTCTAAAAACACACACAACAGAAGGTGTACTCAGAGGAGGAGACTACTCGTAGAGAATAGATGAGGAGAGGACTCAGATGAGGAGGGAAGAATCGTTAGATCTAGCGAGGGTAATGGGATCAGTTAGAAGCCTAACTAGCAAGCACAACTCAAACAACTTAAGGCTATGGGTCCTTAGGCTAGACGACGCCTAAGTTCGAGGTCACTAGCCTCGACACGCCTCACCACCCTACAACGAGGATCACAATGCCCATCATGTGATACCAGATCCAGAGATCCAGTACCTCCTACTATCGGCAAGGTAGGCAACGCCGATCAGGCCATGGCGGTCTCAACTAGATTACTCTCCTAGTGCGTCTGAAATCCTAGGGCCAATGTCTACTTGTTTTTAGTTAAGGCTTGATTAAGAGTGATTTTTAGGGCCAAGGAAAGGGTGATGAAATCCCCCACCTTATCTTTTATTGGACAACCCCTCCTTAGTAGCGTTTTGATCCTAAATCTAGCATTCCATCGCTCCAATCAAACGCCAACTCACTTTTGTCCTGATACAATACCTACTAACTAATGCATGGGTATACAAGATGCATGAATGAGTGTAGGAAATGCGTACCTCACGCCAGCGCTCAAAAACTGAAAATAAAGCTAAAAGAGAAGACAACTACATGCCTAAGTCAAGTACAAGACGCGTGACCTAAACAAGTAAGAATATCTAGTCTTTTGCTTTGGATTTTAAGGCGAAGTTGATGAATGGGGATTGGTTTAATGATATGGGAGCAAACTAGATCACTAAAATGAAGTAGGCATGCAAAATAGTGATCCCAGATAACTAAAATGCAGCAAGCAACTACCAGAAGAAAAATTAAAGCAAGAAAACCTCACCAAGCCTCCAATTGGCTGTCACAGACTGCTAATTGGCGGTCCCTGTTGGAGATTTTGTTCTCCAACTCGTCCAGTAGCCTCCCCGTGAGCTCTAGGACCCCTGAAACCAACAAAAACTAGAAACAAAAAAATTAAAAACCAATGGAATCGTCCAAACCAAAGTCTGGAAAGAGCACCTCCCCGGCAACGGCGCCAAAAACTTGATTGATACGTTTTAATTTAACCGCAAGTGCATAGCCACATTGAAGCAGTGGCAAATACGGGTCGATCCACAGGGACGTGTGTCGACTTTTGGTTTGTTGGAAGGCGAGTGGTAAAGAATGGATAGAAATATTGATTACACTAAACTACACTAGAATGTAAAAGGAAATGAAAGATAAGCAATAAAACTAAACCACAAAGGGGGTAGAGAAATAATGTCAATATAAAATATGTTTGTGTGTGTGGGGGTGTTCGATTATGCTCCTCACAACATGTAGTGCATGAAATCATAAAACTAAATCCAACTTTGCCTCCACATAAATTAACATAAGATCATATCATTAAAGCATACAAGACAATAATTGGAATGAAGCTAAATGAACTCATGTATAAAGACTAGACCCTACTATGCCTCCACATGAATTAAGATAACACCTATCATTAAAACATACAAGACATTAACCAAAGTAAAGGCAACAAGAGTACATAAACTACAAATTGTGTTTCCAATATTAATTCCATCCATATCCTCACCTTATCATTCCCCATAAAATAGGTTCACTAATCTAAGCAGAAGCTAAGCTTCATTCAAGAGCATTAGCTTATCAAAGATAAGAGTGAAATCTTATTAGATGGTTATGGAAATCATATAAGGCTCAAGGGATTAAGATAACACACACCTAATACACTACATTATCATATCACATATTTCTCCACCCTCAAATGGGGATGGAACTACTCACTACTCATTACACTAACTACATTAACAAAATGAAGCATTATATTGAAATGAAACTACACTTATCAAGCAAGAAATATTAAAGAAGCTGAAATGACATAACACAAAACAAGCAAGCATACATAAGAAAAGAAATTAAACTAAGAGAGAACCAACACAATTAAAGGAAAACATCTATTATTAACTCACTCAATTACAAGTAGCCCTTCCTCCACCAGAGTTTTGCTTCAAGGCTTCAATCTTAGTAGGGAAGATGGCCATAAAGAGAGATATGGGGTACAAGAGAGGAGGGAGAGTTCTATTTATAGCCATAGAAAAAGGTAATCCGGGACAATCCCCCGGTATCGGACTAAACAAATACCAAAAATAGCCTAAACAAACAATAATACACACGCTCCAGAAATATTAGCAGGTTTGGGAAGATCCGGACCGCCAATTGGTGGTTTACAGGATCCATATCGAGTTTGTTTTGGGCTTTTCTTGATATATTTGTTGGTCTTGGATGCATCTACTTCGCTTGTTGGAGCTCCGACCCGAATCGAATTGCCCAAATACTCCCCATGATGGTGTGGAGTTTTCTGTTTTGCTCTTAGGTCCTTCGGTTTTATGTTCAGGTCCTTCTCCCTTGCATCTTAGTCCTTGAGTCTCTCAACTCAGTCCTTTTTCATATCTATTAGGTCCTTTCATGCCTCTTCTCATCGAACCTCTTTATTTCTGAAATTCAAACATAAAACTCGTCACGTAGTATTGCTTAGGTGTAAGATAATGGATATAAGATACAAATATAAACATGTCAATCAGCCGATAGGATTACCGCGTCCAATGATCGACAAAAATGACCCAACGAGTCGTGTAGCTAGATTGAATAATGCATCTTTGTTCGGATTTTATGGGTGTATCCGCTGAAAACCCTCAGGAGACAACACTTCACCTCCTTGGCGACAAGGAGGTTTAACGGCTTGTTGCATGTGCTAAGTGCAACCGTGATTCCTACGAAAGTGAGTTAGGAATTCTTGTTTTTCGTATGCTTTTCTCTTTCTTTGTTTTGCTCGGGACTAGCAAAAGTTTGGTGTGGGGGTATTTTATTGACATCATTTCATGCTTATATTTGTATCTTATATCCATTATCTTTTACCTAAACAATGCTACGTGACGAGTTTTATGTTTGAATTTCAGAAATAAATAGGTTTGAAGAGAAGAGGCATAAAAGGACCTAAAAGTATGAAAAATGACTGAGTTGAGAGACTCAAGGACTAAGATGCAAGATCGAAGGACCTGAACGTAAGATCGAAGGACCAATGAGCAAATAAGAATACTTAACAACACCATGGGGAGTATTTTGGTAATTCTATTCGGGCCGGAGCTCCAACAAGCAAAGTAGATGCATCAAAGACAAACAAAGCCTTCTAGAAAAGCCCACAAGAAAATCCAGAGCGATCCGAACACTGTAGATCGCAAATTAGCTGTCCAAGACAAGTAATTGGCGGTCACTTTTGGTCCGGATCCGCTAAGATTTATGTGGAGCGTGTATTAGTGTGTATTTATTCTATTTATGGTATTTATTTAGTCCCATACCGGGGGATTGTCCCGGATTACCTTTTTCTATGGCTATAAATAGAACTCTTCGCTTCTATTGTGATTACCCATTTCTTTGTGGCATTCTCTCTACTTGCAGTAAGCCTTGGAGCAAAATCTCAAGGTGGAGAAGAATGCTACCTTCAATGTGAGTCATCTAATAAAATAATTTTTCTATTGTTTTGTTCTTATGTTGTTTCTTTATGCATGCTTAGCTTAGTTTTATTTCTTTGATTCTAGGATAAGGTAGTTAGAATGTTTCTTTATTCTTTAGTTTAATTGTTAGAGTAATGTGTAGTGAGTAGATCTATCCCCCTTTGGGGGTGGAGATGATGTTCATACATGCATTAAAGAATGGATATGAATGCTTTATATTTTGATTGTGTTGATAAATGTGAATGTATGCTTACTTGTTAGAGTATAATACTACACTTGATGGGTTTTGCCACACATCTTAGACACCTCCCATGCTTGTTTAGGTTCTGAAATAACCAGCTTGTGTATATGAATGTTAATTAACTAGGTTAGTGAATGGATTGATAGGTTTTGCCATAACCTTTAGACACTTCTGATGCATGAAAACACTACCTACATTTGTGCCCATAGAATGCATTTTTCACCATCTTTTTACATGTGTGCACACACTCCACCCCTAGGGGTCTTTCTCTTCTTGATTCCAGCTTAGTTTTACATTCTTTTAGTTTTGATTTGAAATAATCGTTAGTTACTTTACCTTGCATTTTTCTTCTTAGTAGTTTAGTGTAGTGTAGATTAGAATAGACAAACTCTTCTCCGTTTTTGTTGCCACTTGATATCTGAAAAACCAGAGGCTACTCACCTTCCTGAGGATTGACCCGTACTTGCCACCGCTTCAATGCGGCCGTGCACTTGCGGTATTGAAAACGATTAAACAGTCAGCTAGTTGGCTCATCAGCTCCATGAACTTGAGAATGGTAAGTTGCCCTGTGGTAAATCCCAGGGGTCAACCTACTAAGGCTAGGCAGAATGTGCACAACATTGAAGATAACGTTTCCTAACATGCAAATGTTGTCCATACCTTAAGATCAGGAAAGGTTGTTGACAACAATGTGGAAATGCCTGCATCCAACCTTGTTTGTGACTCTCCTGAGGAGGGTCACGAGTCTTGCAAGGAACCCATTCCTAAGACTCCTCCTCATGATTTTTATGTCCCCAAGGCACCACTCCCTCATAGGTTGACTAAAAATAGCATTGAGCATTGGGAAAAAATTGTTGAGGTACTTAGGCAAGTGAAGGTGAACATTATGTTGTTGGATGTTGTTCAAATGCTACTGTATGCCAACTTCCTTAAGGATCTTTTCACCATTAAGAGGAGAACAAATGTTCCCAAAAAGGCATTTCTGGATGCCAATGTGAGTTCGATATTGACACAACCCATGCAAGTCAAATACAAGGACCCTGGTTGTCTAACTATTTCTTGTATGATCGGTAACTTGGCAATCCCTGAAGCTCTACTTGATCTAGGAGCATCTGTGAACCACTTGCTCTACGCTGTCTATGTCAACCTTGGAATAGGCAATCTTAAGCCAACAAGGACTACCCTCCAGTTGACTGACAGATCTATCAAGATTCCACGTGGAAGTGTTGAGGATGTTATTATAGCTTCTGATCTTGCAAAAAGGTGTTGCTGCAAAACAAAGAGGCTATCGGGTGGTCCTTGAAGGACATCAAGGGAATAAGCCCTAGTATTGTCCAGCATCAGATCCACATAGAAGAAAATTCAAGGCCCCACTAGGACCCACAACAAAGATTGAATCTGATATTGAAAGAAGTCGTCCGAAAGGAGGTTCTGATGTGCTTGGATCATGGTATAATATATCCCATGTTTGATAGTTCATGGGTGAGTCCTATCCATGTGGTTCCCAAGAAGTCAGGCATGTCAATTGTTGAGAATTACCAAAAGGAGCTTATACCAACATTCCTGCAATTGGCTGACGAGTTTGCGTTGATTATCACAAGCTCAATGTGGCAACACAGAAGGATCATTTCCAGTTGTCATTCATTGATCAAATGTTGGAAAGATTAGCTAGACATGAGTACTATTCTTTTCTTGATGGATACTCTGGCTACAACCAAATTCCCATTGCCCCCGAGGACCAAGAGAAGATCACATTCACTTGTCCATTTGGCACGTTTGCATACCGTTGTATGCCCTTTCGGTTATGTAACGCGCCATAAATGTGTCAAAGGTGTATGATTAGCATCTTGTTCGATATGGTGGAGCGCTTCCTTTAGATTTTCATGCATGACTTCTCCATATTTGGCGCTTCATTTGTTGAGTCTCTTCATCACTTGAGCCTTGTCCTCAACAGTTGTCGTGAGAAGAAATTCGCTCTTAATTGGGAGAAATTTCACTTCAGGGTAAAATGAGGGATCGTACTTGGACATGTGGTCTCAAGTAGAGGAATTGAGATCGATCCCTCTAGAGTGGGACCTATTGCTAATCTCCAACTGCCACGTAATGTAAAGGATATCCGCACCTTTTTGTGCCATGTTGGATTCTACGGGTGGTTCATTTGGGATTTTAGTAAATTGCTCGACCTCTCCCCGCTTTGCTGTCTAAGGATGCCAATTTTGAGTTCACACCAGATTGCCACCATGCCTTTTTGACCTTGACGAAAGAGCTGACTTAGGCTCCCATAATTAAGGCACCAGTGTGGACTGAACCCTTCAAGTTGATGTGTGATGCATCTGACTTTGTTCTGGGAGCAGTGGTTGGGCAACGATTGGATAAATTACCTCATGTGATATACTATATCAGTAGAACACTCAATGATGCCCAATCGTAGCGATCATATTCACTTTGGGGAAATTCCGGTCTTACTTGATTGACTCCCACGTGATTATCTACTGTGATCACACAACCATCAAGCACCTCATGGAAAGGAAATCTGCCAAATCCCAACTATTGAGATGGATCTTGTTGTTACAAGAATTCGATCTCGAGATTCAGGACAAAAAAGGATCTGAAAATGTTCTAGCGGACCACCTGTCTCGTCTTGGGATGACCAACACATATGACCAAATTATTAATGACAAATTACCAAACGAGCAATTATTCACGATCGAAGATAACCCCTGGTTTGCTGACATCGTGAACTACCTCGTAACCAAGCAGGTTCCAGTGGGATGGTCGAAATCTGACCAAACAAAATTTGATCGGATGTCACATTCTTCTAGTAGGACGACCCCTATCTATTCAAATATGGTTTTATATTAACCACAAGTGCACGACCGCGTTGAAGCGGTGGAAAATACGGGTCGTCCACTGGGAGGTTTGTCGACGTTTGGTTTGTGCGAAGGCGAGTGGTAAAGAAAGGAGAGAAATGTTGATTACACTAAACTACACTAAGATGCAAAAGGAAATGAAAGCTAAGCAATAAAACTAAACCCTAAAGGGGGTAGAGAAATAATGTGAACATAAAGAAGTGTGTGTGTGTGTGTGTTCATTAAGCTCCTCACAATATGTAGTGCATAAAATCATAAAACTAAATCCAACTTTGCCTCCACATGAATTAAGATTAGATCACAACATTAAAACATACAAGACAATAAGTGGAATGAAGCTAAATGAACTCAAGTATAAAGACTAGACCCTACTATGCCTCAACATGAATTAAGATAAGACTATATCATTAAAACATACAAGACATTAACCAAGGTAAAGGCAACAAGAGTACATACACTACAAATTGTGTTTCCAATATTAATTCCATCCATATCCTAACCTTATCATTCCCCAGAAAATAGGTCCACTAAACAAAGCATAAGCTAAGCTTCATTCAAGCGCATTAGCATATCAAAGATAAGAGTGGAAACCCATTAGATGGTTATGGAAATCATATAAAGCGGGATTAAGATAACACACACTTAATACACGACATGATTATATCACATATTTCTCCACCCCCAACTGTGGATGGATCTACTCACTACTCATTACACTAACTACATTAACAAAATGAAACATAATACTGAAATGAAATTAATCTAAGCAAGAAACATTAAAGAGACTAAAAGAACATGAGACTAAAGAAACATGCAAGACATGTAAATTGAAATTAACTAAGCAAAGTAAAAACTAAAGCAAAGAACAATTAACTACAAAACTTCCATTATTACTCACTCCAAATTACAAGCAGTCCTTCCTCCATCAGAGTTTTGCTTCAAGGATTCACTCTTAGTAGGGAAGAAGGCCACCAAGAGAGAGATATGTACAATGGAAGGTGAAGAGTTCTATTTATAGCCAAAGAAAAAGGCAATCCGGGACAATCCCCCGATGTGAGACTAAACATATACCAAAAATAGCCTAAACATCCTCTAATACATGTGCTGGAGAAATTTGGGCGGATCCAGAGTGATCTGGACCGCCAATTAGCGGTCCATAAACTTTGGATCGAGTTGGAATTTGGTGTGGGCTTTTCTTGGTATATATGTTCTGGTCTTGGATGCATTTACTTGGTTTGTTGGAGCTCCGACCCGAATCGAATTGCTAAAATACTCCCCATGATGGTGTGGAGTATTATGTTTTGCTCTTAAGTCCTTCTGTCTTACATTCAGGTCCTTCTCCCTTGCATCTTAGTCCCCAGATCTCAAAATTCAGTCCTTTTTCCCAACTTTTGGGTCCTTTTATGCTTAATCTCTTCAAACCTATTTATTCCTGAAAACTAAACATAAAACTCGTCATGTAGCATTGCTTAGGTGTAAGATAATGGATATAAGATACAAATATAAGCATGAAATGATGTCAATCAAATACCCCGACACCTAAGTTTTTGCTAGTCCCGGGCAAAACAAAGAAAGAGAAAAACAAACGAGAAACAAGAAATCCTAACTCACTTTCGTAGGAATCACGGTTGCACTTAGCACGTACAACAAGTCGTTAAACCTCCATGTTGCCAAGGAGGAGGAGTGTTGTGTCCTGAGGGTTTTCAGCGGATATACCCACAAAATCCGAACAATATGCATTATTCAATCTAGACACTCGACTCGTTGGACAAATTTTGTCGATCAATGGACGCGGTAATCCTACGGGCCGACTCTATATAGGTAATCAGTACACACACCTAGCCTAATGAATCATTCGTGAAAGTTAAATAAGGAATTAAGTGAAAGACATGGACAACCTAAGCCTCCTCAAGTCAAAGGAATGTGTTCTAAAAGTTTTACTTTTATATGTCAATTATTATGAATTGAATGTGCAAACATTTTGTTCCTTGATTATGGTATTCGTCTTTTGGAAGTGTTAAGGAAGAGGCGCTTGGTCCTTAACCGTAGAGCTCTAAAAGATAATGGTTTACATAAATCAAAAGTTATTCACAATCATGGTAGTTAACATGGAACATTAATTACCGAGATAAGATTGTCGTGTTGGTCATCGATTGTTGTAGCTCTACAAATAATTGACGACACGAGTATATAAAAGAGGAAAAGATTACTTTTATATATTGAATAGACCTAACAAGTAAAACATTATGGAATTGTGTTACGTGTCATTAATGTTTTTACTGTGTCTTGGATCGTAAGATATGAGACTTATATCTTTTCACTCATGAAGTGTTTAATTTGATTATTGTCAAAAGCTACCAATGAGTGTAGTGATAACGGCAATAGTTGGTTGAACATGACTTGTTCTGGAAAAGATAGCTTGTCAAACGATTATCACTACCCCTCTTAATTGAGTGATTATATTAGTGGGCCCCTTGATAAAGCAAAATTATAATGTGCACAATGTAACTTGAGTTAAGTTACATAGTTATAATTAGCTTAAAGAGATCAAGAAATGAAAATAATACAAAGATGACACATTTCTACTTTGTATATATTCTTAATATCATGAGGCAAGGGACGGACACAAGTGGTGCACTTACATCAATAAATGGATCGTGTTTTAGTTCAGGTGGAACAAAGACATCTATGCTAATTGGGTGACTATAATGTGTAGCTAGATACCGATTATAGTCTGAGATATTAAGTGTTTAATATCACTGCCAATTAGGCTTAGATCCTCCCATAGGTCACACCACAAAACTGGGAAACAAGCGGTTTGATTTTAAGTTCATATGATGTGTCGGGTTTCTTATGAAAATGGGACACAAGTGGTGAATTAATTAAAATCAATATGTTATGAGAATTAACATAATTAGAATCATAATAAATTCATATGAGGTGTATATATTATGAGGTGTAATAATTAAATATTACATAGGATAATATTACATAAGATATGAATTTGCTAAAAACCCCAAAAGATCAAATTTTGTTGGAAATAAATCCAAAATTTGACAAAGGTAAAATCAGGGTCAAACACGGTGAACGGTTCATGGTTCGGTCGACCGGGGCATCTTCGGATTGGTTAACCGAATAGGGAACGGGTAAGCGCAATTGGTTGACCGAGATTGCCCAGACTGCCTGGACAATCGGATTCGGTTAACCGATTGGAAACTGTCAACCGAGAAGTAGTATTTTCGGTAGACCAAAGGTGACCCGGTCATCCTATGACTATGTTCTAGGAGTGATTTTGGTGGGTCAAAGTAAACCGATTACAAGACGTGGTTCGTCCAAATTATTTTAGGGAATTTTTCTCATACAGATTCGGTTGACCGTCTAGCTCACGGTGCACTGAACACGTGTTATAACCGAAAGGTTCGGTTGACCGAATGATACTCGGTCTACCGAACAAGAACGATTCTACCTGAATTATTAAGAGATTAATTAAATCATGGGTGGAATAATTCCAGATTTAATTAAAACATTTTTTGTGGGTGATTAAGTGGAATTTCGAGATTAATTTTAGGAGAGAAAAACAAGGGATCATGGCTAAATAATAACTCTTGATAAGGATATTTCGGGAGCCTATAAAAGGGCACCTATTCCTACTTGTTTTAAGACTAATGCAAAATTCTTTCTCTTATTAATCTCTACCTAATCACCACGAAATTTCACTTAGTAAATAAGTTTGGAGATTAGAATCTCAGGAGCTTAAAGAGGGGTAATTAGCTTGATTCTCTTAATGCGCCGTATGGATTCGATTGAGCTCCAAAACCAACAAAGTGCACCTCACATGTCCACATCTGGTCCAGTTCCTTGTCATTCATGTGGTAGGATAGGTCATGTAGAGAGCGAGTGTGAGTCCATTCCTCCTGAGATGGAGCGTGTCAACGCCATCTATGACAGAGCTAGGAATGACCCATACTTATCATCTTATAATCCTGGATGGAGGAACCACCCCAATTTTTCATGGAACCAAACTAATGCCCCGGGTGGTCCTCCAAACTCCTCTAGACCACCTTACCAATCACACCAACCTCCCATGCATGCACATTCCTATCAGCCACCCCAAGCACAAACCACCAATCAATCGGGTTTCCTAAATTCCAATAATATGGAAACCCGATTCAATTCGCTTGAGACCTTGACTCGTGGACTTGAAAACTCAATGAAAAATTTTCTGTCAACCACGAGTCAAGTTCTCACTTCAAATCAGCAGACCATCAAATCTCTAGAGCTTCAGATGGGCCAATTGGCTCAGTCTGTACATGAAAGAGAGAGAGGGTCTTTTCCTAGCCAGCCTGAGGCTAACCCCCGTGTGTACCAGCAACAACACATGCAAAATGAGAATGTGGTCCCTCGGGGGAGGCAAGTGAACCATGTGGAGGAACTTGTTCACCATGTCAATTCCATTGTGACCTTAAGGAATGGAAAACAGGTTGACAATCACATTTCCTTGCCACACCCACCACCATCTATGCAGCCCCTCAGTGGGAATGGTGGTGAAGAAGAAGCTGAGGGTGAGGGTAATACACCAAAGCTTTCTTCTCAGGCACAGCAGAAAACCTACCTGCCAAAAGCTCCTTATCCAAGTAGGTTAAACAAAAAGCAGAGTGACAACATGGACAAGATATTAGAGGTATTTAAGCAAGTGAAGGTTAACATCCCCTTGTTGGATGTCATCCAACAAATACCTCAATATGCCAAAGTGTTGAAGGATCTCTGCACAACCAAGAGGAAGACCAATGTTCCTAAGAAAGCATTCTTGGCTGCAAATATCAGCTCACTTTTTTCCAATCCTACCTACACAAAATACAAGGACCCGGGGTGTCCTACTATTCAGTGTACGATAGGGGACACTAGATTGAGCAATGTTTTGCTTGATTTAGTATCAGCGGTCAACCTCCTCCCATTCTCTGTTTATCAACAGTTGAACTTGGGAGAATTGAAACCAACTAAGATCACCCTCCAACTGGCGGATAGATCCATTCGTATTCCCATGGGGATTATCGAGGACGTGCTTATCAAAGTTGGAGATTTTATATTTCCAGTCGATTTTGTTGTCCTCGATACCAATCCTGTTGCGAACACCCACTCTCAAATACCTTTGATTTTGGGTAGACCATTTCTGGCAACCTCCAATGCCTTGATTAATTGTAGAAATGGTCTCATGAAGCTCTCATTCGGTAACATGAGTGCCGAGTTTCATGTGTTCAACTCTGGTAAGCAACAGGAACCCATGGATGAACCTTTAAATCTAAATCTCATCCGCCAACTGGAGAAAGCACCATAAAATCAACAAACACCCCTAACCCCAATGCAACCCGTTGAGAATGTTCGTGGGCCCAGCGAAAACTCATTGCCTGTCTTCGCAATGCAACAGAGTGAGCTGGCCTCGAACATGAATGTCCAAAGGGAGTGTTCGTTGCATGATTCAGTTGAGAGTACTAGTGAGAGTGAGACACCTCATCATATGCCTATACCAGAAGGTGTCTCTACCTCATGTCCCATGGCCATTGAGCCATTTGAGCTTCATATTGACTCCAACAAGGACCCACCTATGACAGAGCTTATGCTTGATGATCTAAATGATGGTGGGAGGTCCTTGTTGGATGACTTGGGGAGAAGCCCCATTCTTAGTGATGCAAATATGCTGCATCCATCGAATGAGCCTGAGGAACTCATTCCGATGCACCCGCCTATTGGTTGGAGGGTTTTCTTCGATGAGCAATTAAACCCTAGCGAGGCAACACAACTTCATTCTTTGTTGCCCACACCCAACCAATATCATGAGGGGTTCGAGCCTTTCAGCTTTGACCTTTCACCCCTCATGACACCTCAGAGTACCAGTGAAGTTTGCCCATCTCGGCAAGTCTCTGGTCCTCCTGACTTGATGTTCTCATTTGATGTTCCTTGACCAAATGATTATGAGAATATCTTGGTTGATGTATATATCTTTAAAAAAAAAAAAGAAGAAGAAGAAGTGTGTAATAAAAGACTCCTTCAGTGAGCATCGATTGTTGTGGGCCCCAACCCTTGTGTACTTGGGCCAAATCTCTTCACGTATTTATCTCCCTTCTTCAGCTTCTCACAGGTTTTGAGGGAATTTGGGTTTGTGTCCATCAACATGACCCTGAACGTCCCTTTGTACTTCATGTTAGTGAGATTTTTCCTTTTTCATGCATGTATCCATGTAGTATCTTGTTCACATTCATTGAGGACAATGCATGAAGTAGGTGTGGGGGGGTGTTTTACGTGTGTACATAGTCGAGTCTTTTTCCTTTGGTTTTATTCTCTTTTGTTTGTACTGCTAGTGTCATGTTAGTGTGCCGCATTTAACATTGGTATATCTGCTTGCCATGATCCTTGGGTGACTTGTCTTCTTTTGCTTGCCGAGTGCTTTAAAATTTTCACATTTCTTTCAAAATCTTCATGTGTTTGCGAAAGAAAATGTTTTGTGGGTTTTGCGTGTGTTTAGCATGTGCAAAACCGTTGAGAGGCAAAGTAAAAAGAAAGCTCCCAAAATTGTCTTGAACTTGATGCATTAGGATTTTTGGTTTACTGGCTTTAGGTCTTATCGAGTCGTTAGGATGCACCCCGGTTTTCACTCAGGGGGCGTGTAATCATAGGGTTTCAGTACTCAAACATTTAAAGAAGTCCACCCTGAACCTAGTGAGTCAAATAATTCGTGTCTGTTAGTATAAGGAAGTTTGTCGTAGTCAAGGGCCCTTAATCTCTTTTTGTGAAACTTAAGTGTAGGGGTTTTGGTTCCCATGTAGATAAATAAGTGGTGTTCTCTCTTCTCGCACGGCTCCTATCACTCGGGAAAGTAGGTCTGAGGGGACTTTGTGCCTGGTGCTTTCGAGTCATCTGACTTGGGATGCACCGACCGAACTCCCGTTACACGGGTGGTAGGGATCGCCCTATGTGGAGATTTGGGGGAAGGTGTACGTGATAGTGTAAGTCCTCATAGGCAATCATGCACGAAACCTGACCCTGGGAGAATCAAACACCAACCAATAAATGCTCCAAAGAAAAAGAAAAAAAAAGAAAAAAAAAGAAAAAAATGAGAAAAAAAAGAGTCAAATAAGAACCAAAATGGACTTTACACGTTGTATCACATTCAGAAGTTAAGGTTGCCCATGTCTTTCACTTAATTCCTTAGTTAACTCTCACGAATAACTCATTAGTCTAGGTGTGTGGACCGCTTACATATATAGAGTCGACCCGTAGTATTACCGCATACCATGATCGACAAAATAAGTCCAACGAGACGTGTAGCTAGACTGATTAATGCATCTTGTTCGGATTTTGTGGGTATATCCGCTGAAAACCCTCAGGAGACAACACTCCTCCTCCTTGGTGACAAGGAGGTTTAACGGCTTGTTGCACGTGCTAAGTGCAACCGTGATTCCTACGAAAGTGAGTTAGGATTTCTTGTTTTTCGCATGCTTTTCTCTTTCTTTGTTTTGCTCGGGACTAGCAAAAGTTAGGTGTGGGGGTATTTGATTGACATCATTTCATGCTCATATTTGTATATTATATCCATTATCTTTCACGTAAACAATGCTATGTTACGAGTTTTATGTTTAGTTTTCAGGAATAAATAGGTTTGAAGAGATGAAGCATAAAAGGACCCAAAAGCTGGGAAAAAGGACTGAATTGTGAGATCTAGGGACCAAGATGCAAGGAAGAAGGACCTGATTGCAAGACAGAAGGACCTAAGAGCAAAACAGAATACTCCACACCATCATGAGGAGTATTTTACCAATTGGATTCGGGTCGGAGCTCCAACAAACGGAGTAGATGCATCAAAGACCACCAAAAGCACAAAGAAAAGCCCAGAATAAAACTCGACTGGATCCGGACATTTTGGACCGCCAATTGGCGGTCTGGATTAGTCCAGATCCGCCAAGATTTCTCCTGGACTTGTATTAATGTTCGTTTAGGCTATTTTTGGTGTTTGTTTAGTCCCACATCGGGGGATTGTCCCGGATTAGCTTTTTCCATGCCTATAAATAGAACTCTTCACCTCCTATTGTAATCACTCCATATTTTAAGTGGCTATTCTTCCTACTAGAAGTGAGGCCTTGAAGCACACACTAAAGTAGGAGGATGCTACTTTTAATGTGAGTCATTTTATCAATAAAGTTTTGTGTTTCTTTCATTGTTTGTTTTATGCTCCTTTTATTGTTTGTGCATGTTTTAGTTTAATCGTCTTTTAATTCTAGCTTAGTTTTAATATGCTTTCTTTCCATAGTTTAATAATTAGTGTAATGTTTAGTGAGTAGTTTCATCCCCTTTGGGGGGTGGAGTAGATGTACATACATGCATTAGAGAATGGGATGAATGCTTTAATTTCAATGTGTTGATTAAACATGAATGTATGCTTGCTTGTTTAGGATAGAATTTATAACTTGATGAGTTTTGCCAAAATGATTAGACACCTCTCATGCTTGTTTAGGTTCTGAAATAAACAACTTGCATATGTAAATGTTAATCAACCAAGTTGGTGAATAGATTGATAGGTTTTGCCATAACATTTAGACACTTCCTATGCTTTATAAACACCACCTTCATGTGCTTAAAGAATGTATTCTACACCCACCTCTTTGCTTGTGTGCACACACTCCACCCGTTAGGGGTTTTCCATTCCTGAAATTCCAGCATTCTTGTTTTGTTCTTAGCTTAGTTCTTATTCCATCGTTTGTTTGTTTCGTTCGCATTTCATACTTCTTAGCGTAGGTTAGTGTAGAGTAGCGTAACCAACTCTTTTCTCCATTATTTTCGCCACTTGATTTCGTGCAAACAAGAGACTGCTCACCTCCCTGAGGACGACCCGTACTTGCCACCGCTTCATCGCGGCCGTGCACTTGCGGTTTAAATTAAAACGTTCAACAACAATCAAAACAATTCATGTTTTATGTCTTTTTTGAGTTTTTGATAGTTTTGTTGATTTAATTCTAAATTGATTCTTCTGATTGTTTAAAATGTTTTAAAACACATCATATGAATGTTAAAATTAAGATTTAGACTTATGTCTAATTTATAGAATTTTCGTTTTAATTAAATGATTATGTTATAAGGAATCAACAAAACGAAAAAGACATATGTTTATCTTTCTTTAAATGTTTAATTTTAGAAATAGGATAAACAACAGTTCAAATATTTTATAAATTGAACTATGGATGCATAAAATCATTTTTAATGGATTTCAAATGATTTTAGAATTGTTTGATTTAAGAGATGCATTATAAACTAAATCGAGTAATATATAGTATAAGTACATGCGTTGCTCGAGTTCTCTAATGCAGGGATATGTGAGTTTATATGTTCCATCGAAGCTATGTGTGAATGAATGAATGAATGTGTATGTTATTATTATTCAATCACAAGGGCTTATGTATGTAAAAGCCAAATTTTATTTCTATGTATATGCATGCATATGAGAGGATTTTTACAAAGGACTTGCACTAGACAATTTTCAAAATTGAGAGATGCATGTTTATATTTTTGCAATATCAACATCCATGGTGCAAGTGGAAGACGCTGAAGAAGCGCAAGGATCAAAGATCAGGGATCAAAGATCAAGGAGGCGGGAACATATAAACTCACGCAATGTTTGTGTGCTTGATATATATGTGATTGTATGGATGAATGTTAGGATGTGTGTAGATGATAAATATGCATGATCACCTAAATTCTAAAATCACATATAAATGTTTAAATTGTCCAACCAAAAATTAAGAGTATCTTTCTTTCTTATTCCATCCACTAACAGTCATCGATCGAGGGATATTCTACTCGCCCTAAGCGGGAGATAACTTCCTCCATCTTTGGGAATAATGGGAGATATAAGGTTGTCTATTGTTGTGACACGAATAGATGTACGAGGTGCGATTCGCCCTTAGCGGACACCGAGTATATTTGTTTGTGAATACAATGGATAAACGTATCTCGTATCAAATGAAATAAGTTTTCTTAACAAGACCCGGAGCCCTAGCTCGGTTTTGGGAAAGAGAGTTTTTCTTACGAGGATTGGTCATATTCCCTCCTAATTAAAACGACAAGAGTCATAAGAGTTTGAAAATACAAATGTTGCGATATTTCGAAATGGTTATGATTAGAAAAATGTTTTCTTACCTTGATTTTATAATATATCCGATAGCCCTTAGCTAGTTTATGTTATAATTGATAGGATCTTGGATTGCTGCATTTATGGACAAATTTTTATTTGCGGTATTGATTTTTAAAACATTAAATTGACATTAAATCCCATATAATTTATTTTGTAGAAATGTCGAATATTCAACCTATTGTGCGATCTATGATTAAAAACATCCTTTGGAAAATGATGGCTCAAACTTCATTAGCTGGCAACTGAAGCTCAATATCATGTTAAAGTTTGAGAAACTGTCTCATATTTTGGATGGTGAAATCCCAAAATTAAATGAGAGGGCAACCGATAGCGAGAGAGAGGCAAAAGCCAAGTGGGAGGACCAAGAGAACCAGGTTCACGGTCTAATGTTAGCCTCCATGGGTGACTCACTTCAGGCGAAATACTTGGATTCAAAACCCAAGAAGACCATGGAAGCTTTAACAAAGATGTTCATGGATAGTGCTAGAAAAGTGCGCTATAAGACCATCATCGCACTCACAAGGTGCCACATGGCAGAGGGAACATCGGTATCCATGCATTTTCTCACGATGCAAGGATACCTTGAGAAGTTGTCGAAGCTCTCTTCCCTGATGCCCGATGACATTGCGGAAGATTTGATTCTTGGCTCTCTAGCCCCGTCCTAGAAGGACTTCATTAGGCACTATCATGTGCGTGAGAAAGGGGTGTGTCTTGAGGAACTTCACAATGCTCTCAAAACGGATGAAGTTGACATGGGCAAGGGTCGGGACAAGCACGTCCTAGCTGTCCATGGAGGGAGCAAGAAGATCACCAAAGGTAAATGCAAATTCACCAATAACACGTCAATCAAGAGCAAGAGAGTAGCACGTGCTCGTGCAAGTGCCTCAAGGGGAAATCTTTGAAATCTCCGACTCCCAATACGGAGTGCTTTCACTGCAGTGAAAAGGGACACATCCGGCCAAATTTCCCCAAGTACAAGGAAGACCTTGACAATGGAATGATTGAACGTAAGCGCCCCAAAAAGGCCAAAGGTATATTTGTTATTTAGATAAATTTAGCCACCTCTGTCCATGATTGGGTAATTGATACTGGATCTTGTGCTCACATAATCTCTAATGTGCAGCTACTAAAGGATAGGAAGGAACTCGTGAAAAACGAGATGATTTTGAAGGTCGGAAATGGTGCAAGCGTTGCTGCAATTGCACAAGGTTCTGTGGAGCTTCAATTATCTAGTGGTTTAAATTTATGTTTAAAGAATGTTTATTATGTGCCTTCGATTAGCAAGAACATTATTTTTGTATCATGTTTGGATATGGATAATTTTAATATAAATATTTCAAATTCTTGCTTGTCTATATCGAAGAATGGTATTTTCTATGCAAATGCATTCGTAAGGAATGGTCTCTATTTGCTTGAATTGAATGATAAACAAATTTTAAACATCAATAACAAAATGCTTAAAATTACTCACGTGAATGATACACTCTTGTGGCACTATCGTCTTGGTCACATAAATGAAAAACACATCAAGAAATTGCAAGAAGCTAACCTTCTTGGTCAACTTGATTTTAAATCATTTGAGACGTGCGAACCTTGCCTAATGGGCAAAATGACCAAGAGACCTTTCAAGAAGAAAGGACCGAGAGCGAATGAGTTGTTGGATTTGATATATTCTGATGTATGTGGTCCGATGAGTACTAGTGCAAGACACGGGTTCATGTACTTCATTACGTTCACGGATGACTATAGTCGTTATGGCTATATTTATCTAATGAGAAACAAAAGTGAATCCTATGACAAGTTCAAGGAATTCAAGAATGAAGTAGAGAACCAACTCAACAAGAAAATCAAGTCTCTACGAACGGATTGTGGAGGTTAGTACTTACGTACCGAATTTGACTCATTCCTAAAGGAGTGTGGTATTGTACCACAGCTCACCCCTCCCGGTACACCTCAGTGGAATGGGGTATCCGAAAGGAGGAATAGGACATTATTCGACATGGTTCGATCAATGATGAGTCAAGCTGAATTGCCGCTTTACTCTTGGAGTTATGCACTAGAAGCTGCGGTTTTCACACTAAATAATGTTCCATCCAAATCCGTAGAGAAAACACCTTATGAGCTATGGAGTGGTAAAACACCTAAGCTCAATTTTCTCAAGATTTGGGGTTGTGAGGCCTACGTCAAGAGATTGATGTCGACTAAACTTCAACCCAAAGTGGATAAGTGCTTCTTTATAGGTTATCCTCATGAGACAAGAGGATACTACTTTTGGCATATAACCTCCAATCGCGTGATTGTAGAGAGGGATGGCGTATTTTTCGAAAAAGAATTTCTGGAAAGAATAAAAAGTAGTGGGAGTAGAGTTGTGCTTGAGGAGACTCAAGATACTATACAAGATCATGATATGAATGATGATATTCAAGATCATGAAGGCCCAACCGAGATTCCTTTGGTTAGTGGGAGCGTGAGTGAGAGACCTTCGCAAGAAATTGTGAGAGAAACTCAATCCTCCCCACCTAGTGTACGTTCGAGAATCGAACACGAACCAATTCCACAAGAAATTGTGGAAGAAGTTCGAGAAGTACACGTAGAACCAAAAGAACTTAGAAGTTCAACGAGGGAAAGGAAGAAACCCGATATGTATTTGGGACTCAATGAGATCATGGTACTAGATACCGATGATCCCTCGACCTTTAAAGAAGCAATGGAAAGAAAGGACTCCAAACTATGGCTCAAGGCCATGGAATCCGAAATGGAATCCATGTATAATCAAGTGTGGAACTTGGTTGACCTTCCTCAAGGGAAAAAGGCCATTCAAAATAAATGGGTTTTCAAGAGGAAGATGGACATGGATGGGAACTTGACAACCTACAAAGCGAGGCTTGTAGCAAAAAGGTTTCACCCAACCTCAAGGAACTGACTATGATGAAACTTTTTCACCGGTTGCGATGTTCAAGTC
This sequence comes from Triglochin maritima, assembly GCA_963682175.1. NCBI lineage: Eukaryota > Viridiplantae > Streptophyta > Magnoliopsida > Alismatales > Juncaginaceae > Triglochin > Triglochin maritima. Next base: position 8,378,944 of record OY821793.1, on the reverse strand, counting down.
TATTCGGATTATGCTCGCTATTGCCACATTTCATGATTATGAGATATGGCAAATGAATGTCAAAATGGCATTCCTTAATGGGAACTTGGAGGAGGATGTGTACATGGTACAACCTCAAGGTTTTGAAGATCCAAAGAATAGCGAGAAAGTATGCAAGCTTCAAAGATCCATTTATGGATTGAAGCAAGCATCAAGGAGTTGGAACAAGCGCTTTGACGAAGAAGTCAAAAAGATTCACTTCGTCCAAAGTAAGGAAGAACCTTGTATATACAAGAAGGTTAGTGGGAGCCACATAGTGTTCTTGATCTTATATGTCGATGACATACTCCTCATGGGAAATCATATACCTTTGCTTGAGCAAACGAGAAGTTCATTGACAAGGTCTTGGAAAGGTTCAGCATGAACAACTCCAAAAAGGGCAGTGTGCCAATGAGTATGGGTGTGCAACTCAAGAAGTCTCAACGTGCTGAATCACGTAAAGACTTGGAGTACATGAAATATATCCCTTATGCTTCGGCAATATGATCGATCATGTACGTGATGACTTTCACAAGACCCGATTTCTCGTATGCTCTAAGCGTGACAAGTCGTCACCAATCCAACGCAGGTCCTGAGCACTGGACTTCGGTCAAGAATATACTAAGGTACCTTAACCGGACCAAAGATAAGTTTCATAATTATGGAGGACAATGGGAATTAATAGCCGAGGGCTATTCAGATACGAGTTTCATGAGTGATCCCGACGATAGAAGGTCGCAATCAGGATACGTCTACCATCTGAATGGTGGAGCTGTGAGTTGGCGTAGTTGGAAGCAAAGCACTACGGCTGACTCAACCACCGCTTCCGAAGTAATGGTTGTCGCTCAAGCGAGAAAGGAAGGAGTGTGGATTAAGAAGTTCCTTGAAGAGCTTGGAGTAGTTCCCTCGAGCGAGGGACCAGTAAAGCTATTTTGCGATAATAGTGCATCTATGTCGCAAATCAAGGATCCCAAATCACACCACAAAGTGAAGTACATGGATCGTAAGTACTTTGTCACACATGACTTCATCGACGAGGGCAAAATAAATCTGTTATGGGTGGACACAAACAGCAACACAGCTGATCCATTCACCAAACCCTTATCGCAAGCCAAGGGCGAAATGCATTTCGAGTCCATGGGTCTGAGGAACCATGTGGATTGGCTTGATCAATGATTAGAGAGGGTTACCCTAGTTATTATTGTTTTATACATTGAGAATGTATGTGAGAGAAAACTTTGATAACAACTGGGAGATTGAAAGGAATGTGTTCTAAAAGTTTTACTTTTATATGTCAATTATTATGAATTAAATGTGCAAACATTTTGTTCCTTGATTATGGTATTCGTCTTTTGGAAGTGTTACGGAAGAGGCGCTTGGTCCTTAACCGTAGAGCTCTAAAAGATAATGCTTTACATAAATCAAAAGTTATTCACAATCATGGTAGAACCAATTCTGCAAGAAATTGTGAAGAGGTTCGAAAAGTGCACGTAGAACCAAAAGAACTTAGAAGGTCAACGAGGGAAAGGAAGAAACCTGATATGTATTTGGAACTTCATGAGATCATGGTACTAGATATCAATGATCCCTCGACCTTTCAAGAAGCAACGGAAAGAGGGACTCCAAACTACGGTTTAAAGTCATGGAATCTAAAATAGAATCCATGTATGATAATCAAGTGTAGAACTTGGTTGACCTTCCTCAAGGGAAAAAGGCCATTCAAAATAAATGGGGTTTCAAGAGGAAGATGGACATGGATGGGAACTTGACAACCTACAAAGCGAGGCTTGTAGCGAAGGGTTTCACTCAAGTTCAAGGAATTGACTATGATGAAACCTTTTCACCAGTTGCTATGTTCAAGTCTATTCATATAATGCTCGCTATTGCTGCATTTCATGATTATGAGATATGGCAAATGGATGTCAAAATGACGTTCCTTAATGGGAACTTGGAGGAGGATGTGTACATCGTACAACGTCAAGGTTTTGAAGATCCAAAGAATAGCGAGAAAGTATGCAAGCTTCAAAGATCCATTTATGGATTGAAGCAAGCATCAAGGAGTTAGAACAAACGCTTTGACGAGGAAGTGAAGAAGCTTCACTTCATTCAAAGTAAGGAAGAACCTTCTATATACAAGAAGGTTAGTGGGAGCCATGTAGTATTCCTAATCTTATATGTCGATGACATATTGCTTATGGGCAATCATATTCCTTTGCTTGAGCAAACGAGAAGTTCATTGAAATCTGCATTCTCAATGAAAGATATGGGTGAGGCTCAATACATCTTGGGAATCAAGATATATAGAGATAGATCCCGTAGACTCATTGGCCTCAATCAACATACATACATTGACAAGGTCTTGGAAAGGTTCAAGATGAACAACTCCAAAAAGGGCAGTGTGCCAATGAGTATGGGTGTGCAACTTAAGAAGTCTCAACGTGCGCAATCACGTAAGGACTTAGAGTACATGAAGGATGTCCCTTATGCTTCGGCAATTGGGTCAATCATGTACACGATGACTTGCACAACACTCGATGTCTCGTATGCTCTAAGCGTGACAAGTCGTCACCAATCCAACGCAGGTCCTGAGCATTGGACTACGGTCAAGAATATCCTAAAGTACCTTAACCGGACTAAGGATAAGATTCTTGTTTATGGAGGACAAAGGGAGTTGATAGCCAATGGTTACTCGGATGCGAGTTTCATGAGTGATCCAGACGATAGAAGATTGCAATCAGGATACGCCTTTCTTCTGAATGGTGGAGCTGTGAGTTGGCGTAGTTGGAAGCAAAGCACTACGGCCGACTCAACCACTGCTTCCGAAGTAATGGCTGTCGCTGAAGCGAGCAAGGAAGGAGTGTGGATTAAGAAGTTCCTTGAAGAGCTTGGAGTAGTTCCCTCGAGCGAGGGACCAGTAGAGCTATTTTGCAATAATAGTGCATCTATCTCGCAAATATAGGACCCCAAATCACACCACAAAGTGAAGTACATGGATCGTAAGTACTTCGTGACACGTGACCTCATCGACGAAAAAAAATAAATCTTTTATGGGTGGACACCAACAGCAACACAACTGATCCATTCACAAAACCCTTATCCCAAGCCAAGGGCGAAATGCATTTCGAGTCCATGGGATTGAGGAACCATGTAGATTGGCTTGTTGATTGATATGTAATGGGGTTTACCCTAGTTTTTATTGTTTTATACATTAAGAATGTATGTGAGAGAAAACTTTGATAACAAGTGGGAGATTGAAAGGAATGTGTTCTAAACGTTTTACTTTTAAATGTCAATTATTATGAATTGAATGAGAAATCATTTTGTTCCTTGTTTATGTTATTCGTCTTTTAGAAGTGTTAAGGAAGAGGCTCTTGGTCCTTAACCGTAGAGCTCTAAAAGATATTGGTTTGCATAAAACAAAAGATATTCGCAATCATGGTAATTAACATGGGACACTAATTACCGAGTTAAGATTGTCGTGTTGGTCATAGATCATTGTAGCTCTACTAGTGAGTGACAACAAGGGTGCACAAAAGAGGAAAATATTACTTTTGTATACTGAATAGACCTAATAAGTAAAACATTATAGAATTGTGTTTTCTGTGTCATTGATGTTTTACTGTGTCTTTGGTCCTTTGATATGAGACTTATATCCGATCACTTAAGAATTGCTTAATTAGACTAGTGTCTTGAGCTATCGATGAGTGTAGTGTAAAGGCATTGGTTGGTTAAGTATGACTTTTGTTGGAGAAGATAGTTAGTCAAAAGATTATCATTGCCCCTCTTAATTGAGTGATGATATTAGTGGGCCCCTTGATAAAGTAAAATTATAATGTGCACAATTTGACTTGAGTTAAGTTACATAGTTATAATTAACTTAAAGAGATCAAGAAATGAATGTAATACAAAGATGACACATTTTACTTTGTATATATTCTTAATATCATGATGCAAGGGACGGACACAAGTGGTGCACTTACATCACTAAATGGATCGTGTTTTAGTTCAGGGGGAACAAAGACATCTATCCTAATTGGGTGACTATAATATGTAGCTAGATACCGCTTATAGTCTGAGATATTAAGTGTTTAATATCACTGCCAATTAGGCTTAGATCCTCCCATACGTCACACCACAAAACTGAGAAACAAGGGGTTTGATTTTAAGTTCATATGATGTGTCGGGTTTATTATGAAAATGGTACACATGTGGTGAATTAATTAAAATCAATATGTTATCAGAATTAACATAATTAGAATCATAATAAATTCATATGAGGTGTATATATTATGGGGTGTAATAATTAAATATTACATAGGATAATATTACATAAGATATGAATTTGCTAAAAACCCCAAAAGATCAAATTTTGTTGGAAATAAATCCAAAATTTGACAAAGGTAAAATCGGGGTCAAACACGGTGAACCGTTCATGGTTCGGTCGACCGGGGCTTCTTTGGATCGGTTAACCGAATAGGGAATGGGTAAGCGCAATTGGTTGACCGAGATTGCCCAGAGTGCCTGGACAATCGGATTCGGTTAACCGATTGGAAACTGTCAACCGAGAAGTAGTATTTTCAGTAGACCGAAAGTGACCTGGTCATCCGTTGACTATGTTCCAGGAGCGATTTTGGTGGGTCAAAGGTAAACCGATTACAAGACGTGGTTCGTCCGAATTATTCTAGGGAATTTTTCTCATACAGATTCGGTTGACCGTCTAGCTCACGGTGCACCGAACATGTGTTATAACCGAATGGTTCGGTTTACCGAATGATACTCGGTCTACCGAACAAGAACGATTCTACCTGAATTATTAAGAGATTAATTAAATCATGGGTGGAATAATTCCAGATTTAATTAAAACGTTTTTTGTGGGTGATTAAGTGGAATTAAGAGATTAATTTTAGGAGAGAAAAACAAGGGATCATGGCTAAATAATAGCTCTTGATAAGCATATTTTGGGAGCCTATTGATGCATTGCATACATTGCATCATATGTCGTTCATTTAGATTAACTTTATATCAATAAATGCTACTAAGGTTTTGTTTAGTCTTATTTACAGAATACCAGGACCTGAATGCAAATTACACATATCCCGAGCATAAACGCGTGCAAGAGACTCATTTCTGTCATAAAGACCAAGTTCAAGATTATCGGGGTTCAAATTGAAGTTCATCCAAGCATAAAAGCATTCAAAGACCTAATTACAAAAAGGCAAAGGACTTAAGCACAAAAGTAGCCTGGGACTTAATTGCAAAAAGCCGAGGACCCGACGTCAAATTACAAGTACCAAAATATTATTTTGGAGAAGTTTTAAAGAAAAATCAATTTGGATCTCCAAATATATGAAGAATTAATTCGGAGCTCAAAAGAAAGGAAAGAAATCAATCCGGACGCGCAAAGGACATTTAAATCATACCATAAACACACAGGAAAAATCCAGATCCAATCAGAGCTCAAATTGCGGCGATTCCGCCGCACATCACATACAACTTGCGGCGAAAATGCCGCACCCCTTTCGATCCGTGGCCCCGGATTTTGTCCAGTCGTGTCATGACGCGTGTACTTTCCTATTTTATACTTGGGTCCCTTGTATGGGCTATAAATAGCCCCGAAACGATGTTGAAAAAAAAGACTAGTTTTTATTCCATTCTTTAGCAATAAAATTCTGTTGGTTTATTTCTTGTTTTTAGTTTTCTTTTGTAGTTTCTCTAGGACCCCTTCTCCTTCCCTCCATCCACGAGTTTCTAACTCTATCCAAAGGGTGGGGGTGACGGATTTAGTTGACGAGAAGAAGAATGATGTTATTATTTTAATTTCGTGTTAGTATATTTTAATTACTTATGTTTATGTTGAGTCATTTATCATGTAATGCGTTATAACTAATGTGATTTATTATAAGTTTCAGATTTCTCTAAACAAAACCCGATATCTAAACCCCCACCCGCTGGACTGTCATCCATATTTGCTTTATTCTTAGTTTGTTTTTGTTGTTCTTGCTTTAGAAATTAAAAATCCAAAAATCTCAAACCAACCTTATTTCTCTTTCTTTCTTTCCTTAATCGAAAATCACAAAAATAACAATATCTCTCCCTCCTTGTGTTCGACCCATACTTGCCACGTCTTCATTGACGCCGTGCACTTACGGTATAAATTAAATTCTCATCAAGTTTTTGGCGCCGATGCCGGGGAGGCGACGAAGATTTTGTTTATTTTTGGTGATTTCGATTCTATTCTGTTTATCGTGTGCGCGATCTAACTATTTGGGTTTGCGTTTCAGGAAAAAAAAGGAGTGCGCGGCGAAATCCGGGCATAGTTGGAGCAAGAAGGGCGGCGAAACTGCCGCATCTAAAGAACAATCTGCGGCGGATCCGCCGCGCGTCTGAAGCATCTGGGCTTCAATTTTTTCTGGGGTCGTCTCCATCTCTGGGTGGACGCGTAGAGCAACTGGAAATTTTCGAGAGCGGGCGGCGAACCCGACTGAGCGTGCGTAGGAACCTTTCTTGCCTTTTTCCTCGTAATTTCTATTTTCGGAAAATTTCCTTTTTGTAGAACTGCACGTGTTAAGCTTAAATTCCATAATTGGCAATAATTCAACTCTGACCTAAAAATTGGCAAAATTAGAAAGACTTAGTGCATGCATCATATAGTGTTTTGTTTGCATTATTCTTGCTAAATTCTTGCAAATTATTTTTTGTTGAAGAGTGCAGGAGGCAAGGTACGTGCGCTGTTTTTATCGATTGCATTTAAGCATATAATTTAGTTGCATACAACCTTGCAATTGTCCCCCAACTAAAGACCAATGTTTGACTATCTTTGCTAGATTTAAGTTAAACTATCTTAAGGGCAACTCCGTAGGAAAAGATACGGTGGGGATTTCATCACCCTTCCGTGGCCCATAAATCACAATCCTAAAGTGTCACCCAAGCCTAAGGACTCGGACTCGGACTCAATTAAGGAGAAGATTGGTTTGACTTGCTATGACTTGAAGCTGATCGAATTTAATTTGGTGTCTAGAAAGTGTTTTTGTGTTGACGTAAGTCTTCCAAGTGAAGTGGTTGTCTAATTGGCACCGACTCTGTCGGAAACGCCCCCACTAGCTATACACTGCCTGGCCAATTTGGTTTGATTAGTGAGGGAGGTGAATCAAGCGAACCAATTCGACTCAACCAGTTAGGAGTCGTCTAGATTTAAGCGACATTAGGTCTTGGATTGTTTGAACCGTGCTTGTTTAGGAAACTTCTGAACAACCCTCTTATCTATCTTTTAGAGTTAAGTTTCCCTTCTCATTTGTGTCTTCTTTCTCTTCTCATCTCAATTCTCTATATTAGGATTCCTTTCTCATCTTTCCCCATTCTATTGTTTGTTTCCATTTTTTGAAAAAAAAATTTATAAAAAAAATTAAAAATCAATTGATTCTTGAATTTGAATTTGGAATTTAAATTTCGAACTTGAATTCAAAAATTGATTCAAACCGGTGCACTCAGATTTGGGTTCGGGACTTGAGCAATCGACTCTCACGAGTTCATCTAGATTCCAGTCTAGGGCTAATCCACCTGTTGCACCACCTCACCCGGATCCAATGGGTGAGAACGTAGTGGACCCACCTGTTGCACCACCTATGACTCTGAGGGATCGGTGCTACCTAACGATGGCTGCTCAGCCATCGTGCATCGTTATGCCCATCATACCGGGCCGCGACTTCGAACTGAAAGCACAATACATGAGTATGTTGCCCAAGTTCACCTCTAAGGAAGACCCATATCTCTTCCTTAGAGAATTTGAGGAAATCTGCTCCCTTATGCAATACCAGCATATGTCTGAGGAGGCAGTACGTCTTAAATTCGTGCCTCTAGCACTGAAGGACGACGCTAAGACATGGCTATATAGTCTAGCCGAAAGATCTATTAGGAGTTGGGCCGAGTTTGTTCAAGTATGCTTAAAGAAATATTTCCCCAACCATAAGACTATTAGGATTAGGAATGAAATTGTTGCATTCGTTCAATCTGAGAGCGAGCCGTTCTATTCCTACTTAGAAAGATTTAAAAGTCTGTTGACCCAATGCCCTCATCATGGAATTCAAAGATGGCAATTGTGCCAAATTATTTATGAGGGATTGACACCTACATCTAGGGTTATGGTAGAATCTGTAAGCCAAGGAAACTTCATGTCCAAAAATGAGAATGATGCTTGGACTTTTCTTGAGGATTTAGCCAAAAATAGTATGCAATGGGACAATGCTAGAGCACCGAATAACCCGAGTATTGGATCTAGAATAGCAAGTCAACCCAAACCAGGTGTCTTAGCTGTAGATGCTACTATAGCCGCTGAAGCAAAACTAGCTACCCTTATGCGTAGAATGGAAAGTCTAGAGCTAAAAACCCGACCCCTAGTGAATCAAGCCTCTCCTATCCCTTGCTCTAGATGTGGTCAAACTGGTCATATAATGGAGGACTGTGCGGACTTGGAACAAGTTAATGCCGCATTTAACCATTCTATAAATGACCCATACGCATCAACCTATAACCCGGGTTGGCGTAATCATCACAATCTTTCATGGAGCCAACAAGGTCAACCTCGTAGACAACAACCAAACCCGTATAACAAAATAATACATCATCTGGGTTTAGTAACAATGGAGATTATGATGTTAGGTTGACAAGCTTGGAAAATTTGGTTAAAACTTTTATGCAAACAACCAGCCAATCCTTCCAAAGGCTAGAAACACAAGTCAGCCAACTAGCACAAATAGTAGGTGAAAGAGAAAAGGGTCAGTTTCCAATTCAACCTGAGGTGAATCCAAGACCTAATAATCAATATCAGCCCTATCAACCACCTCTAGGAAGTAACAACCCTAGACCGGTTCAAATGGTTCATGAGGAGGGACCGTTCCAACAAATAAATGCAGCTGTATCATTACGGTCCGGAAAACAATTTGATAACAATGTGGTAAATCCTAGGGCGCCTAATCAATCTAGCCGTCAAGCACCCACATGTGACCTAACCATTGAACCTGAAGTCCAATTTAAATAGCCCAACCCACCTAGTCAACCTGACCCTATATCTCAACCTGAGCGAGTCTATGTTCCTAAAGCCCCATTGCCCAATAGACTCAAGAAAAGCTTAAGTGCACAAATGGAGAAAATCTTGGAAGTTTTTAAGCAAGTTACGGTGAATATTCCACTCCTATATATGATTCAACAAATACCTGCTTATGCTAAATTCTTAAAGGATCTGTGCACTAAGAAGAGAAAAACGAATGTACCAAAGAAGGCATTCTTAACTGCAAACATAAGCTCTATTCTGTCCAACTCGTCTCCTATAAAGTATAAGGACCCTGGGTGTCCCACAATTTCATATGTGATAGGAGATACTTTTATCAACAAAGCCCTTCTAGACCTTGGTGCTAGTGTTAACTTACTCCCGTTCTCTGTCTATGAGCAACTAAACCTTGGTCCACTAAAACCCTCTAAGACAACCCTTCAATTTGCTGATTGCTCTGTTAAGAAACCAAGATGTATAGTAGAGGATGTTTTGATTAAGGTTGGCGACTTCATTTACCCAGTGGATTTTGTCGTTCTAGACACTGAACCTGTTGTCAATCCAAAGAGACAAATCCCTGTAATACTAGGCAGACCCTTTTTAGCCACTTCTGAAGCTTGGATAAATTGTCGAAATGGGCTCATGCAACTATCTTTGGAAACTTACAAGCTGAATTTAATATCTTTCATGTTGATAGTGAACCAGAAATAGTATGCAATCAAAGTGATGTTGTGATGAGATCGCGTATCTATAAGATTTCTGAATCAAATAAATCATCATAAAATAAAAAAACAAAGTGAGAAAAAAGGGAGTAATTCATCTACACAATCACCATCACTCGAGAAAATAAGAGAACCAACATATGTGAGGGGTGTGGAATCTTTACATCAGAACTCTCAGGGCAACATGGGGAACAATTCAACTGGATACATGCACCAACATGGTGACATTCAATCCAGTTCTGACTATGGTTGACTCTGAGCAAATTCAATCCCTCTATCGCAAGTTGATTAAGGTAATAAGTGCATTTGCTTTATCTTTGCATACATTGAGGATAATGCATGATTTAGGTGTGGGGGGGGGGGGGGGGTGTTTATCTATCTATCTATATATTGTGTTCATTTAAAAAAAAAATTATTCAATGCTCCATGACATAGCTTAAGATTGAACTGCCAAAACCGGTGTACAAATTGCATTGAGTTTTTGTTCTTTATTATATAGTTCTGCTTGTAGAAACTATGACATAAATCTAGGTTCCAAAGAAATAACCCATTACCCTTTAAGACATGTATGCACTTATATTGGATGAATCAAATCTTTGAAGTGGTTGATAAAAAACAGAGGTTGAGGAAAATATACCGGGAAGTGTGGACTTCTAATAGCAATTAAGCCTTGAGTAAAAAAAAGTGAGGAAAGCACATTTTGCAAAATGATTACAAAAACCCAAGCCTTCGAGTCACTGGTCCGTACGGGTATCTTAAAACCCGGTAACTCGAGTCTGCCAGCTCGGGATTATCGACCAAACTCGCTACACGAATGCAAAAAGGGTAAAAGTGTCAAAAAAAGCAAATGTGTTGAATCATTTTAAGATACTCAAAACGCCCAAAGTTAAAAGAATGATCCATGCCATGGTTGATCCGAATGATACTTCACCACCAGAGGAGGCGTGAAAATAATTTAAGTGATAACATGTGTAGAAGGGTTAGTGGTGTGAATGTTGGAGGAACAAAGACCAAGTCAGACTTTTTATGAGTTAAATTTATATAATGAGCATGCAAGATTTCTAAGTGAGATGTATAAGGTTGAGGTGGAGATATTGAGAGTTATTAATGAAATGTTGAATTAAGACTTTGTGGGTGTGTCAACTGAAAACCCTCACGAGACAAAACTCGTCCTCTAAGGAAGATTAGGGGTTTAAAGGCTTGTTGCACATGTTAAGTGCGACCGTAATTACTACGAAAGTGAGTTAGGATTTCCCTGTTTTCATTTTTCTCACATTTTGTTTTACTAGGGACTAGAAAAATCTAGGTGTGGGGGTATTTGATGCATTGCATACATTGTATCATATGTTGTTCATTTAGATTAACTTTATATCAATAAATGCTACTAAGGTTGTGTTTAGTCTTATTTACAAAATACAGGGACCTGAATGCAAATTACCCATATCCCGAGCATAAACGCGTGCAAGAGACTCATTTCTGTCATAAAGAGCAAGTTCAAGATTATCGGGGTTCAAATTGAAGTTCATCCAAGCATAAAAGTATTCAAAGACCTAACTACAAAATGGCCAAGGACTTAAGCACAAAAGTAGCCAGGGACATAATTGCAAAAAGCCGAGGACCCGACTGCAAATTACAAGTACGAAAATATTATTTTGGAGAAGTTATAAAGAAAAATCAATTTGGATCTCCAAATATATGAAAAATTAATTCGGAGCTCAAAAGAAAGGAAAGAAATCAATCCGGACGCGCAAAGGACATTTAAATCATACAATAAACACACAGGAAAAATCTGGATCCAATCAGAGCTAAAATTGCGGAGATTCCTCCGCACATCACATACAACTTGCGGCGAAAATGCCGCACCCCTTTCGATCCGTGGCCCCAGATTTTGTCCAGTCGTGTCACGACGCGTGTACTTTCCTATTTTTATACTCGGGTCCCTTGTATGGGCTTTAAATAGCCCCAAAACGATGTTGAAAAAAAAACTTGCTTTTATTCCATTCTTTAGCAATAAAATTCTGTTGGTTCATTTCTTGTTTTTTGTTTTCTTTTGTAGTTTCTCTAGGACCCCTTCTCCTTCCCTCCATCCATGAGTTTCAAACTCTCTCCAAAGGGTGGGGGTGACAGATTTAAGGTGACGAGAAGGAGAATGATGTTATTATTTTAATTTCGTGTTAGTATATTTTGATTACTTGAGTTTATGTTGAGTCATTTATCATGTAATGCTTTATAACTAATGTGATTAATTATAAGTTTCCGATTTCTCTAAACAAAACCCGATATCTAAACCCCCACCCGCTGCACTCTCATCCATATTTGCTTTATTCTTAGTTTGTTTTTGTTGTTCTTGCTTTAGAAATTAAAAATCCAAAAATCTCAAACCAACCTTATTTCTCTTTCTTTCTTTCCTTAATCGAAAATCACAAAAATAACAATATCTCTCCCTCCTTGTGTTTGACCCGTACTTGCCACGTCTTCATTGACGTCGTGCACTTGCGGTATAAATTAAATTCTCATCACCTATAAAAGGGCACCTATTCCTACTTGTTTTAAGACTAATTCAAAATTCTTTCTCTCATTAATCTCTCCCTAATCACCACGAAATTTCTCTTAGTAAAATTAACTTTGGAGATTAGAATCTTAGGAGCTTAAAGAGCGGTAATTAGTTAGATTCTAAACCTTGTTAGAGATTGATTGGCTTGCTCCTTTCTCTCTAACTTTTTTTAGAGTTTGGTGAACACTCGGAGGCAATTCCGTGGACAATTCAGAGGGCAACGCGACTCCGAACCATCAAAAAGATTTTAGAGAACCTTTAGGTATGATTCTATCTTTGTGGATTATTTTAATAAATGTAGGTTGCATGTTATTAGAATAAAACACAAATAGATGTACATAAAATTGCTGAAAATATGAAAATGATATTGTATGATGTATTAAAAATTTAAAAATATATACATACATGGGGACACGAAATCCTACATCAACCTCCTCAAGTGATACAAAGTGTAAAGTCCATTAAGGTTCTTATTTGCATTTTTTTTTTCTTTTTGTTTCTTTTCTCATCTTTTTTTCTTTTTTCTTTTTTTCTTTTTCTTAGTTGGAGCTTCATTCTCCCAGGGTCAGGTTTCGTGCATCATTCCCCATGAGGACTTACACTATCACGTACACCTTTCCCCAAATCTCCACATAGGGCAATCCCTACCACCCGTGTAACGTGAGCTCGGTCGGTGCATCCCAAGTCAGATGACTTGAAAGCACCAGGCACAAAGTCCCCTCCGACCTACTTTCCGGAGTGATAGGAGCCGTGTGAGAAGAGAGAACACCTACTCACTTATTTCTTATCTACACATGAACTAAAACCACTACACTTAATGTCTCACAACAAGATTTAAATGGTCCTTGACTACAACAAACTTCCTTAAATTAACAGACACAAATTATTAATTAACTAGGTTAAGGGTGGACTTCTTTAAATGTTTGAGCACTGAAACCCTATGATTACTCACCCCCGAGGGAAAACTGGGGTGCATCCTAACGACTAGATAAATCCTAAAGCCACTGTACTAGATATCATAATGCATCAAGTTCAAGACAATTTTAGGAGCTTTCTTTTTACTTTGTCTCTCAACGGTTTTGCACATGCTAAACACACACAAAACCCACAAAACATTTTCTTTCGCAAACACATGAAGATTTTGAATGAAATGTGAAAAATTTGAAGCAGTAGGCAAGCAAAAGAAGACAAGTCACCCAAGGACCATGGCAAGCAAATATATCGATATTAAATGCAGCACACTTGCATGACCCTAACAATGCACACAAAAGAAAACAGAAAAAACAAAGTAAAAGACTCGACTATGTACACACGTAAAACACCCCCCCACACACACACCTACTTCATGCATTGTCCTCAATGAATGTGAGCAAAAGACTACATGGATTTATGCATGAAAAAGGAAAGATCTGACCAACATGAAGCGCAAAAAGGAAGTTCGTGGTTATGTTGATGGACATAACCCAAATTCCTTAGAAACCTGTGAGATGCAATGGAAGGGATACAAATACATGAAAGAAATGGGGCCCAAATACTCAAGGGTTTGAGCCCACAACAATCGATGCTCACTGAAGGAGTCTTTTATTGTACTTTTTTTGTTTTTTATAACTATGTACAAAAATGGGCTCCCATATTCATATGTCAAGGGACATCAAATGGGTACCCGCCATCTCTCGAGCCAAAAATGCACGTGCATGGGCTTGCGACATACAAATCAGAATTGCTTGACCACCTGATACCCTTATAAGTGTTGTGGTCGTTTGATGCCGCTTGAGAGTGAGCAAGATAGGAGGCATGAATGAGAGGTGAACTTCATTGAGGTTGAAGGGTATAAGGTGGTTGATTCTTAACCCACATGGGGTCCTAAGCAGATACAGAATGAAGATCATGTGGCCCAGAGGCCATAAAAATGGTATCTTGTGGCTCAAAAGCCACATGATCGAATGGTTGTGGCTCAAGGGCCACGTGATCAAAAGGATGTGGCTCAAGGGCCACAAGATCAGAAGAATGTGTCTCAATGGCCACAAGATTAAAAGGAGGTGGCACTGAGGCCACATGATCAGAACATAAGGCACCTTCTTGTGCCATCCCAGGTAAAACATCTTCACCACCTTCAGGATCTTCATCGAACAATTCTCTGAAGTACTTGAAGGTGCCCTCAACTTCAATTTCATCGAAACCCTTGATAAGGTTGACCCCAACAGGGTCATTGAAGGCACCTGGCTTCTTGCCGATGGTGAAGATGTTGAAATCAGCTCATTGACTACCATAAGTCAAGCACATCAGAGCATTGCGACAATTGATCAATGCATTGGAAGTCGCAAGGAATGGTCGCCCTAGAATGACAGGAATTTGTCCAAGTGGGTTTGGCATAGGTTAAGTATCCAAGACAAAGAAGTCGACTGGATAAATGAACTCTCCCACTTTGATCAACACATCTTCCACCACACCCCTCGGTTTCTTCATAGACCTATTAGCCAATTGAAGAGTGGTTTTTGTTTGTTTGAGGTATCCAAGACCGAGGTGGACGTAGATAGAATATGGCAGGAGATTAACAGATGCACCAAGGTCCAATAAGGCTCGATGTATGGACACATCACCAATCACACAAGAGATAGTAGGACAGCCAGGGTCCTTGTACTTGACTTGCATGGGTTGTGCCAACAAAGAACTCACGTTAGCCGCAAGAAAAGCATTCTTTGGAACATGAGTTTTTCTCATCTTGGTGCATAAGTCCTTGAGAACCTTGGCATAAGGTGGCATTTTCTAAATCACCTCCAATAGAGGGATGTTCACCTTAACTTCCCAAACATCTCAAGCATCTTGTCATGCTGATCAGAGGTTTTCTTTTAAAGGTGCTCAGGGAATGGCACCTTCGTGGCATAAGGGTGCGAAGGAACATCAGAATTCCGGTCCAAAGAAGCATGAGTGGGGACCTCAGAATCTGATTCCTTTGACACAAAAGGAGACAAGGGAACCTCAGGGTTCGGCCCCATTGTCGAAGGAAATGTAGAAGGAAACTCAGGATCTGGCTTCCTCAGAGATGCAGCTATCACCGCATGTCTGGTGACACCAAGAGATGGTGATGACAAGGAAGGCACCCCAATGTGGTTATCCACCTCCTTACCAGACCTCAAAGTATGAATCACATTAATGTGATGGGTCGGTTTTAGAGGTAGCATGAGGTACAGGTGGCCTTCCTTGAGAATGGGTACCCCGAGGATTCACCTCAGGTTGACTTGGGAACTGACCCTTCTCGCGTTCATGGAATTGATGAGCCAACTTGCTAACTTACATTTCCAAAGCCTTGATTGTACTTTGCAACGCTTTAAGGGTTGGATCACAAGAAGGGTCCTTGGGGTCAACCCGCTGGGGTGGTGGAGTTTGGTTGGAATAACCCGACGATAAGGAATGAGCAGGTTGGTAATTATGGTGCTGAGATCTTTAATGTGGGGGTTGGTAGGTCGCTGATAGGCGTGGAGGTTGATAAGGTGGAGGTTGAGGTTGAGCGTGCGAGCTCTGACTGTTACCCCCACTAGGCCCCCAAGAGAAGTAAGGATAGTTACGCCATCCCGAGTTGTAGGAGTGACTGTACGGGTCGTTACGAGGCCTCTTTTGATACATCGCATTTGCATGCTCAGCATCCCTTCGAGCATAAGTGCATTCCAAGTCATCATGGCCTGTAAGTCCACACGTACCACACCCGGGAGTAGCGACCTGAGCTACAGGAGCTCGGTCCAACTCTAAACTCTCAATCCTACACATGAGAGCAACCATTTTCGCCTCAGACGCGATCGATGACTCAACTTGATATGATCCAGCTCGACAAGAAGACTTGGCGGCTGGTGACTCTCTCATGGTGTCCCACTCAAAGGTGTGTTCATCCATTAACTCAAAAGTGTCCCATGCCTCATCGAGGGGTTTCATTTGGAAGTCACCCTGACACATCACTCCAACAATGTGCGGGAGTTGTAGTTGAGGCCCTCATAAACAATTTTGCACAGCTGCCATAGCTCAAATCCATGATGAGGGCACTATTGGAGATGGTCCTTGAACCTCTCAAAGAAACCATGAAAAGATTCGGTCTCAGTCTCATACATTTGATGTATCTGGTGCCGTATCTGTTGAGTTTTCCTTTGAGGGAAAAACCTCTTCAGAAATACGGTCACGAAGTCATCCCAAGACCGAATAGAGCTCGCCGGGAGGCTGTACATCCATTTCTTTGCGTTATCCTTCAACGTGAAAGAAATCATCCTCAATCGGACTGAATCCTCGTCAAGCTGTTGAAGCTTGAACATGGAGCATACTTCCTCGAATTCGCGTATAAAAATATACGGATCCTCCTTATTGGCAGTAAAGGTTCGAAGCATGCTCACATATTGAGGTTTCAGCTCATAGTTGTTCCCGCGAGCATGGGGAAGAACTATGCAAGAAGGTTGCACGGCCCGAACAGGATAGGTCTGCTCCCACAAAGTCATTGATCTATCCTGTCGAGCTAAAGGTGGTGGTGCACCAAGAACTCGATCCTGACCGAATCTCCCTTCCTCTCGAGTCAGAGAAGGAGGAGAAGAAGGTCTACGTGGTGGTGGGAGCGGACCGAGGTAATCCATGAATGGACCCCGGTCTCCCCCGTCACCACGAGACAACTCGGCCTCATGCTCCAAAGGAGCACGAGGCGGAGATGGTCGATCACCAAGACCGTCCATCTCAGAAAAATGCACTCTCTCTAGTCGAGCGCTCTCACCAGAATGAGCCCAACCTCGCATAAAAATGCTCGACTCGACTCTAAACAACACACAACAGAAGGTGTACTTAGAGGAGGAGACTGTACGTTCAGAATAGATGAGGAGAGGACTCAGATAAGGAGGGAAGAATCCTTAGATCTAACGTGGGTAGTGGGATCAGGTAGAAGCCTAACTAGCAAGCACGGCTCAAACAACTTAAGGCTATGGGTCCTTAGGCTATACGACGCCTAACTTCGAGGTCACTAGCCTCGACACGCCTCAGCTCCCTACAACGAGGACCACAATGCCTTGCAAGTGATACCAGATCCGGAGATCCAGTACCTCCTACTATCGACAATGTAGGCAACGCCGATCAGGTCATGATGGTCTCAACTCGATTACTCTCCTAGTGCGTCCGCAATCCTTAGGGCCAATGTCTACTTGCTTTTAGTTAAGGCTTGATTAAGAGTGATTTTTGGGGCTAAGGAAAGGGTGATGAAATCCCCCACCTTATCTTTTATGGGACAACCCCAATTGGCGATCCATATTACTCAGGATCCGCCCAAATTTCTCCTGGACTTGTATTAATATTCGTTTAGGTTATTTTTGGTATTGGTTTAGTCCCACATCGGGGGATTGTCCCCGATTACCTTTTTCCATGCTTATAAATAGAACTCTTCACCTCCCATTGTATCCATATCTCTCTCTTTGGTGGTATCTTCCCTACTAAGAGTGAAGCCTTGAAGCAAAACTTTGGTGGAGGAAGAGCTGCTTGTAATTTGAGTGAGTTAATAATTGATGTTTTCATTAGTTTGTTAATTCTAGCTTAGTTAAATTCCTTTAGTTTGTCTGCTTTGGTGCTTGTTTAGTTTTATGCTTCTTTAATATTTCTTGCTTGATTAGTATAATTTCATTTCAGTATAATGCTTCATTTTATTAGAGTGGTTAGTTTACATATGTGTGAGTAGTTCCATCCCCATTTGGGGGGTGGAGAAATATGTGATATAATCATGTAGTGTATTAAGTGTGTGTTATCTTTATCCCTTCAGCTTTATATGATTTCCATAACCATCTAATGGGTTTTCACTCTTATCTTTGATATGCTAATGCTCTTGAATAAAGCTTAACTTATGCTTTGATTAGTGGACCTATTTTATGGGGAATGATAAGGTTAGGATATGGATGAAGTTAATATTGGAAACACAATTTGTAGTGTATGTGCTCTTGTTGCCTTTACCTTAGCTAATGTCTTGTATGTTTTAATGATGTAGTCTTATCTTAATTCATGTGGAGGCATAGTAGGGTCTAGTCTTTATACTTAAAGCTTCATTCCAATTATTGTCTTGTATGTTTTAATGATGTAGTCTTATCTTAATTCATGTGGAGGCAAAGTTGGATGTAGTTTTATGATTTCATGCACTACATGTTGTGAGGAGCTTAATGGAACACACACACACACACATCTTTATGTTCACAATATTTCTCTACCCCCTTTGGGGTTTAGTTTTCTTGCTTCTCTTCCATTTCCATTTGCATTGTAGTGTAGTTTAGTGTAACCAACCATTCTCTCCTTCTTTTTACCTCTCGCCTTTGAACAAACCAATCGTCGACACACCTCCCAGTGGACGACCCGTATTTGCCACCGCTTCAACGCGGCCGTGCACTTGCGGTTAATATAAAACGATCAATCAGGATACATTTACTTGGTTTCTTGGAGCTCCGACCCGAATCGAATTGCCAAAATACTCCCCATGATGGTGTGGAGTATTCTGTTTTGCTCTTTGGTCCTTTTGTCTTACATTCAGGTCCTTCTCCCTTGCATCTTAGTCCCCAGATCTCACAATTCAGTCCTTTTTCCCAGCTTTTGGGTCCTTTTATGCTTCATCTCTTCAAACCTATTTATTCCTAAAAACTAAACATAAAACTCGTCACGTAGCATTGCTTAGGTGTAAGATAATGGATATAAGATACAAATATAAGCATGAAATGATGTCAACCAAATACTCCCACACCTAAGTTTTTGCTAGTCCCGAGCAAAACAAAGAAAGAGAAAAACAAACGAGAAACAAGAAATCCTAACTCACTTTCGTAGGAATCACGGTTGCACTTAGCACGTGCAACAAGCCATTAAACCTCCTTGTTGCCAAGGAGGAGTGTTGTCTCCTGAGGGTTTTCAGCGGATATACCCACAAAATCCGAACAAGATGCATTATTCAATCTAGAAACTCGACTCGTGGGACAAATTTTGTCGATCAATGGACGCGGTAATCCTACGGGCCGACTCTATATAGGTAATCAGTATTTATCTTTAATATGACCGTTATACTTGTAGTATTCTACAATGGTCATATACACATACTTCACCTAACCCCTAATTTGGTTTTGATCACAAGTAGAACGATGCCACGAGGATGGTCGACTGGTGTAGATAAACCTATGCTTGAAAAGTTGCTGATATTTTTGGTCAGAAGGGATTCTTTTTGTGTCTAACTGTTACCTCATTTGTTTATTTTTATCCTGGCCAAGACCTTCATAACAGTCGACTGCCTTTAGACTTGGTTCAATCATTCACTTAAATTCTAGCCTTAGTGTTCCGTTCAAATGTTTTCTTATTTATAAGAAAATGGTTGACCACTTTGCCCGTACTCGTCGACCATTGGTGTCCAGGTTTGAGTTCTTACCATTTTTGTTTTGTGTATCTTACACAAATCTTTACAAAATCAATCCCAATGGCTAGATTAAGTTTAGAGCCTATCTGTAATGCCCCAGATCTCATGGGTATGAACACTGGGAAACTGATACAAGTGTCACAATTAGAGACCTCTGTGACGACCGAAGGAGTTACAATTAATAGTCCAAACTAGACTACTCAAAAATACATAAAAGAACATACATGGATAGACATAATAGAAAATAGCTAAAACAATAGATTATCCATATATGGAAATAAATCAATTACAATACAATGAGTTCAAAAGGGAAATACATCAATATAAATGCGGAAGCAAAGATAGCAAGAAGACTCTGGTCGACGTGTCCCTCGTGTACAAAATCCTCCAAAACTAGTCCAGTCTATCCCTGAAGGAACCTAAGTACTTGAGGCAAAAACATCAACATATATGTGTGAGTTTTCAATAAAGAAAACCCTGTATTCCCTCAGTCCAAACAAAGTTTACAGAGTTATGCATGGAACCTATCTACCACACATGCAACAGAATGGCCACAACTCAACTGATTGATCGTTTATATTACCACAAGTGCATGGCATCGGTGAAGACGTGGCAAATATGGGTCATATCCACGAGGATGTGTGTGAACTTTGGTTCTTCAGAAATCGAGTGGGAAAAGAGGGGAGAAGGAATTGATTACATGGCAAACTCGATTACGCTAAACTAGCACGAAACAAACAACGGGGATGAAAGCACTAGACAAGATAAAACTAAACTAAGTGACTAATAGAAGCAAGCTTGAAATCAGGAAAGGAAAACCCATAAAGGGTGGAGTGTGTGCACACATGACATAAGTGGTGATGAATGCGTTCAATAGAGCACAAGTGTAGGTAGTGTTGTGTTGAACATTTTATATTTAAACCGCAAGTGCACGACCGCGTTGAAATGGTGGCAAATACGGGTCGTCCCCAGGGAGGTGAGCAGCCTCTTGTTTGCACGAAATCAAGTGGCGAGAAAAATGGAGAAGATAGTTGAGTATGCTACTCTACGCTACGCTACACTACGAAATATGAAATGTGAAAGAAAACAACAAACGATTAACTAAAACGTAACTAAGAATGAAAGAAGAGTGATGGAATACAGAAGTGGAAAACCCCTAAGGGGTGGAGTGAGTGCACACATGCAAAGAGGTGGGTGTTGAACACATTCTTTAAGCACAAATGAAGGTGGTGTTATCATGCATAGGAAGTGTCTAAATGTTATGGAAAAACCTATCAATCTATTCACCAACCTAGTTGATTAACATTTACATATGCAAGTTGTTTATTTCAGAACCTAAACAAGCATGAGAGGTGTCTAATCATTTTGGCAAAACTCATCAAGTTATAAATTCTATCCTAAACAACCAAGCACACATTCATGTTTTATCAACACATTGGAAATGAAGCATTCATTCCATTCTCTAATGCATGTATGAACATCTACTCCACCCCCAAAGGGGATGGAACTACTCACTACACATTACACTAATTATTAAACTAAGCAAAGAAAGCACATTAACTAAGCTACTAAAACTAATGAAATGAAATTAAACAAAGTAAAACAAGAAACATAAAACAAACAACATAATAAAGAAACATTTATTAAAGTGACTCACATTTCAAGTCGCATCCTCCTACTTTAGTCTGTGCTGCAAGGCCTCACTTCTAGTAGGAAGAATAGCCACTTAAAATATGGAGTGATTACAATAGAAGGTAAAGAGTTCTATTTATAGCCATAGAAAAAGGTAATCTGGCACAATCCCCTGATGTGAGACTAAACAAATACCAGAAATGTACTAAATACACACTAATACATGCCCCACCAAAAGCTTAGCGGATTTCGGCCAAAACAGACCGCCAATTGGCGGTCTATATGGTTCGGATCCCACTAAGTTTTCTTCTGGGCTTTTCTGGATGTCTTTGGTGATCTTTGATGCATCTACTTTACTTGCTGGAGCTCCGACCTGAATAGAATTGCCAAAATACTCCCCATGATGGTGTGGAGTATTTTGTTTTGCTCTTTGGTCCTTTGGTCTTACGTTCAGATCCTTCTCCGTTGCATCTTAGTCCCCAGGTCTCACAATTCAGTCATTTTTCCCTGCTTTTGGGTCCTTTTATGCTTCATCTCTTCAAACCTATTTATTCCTGAAAACTAAACATAAAACTCGTTACATAGCATTGTTTAGGTGAAAGATAATGGATATAAGATACAAATATAAGCATGAAATGATGTCAATCAAATACCCCCACACCAAACTTTTACTAGTCCCGAGCAAAACAAAGAAAGGAAAAAGCATACGAAAAAAAACAAGAAATCCTAACTCACTTTCGTAGGAATCACGGTTGCACTTAGCACGTGCAACAAGACGTTAAACCTCCTTGTCGCCAAGGAGGAGGAGTGTTGTCTCCTGAGGGTTTTCAGCGGATATACCCACAAAATCCGAACAAAGATGCATTAATCAATCTAATTACACGACTCGTTGGACTCATATTGTCGATCATGGGACGCGGAAATACTACGGGTTGACTCTATATATGTAATCGATCCACACACCTAGCCTAATGAGTTATTCGTGAGAGTTAGTTAAGGACTTAAGTGAAAGACATGGGCAACCATAACTTCTGAATGTGATACAATGTGTAAAGTCCATTTTGGTTCTTATTTGACACTTTTTTTTCTTTTTCTTTGGAGCATTTTATTGGTTGGTGTTTGATTCTCCCAGGGTCGGGTTTCATGCATCATTGCCTATGAGGACTTACACTATCACGTACACCTTCCCCCAAATCTCCACATAGGGCGATCCCTAGCACCCGTGTAATGGGAGTTCGGTCAGTGCATCCCAAGTCAGATGACTCGAAAGAACCAGGCACAAAGTCCCGTCAGTCCTACTTTCCTGAGTGATAGGAGCCGTGCGAGAAGAGAGAACACCACTTATTTATTTATCTACATGGGAACCCAAACCCCTACACTTAAGTTTCACAAAAAGAGATTAAGGGCCCTTGACTACGACAAACTTCCTTATACTAACAGACATGAATTATTTGACTCACAAGGTTTAGGGTGGACTTCTTTAAATGTTTGAGTACTGAAACCCTATGATTACACGCCCCCGAGGGAAAACCGGAGTGCATCCAAACGACTCGATAAGACCTTAAGCCAGTAAACTAGATATCCTAATGCATCAAGTTCAAGACAATTTTGGGAGCTTTCTTTTTACTTTGCCTCTCAACGGTCTTTTGCACGTGCTAAACACACGCAAAACCCACAAAAAATTCTTTCACAAACACATGAAGATTGTGAAAGAAATGTGAAAATTTTAAAACACTAGGCAAGCAAAAGAAGACAAGTCACCTAAGGATCATGCCAAGCAGATATATCGATATTAAATGCAGCACACTAACATGACCCTAGCAGTACAAACAAAAGAAAACCAACTCAAAGGAAAACGACTCGACTATGTACACACGTAAAACACCCCCCACACCTAATCCATGCATTGTCCTCAATCAATGTGAACAAGATACTACATGGATTTATGCATGAAAAAGAATAGATCTCACCAATGTGAAGTACAAAGGGAAGTTCATGGTCATGTTGATGGACACAAACCCGAATTCCCTCAAAACCCGTGAGATACTGAAGAAGGGAGACAAATACGTGAAGAAATGGGGCCCAAGTACACAAGGGTTGGGACCCACAACAATCAATGCTCGCTCATGGAGTCTTTTATTACACTTTTTTTTAAATGATATATATAGCAACAACGATATTCTCATAATTATTTGGTCAAGGAACATCAAATGAGAACATCAAGTCATGTGGACCAGAGACTTGCCGAGATGGGCAAACTTCACCGGTACTCTGAGGTGTCACGAGGGGTGAAAGGTCAAAGCTGAAAGGCTCGAACCCCTCATGATATTGGTTGGGTGTGGCAAGGAAATGTGATTGTCAACCTGCTTTCCATTCCTTAATGTCACAATGGAATTGACATGGTGAACAGGTTCCTCCACATGGTTCACTTGCCTCCCCCGAGGTACCACATTCACATTTTGCACGTATTGTTGCTGGTACATGTGGGGGTTACCCTCGGACTGGCTAGGAAAAGACCATCTCTCTCTTTCATGTACAGACTGAGCCAATTGGCCCATCTGAAGCTGTAGAGATTTGATGGTCTGCTGATTTGAAGTGAGAACTTGACTTGTGGTTGACATAAAAAATTTCATTGAGTTTTCAAGTCCACGAGTCAAGGTCTCAAGCGAATTGAATCGGGTTTCCATATTATTGGAATTTGGGAAACCCGATTGATTGGTGATTGGAACTTGGGGTTGCTGATAAGATTGTGCATGCATGGGAGGTTGGTATGATTGGTTAGGTGGTCGAGAGGAGCTTGAAGGACAACCCGAGGCATTATTTTGGTTCCATGAAAAATTGGGGTGGTTCCTCCATCCAGGATTATAAGATGATGAGTATGGGTCATTCCTAGCTCTGTCATAGATGGCGTTGACGTGTTCCATCTCAGGAGGAATGGACGCACACTAGCTTTCTACATGACCTATCCTACCACCTGAATGACAGGGAATATGAATAGCTCCTTGAACCTCTCTAGATATGAATGAAATGTCTCGGTGTCAAGTTGATAGAACGAATTGATTTCGTTCCTCAATTTTTGAGTCTGATGATTTGGAAAGTATTTCTTGAGGAATGCAGATTGAAACTCATCCCAAGTCCTAAAGGCATTCGCCTGGTTGCTGTACAACCACTTCTTGGCGTCATCCTTCAGTGCAAAGGGGACAATCCTAAGATGGATGGAGTCTGTTCTAAGTTGGTTCAGCTTGAACATAGCACATACCTCCTCAAATTCCCTGAGAAAGATATAGGGGTCACCTTTCCCAGGGAAGTGAGGGAGCATGGAAATAAACTGAGGCTTAACCTCAAAATGGTTTCAATTTACCTATGGCAATACGATGCATGAGGGCAGAGCAGTACGGCTCGGGTAGCATCGATCACGGAGAGGTATGGGAACGACAACAGGAAGAACATGTCGAACAGGTGGGTCCAGCAACTGCTCCTCCTCACGGAAATTAGTAGCCATTGAACCCGGCCGGTGTGCGACACGAGAGGAGGAAGGCGTCGAGAAATCGATTTCCGAAGCCGGATTGACAACGCTCCTCGTCAAACGACCCCTCTCGTCTCGTGTCCACGAAAGCATGCACAAACGTGCACACACACAAACCAAATTTTTTTTACAAAGAATGTGCGTAGAGGAGAAGACGGGGGAACACAGGAGAGAAAGAATGACTCTGGAGAGAAGGGAAGAAGTCCTTATGCTACGGCGAATGGGTACAGGTAGAAACACACAAGCAAACAAGGCTCAAGCAATCCTAAGGTCGCTATAGGTCCTTACAGCTAGACGACGCCTAACTGCGAGGTCACACGGCCTCAACACGCCTCACCTCCCTACGACGAGGACCACAAAGCCCATCAAGGGAGCCAAGATCCGGAGATCTCGTCTCTCCTACTATCGACAAAGTGGGCAACGCCGATCAGGTCATGACGGTCGGGACCAGATCACTCTCCTAATGCGCCGGAAGTCCTTAGGGCCAATGTATACTTGATTTTAAAATTTGGCTCTTGATTAGTGTGGTTTTTGGGGCGAAGGAAGGGGTGATGAAATCCCCCACCTTATCTTTTATGGGACAGCCCCTCCTTAGTAGCGTTTTGGAGTCTAAATCTAACAATCAACTCTCCAAACAAACGCTCAACTCACACTTGTTTCAATGCACTTCCTACTAACTAATGCATATTCATACGAAATGCATGAATGAGAGTAGAAGGTGTGTGCCTCACGCTAGGACTCAGCAACTGAAAATAAAGCTAAAATAAAAGACAATCTATATGCCTAAGTCACATACATGATCCATGACCTAAACAAAAAAATGCCTATCTTTTGCTTTGGGTTTTAGGGTCCAAGTTGCTTAAAGGAGGTTTGATTATTGATCTGTGAACAAACTATAAGTCAAAACATGCCAAATCGAGTTCCCGATCACTACATCAATTAATCAAACAGACCAAAGAAATGAGAGAGCAAACAGACATTACCAGACCGCCAATTGGCGGTCTCAGGCCGCTGATTGGCGGTCTACAGTCCCCAGATTGCCTCAAAATTTCTCCAGGTGTTCCTCCGGGCGACTCCAAGTGCCCCTGAAACAAAGACAAACTACAAAACACAAATTAAATCCACTCGAATCGTCCAAACAAGAGTCTGGACTGAAACCTCCCCGACAACGGCGCCAAAAACTTGTTGAACGTTTTATATTTAAACCGCAAGTGCACGGCCGCGTTGAAGAGGTGGAAAGTAAGGGTCGTCCTCAGGGAGGTGAGCAGCCTCTCGTTTGCACGAAATCAAGTGGCAAGAAAAATGGAGAAGATAGTTGAGTATGCTACTCTATGCTACGCTACACTACGAAATACGAAATCTGAAAGAAAGCAACAAACGATTAACTAAAACTTAACCAAGAATGAAAGAAGAGTGATGGAATACAGAAGTGGAAAACCCCTAAGGGGTGGAGTGAGTGCACACATGCAAAGAGGTGGGTGTTGAACATATTCTTTAAGCACAAATGAAGGTGGTGTTATCATGTATAGGAAGTGTCTAAATGTTATGGCAAAACCTATCAATCTATTCACCAACCTAGTTGATTAACATTTACATATGCAAGTTGTTTATTTCAGAACCTAAACAAGCATGAGAGGTGTCTAATCATTTTGGCAAAACTCATCAAGTTATAAATTCTATCCTAAACAAGCAAGCATACATTCACGTTTTATCAACACATTGGAAATAAAGCATTCATTCCATTCTCTAATGCATGTATGAACATCTACTCCACCCCCCAAAGGGGATGGAACTACTCACTACACATTACACTAATTATTAAACTGAGCAAAGAAAGCATACTAACTAAGCTACTAAAACTAATGAAATGAAATTAAACAAAGTAAAACAAGAAACATAAAACAAACAACATAATAAAGAAACATTTATTAAAGTGACTCACATTTCAAGTAGCATCCTCCTAGTTTAGTCTGTGCTTCAAGGCTTCACTTCTAGTAGGAAGAAAAGCCACTTAAAATATGGAGTGATTACAATAGAAGGTGAAGAGTTCTATTTATTGCCATAGAAAAAGGTAATCCGGGACAATCCCCCGATATGGGACTTAACCAATACCAGAAATGTACTAAATACACACTAGTACGCGACCCACCAAAAGCTTAGCGGATTTGGGCCAAAACAGACCGCCAATTAGCGGTCTTGGACGGCCAATTGGCGGTCTATATGGTTTGGATCCCGCTAAGTTTTCTTCTATGCTTTTCTGGATGTCTTTAGTGATCTTTGATGCATCTACTTTGCTTCCCGGAGCTCCGACCCGAATAGAATTGCCAAAATACTCCCCATGATGGTGTGGAGTATTTTGTTTTGATCTTTGGTCCTTTGGTCTTACGTTCAGGTCCTTCTCCCTTGCATCTTAGTCTACAGGTCTCACAATTCAGTCATTTTTCCCTGCTTTTGGGTCCTTTTATGCTTCATCTCTTCAAACCTATTTATTCCTGAAAACTAAACATAAAACTCGTTACATAGCATTGTTTAGGTGAAAGATAATGGATATAAGTTACAAATATAAGCATGAAATGATGTCAACAAAACTAAACTAAACTAAGTGACTAATAGAAGAAAAACTTGAATTCAGGAAAGGAAAACCCATAAAGGGTGGAGTGTGTGCACACATGACATAAGTGGTGATGAATGCGTTCAATAGAGCACAAGTGTAGGTAGTGTTGCTATGCAAAAGAAGTACCACATGGACATGACTCACCCACGAACTATCAGAAATAGGATAGATTATACCATGATCCAAGCACTTAAGAAATAGTTGGACAACCGGGGTCCTTATATTTAACTTGCATGGGTTGTGTCAATATCGAACTCACATTGGCGGCCAGAAATGCATTTTTGGGAACATTTGTTCTCCTCTTAATGGTACAAAGGTCCTTAAGGAACTTGGCATATGGTGGCATTTGTTGAACATTGTCATACAATGGAATGTTCACCTTGACTTGCCTGAGTACCTCAACGATTTTGTCCCAATGGTCATTGTGTTTTTTAGTCAACCTATGAGGGAATGGTGCCTTGGGAAAATAAAAGTCACGAGGATTCTCAGAATTGGGTTCCTTGTAAGAGTCACGACCCCCCTCGGAAGAGTCACCAACAAGGTTGGATTCATGCATTTCAATATTGTTGTCAACAACGCTTCTCGATCTTAAGGTGTGGACAACATTTGCATGTTGGGAAGGGTCACTTTCAAAATTGTGCACATTCTACCTAGCCTGAGAAGGTTGACCCTGAGATTTCTATCTCCAAAACTTAAACTAAGAGATTTTCGTGGTGATTAAGGAAGGGATTAGAGAGAGAATTATATTGCATGTAATTAAACAAGTAGGATAAGGGATCCTTTTATAGGCTCCCAAAACATCCATATGAAGAACTATTCTCTAGTCATGATCTCTTGCATTTTCTCTCCTAAAATTAATCCAAAATTGCCACATAAGCTCCTAAAAATGTTTGATAAAAACTGAAATTAATCCAACTCATGATCTAATTATTCTCTTAATAATTCAGGCAGAAAACGTGTTGTTCGGTGAACTGAGAATTCTTCTTGGTTGACCGAACCATACGGTTTTATTCCAAGTTTGGATGACCGTGAGCTAGACGGTCGACCAAACATTCATCAGAAAAATTCTATGGAAAAATTTGGACGATCCGCGTCTTCCTACGGTCGACCGTTGCCCACAAAAATTTCTCCTGGCAAATTTTCTCGGACGACCGTGTCACATTCGGTCTACCAAAAATATCCCAAGATAGCTCATGGATATTTTCTTTCGTTTGGCCGTTCAAGCCCGGTTGACCGATCCCAATTGTCAAGGCACTCCATACAATTTTGGTCAACAAAATGCATTATCCGTTCCCCGTTCGGTTGACCGTTCCGAAGACACCTCGGTCGACCGAACCCTAAACGGTTCACCGTGCTGACTCCGATTTTGCCTTTGTCAAATTTTGGATTTATATCCAATTGTTTTTGGTCTTTTGGGTTTTTTTAGCAAATTCATATCTTATGTAATATATTATCCTACATAATATTAAATTATTACACCCCATAATAAATACACCTCATATGAATTTATCCATGATTCTAATTATGTCTATTCTCATGACATATTGATTTTATTGATTCACCACATGTGTCCCTAATCACATGAAACCTGACACATCTTATGAACTCAAAATTAAGCTTCTTGTTTCCCAGTTCTGTGGTGTGACCTATAGGAGGATCTAAGCTAAATTGGCAGGGATATTAAACACTTAATATCTCAAACTATAAACGGTATCTAGCTACACATTATAGTTACCCAATTAGCATAGACGTCTTTGTTCCACTTGAACTAAACACGATCCATTTAGTGATGTAAGTGCACCACTTGTGTCAATCCCTTGCATCATGATATTAAGAATATATACAAAGTAGAAATGTGTCACCTTTGTATTATATTCATTTATTGATCTCTTTAAGCTAGTTATAATATGTAACTTAACAGTGAATATCTCTTTAAGCTAATTATAAATATGTAACTTAACTCAATTAAGAGGGGCAATGATAATCGTTTGACTAGCTATCTTTTCCAGCACAAGTCATGTTCAACCAACTATTGCCTTTATCACTATACTCATTGATAGCTTTTGACAATAATCAAATTAAACACTTCTTGAGTCGAAATCACTCATCAAGCCAATCCACATGGTTCCTCTGACCCATGGACTCGAAATGTATTTTGCCTTTTGGCTTGGTATGCGGGTTTGATGAATGGATCAACTGTGTTGTTGTTTGTGTCCACCCATGATAAATTTATTTTGCCATTGTCGGTGGTTGAGTCGGCCGTAGTGATTTGACTCCAACTATGTTACCTCGTGGCTCCACATTCCAGAATGATGACATATCATTATTGCGACCTCCTACCGTCGGGATCACTTATGAAACTCGCATCCGAATAGCCCTCGGCTATCAGTTCTCTTTGTCCTCCATAAACAAGAAACTTATCTTTGGTCCGGTTCAGACACCTCAGAATATTCTTGACCGCAGTCCAATGCTCACGACCTGCGTTGGATTGGTGACGACTTGTCAGGCTTACAGCATACGAGACAACGGGTCTTGTGCAAGTCATGGCGTACATGATTGATCTTATAGCCGAAGCATAAGGAATAACTTTCATGTACAAGTCTTTACGTGATTCAGCACGTTGAGACTTCTTGAGTTGCACACCCATACTCATTGACACATTATCCATTTTGGAAATGTTTATCATGAACCTTCCAAGACCTTGTCAATGTATGTATGTTGACTTAGGCCAATGAGTCTACGGGATCTATCGCTATATATCGTGATGCCAAAGATGTATTGAGCCTCACCCATGTTTTCATTGAAAATTCAGATTTCAAGGAACTTCTCGTTTGCTCAAGCAAAACTATATGATTTCCCACGAGGAGTATGTCATCGACATATAAGATCAAGAACACTATGTGACTCCCACTAACCTTTAGTATATACAAGGCTCTTCCTTACTTTGGACGAAGTGAGTCTTTTTTGCTTCTTCGTCAAAGCGCTTGTTCCTGTAAGTTGATCGGCCACTAATCTAGAGGGGGTGAATAGATTATCTCGTAATTTTCTTAAACAATTGCACAATTAAAATAATAAGAGAAAGAATACAAACCACAAGATGACTCTAGTCCTCTCCTCAAGTTCTGATCGATCCTCCGATCCCTACTTGAAAATTCGCTATTATCTTCGTTCCGGGTTGAAGATAAGCCCTCTTACAATCGGAGCCTTGCGAACACCCTCGCCTTGCTCGGATCTCCTCTCACAACCCGAGAGGGTGCTTCCTCGAAGCTTTACAACACAATGGAAATTGAATGTGGTTGTTGAACTCTAACTTGAATGCACTCAATGATTGGAATTAAGCTTGGAATGAATTTAATAGAAGTATGAGAGTTGGTGGAGCTTTGATGGCTTGAAGATTGAGAGCAAAAGAGTAGGATTGATTTTGCAAGTGAGGTGGTGAATGTGTCTCTTAAGTGAAGCTTATATCCTTCAAAACAAATAGAGCCGTTATGGTAAGTTGGTAAGAATTGGACCAATAGAAAACAAGATGTGACTTAAGCTCGGGCAGAAATCAAGACATATTCGGTCGACCGTTATCCAAATGGTAGTCCAAAGAATTGGTCTGAATTAAGAACTCGGTGGACCGATTATAGGTCGGATAACCGTTCACCAACTTCCAGTAACTTTTTCCTAATATTGGCTAATTAAATTCGGTTAACCGAGAATACTTCGGTGCACCGTTCAAAATGGATAGTAAAGAATCGGTGTGACTTGGTGATCATGTTCGGTAGACCGTGGCAAGGTCGGTTGACCGATACATGTGCGGGTTTTCTGCTAACATTGAGTGGGAAATTGGTTTATCGATAACAGTCAAAATATTACGTGGAAAAATAGCTGTTATGTTTTGATTGACAACAAGACTTCGGTAATCCGAAGAGTTATCAGTAGACCGGTATGGATGTTTCAAAGGTTGTGGCTAAACGACAAAATATAAGTATGTTGGAGTTAGGTTGTGCCACGTGGGCCAATAAGATGAAGTCGTTTAGGCCAAAAGACACAAGTGATGTTCGAATGACCGATACCCCGTCGGTATACCGAATAGAGGGGTCTAGAGAAATTTCAAAGTTACTGGGATAGGGAAACGATTGACCGGATAGAGGTCGGTAAACCGACACAAGGATTCCAGGAAGATCAAGTGTTTACTGACTCTAAGGAGGCAGTTGGCCAGGTAAGGTTCGGTACACCGAAACAAGGATTCCAGGAGATCAAGTGTTTACCGACTCTAAGGAGACGGTTGACCGGGTAAGGTTCGGTACACCGAAACAAGGATTCCAGGAGATCAAGTGGTTACTGACTCATAGGGAACGGTTCACCGAGAGATACTCGGACATCCATTGGGAACATGTTCGGTAGACTGACAGGGAAATGGTCGACCGAGACAAACGAGTTTATCCTTTGTGTATGAAGTGTACATTTGATCCTATAACTCAAATAAATGGAAAATTACATATGATGTCCTTGAGCTTTGATTACAAGTCTTGAGCCTTGATCTTGAAGTTGATTAGTCCATTGGCTTGATCACCTACATTGTTAGGAATACACAATATCTACGCAATTTGACAATGTGATGTGTGATGTTGTAATTGAAGTTATGCATAATATTAGTTTGTTAATCATCAAAATTAAGATTAAAGGGCCAAAAAGCCAACAATCTCCCCATTTTTGATGATGACAAGCTATTGTCAAATTGTGTAAGTGCTCCCCCTATCAATATGCAAAAGATATGTTAACTCCCCCTTACTCAATGCACGAGTTTCATGTATTTGACTTAGGCATGTTGTATCTATTTGTTCTCCCCCTTTTGACATCCATCAAAAAGAATGTAATAATCAATGTTTGGGACAAAAAGACACAGAATATATAAACGAAATTGCATTTCTTAAAAGGGAAGATAAGGCATAAAGCCGATACAAAAACAAACACGCCAAAGCAAATGACAAATGAAACAGACACGACAAACAACAAGAAGCAAACAAGCAACAAAGATGGTCTAGTTGTCCATCTTGTTCATGTCTTGAAGAAGTTCCATAATTTCAATTTAGGAGTCGAGAAGTGCCTGACGAGAGTCTCCAACCACACGAATTTGATTGTTGATCTCGTTGAGAGAGTTCGACGTCGACAATTGAAAGGATTGGAAGTCAGTGGTGAGGTTTTGAATACCTTGATAGTTACGATTCACTAAATTCCAAACTTCATGGATCTCTTCGCAATTCTGGTCCAAGAGCTTCTCGTGACGATAGGCCCAAGCCGGTTGGTGCCATTGAGCATCAGTAACGGATGACCATTTGGGACGAGTGTATCTCCGTGGACCATGAGTCAAGCTAGGATCCCAATTTGATTCACCTTGGCATCCTATGGAGGAGGAGACCAATGTGGAGCTTCGGTGGAGACTTCATCATTCTCATTTTCAGAGGAATTATCTTCCGCTTCTTCTTCTTCTTCTTCTTCTTCTTCAAGTGCTTGCTTCCCCGAGCGCATCCGTTTGAGTGTATATTTGTCGATGACCGTCTTGGAGGATTTGAAAAGATCATGGTCAAATTGGATGTTGAATCGATCTATGACCAGCGAGATTAACATAGGAAAAGGGAGAAAGTTGCGCTTCTTACGGGAAATGTAGATCATATGCTTGATGATGAATAAGGGCCAAATAGTGGGAGTACCGGTAGAGAGGTTGAAAAGGCACTTCATCATTTGGTGGCCTAGTTCGTCGTTGTGCCCTTTGCGCACAAAAAGGTTGGTGGAAATGAAACGACAAAGAATACGGCCAACAACAGGAAGATGACGAATGTCAAGTTTGCCATCTTGTGGAACATCCGGTTGAGTCACCTCCATAAATTGACTCATAGAGCCACAAATGTCTTCCCAAGAGTGGTTGTAGATATCATCGCCGGATCTAGGAAGTCCGGTGATCTCCGAGAGAAGAGAGGCGGTGAGAGAGAATGAGATGGAATCGACTTGGGTGGTAAGCGCCGCTTGAGTGCCATCAAGAGCGGTAGTCTCCCGGAGATTGGCGTAGAATTGACAACAAGCTTCCACGGAGAAAGTGACCGAAAGGTTGTCATGAAAGAAAACGCCAAGGTGATCAACCGCGAGATAGGTGGAGAGACCAATCGACTCAAAATCTTTGATGATGATCTTCTGCTCGGAATTGGATTTGCAACACTAATAGTGTAGTAGTGCTCCTCCGCCTTAAGATTGTAGAAGATGCCTTTGTTGAAGGTGTGGGGATCTTAAGGGGCCCTCTAGTGTTCGAAATTAAACAAGATGCGGAATTAAAAACTAATTACGAACTAACAACTAATCATGCAAGGGTTATTCTAAGAGATAGAGAACTTGCAAACCAACGTTGAAGTCGATGCCCGATTTAACGAGGTTCGGCACCCTCTCCGGGTCCTAGTCCTCACTCACAAGCCTCGCTCGTCCCTCGAGCCTCGCTTGTGGTTTCCACTATCCGATCTCCGTTACCGGGCCGAGATCAACGCCTTTACAAACCCGAGCCTCGCGAACAACCTCGCCTCGCCCGTGTCTCCTCTCACAACCCGAGAGGGAGCTTCCTTGAAGCTATTACAACTCTTGTGATTTGGATGAAAGAATGGAATCACAACTCTTGCTAATGACACTCTAACTTTGAGCACACTTGGATTATGATATGGATCTAGGAATACAAGTGGTGAAGTTTTGGCTTGAGTGTATAGGATTCGAGCTTTGAAGGTTTGGGAAAGATAGCACAAGGATACTTGATGTTTGGAGAGTGTAGTGCTTGTGTTCTGCTTCTAATGAGGTCCTTATATAGGCTTCAAAGCTCTTAGAGTCGTTGGGGAGTGGGTGAGAAAGTTGACCCATGAAATGTGATGATGTGACAAAAGTTCGGGCAGAATTTGCACGCTCTTCGGTAGACCGTTAACCCAACGGATTACCGAAGATGGTCGTTTCGGTTTACCGAATTCTATTCGGTGAACCGCTCACTCAACTCCAGTAGCTCTCTAACTAGCAACCCTAATGTTTTTCGGTGTACCGAATATGATTCGGTTAACCGTTCCAAAATGGACAGTAAGTTTGGTAGGGTTCTGTTTATGCTAGGTTCGGTTGACCGTCTCTACGTCGGTATACCGAAGTAACGCGGGAAATGCGCTGACAAAGCGTGGGAGATTGGTTTACCAATAACGGTCAAGTTAAATAGCCGTTGGTCTCCTAAAGCAATATGATTCGGTTGACCGAATGAAGTTCGGTGTACCGAATATGGATAAGTCAATTTGGCTTTAGGTCAATATTTA
This sequence comes from Triglochin maritima, assembly GCA_963682175.1. Classification (NCBI taxonomy): domain Eukaryota; kingdom Viridiplantae; phylum Streptophyta; class Magnoliopsida; order Alismatales; family Juncaginaceae; genus Triglochin; species Triglochin maritima. The sequence continues at coordinate 8,344,129 of OY821793.1, read as the reverse complement.
AATACGACCGTTGGAGCAAAGTCCAAAACCGGTCCAGGCTAATTCGGTCTACCGAAGGCGGTTCGGTATACCGAGGTGGTTATTCCAGGGAACACCTAAAGGATTCTACACGGTTGACCGCAAGGTGTTCGGTGGACCGAACTCTACATGATTCGGTTTACCGAGTGGGGTTCGGTTAACCGTGGGGATACGGGACAGAATCCTAATGTGCTCAAGTTTACATTAATCCTTAGGACTCAAATTATACTACATTACATATTGGTCCAAAGCTTGATTACATGTCTTGAGTCTTTATCTTCTTGTCCCCAAGCTCCTTAGCTTGATTCTTCATCAACCTATTAAGAATATCGCAAGTACACGAATATATATGCAATGCATGTATTCATGTTTGCTTACTTTGATTGTCTAGGTTGATTGATTAAATATAGATTAAGATTAGATTACTTAATCATCAAAATTAAATAAAGATTAAGGCTAAAAAGCCAACAATCTCCCCCTTTTTGATGATGGCAAATCTATATCTTAATATTTTGAGTTCAATTGTATTTCTCCCCTTTCTATATGTTTTGTTTCTTAACATATATGTAATCTATGCATTTACAAGATTTCTCCCCCTAACAACATGCATAGTTTATTTAAAATTGAAGCTCATGTTAATTCTTCTCCCCCTTTGACATCAATCAAAAAGCAAACATTAAGCATTTGATGCAAAGGTAAAAGATATCTAATTCTCACCCTTAATTATATGATTTTGCAATTTTAGGCTCCCCCTATCAATTAGGCTAAATAGCAACAATGAGTATTAACAATTAAGTGCATTTCTATTCTCCCTCTTAGCCTATTTAACATCCATTTTACAATTTTACATTTATGATTATGGATGTGGTATAAGATATGCAATGAATAGGGTATAAGATATGCAATGAATTATATCATAAGATATGTCTATTAAGCTCTAAAATTTAGATAGAATCAATCAAAATTTATACCGTCGTGGCGCTTTGAATTGACTCAACCCGTATTCGGTGATGCAACCGGCTTTAAATTTTTCTTTTAAGCTCATCCGGTCACCACCGATTTCCTCCTTCAAGTACCTATAATCGAAGATTTTGGTACCCATTTTTGCTTGGGTCCAATCATGTTAGTTTTTGGAACCCAAACCATTTTGGTTTTAGGTGCCCAAATACTTGAGGAAGTTTTATTCACTACAAAATGCTTTCCATTCAAAGTAGTGTGAATAACATGGTTCTTAATGTTATTAGCATAAAAACCTATACCATGTTTATCTAGTGATTGTCTTTGACTACTTATAAACATGTCAAGCATTTTCTTACCGTTTGTGAATCTTTCAAGATCTCTTTGTAATCTAACATTTTTGGCAATTAGATCTTGAATATTTTGATCACATGATGAATTTGCATTTAGAGATGTAATTTTATCTACTAATTGAGTGTTCTCTAATGCAATCTTATCATGACTAGCAAGAATTTCAATCTTTTCATTCATAATAGATTTGATTTGAGATTGAAGCTCATTTATATTTTTCTTTGCTAGTTTATTTTTCTCACAAACTTTTTCAAAATTTTCAAGCAATTCGTTAAATTCATTTTGAAGTTCATTATAATCATTTGAATTGTTTGAACTATTTGAATTATAAGAAGAGGAGGAAGATACCTCACTTTCATCGTCTTTTCTTGCCATGAAGCACAATGAGGCGAATTCCTCTATTGAAGAAGATGATGAGGAGTCCCAAGTGGCTTTAAGTGCCTTCTTCTTCTTCTCCTTCTTTTTGCTCTTCTTCTTCTTCTTTTTCCTTTCTTTCTCTTCTTTGAGAAATTCCTTAAATTGATGTGTCACCAATTGTTCCTCGATATCACTATCTTCTTTGATCGAATTGGCGACGGCGTGTAGCCCCAAGGATTTCTTGACTCTCTTCTCATCGCGGTCTTTCATTTGTATCTCATATGTCATGAGACTTCCCATGAGTTCTTCAACCGACAATTTCGTTAGATCTTGCGCTTCTTCTATTGCGGTTGTCTTTTCTTCCCAATCGTCGTTGAGAGACCGGAGAATCTTCCTTGTCATTTCTCCCTTGCTAAAAATCTTTCCAAGAGCACTAAGGGAGTTAATAATTTCGGTGAGGCGAGTGTGCATCTCGCTTATGTTTTCACCGGGTAGCATATGAAACAATTCATATTTATGCATGAGTAGATTAATCCTAGTTTCTTTTAATCTAGTGGATCCCTCATGATGCATTTCTAATGTGTGCCAAATTTCATATGCACTTTCACACCCTCTCACTCGATTATATTCATTTTCATTTAAACCACAATATAACATATTCATAATGCGGGCATTAATTTCCGCCTCCTTAATTTTGGGTTTAGGTAATGAAATAATCTCATCATCATTTGGTGGGGTGTATGATTTTAAAATAAAAGTCCAAAATTTTAAATCATGAGATTGCAAATATATTTTCATCCTCTTTTTCCAATAATCATAATTTAGGCCATTAAAAAGAGGTGGTTTATTAGTTGATAAACCCTCACTATGATTAGATTGAGCCATGCTAATATTTCGATTAAGAAAATAAATTTAGCTAACAAGGCTCTGATACCAAATGTGGGGATCTTAAGGGGCCCTCTAGTGATCGTAATTAAACAAGATGCGGAATTAAAAACTAATTACGAACTAACAACTAATCATGCAAGGGTTATTCTAAGAGATAGAGAACTTGCAAACCAACGTTGAAGTCGACGCCCGATTTAACGAGGTTCAGCACCCTCTCCGGGTCCTAGTCCTCACTCACAAGCCTCGCTTGTCCCTCGAGCCTCGCTTGTGGTTTCCACTATCCGATCTTCGTTACCGGGCCGAGATTAACGCCTTTACAAACCCGAGCCTCGCGAACAACCTCGCCTCGCCCGTGTCTCCTCTCACAACCCGAGAGGGAGCTTCCTTGAAGCTATTACAACTCTTGTGATTTGGATGAAAGAATGGAATCACAACTCTTGCTAATGACACTCTAACTTTGAGCACACTTGGATTATGATATGGATCTAGGAATACAAGTGGTGAAGTTTTGGCTTGAGTGTATAGGATTCGAGCTTTGAAGGTTTGGGAAAGATAGCACAAGGATACTTGATGTTTGGAGAGTGTAGTGCTTGTGTTGTGCTTCTAATGAGGTCCTTATATAGGCTTCAAAGCTCTTAGAGTCGTTGGGGAGTGGGTGAGAAAGTTGACCCATGAAATGTGATGATGTGACAAAAGTTCGGGCAGAATTTGCATGCTCTTCGGTAGACCGTTAACCCAACGGATTACCGAAGATGGTCGTTTCGGTTTACCGAATTCTATTCGGTGAACCGCTCACTCAACTCCAGTAGCTCTCTAACTAGCAACCCTATTGTTTTTCGGTGTACCGAATATGATTCGGTTAACCGTTCCAAAATGGACAGTAAGTTTGGTAGGGTTCTGTTTATGCTAGGTTCGGTTGACCGTCTCTACTTCGGTATACCGAAGTAACGCGGGAAATGCGCTGACAAAGCGTGGGAGATTGGTTTACCAATAACGGTCAAGTTAAATAGCCGTTGGTCTCCTAAAGCAATATGATTCGGTTGACCGAATGAAGTTCGGTGTACCGAATATGGATAAGTCAATTTGGCTTTAGGTCAATATTTAAATACGACCGTTGGAGCAAAGTCCAAAACCGGTCCAGGCTAATTCGGTCAACCGAAGGCGGTTCGGTATACCGAGGTGGTTATTCCAGGGAACACCTAAAGGATTCTACACGGTTGACCGCAAGGTGTTCGGTGGACCGAACTCTACATGATTCGGTTTACCGAGTGGGGTTCGGTTAACCGTGGGGATACGGGACAGAATCCTAATGTGCTCAAGTTTACATTAATCCTTAGGACTCAAATTATACTACATTACATATTGGTCCAAAGCTTGATTACATGTCTTGAGTCTTTATCTTCTTGTCCCCAAGCTCCTTAGCTTGATTCTTCATCAACCTATTAAGAATATCGCAAGTACACGAATATATATGCAATGCATGTATTCATGTTTGCTTACTTTGATTGTCTAGGTTGATTGATTAAATATAGATTAAGATTAGATTACTTAATCATCAAAATTAAATAAAGATTAAGGCTAAAAAGCCAACAATCTCCCCCTTTTTGATGATGGCAAATCTATATCTTAATATTTTGAGTTCAATTGTATTTCTCCCCTTTCTATATGTTTTGTTTCTTAACATATATGTAATCTATGCATTTACAAGATTTCTCCCCCTAACAACATGCATAGTTTATTTAAAATTGAAGCTCATGTTAATTCTTCTCCCCCTTTGACATCAATCAAAAAGCAAACATTAAGCATTTGATGCAAAGGTAAAAGATATCTAATTCTCACCCTTAATTATATGATTTTGCAATTTTAGGCTCCCCCTATCAATTAGGCTAAATAGCAACAATGAGTATTAACAATTAAGTGCATTTCTATTCTCCCTCTTAGCCTATTTAACATCCATTTTACAATTTTACATTTATGATTATGGATGTGGTATAAGATATGCAATGAATAGGGTATAAGATATGCAATGAATTATATCATAAGATATGTCTATTAAGCTCTAAAATTTAGATAGAATCAATCAAAATTTATACCGTCGTGGCGCTTTGAATTGACTCAACCCGTATTCGGTGATGCAACCGGCTTTAAAATTTTCTTTTAAGCTCATCCGGTCACCACCGATTTCCTCCTTCAAGTACCTATAATCGAAGATTTTGGTACCCATTTTTGCTTGGGTCCAATCATGTTAGTTTTTGGAACCCAAACCATTTTGGTTTTAGGTGCCCAAATACTTGAGGAAGTTTTATTCACTACAAAATGCTTTCCATTCAAAGTAGTGTGAATAACATGGTTCTTAATGTTATTAGCATAAAAACCTATACCATGTTTATCTAGTGATTGTCTTTGACTACTTATAAACATGTCAAGCATTTTCTTACCGTTTGTGAATCTTTCAAGATCTCTTTGTAATCTAACATTTTTGGCAATTAGATCTTGAATATTTTGATCACATGATGAATTTGCATTTAGAGATGTAATTTTATCTACTAATTGAGTGTTCTCTAATGCAATCTTATCATGACTAGCAAGAATTTCAATCTTTTCATTCATAATAGATTTGATTTGAGATTGAAGCTCATTTATATTTTTCTTTGCTAGTTTATTTTTCTCACAAACTTTTTCAAAATTTTCAAGCAATTCGTTAAATTCATTTTGAAGTTCATTATAATCATTTGAATTGTTTGAACTATTTGAATTATAAGAAGAGGAGGAAGATACCTCACTTTCATCGTCTTTTCTTGCCATGAAGCACAATGAGGCGAATTCCTCTATTGAAGAAGATGATGAGGAGTCCCAAGTGGCTTTAAGTGCCTTCTTCTTCTTCTCCTTCTTTTTGCTCTTCTTCTTCTTCTTTTTCCTTTCTTTCTCTTCTTTGAGAAATTCCTTAAATTGATGTGTCACCAATTGTTCCTCGATATCACTATCTTCTTTGATCGAATTGGCGACGGCGTGTAGCCCCAAGGATTTCTTGACTCTCTTCTCATCGCGGTCTTTCATTTGTATCTCATATGTCATGAGACTTCCCATGAGTTCTTCAACCGACAATTTCGTTAGATCTTGCGCTTCTTCTATTGCGGTTGTCTTTTCTTCCCAATCGTCGTTGAGAGACCGGAGAATCTTCCTTGTCATTTCTCCCTTGCTAAAAATCTTTCCAAGAGCACTAAGGGAGTTAATAATTTCGGTGAGGCGAGTGTGCATCTCGCTTATGTTTTCACCGGGTAGCATATGAAACAATTCATATTTATGCATGAGTAGATTAATCCTAGTTTCTTTTAATCTAGTGGATCCCTCATGATGCATTTCTAATGTGTGCCAAATTTCATATGCACTTTCACACCCTCTCACTCGATTATATTCATTTTCATTTAAACCACAATATAACATATTCATAATGCGGGCATTAATTTCCGCCTCCTTAATTTTGGGTTTAGGTAATGAAATAATCTCATCATCATTTGGTGGGGTGTATGATTTTAAAATAAAAGTCCAAAATTTTAAATCATGAGATTGCAAATATATTTTCATCCTCTTTTTCCAATAATCATAATTTAGGCCATTAAAAAGAGGTGGTTTATTAGTTGATAAACCCTCACTATGATTAGATTGAGCCATGCTAATATTTCGATTAAGAAAATAAATTTAGCTAACAAGGCTCTGATACCAAATGTGGGGATCTTAAGGGGCCCTCTAGTGATCGTAATTAAACAAGATGCGGAATTAAAAACTAATTACGAACTAACAACTAATCATGCAAGGGTTATTCTAAGAGATAGAGAACTTGCAAACCAACGTTGAAGTCGACGCCCGATTTAACGAGGTTCAGCACCCTCTCCGGGTCCTAGTCCTCACTCACAAGCCTCGCTTGTCCCTCGAGCCTCGCTTGTGGTTTCCACTATCCGATCTTCGTTACCGGGCCGAGATCAACGCCTTTACAAACCCGAGCCTCGCGAACAACCTCGCCTCGCCCGTGTCTCCTCTCACAACCCGAGAGGGAGCTTCCTTGAAGCTATTACAACTCTTGTGATTTGGATGAAAGAATGGAATCACAACTCTTGCTAATGACACTCTAACTTTGAGCACACTTGGATTATGATATGGATCTAGGAATACAAGTGGTGAAGTTTTGGCTTGAGTGTATAGGATTCGAGCTTTGAAGGTTTGGGAAAGATAGCACAAGGATACTTGATGTTTGGAGAGTGTAGTGCTTGTGTTGTGCTTCTAATGAGGTCCTTATATAGGCTTCAAAGCTCTTAGAGTCGTTGGGGAGTGGGTGAGAAAGTTGACCCATGAAATGTGATGATGTGACAAAAGTTCGGGCAGAATTTGCATGCTCTTCGGTAGACCGTTAACCCAACGGATTACCGAAGATGGTCGTTTCGGTTTACCGAATTCTATTCGGTGAACCGCTCACTCAACTCCAGTAGCTCTCTAACTAGCAACCCTATTGTTTTTCGGTGTACCGAATATGATTCGGTTAACCGTTCCAAAATGGACAGTAAGTTTGGTAGGGTTCTGTTTATGCTAGGTTCGGTTGACCGTCTCTACTTCGGTATACCGAAGTAACGCGGGAAATGCGCTGACAAAGCGTGGGAGATTGGTTTACCAATAACGGTCAAGTTAAATAGCCGTTGGTCTCCTAAAGCAATATGATTCGGTTGACCGAATGAAGTTCGGTGTACCGAATATGGATAAGTCAATTTGGCTTTAGGTCAATATTTAAATACGACCGTTGGAGCAAAGTCCAAAACCGGTCCAGGCTAATTCGGTCTACCGAAGGCGGTTCGGTATACCGAGGTGGTTATTCCAGGGAACACCTAAAGGATTCTACACGGTTGACCGCAAGGTGTTCGGTGGACCGAACTCTACATGATTTGGTTTACCGAGTGGGGTTCGGTTAACCGTGGGGATACGGGACAGAATCCTAATGTGCTCAAGTTTACATTAATCCTTAGGACTCAAATTATACTACATTACATATTGGTCCAAAGCTTGATTACATGTCTTGAGTCTTTATCTTCTTGTCCCCAAGCTCCTTAGCTTGATTCTTCATCAACCTATTAAGAATATCGCAAGTACACGAATATATATGCAATGCATGTATTCATGTTTGCTTACTTTGATTGTCTAGGTTGATTGATTAAATATAGATTAAGATTAGATTACTTAATCATCAAAATTAAATAAAGATTAAGGCTAAAAAGCCAACAGAAGGGCCAAAGATATTTGTCGACGGGTTCGTTCGCCGGATTTGTTGAAGAAGAAGGTATGTTGGGGTTGAGTCTTGTCTTCTTTGCCGGAGGAACGGGTTTCTTTCCTCTCCTAGTTGTTGGTTTCTTTGGTGTTTCCACCGTCTTCTTGGAAGAACAAATTTTTCTTGGACCCATGAAAAAGAATGGAGGAAGTGTTGAAAGGTTTGTGAAGTGAGAAAGGGGAGGAAGCAAAAGTGTGCTTTGGGGATGATAGAAATGGAAGAGGGGATCCAAAGATATAGAAGGTGGGAGAGAATGAGGGTTTTAAAACATAAAAAACCGTGTCCAACGGTCATTCATTATTGTCATTCATCTTGTTCAGATTTTGTGGGTATATCCGCTGAAAACCCTCAGGAGACAACACTCCTCCTCCTTGGCGACAAGGAGGTTTAATGGCTTGTTGCACGTACTAAGTGCAACCGTGATTCCTACGAAAGTGAGTTAGGATTTCTTGTTTTTCGTATGCTTTTCTCTTTCTTTGTTTTGCTCGGGACTAGCAAAAGTTAGGTGTGGGGGTATTTGATTGACATCATTTCATGCTTATATTTGTATCTTATATCCATTATCTTTCACCTAAACAATGCTACGTGACGAGTTTTATGTTTGAATTTCAGAAATAAATAGGTTTGAAGAGTTGAAGCATAAAAGGACCCAAAAGCAGGGAAAAAGACTGAATCGACATATTTACTACCAAGGAATATCCACATTTTTAAGAAATTTTTTTGGATGTGGATTATCATTCTATTCTTCTAATGTGCATAATTATTTCCGGTAAGCAAAGGGGGTCTAGTGGTAGTTAGTCACTCTCTAAGTTGATTAGTGTTACTCTCCATGGCTAAATGGATTAGATGAGTAAACTTATGCTCTGATACCAAATGTAAGTTGATCGGTCACTAATCTAGAGGGGGTGCATAGTAATTTTCTTAAACAATTGCACAATTAAAAGAATAAGAGAGAGAATACAAACCACAAGATGACTCCGGAGATTTATAGAGGTTCGATCACACCACCGTAATCTAGTCCTCTCCTCAAGTTCTGATCGATCCTCCGATCCCTACTTGAGAATTCACTATTATCTTCGTTTAGAGCCGAAGATAAACCCTCTTACAATCAGAGCCTTGGGAACACCCTCGCCTTGCTCAGATCTCCTCTCACAACGCGAGAGGGTGCTTCCTCGAAGCTTTACAACACAATGGAAATTTAATGTGGTTGTTGAACTCTAACTTGAATTAATGCACTCAAGGATTGGAATTAAGCTTGGAGTGAATTTAATGGAAGTATGAGAGTTGGTGGAGCTTTGAAGGCTTGAAGATTGAGAGCACAAGAGTAAGATTGATTTTTGGCAAGTGAGGTAGTGAATGTGTCTCTTAAGTGAAGCTTATATAGCCTTCAAAACAAATAGAGCCGTTATGGTAAGTTGGTGAGAATTGGACCAATAGAAAACAAGATGTGACTTAAGCTCAGGAAGAAATTGAGACATATTCGGTCGACCGTTATCCAAAAGGTAGTCCGAAGAATTGGTCTGAATTAAGAACTCGGTTGACCGATTATAGGTTGGATAACCGTTCACCAACTTCCAGTAACTTTTTCCTAATATTGGCTAATTAAATTCGGTTGACCGAGAACACTTCGGTGCACCGTTCAAAATGGACAGTAAAGAATTGGTGTGACTTGGTGATCATGTTCGGTAGACCGTGGCAAGGTCGGTTGACCGATACATGTGCGGGTTTTCTGCTGACATTGAGTGGGAAATTGGTTTATCGATAACGGTCGAAATATTACGTGGAAAAATAGCCGTTATGTTTTGGTTGACAACAAGACTTCGGTAATCCGAAGAGTTATCGGTAGACCGGTATGGATGTTTCAAAGGTTGTGGCTAAATGACAAAATATAAGTATGTTGGAGTTAGTTTGTGCCACGTGGGCCAATAAGATGAAGTCGTTTAGGCCAAAAGACACAAGTGATGTTCGAATGACCGATACCCCGTCGGTATACCGAATAGAGGGGTCCAGAGAAATTTCGAAGTTACTGGGGATAGGGAAATGATTGACCAGATAGAGGTCGGTAAACCGACACAAGGATTCCAGGAAGATCAAGTGTTTACTGACTCTAAGGAGGTAGTTGACCGGGTAAAGTTCGGTACACCGAAACAAGGATTCCAGGAGATCAATTGTTTACTGACTATAAGGAGACGGTTGACCGGGTAAGGTTCGGTACACCGAAACAGGGATTCCAGGAGATCAAGTGGTTACTGACTCATAGGGAACAATTCACCGAGAGACACTTGGACATCCGTTGGGAACGGTTCGGTAGACTGATAGGGAAACAGTCGACCGAGACAGACGAGTTTATCCTTTGTGCATCAAGTGTACATTTGATCCTATAACTCAAATAAATGGAAAATTACATATGAAGTCCTTGAGCTTTGATTACAAGTTTTGAGCCTTGATCTTGAAGTTGATTAGTCCCTTGGTTTGATCACAGACATTGTTAGGAATACACAATATCTATGCAATTTGACAACATGATGTGTGTGATGTTGTAATTGAAGTTATGCATAATATTAGTTTGTTAATCATCAAAATTAAGATTAAAGGGACAAAAAGCCAACAATTCCAACTCCTTGATGTTTGCTTCAATCCATAAATGGATCTTTGAAGCTTGCATACTTTCTCGCTATTCTTTGGATCTTCAAAACGTTGAGGTTGTACCATGTACACATCCTCGTCCAAGTTCCCATTAAGGAACTCCATTTTGACATACATTTGCCATATCTCATAATCATGAAATACGGCAATAGCGAGCATAATCCGAATAGACTTGAACATGGCAGCCGGTGAAATAGTTTATCATAGTCAATTCCTTGAACTTGAGTAAAACCTTTTGCTACAAGCCTCGCTTTGTAGGTTGTCAAGTTCCCATCCATGTCTATCTGCCTCTTGAAAACCCATTTATTTTGAATGACTTTCTTCCCTTGAGGAAGGTCAACCAAGTTCCACACTTGATTATCATACATGGATTCTATTTTAGATTCCATGACTTTAAATTGTAGTTTGGGGTCCCTCTTTCCGTTGCTTCTTGAAAGGTCGAGGGATCATCGATATCTAGTACCATGATCTCATGAAGTTCCAAATACATTTCAGGTTTCTTCCTTTCCCTCATTGACCTTCTAAGTTCTTTTGGTTCTACGTGCACTTTTCGAACCTCTTCCACAATTTCTTGCAGAATTGGTTCGTGTTCGATTCTCGAATGTACACGAGGTGGGGATGATTGAGTTTCTTTCAGAATTGCTTGCGAGGGTCTCTCACTCATGCTCCCACTAACCAAAGGAACCTCAATTGGGCCTTCATGATCTTGAATGTCATCATTCATATCATGATCTTGTAGAATGTCTTGAGTTTCCTCAAGCACAATTCTACTCCCACTACTTTTAATTATTTCCAGAAATTCTTTTTCTAGGAACACGACATCCCTCTCTACAATCACTCGATCGGAGGTTAGATGCCAAAAGTAGTATGCTATTGTCTCACTAGGATAACCTATAAAGAAGTACTTATCCGCTTTTGGTTGAAGTTTTGTCAACATCAATCTCTTGACGTAGGCCTCACAACCCCAAATCTTGAGAAAATTGAGCTTAGGTGTTCTACCACTCCACAACTCATAAGGCATTTTCTCTACGGATTTGGATGGAACATTATTTAGTGTGTAAGCTGCAACTTCTAGTGCAAAACTCCAAAAGTAAAGCATCGATTCAGCTTGACTCATCATTGATCGAACCATGTCAAGTAATGTCCTATTCCTCCTTTCAGATACCCCATTCTACTGAGGTGTACCGGGAGGGGTGAGTTGTGGCACAATACCACACTCCTTTAGGAATGAGTCAAATTCGGTACTACTCACCTCCACCATCCGTTCGTAGAGACTTGATTTTCTTCTTGAGTTTGTTGTCCACTTCATTCTTGAATTCTTTGAACTTGTCAAAGGATTCACTTTTGTTTCTCATTAGATAAATAAAGCCATAATGACTATAGTCATTCGTGAACGTAATGAAGTACCTAAAACCGTCTCTTGCACTAGTACTCATCGGACCACATACATCAGAATGTATCAAATCCATCAAGTCATTTGCTCTCGGATCTTTCTTCTTGAAAGGCCTCTTGGTCATTTTGCCCATTAGGCAAGGTTCGCACGTCTCCAATGATTTAAAATCAAGTTGACCAAGAAGGTTAGCTTCTTGCAATTTCTTGATGCGTTTTTCATTTATGTGACCAAGACGATAGTGCCACAAGAGTGTATCATTCACGTGAGTAGTTTTAAGCATTTTGTTATTGATGTTTAAGATTTGTCTACTTTTCAATTCAAGCAAATAAAGACCATTCCTCACGAATGCATTTGCATAGAAAATACCATTCTTCGATATAGACAAACAAGAATTTAAAATATTTATATTAAAATTATCCATATCCAAACATGATACAGAAATAATATTCTTGCTAATCGAAGGCACATAATAAATGTTCTTTAAACATAAATTTAAACCACTAGACAATTGAAGCTCCATAGAACCTTGTGCAATCGCAGCAACGCTTGCACCATTTCCGACCATCAAGATCATCTCATTCTTCACTAGTTCCTTCCTATCCTTTAGTAGTTGCACATTTGAAATTATGTGAGCACAAGATCTGGTATCAATTACCCAATCATGGACAGAGGTGGCTAAATTTATATCATAATAAATATGCCATTGGCCTTTTTGGGGTGTTTACGCTGAATCATTCCATTGTCGAGGTCTTCCTTGTACTTGGGGCAATTTGGCCGGATGTGTCCATTTTCACCACAGTGAAAGTACTCTGTATTGGCAGTCGGAGATTTTGAAGAATTCCCCTTCGAGGCACTCCCATGAGTACCTCATACCCTCTTTCTCTTGATTGGCGTCTTTTTGGTGAATTTGCCTTTACCTTTGGTGATCTTTTTGATCCTCTCATAGACGGCTAGGACGTGCTTGTCCCGACCCTTGCCCATGTCAACCTTAGCCATTTTGAGAGCATTGTGAAGTTCCTCAAGACTCACGCCTTTCTCATGCACATGATAGTGCATAATGAAGTCCTTATAGGATGGGGCTAGAGAGGCAAGAATCAAATCTTCCGCAATGTCGTCGGGCATCAGGGAAGAGAGCTTCGACAACTTCTCAAGGTATATTTGCATCGTGACAAAATACATAGATACCGATGTTCCCTCTGCCATGTGGTACCTTGTGAGTGCGATGGTGGTCTTATAACGCTCTTTTCTATCAATATCCATGAACATCTTTGTTAAAGCTTCCATGGTCTTCTTGGGTTATGAATCCAAGTATTTCATTTGAAGGGAGTCACCCATGGTGTCCAACATTAGACCGTGAACCTGGTTCTCTTGGTCTTCCCACTTGGTTTTTTTCTCTCTCTCGTTATCGGTTGCCTTCTCATTTAATTTTGGGATTTCACCATCCAAAATATCAGATAGTTTCTCAAACTTCAACCCGATATTGAGCTTGAGTTGCAAGCTTATGAAGTTTGAACCATCATTTGCCAAAGGATATTTTTCAATCATAGATCACACAATAGGTTGAATATTCAATATTTCTACAAAAATAAATTATATGAGATTTAATGTCAATTTTATGTTTAAAAATCAATGTCGTAAATAAATATTTGTCCATAAATGCAACAATTCAAGATCCTATCAATTATAATATAAACTAGTTAAGGGCTATCAGATATATTATAAAATCAAGGTAAGATTTTTTTATCATAACCATTTTGAAATATCGCAACATTTGCATTTTCAAACTCTTATGACTCTTGTCGTTTTAATTAAGAGGGAATTTGACCAATCCTCGTAAGAAAAACTCTCTTTCTCAAAACCGAGCTTGGGCTCCGGGTCCTGTTAAGAAAACTTATTTCATTTGATACGAGATACGTTTATCCATTGTATTCACAAACAAATATACTCGGTGTCCACTGAGGGTGAATCACACCTCGTACATCTATTCATGGCACATCAATAGACAACCTTAGACCTCCCACTATTCCCAAAGATGGAGGAAGATATGTCTCGCTAAGGGCGAGGAGAATATCCCTAAATCAATGGCTGTTACAGGATGAAATAAGAAAGAAAAATACTCTTAATTTTTTGGTTGGACTATTTAAACATTTATTTGTGATTTTAAAATTTAGGTGATCATGCATATTTATCATCTATACACATCCTAGCATTCATTCATACAATCACATACATGTCAAGCACATAAACATAAATACATCCATTCACACACATTGGTGTGAGTTTATATGTTCCCGCGTCCTGACTTTTGCGCCTTCTCCGCGACTTCCTGTTGCACCATGGATGTTGATATTGCAAAAATATAAACATGCATCTCACAATTTTGAAAATTGTCTTGTGCAAGTCCTATGTAAAAAACCTCTCATATGCATGCATATACATAGAAATACAAATTTGGCTTTTACACATACATAAGCCCCTATGATTGAATAATAATAACGTACACATTCATTCATTCATTCACACATGGCTTTGTCGGAACATATAAACTCACATATCCCTGCAAAAGAGAACTCGAGAAACGCATGTACATATACTATAAATTACTCGATTTAGTTTATCATTCATCTCTAAATCAAACAATTCTAAAACCATTTGAAATCCTTTAAAATGATTTTACACATCCATAGTTCAAAATACAAAACATTTGAACCACTGTTCATCCAATTTCCAAAATAAAAATGTAAGGAAAGATAAACATATGCCTTTCTTGTTTTGTCGGTTCCTTATTAAATAATCATTTAATTAAAAAGAAAATTTTATATATTACACATAAGTCTAAAATTTAATTCTAACATTCACATGATGTGTTTCAAAATATTTAAAATTATCGAAAGAATCAATTAGAATTACATCAACAAAACTATCAGAAAACTTGAAAAAGATATCAAACATGAATTGTTTCGATTGTAGATGGTAAATTAAAATAAACTATGTAGTCTAGTAATTGAAAATATGAACTAAATGCTCTGATACCACTATAGGATTTCATGTCCCTATGTATGTGTATATTTTAAATTTTTTAATACATCCATACAAGATTGATTTCATATTTTCATTGATTTTACGTACATGTATATGTTCATTCTAATATCATGCATTCCGACATATATTAAAATAAATAAAGAAGAGAGGATCATACCCAAAGCTTCTCTAAAACCTTTCAGAAGATCCGGTGATCCATTGCTCGTCAAATCACCTGCCTATTCGTGTCCAACTGTTCACCAAACTCTAAACAAGATTAGAGATAAAGGAGCTAGCCAATCAATCTCTAATTAAGCTTAGAATCTAGCTAATAACCCCTCTTTAAGCTCCTGAGATTTCTATCTCCAAAACTTAAAACTATTAAGAGATTTTTGTGGTGATTATGGAAGGGATTAGAGAGAGAATTATATTGAAGTGAAGCAGAGGGGAGTTGTGAAACATGAGAGGAGAGAGAAAGAGTGGCGAAATATGGGAAAACTAGGTGTTTCTAGGGTTTTCGACTTTTCTCCACCAAATCTCTTGGTTTTGTGCACCAAAATGGATTCCAAGCTTGGTTCTACCCATGGTTTTGTAGAAGATGGAGGTTGTGGCACGTTAAAGGGTCTCCATCCACCACCATTGCAAGTTTCATCCTCATCTCTTGGAGATGAAGGAGATGATGGTTCCGCACCACCTCTAGGGAGTGTTCTTGCTCCCCCAAGGAAGCGGAGTGAATTATTCAAGGCTAGAAATAGGGTTTCCATAGCCCTAGAGTATGTCCCTCCGGCTTAGAAGGGAGGAGATAAGATGGCTATTTGTTCCAAGCAAGAGGTAGTTGAGGCGTTGAAGAGATGGGACAAGGTTCTTGTTGGTTATTTCATTGCAGTTAGACCACACTTGCCTACAGTTGAGAAACACCTCCACAAGATGTGGGGCTTGGCTGGAGCATTGGAGGTCATTAAGAGGAGCCAAGGCCTCCTCCTTTTTCGGTTCTCCGTTGCTGAAGACAGAAAACGTGTGCTTGAAGGAGGTCCATGTTTCATTCGTGGCTGCCCCGTTGTGGTTCTAGAATGAGCTCCTGAAGTGGCTTTGCAAAGGGTAAACATCACCACGGTTCCCATTTGGATTTGTCTTCCGGAGCTAGACCTTCGATTTTGGTCTCAAAAAATGTTGAGCAACATTGTGAGTGTTCTTGGGAGGCCATTATACATGGATGAGCAAACCACATCGGGGAGGAGACTTGCCTATGCTAAGGTGTGCGTGGAAGTGGCTTCTGATTTCAGTTACCCAAGTTGGGTGGAGGTGCAAATAGAAGTGGCTGGCATACATAGAGTAAATGTGGAGTATGAATGGAGGCCCGGGTATTGCACGGATTGTAGCGAGTTTGGTCATGACTTGCAGCATTGCAAGCTGAGAAGAGGGGCCATAAACAAGGTTAGTGAGACTCAGAAAGGAAAGGAGGAGAGGTGGGTCGTTGTTAATAGGAGAAATGCTGGAAATGGCAATGGGAAGGAAGGGAATTCAAAGGTGCCTAGTCGTGGCACTCAAAACTCTTTGGAGGAGTTTGCAGCTAGAGGTCAAGAGGAGAAAGGGAAGGTGGAGGGGATGATGACGTGGAAGGAAGGAGTGAGGATGTGGAAGTGGGAGCAAGTCATGAAGTGCCACGTGGAGTGGTAGGTGAGGGTGCACAAGTGGAGGGAAAGTGCAACAACATGAAAGGTGTGTGTTTCTCTCTTGAGAGAGGGAGCAAATTGATGCAAGTAGCATGTGGGGAGGACCAGCTTTGCTTTGGGGTTAAGATGGGAGACATGTTGGATGAGATGCAAACGGATTCCCTGTTGGGTGCACAAGAGAGTGAGCCTATTGGTGGACAAGAACAACAAAGGGAAGTGGGAGTGGAAAGTGTTTGTTCTATTACGGGAAGAGCCAATGGGAAGAGACTTGAGTGCTCTAGGTTTGAATGGGCAAATGAGGAGGCTCCTATTTTGATTGCAAAAGAGAGGGAGCTGGACCACTTGACTCCTCTTGCGGGAAAATTTTCAGATAGCACCTCACTTACAGTAAAGAAGACGAGGGAGGAGCAAGAGGAACTTTTGCAAGCAAGTCCCGCACGAATTGAGAGGGAGATTGACACTTATCCTACTCTTAGGGAACAAATTTCAGAAAGCAAGAAGAGGAGCGAAAACAAAGAGGGCATTTTGCAAGAGAGGTCCTCATGAATTATGGTTCAAGAAGAGGTGCTCTCCTTGGGAGAGGCAACTCAAGAAGACAATACTAGGAGCACTATAGGGGCCGAACATGCTACACAAGAGAAGGTGAAGGCAAACTTAGTCACAAGTGACCATGGAAATGGGGGTCACGAAAATTCAGGCATGCAAGAAAGCAAGAGGACCAGCCCACAAAGTGAAACTCGTGTGAGTGGGCTAGCTTCTTTGGTAAATGAGGAGGTGGGGTGGAATTCACCAACACGAGTAGCAAAGAGTAAAGATTTCACAAGCCTCATGTCACACACGAGTGGAGGAAGGTACGACATTCTCGGAAACAAGGATCTTGTGGAGGAGGGGGAAGAAGAGAAAGAGGATGTGGGAGTTGTACAACAGGGTTTAAGGAAAGTGGTCTCGCTACCACCCACACTTAGGCGATCCGAGAGGAAGATTAACAACAATCTCTCTCATGGAGGTCATGGGGGTCACCCCGCACCTTAAACCCATGAATGTACTAATGTGGAATGTGCGCGGAGCAAATGGACCCAGCCGTGCACTCATGATTAGGGGTCGAATAAAGGAGACAAATCCGGATGTGGTATGTCTTATGGAACACAAGGTAAAACACAAGAAGATGGAACGTTTAAAACGAGCGATTTGGCCTCATGCATGGATTGCAAATACCTTGATCGTGGACTCAGGATGAGTGTTGGTGTTGTGGAATGACCACATTATTGATCTTCAAGTTACTTTCAAAACAGCACAACTACTCCACTTCAAGGGTTGCCACAAGATGGATGGGACAACATTTGATATCACGACAGTGTATGGTGACAATGGGCATGTGGATAGGAGAGTTTTGTGGAGCGATCTTCATCTTCTGGCTCCGGAGACTTCGAGGACGTGGATCGTAGGAGGTGACTTTCATTGTATTCGTTATGCTAGTGAGAAGCAGGGTGGTGCTGCTGGAAATGAGATAGCGATGAAGGACTTTAATGAGTGTATTGATGCACTTCAGCTACTTGAGGTGCCCTCTACGGGAGGGGATTTCACGTGGTCAAATTCCTCTGCAGGAAGTGCGTGTATTGAGATAAGGATTGACCGTATACGTATGAACAATGCGTGGCTCGAGATGTTTCCGAAATCATACTACGTCATTGGTGATAAAGATCTTAGTGACCATGCCATGCTAGTAATGAGGACGGAGGAAAATGAAAGACGGAAAAAGAAAATGTTTCGGTTTGAAAACCATTGGACGGAGCATGTGGAGTTCCAAGCCGTAGTGGATCAAGCTTGGTCTACTTTTGTGATCGGCACGCCTATGTTTCGTGTTGCTGAAAAGCTGAAAGAAGTAAAGAAGGCACTTATAGTTTGGAGTGGAAGAACCTTCGGGACATTACAAACAAAGTGGGTGACGCCCGGATTGCCCTTGCGGAGGTGAGAAAGCAAAGGCAAAACCTACCACATGACCAAGCTCTAGCCGCTGCTTT
Organism: Triglochin maritima; assembly: GCA_963682175.1. Lineage (NCBI taxonomy): Eukaryota > Viridiplantae > Streptophyta > Magnoliopsida > Alismatales > Juncaginaceae > Triglochin > Triglochin maritima. Next base: position 8,325,493 of record OY821793.1, on the reverse strand, counting down.
AGGGACAGCCAAGGGGGATCTTGAGCGTGCCCTTGCTCGGGAGGAGTCCCTTATTCGTCAAAAATGAAGGGTGAAGTGGCTGAAAGAGGGGGGTCAAAATACTAGGTATTTCCAAGCGCAACTCGTAGTGAGGAGAGCCACCAATCAAGTGAGGAGAGTATATGAGGAAACGCATATCGTGGAGGAGGAAGGCGAAATTCGGGACGCCTTTCAGTGTTTTTATGCTAACCTATTTGCTAATGATTTTCAGGTACAACCTCTTGATCCTTCCCTCCGTTTCCCACAGCTCCTGCCGGAGGAAGGGAGAAACCTCACTCGAAAGCTGGATTTAAAAGAAATTGAAGAGGTGGTGTTACATGCAAATGTGGACAAGGCACTGGGCCCCGATGGCTTCAATGCAAAATTCTTCAAGACCGCGTGGGACACCATCAAAGGAGACGTATTCCAGGCCATGAACTCTTGTTTGGACAGCGGAAGAGTGTTAACCCAATGGAACTCTACCTCAATTACAGTTATCTCGAAGAAGAAGGCACCGAATTTGTAGTGGACTACCGCCCTATCGCTCTATGCAACATGACCTATAGGTTCACCTCCAAAGTGCTTGCAAACTGTCTCAAGGGACTGCTACCAAGGTTGATTGGGGAGAACCAAAGTGCTTTTCTCAAAGGAAGGCGAATTGGTGATAATATTCTCCTCGCACATGAACTATGCCACAATCTACACCTTGACAAAGGGAGGGGACGCATGTGCCTAAAGCTTGATATCCGGAAAGCGTATGACTCCATCTCGTGGTCCTTCCTTGATGAGGTAATGAGTCGCTTTGGTTCCCCTCTGAAGTGGAGAAGGCTGATTATGAGTTGTGTCAAAGCATCTTTTGTAGTGACGGTAAATGGAGCTAACTCCACTGCGTTTGCTGCGAGAAATGGCTTGAGGCAAGGTGATCCATTGGCACCATACTTGTTTGTTATGTGTATGGAATTCCTAAGTGAGATGATAAAAAAAGCGGTGATGGATGGAAGGATTGAGCCCTTATCTTGTGGTGATGTGCCCATTTCTCACTTGCTCTTCGCCGATGATGTCCTAGTCTTTTCCAGTGCAACAAAGGCAAACGCTCATGCCTTAAGGGATGTCCTAGAGGAGTTCACGGCATGTTCGGGGCTGAGATTTAGCACGGCAAAATTCCAAGTATTCATGGGAGGGGACGTGCCACATGGAGCTTGGATCGCAGCCCACCTTGGTATGGAACGAAAGGAATTTCCGGTGATTTACCACGGGCTGGCATTATTTTCCGGGAGTATGGGGAGAACTCTTTGTATGTCACTTGTCAACAAGGTCAAGCAGCGTCTTAGCACTCGGAAACAGAATTTCCTATCCATTGCCGGCCGGGTAGAACTTTTGAGAAGCGTGCTTGTCTCGCTTAGTATCTATTGGACCTCCTCTTTCCTCATTCCACGCAAGGTGTGTAAGCAATCTACGATTGAATCTACAGGTTCAGAATTACCTTTGGTGGAGAGAACTTGTGGCAGCAGAATGAATCGGCGATCACCTCACGGAATCCTCTGGAGCACCGGTCGGTCTTCTACTCTCTTGGAGAAGAAGCACGAGTCCACAACCCAAGAGTCCACGGATTGGCTTAGTGGATGTGGAGGGACGAATGGAAGAGAGAGGGAGAGGTGGCAGCTAGGGTTTGGTGGAGCTAGGGTTTGCACACAAGAATCATCCATTCAATGGGAGGCTCCCCTCCTTATATAGATGGCCCACCCTAAACCCTAATGCTCAACCAATGAGAGTACGCTTCGTGTCAGTGCTTTGGGCAAACATCATCTTAATCCTTAGAATAATCCAATTTCCTTTAAAATGATTTTACACATCCAAAGTTCAAAATACAAAACATTTGAACCACTGTTCATCCAATTTCCAAAATAAAAATGTAAGGAAAGATAAACATATGCCTTTCTTGTTTTGTCGGTTCCTTATTAAATAATCATTTAATTAAAAAGAAAATTTTATATATTACACATAAGTCTAAAATTTAATTCTAACATTCACATGATGTGTTTCAAAATATTTAAAATTATTGAAAGAATCAATTAGAATTACATCAACAAAACTATCAGAAAACTTGAAAAAGATATCAAACATGAATTGTTTCGATTGTAGATGGTAAATTAAAATAAACTATGTAGTCTAGTAATTGAAAATATGAACTAAATTCTCTGATACCACTATAGGATTTCATGTCCCTATGTATGTGTATATTTTAAATTTTTTAATACATCCATACAAGATTGATTTCATATTTTCATTGATTTTACGTACATGTATATGTTCATTCTAATATCATGCATTCCGACATATATTAAAATAAATAAAGAAGAGAGGATCATACCCAAAGCTTCTCTAAAACCTTTCAGAAGATCTGGTGATCCATTGCTCGTCAAATCACCTGTCTATTCGTGTCCAACTGTTCACCAAACTCTAAACAAGATTAGAGATAAAGGAGCTAGCCAATCAATCTCTAATTAAGCTTAGAATCTAGCTAATAACCCCTCTTTAAGCTCCTGAGATTTCTATCTCCAAAACTTAAAACTATTAAGAGATTTTTGTGGTGATTATGGAAGGGATTAGAGAGAGAATTATATTGAAGTGAAGCAGAGGGGAGTTGTGAAACATGAGAGGAGAGAGAAAGAGTGGCGAAATATGGGAAAACTAGGTGTTTCTAGGGTTTTCGACTTTTCTCCACCAAATCTCTTGGTTTTGTGCACCAAAATGGATTCCAAGCTTGGTTCTACCCATGGTTTTGTAGAAGATGGAGGTTGTGGCACGTTAAAGGGTCTCCATCCACCACCATTGCAAGTTTCATCCTCATCTCTTGGAGATGAAGGAGATGATGGTTCCGCACCACCTCTAGGGAGTGTTCTTGCTCCCCCAAGGAAGCGGAGTGAATTATTCAAGGCTAGAAATAGGGTTTCCATAGCCCTAGAGTATGTCCCTCCGGCTTAGAAGGGAGGAGATAAGATGGCTATTTGTTCCAAGCAAGAGGTAGTTGAGGCGTTGAAGAGATGGGACAAGGTTCTTGTTGGTTATTTCATTGCAGTTAGACCACACTTGCCTACACTTGAGAAACACCTCCACAAGATGTGGGGCTTGGCTGGAGCATTGGAGGTCATTAAGAGGAGCCAAGGCCTCCTCCTTTTTCGGTTCTCCGTTGCTGAAGACAGAAAACGTGTGCTTGAAGGAGGTCCATGTTTCATTCGTGGCTGCCCCGTTGTGGTTCTAGAATGAGCTCCTGAAGTGGCTTTGCAAAGGGTAAACATCACCACGGTTCCCATTTGGATTCGTCTTCCGGAGCTAGACCTTCGATTTTGGTCTCAAAAAATGTTGAGCAACATTGTGAGTGTTCTTGGGAGGCCATTATACATGGATGAGCAAACCACATCGGGGAGGAGACTTGCCTATGCTAAGGTGTGCGTGGAAGTGGCTTCTGATTTTAGTTACCCAAGTTGGGTGGAGGTGCAAATAGAAGTGGCTGGCATACATAGAGTAAATGTGGAGTATGAATGGAGGCCCGGGTATTGCACGGATTGTAGCGAGTTTGGTCATGACTTGCAGCATTGCAAGCTGAGAAGAGGGGCCATAAACAAGGTTAGTGAGACTCAGAAAGGAAAGGAGGAGAGGTGGGTCGTTGTTAATAGGAGAAATGCTGGAAATGGCAATGGGAAGGAAGGGAATTCAAAGGTGCCTAGTCGTGGCACTCAAAACTCTTTGGAGGAGTTTGCAGCTAGAGGTCAAGAGGAGAAAGGGAAGGTGGAGGGGATGATGACGTGGAAGGAAGGAGTGAGGATGTGGAAGTGGGAGCAAGTCATGAAGTGCCACGTGGAGTGGTAGGTGAGGGTGCACAAGTGGAGGGAAAGTGCAACAACATGAAAGGTGTGTGTTTCTCTCTTGAGAGAGGGAGCAAATTGATGCAAGTAGCATGTGGGGAGGACCAGCTTTGCTTTGGGGTTAAGATGGGAGACATGTTGGATGAGATGCAAACGGATTCCCTGTTGGGTGCACAAGAGAGTGAGCCTATTGGTGGACAAGAACAACAAAGGGAAGTGGGAGTGGAAAGTGTTTGTTCTATTACGGGAAGAGCCAATGGGAAGAGACTTGAGTGCTCTAGGTTTGAATGGGCAAATGAGGAGGCTCCTATTTTGATTGCAAAAGAGAGGGAGCTGGACCACTTGACTCCTCTTGCGGGAAAATTTTCAGATAGCACCTCACTTACAGTAAAGAAGACGAGGGAGGAGCAAGAGGAACTTTTGCAAGCAAGTCCCGCACGAATTGAGAGGGAGATTGACACTTATCCTACTCTTAGGGAACAAATTTCAGAAAGCAAGAAGAGGAGCGAAAACAAAGAGGGCATTTTGCAAGAGAGGTCCTCATGAATTATGGTTCAAGAAGAGGTGCTCTCCTTGGGAGAGGCAACTCAAGAAGACAATACTAGGAGCACTATAGGGGCCGAACATGCTACACAAGAGAAGGTGAAGGCAAACTTAGTCACAAGTGACCATGGAAATGGGGGTCACGAAAATTCAGGCATGCAAGAAAGCAAGAGGACCAGCCCACAAAGTGAAACTCGTGTGAGTGGGCTAGCTTCTTTGGTAAATGAGGAGGTGGGGTGGAATTCACCAACACGAGTAGCAAAGAGTAAAGATTTCACAAGCCTCATGTCACACACGAGTGGAGGAAGGTACGACATTCTCGGAAACAAGGATCTTGTGGAGGAGGGGGAAGAAGAGAAAGAGGATGTGGGAGTTGTACAACAGGGTTTAAAGAAAGTGGTCTCGCTACCACCCACACTTAGGCGATCCGAGAGGAAGATTAACAACAATCTCTCTCATGGAGGTCATGGGGGTCACCCCGCACCTTAAACCCATGAATGTACTAATGTGGAATGTGCGCGGAGCAAATGGACCCAGCCGTGCACTCATGATTAGGGGTCGAATAAAGGAGACAAATCCGGATGTGGTATGTCTTATGGAACACAAGGTAAAACACAAGAAGATGGAACGTTTAAAACGAGCGATTTGGCCTCATGCATGGATTGCAAATACCTTGATCGTGGACTCAGGATGAGTGTTGGTGTTGTGGAATGACCACATTATTGATCTTCAAGTTACTTTCAAAACAGCACAACTACTCCACTTCAAGGGTTGCCACAAGATGGATGGGACAACATTTGATATCACGACAGTGTATGGTGACAATGGGCATGTGGATAGGAGAGTTTTGTGGAGCGATCTTCATCTTGTGGCTCCGGAGACTTCGAGGACGTGGATCGTAGGAGGTGACTTTCATTGTATTCGTTATGCTAGTGAGAAGCAGGGTGGTGCTGCTGGAAATGACATAGCGATGAAGGACTTTAATGAGTGTATTGATGCACTTCAGCTACTTGAGGTGCCCTCTACGGGAGGGGATTTCACGTGGTCAAATTCCTCTGCAGGAAGTGCGTGTATTGAGATAAGGATTGACCGTATACGTATGAACAATGCGTGGCTCGAGATGTTTCCGAAATCATACTACGTCATTGGTGATAAAGATCTTAGTGACCATGCCATGCTAGTAATGAGGACGGAGGAAAATGAAAGACGGAAAAAGAAAATGTTTCGTTTTGAAAACCATTGGACGGAGCATATGGAGTTCCAAGCCGTAGTGGATCAAGCTTGGTCTACTTTTGTGATCGGCACGCCTATGTTTCGTGTTGCTGAAAAGCTGAAAGAAGTAAAGAAGGCACTTATAGTTTGGAGTGGAAGAACCTTCGGGACATTACAAACAAAGTGGGTGACGCCCGGATTGCCCTTGCGGAGGTGAGAAAGCAAAGGCAAAACCTACCACATGACCAAGCTCTAGCCGCTGCTTAAGGGACAGCCAAGGGGGATCTTGAGCGTGCCCTTGCTCGGGAGGAGTCCCTTATTCGTCAAAAATCAAGGGTGAAGTGGCTGAAAGAGGGGGGTCAAAATACTAGGTATTTCCAAGCGCAACTCGTAGTGAGGAGAGCCACCAATCAAGTGAGGAGAGTATGTGAGGAAACACATATCGTGGAGGAGGAATGCGAAATTCGGGACGCCTTTCAGTGTTTTTATGCTAACCTATTTGCTAATGATTTTCAGGTACAACCTCTTGATCCTTCCCTCCGTTTTCCACAGCTCCTGCCGGAGGAAGGGAGAAACCTCACTCGAAAGCTGGATTTAAAAGAAATTGAAGAGGTGGTGTTACATGCAAATGTGGACAAGGCACTGGGCCCCGATGGCTTCAATGCAAAATTCTTCAAGACCGCGTGGGACACCATCAAAGGAGACGTATTCCAGGCCATGAACTCTTGTTTGGACAGCGGAAGAGTGTTAACCCAATGGAACTCCACCTCAATTACAGTTATCTCGAAGAAGAAGGCACCGAATTTGTAGTGGACTACCGCCCTATCGCTCTATGCAACATGACCTATAGGTTCACCTCCAAAGTGCTTGCAAACTGTCTCAAGGGACTGCTACCAAGGTTGATTGGGGAGAACCAAAGTGCTTTTCTCAAAGGAAGGCGAATTGGTGATAATATTCTCCTCGCACATGAACTATGCCACAATCTACACCTTGACAAAGGGAGGGGACGCATGTGCCTAAAGCTTGATATCCGGAAAGCGTATGACTCCATCTCGTGGTCCTTCCTTGATGAGGTAATGAGTCGCTTTGGTTCCCCTCTGAAGTGGAGAAGGCTGATTATGAGTTGTGTCAAAGCATCTTTTGTAGTGACGGTAAATGGAGCTAACTCCACTGCTTTTGCTGCGAGAAATGGCTTGAGGCAAGGTGATCCATTGGCACCATACTTGTTTGTTATGTGTATGGAATTCCTAAGTGAGATGATAAAAAAAGCGGTGATGGATGGAAGGATTGAGCCCTTATCTTGTGGTGATGTGCCCATTTCTCACTTGCTCTTCGCCGATGATGTCCTAGTCTTTTCCAGTGCAACAAAGGCAAACGCTCATGCCTTAAGGGATGTCCTAGAGGAGTTCACGGCATGTTCGGGGCTGAGATTTAGCACGGCAAAATTCCAAGTATTCATGGGAGGGGACGTGCCACATGGAGCTTGGATCGCAGCCCACCTTGGTATGGAACGAAAGGAATTTCCGGTGATTTACCACGGGCTGGCATTATTTTCCGGGAGTATGGGGAGAACTCTTTGTATGTCACTTGTCAACAAGGTCAAGCAGCGTCTTAGCACTCGGAAACAGAATTTCCTATCCATTGCCGGCCGGGTAGAACTTTTGAGAAGCGTGCTTGTCTCGCTTAGTATCTATTGGACCTCCTCTTTCCTCATTCCACGCAAGGTGTGTAAGCAATCTACGATTGAATCTACAGGTTCAGAATTACCTTTGGTGGAGAGAACTTGTGGCAGCAGAATGAATCGGCGATCACCTCACGGAATCCTCTGGAGCACCGGTCGGTCTTCTACTCTCTTGGAGAAGAAGCACGAGTCCACAACCCAAGAGTCTACGGATTGGCTTAGTGGATGTGGAGGGACGAATGGAAGAGAGAGGGAGAGGTGGCAGCTAGGGTTTGGTGGAGCTAGGGTTTGCACACAAGAATCATCCATTCAATGGGAGGCTCCCCTCCTTATATAGATAGCCCACCCTAAACCCTAATGCTCAACCAATGAGAGTACGCTTCGTGTCAGTGCTTTGGGCAAACATCATCTTAATCCTTAGAATAATCCAATATCTCCCACTTGCACAACAGCACGTCAACAACACGTCATCTCCTTTTGTGTCCCTGACACATACGTATATATCCCCGATACATACAATCATATGATGTCAATGTGTCACCTCTTCATGTGTCCCCGACACATATGTATACACATTCATGTCAATCCTCACCAACATAGAGGATCTCATCTTGATTCCTAATCAAGGCGACTGTCCTATTATGAACTACTCTGGATCTATCATACAAGATCTCCTCATGATCAGTCTCATCTTTTCTCGCTATCAAAAGCACCAGAGGCGAATGCTCGTGTGAGTAAGCATTCTTCAGCCTATTGACAGAGTAATATTTTATGCTAGAACAACTACATCAACCAAACAGATATAGTTGAAAGGAAAAACACAATCACTCATAAAATGTAGTTAGACATGCCACTACATCAAAGTCTGCGTAAGCCTAAGGACTTCACATGAGACACAAATGAGTCCTTAGCTATAGCCTTGGTAAGAGAGTCAGCTACCATAAGACTAGTAGATACATGTCTTAACATAACTTCCTTTCTCGCTATGATGTCCTTCACAAAATGATACCTAACCTGTATATGTTTGGTCTTTCCATGATATTTGGGGTCTTTCACATAACAAAGGGCAGCCATGCTGTCACAATAGACAACAACAGGATCATCAGATGTCTCTACAAGCCCAGTATGTTGTAAGAACCTCCTCAACCAAACTGCCTCCTATACTGCTACAGAGCATGCAACATACTCTGCTTCCATAGTCAACAGGGCTATACAAGTTTGCTTCTTGCTGGACCATGAGGTGGCCCCATTAGCCAGCAAGAAAGCATAACCAGAGGTAGACTTCCTTTCATCAATGTCTCCAGCCCAATCGGCGTCACTATAGCCAATCAGGCGGAGATCTGATGCTTGGTAACACAGCATGTAGTTACTCGTTCCTCTGAGGTATCTTATGATTCTCTTGACCGATTTCTAGTGCTCCATGCTTGGGTTGGACTGGTATCGACTCACCATGCCCACAGCATAACAAATGTCTGGCCCAATACACATCATAGCGTACATAAGGCTTCCCACAGCATTGGAGTATGGAACCTTGCTCATTTTGGCCTTCTCTTCAGGAGTCTCAGGATGCTTATCAAGGCTTAAGTGCAAACCCTTCTCAACAGGAGTGTCGATTGGTTTGCATTTGTCCATATGGTATTTCTTTAAGACGTTGTTAATATAAGTCTCTTGAGACAATCCCAGAAGTCTCTTGGACCTATCTCTAACAATCTTCACACCAAGGACGTAGCTAGCTTCACCCATGTCCTTCATATCAAACGTGGAGGACAACCACTCGTTAGTGGATTTCAGAAACTCTTTGCTATTGCCAGCCATGAGTATGTCATCAACATACAAGGTCAGAGTGACAAATTTACCATTGGATCTCTTAACGTACACACAGTGATCTTCCTCAAGCATAGAGAACACATTCTCTGATATAGCTTGATGGAAGCGAATGTTCCACTGTCTAGACGCTTGTTTTAAGTCATATAAGGATTTATTGAGCTTGCACACTTTGCGCTCTTGTCCTTTGACTTCAAAACCTTGAGGTTGATCCATATAGATCTCCTCCTCAAGTTCTCCATTGAGAAAAACAATCTTTACATCCATTTGGTAAAGCTCTATGTCCATCTGAGCTACAATAGCTAGTAGAAGGCGGATGGAGGCAAACCTAACCACGGGTGAAAAGGTTTCCTCAAAATCCACGCCTTCTCTTTGGGTGTAGCCTTTAGCTACCAGTCTAGCCTTGAATCTATCAATAGATCAATCTGCCTTCCTCTTAATCTTGAGGATCCACTTGGCCCCAATGGCCTTTCGGTTCGGCGGTATGTTGACCAAGTCCCAGACTCGATTAACTTTCATCGACTCCAACTCTTCCTTTATAGCTTCTAACCACTCTTTAGCATTTGGACCTTCCAAAGCCTCTTTCAAGGTCTCCGGTTCTTGCTCATCGATTACTGTCATCCCGGATGATTCATAATCAATTTCTTCTTGAGCTATCATGAGGGCCTCTTCCTCTAAGCGAAATCGCCTACGAGGAATGAGCCCGCGTTTACTTCGACGCAGATGGGTATCTGATGGCTCATCCTCCGTGAGAGCTATCAGATCCTCAACATTGCTATTCCCACTAGGATTGACTGGTGGAACCTCATGTTCAACTTCCAGATCCTGATCCCGTGGAGTGGCAATGTCCTCATCTTGTTGTTCAAAGAAGTCCACTGACTCTTTGATAGCTCCAGCAAGAGTTGCAAAATCATTTTCCAAGAATGTGGCATCCCTAGACTCCAGTTCTGTCCTTCTTTCATTCTCGTCTAACCCGATAAAAACATAACCTTTGGAGAGATCACTGTATTTTACGAAGATACACCTTTTCCCTTTAGGCCCTAGTTTTCCATATCGGTGACTAGTAGAATGAATGTATGCCGCGCATCCAGACTAAAATCAGGCTTCCGTCCTGTCCATAACTCATATGGAGTTGAGGGAACCGATTTTGTTGGAACTCTATTGATGATATAGGAAGCAGTCATTAGAGCATCTCCCCAAAATGAAATTGGCAAGCTCGCATGCGCCATCATGGATCTAACCATGTCTAGCAATGTTCTATTCCTTCTCTCGGCAACACCATTTTGCTGAGGAGTATAAGGCATAGTGAGTTGTCTAGATATCCCCTTTTCATTACATAACTCTTTGAACATTATGGAGAGATACTCACCACCTCTATCCGTTCTAAGAGTTTTTATCTTATTATCCAACTGATTCTCAACTAAGCTCATGAATTTCTTAAAACATTCTAGAGCTTCTGACTTGTGAGAAATAAGATAAATATGACCATATCTAGTGAAGTCATCAATGAATGTGATGAAGTAACTCAGTCCATGTCTAGTACGCACATTCAAAGGTCCACAAATATCCGAGTGAATTAGTTCTAAAGGAGAAGTAGCCCTAATGGCTTTTCCGAACGGTTTTCTAGTTGTCTTTCCAGCTAGACAAGATTCACAGGTTGGCAATTCAAATTTGGAGCATTCTCCTAATACCCCCTCCTTTGCCAACTTGTTCATCCGGTCAACACCAATGTGACCTAATCTAGCATGCCACATAACTGAATCTTTATTCATGAAACTTTGGCTCATAAAGGCACTAGTATTACGATTGAAATCATAAATTGCGTCCAACACAATAAAACCATCTGAAAGAAAGGCACGTCCATAATAAATGTTAGCAAGGTATAAACCCATATCATTGTTCTCAAAAACAACTTTAAAACCTTGTCTCATCAAAACAACAACAGAAATAATATTTCACCGTATAGCTGGTGCATACAACACGTCATGAAGTAATAGGATCAGGCCACTTCGCAAAGCCATTTTGCATGTGCCAACTTCAAGAACTTCAATGCTAGTGTTGTTTGCCATGTTTATTCGCCTCCCACTTGGAACACGGCGATATTCCACGAAGGCAGAACGATCCTTTGTTACGTGGTCCGTGGCACCTGAATCCACAATCCACATAGGAGAATGATCAGTGAGCATCACAGAACTAGTCACGTTACAATTCGAGGGATTACACACAGTAATTACCTTTTGCTCAGTGCACTCACGAGCAAAATGTCCAGTCTTTCGGCAGTTAAAACAAGTCACATTAGACTTATCTTTCCCACCTCTGGATCCTCGAGGTCGTTTCTTTGCAGCTTTGTTTTCTATTTTGTTCTTATTTGCACCCTTCTTGCCTTTAAAACCCTGAGCTCTATATCTTTTGCGCTTAAAACCAGCCCTCCTCCGAGGAGCGCCAGCTTCAGCAGCAAACACTTCAGTTAGAGGGGCTTCCGCAAGCATACGGTCCTCCTCCAGCTCTAGGTGTTTTGCGGCCTGGTCAAATGTCCTGATGTCATCAGCATGGGTCAGATGGACCTTCATATGCTCCCAACTCTTCGAAGGCAATAATCTGATGAGAGCAGACACTTGCTCCTCATCGGTCTTAGCACGACCGGCAGCGCTCAGCTCGCTTATCATGTTTGACATTGCGGTAATATGCTGCCTCATCGTGTGACCTTGGCGCATTTTATACCCATCAAACATGAGCCCAAGCTGGTAGGCCCTTGTGACGGAGGTCACTCCGTACTGAAACTTCACAACTTCCCACAAGGCCTTTGCAGTTCGCAATTTTTCGAACCGCAGTAACAGATCATCTCGCATTGAACTCAGAATTGTAATGCGAGCAATACGGTCTTTCTTTTTCCATGCATTATAGACATCCATATTTCTGCTATGCTGCGCAGTGTTCCCCTCCTCGGGGGGAGACATAGTTTGGGTTATATTTTCTAACATGTCCTGATCCTCTAAGAGATACTCAATTTTACGATGCCACAGATCATAATTTCTTTCATCGAGTTTATCTCCTCGAGTCAGATCAGCAACAATGCTTTTTGAAGCAGCCATAAAGAATCTAGGACAAAAACACATAGCGATATTTGAGTTCTAGCATAAAATACAATGAGCTACAATAGTCATAAAAAAAGAAACTGACTTAATAGCTATAGCATTCAGACCAAAGGAAAACATAAAGCATTCGATCAAATCCTCATGCAATAGATAATAAAGCCATTTTACTAATCTATATATTGAGCTCCATCATGATTTAGAGACCCAAAAAAAACGTTTAAATCGTGGCAAATCAGCAAATAAAGAAAGTATTGCCGACCGTTGCAAGGTGGTTTACACAAAACACTTCTACCTTGAACCTCCCACTAGGCATGTAGGTTCCAAAATAAAATGATTCCTTTCAAAAAAATAAATCAAGATCACACAGAAAACGATTGCTACATTACTTCCATATTAAGCTAAGGATCCCCCATAGGGATTTAGCCTCTTAGACGGGAACCTGCATGAGCCTTATAGCAATAATATCGCAATAATAATAAAAAATAAAGGAGCCCCTCGTCTCCTCAGGGCAATAAACAGTCCACAGTCCATACTTATTACAGTCCATAAATATTACAGTCCATTGCGATATCTATTGCAAATGGAATTGAATGAATGAAATTACGCTCAACTCTCAATAAGGCAGTAAATAAAATCAGCAACCATTCAATCCATACAAGCACAATCTTTCCATACGTTAGCACAATCCGACGTATGAAAAAAATACCATAAAGTGTGCACCTCTTTCAATCAAGAAGGAAGTTATGCATAAGGAAACAATGCATTAATGGTGCACGAATATTGGCAAAAACGTGTTAGGTAATAACAACCAATCTCCACAATAATCATTCCCAAAACTGAATTTTTCTTCTTTCCCTAATCAATATAATCATGATAGCACAAAATTATCCTACTTTGATTAGGAAAGAAAAAATCCAAAATTCTTTGGTGGAGAGCAACACATATTTGTGCATCAAAGGAAAGCATTCAAAAAAAATTAAGGCAATAAAATTCCAGCCCATAAAATCTCCCAAAAAATTTCAGAATTAGCCAATCTTTCCATAATCAATATAAGCATGCAATCAACAATAATTATGCTACTTGTAATGGAAAGAAAAATTTGAAATTCTTTGGTGGATGACATCACATATATTCACATTTGATGAAAAGGAAATATTTCAAATGAAATGCATGCAATCATTCCAAAAGAAATCCGAAAATCCTTAATGAGATTAACATATATGTGCATTCGATCATAAAGGAAATATTTCAAATGAAATGAATGCTCTCATTCCAAAAATCCAAAATATACAATATGGTAACTCAATATTCATGTATGTGCATGATTTTGCAATCAACATCTAATCCTAGATGAATGCACATGTGATTAAAAATTACATATACATGAATAAGGCAACAAGCATCTAACCTTAGATGTATGTACAAGAGTTTAAAAAAAATGCACAATCAAATCATACCATCCGAAATGTATGATCACATTATATGATACATGCAATAATTAACTCTTGTAAAATTATCATCATATTTAAAACAACATATATGCGCATATAATCAAGAACAAACAAACTCTAGCCGCAAGCTTCAAGGATGAAAGAAATATGCGCAACAAACATAGATTAACATGTAACCCTAGGTACATACATAAAGTGAAATCTAAGTTATGCGCAAGAATGAAATAATGATGAAACTTATAATACAATTCGCATGTAATGAAATGAATCAAGAAAAAAAACATGCGCAAGGGTGAGACAAAAATGCCATCAAACCCTAGGCGCATGATGAAGAGAAAAAACTACACATGTATGCGATTTCTCTAAAAAAGCTACCAAAATTATTTCAACATATATGAAATAAGAAAGTGCTCAAAAAATTCGGAGGTGACCAAGATGGCTCTGGTACCAATGTAAGCAATCTACGATTGAATCTACAGGTTCGGAATTACCTTTGGTGGAGGAACCTGTGGCAGCGGAATGGATCGGCTATCACCTCACGGAATCCTCTGGAGCACCGGTCGGTCTTCTACTCTCTTGGAGAAGAAGCACGAGTCCACAACCCAAGAGTCCACGGATTGGCTTGGTGGATGTGGAGGGACGAATGGGAGAGAGAGGGAGAGGTGGCGGCTAGGGTTTGGTGGAGCTAGGGTTTGCACACAAGAATCATCCATTCAATGGGAGGCTCCCCTCCTTATATAGATGGCCCCACCCAAAACCCTAATGTGCAGCCAATGAGAGTGCGCCACGTGCCAGTGCTTGGGAGAACATCATCTTAATCCTTAGATTAATCCAATAAGGTGCTTCAAGAGATGGAGAGCCTCATGGCTCACTTCATTTGGGGTGGGCAAAAGAAGTGGGTTGTTGTGCCGTGGAAGGATGTGTGTACACCAAAGGATGAAGGAGGGCTCGGTCTAAAAAGATTAACGACTTGGAATGATGTGGGCCTCCTTCGACTATTATGGCTGGTCGTGGCGGAAGGAAGCTCCCTTGGGGTGAAGTGTGTCAGAAGAAAATACCTTAAAAACCGGTCTATTTGGCTAGCGAGGCCACCATCAACATTATCATGGGCATGGCGGGCGATTCTCCGAGTTTGCGACATTGCCCGACGGCACATCCAATATGAGGTGGGAAGTGGGCAAGAGATACGATTTTTCCAATATCCGTGGTGTGGCGAACAATTTCAATGCGAGAGTTGGGGGGCTCATCTTCATCATGAATTGGGAGTGCCTTGGGATACCAAAGTGTCCTACTCGATAAGAGAGGGGAAATGTAACCTCCCCCCCTAAGATCAACGATAATGGAGGAAGTCCACTTGAAGATCACAAATATACGCATTCTTGGAGGTATGGACCAGCCAAAGCGCATAGAAGGGAATGGGGCTACATTAGGAATCAAGGAAGTGTGGAAATTGGTGGTGGAACCGGGGAGGATGGTCACTTGGGCGGATGTGGTTTGGCACAAACATGTGATTCCCAAGCATGCTATTACAACTTGGCATGCAATAAGGGGGCGCCTCCTAACAAAGAAGCATATGAATTTAAGAGGAGCAAAGCATGATCCGGCTTGTAGCCTTTGTGAGAGGGAGGAAGAGGACATGGACCATCTTTTCTGGAGGTGTTCGTACATAAAGGAGGTATGGACAACACTACTCCTTCTCATGAAGCTGGGAACTCGAATAGCAAGATCCCTCGAAGGTGAAGCTACACGCCTCTCACACGCGAGAGGAAGCCGAATTGAGAAGGTGGTGCGAAGGTGGGCTCTTAGTGAAGGGAATGTGTTCTAAAAGTTTTACTTTTAATTGCGAATTATTATGAATTGAATAAGAAATCATTTTGTTCCTTGTTTATGTTATTCGTCTTTTAGAAGTATTAAGGAAGAGGCTCTTGGTCCTTAACCGTAGAGCTCTAAAAGATATTGGTTTACATAAGACAAAAGATATTCGCAATCATGGTAATAGACATGGAACATTTATTACCGAGTTAAGATTGTCGTGTTGGTCATAGATCATTGTAGCACTACAAGTGAGTGACAACACGGGTACACAAAAGAGGAAAATATTACTTTTGTATACTGAATAGACCTAATAAGTAAAACATTATAGAATTGTGTTTTCTGTGTCATTAATGTTTTACTGTGTCTTTGGTCCTTTGATATGAGACTTATATCCGATCACTTAAGAATTGCTTAATTAGACTAGTGTCTTGAGCTATCGATGAGTGTAGTGTAAAGGCATTGGTTGGTTAAGTATGACTTTTGTTGGAGAAGATAGTTAGTCAAAAGATTATCATTGCCCCTCTTAATTGAGTGATGATATTAGTGGGACCCTTGATAAAGCAAAGTTATAATGTGCACAATGTGATTTGAGTTAAGTCACATATTTATAACTAGATTAAAGAGATCAAGAAATGAATACCAATACAAAGATGACACAATACTACTTTGTGAGTATTCTTAATATCATGTGGCAAGGGACGGACACAAGTGGTGCACTCCATCACTAAATGGATCGGGTTTTGGTTCGAGTGGAATTAAGACATCTAACTAATTGGGAGCTATAATGTGTAGCTAGATACTGCTTATAGCTTGTGATATTAAGCTCTTAATATCACTGCCAACTTAGTCTAGATCCTCCCATAGGTCACACCGTAAAACCGGGAAACAAGAAGCTTGATTTTTTGTTCATATGATGTGTCAGGTTTCTTATAGAAAATATGACACATATGGTGAACAAGTAAAATCAATTATGTTGTGTATAACATAATTAGAATCATGATAAATTCATATGAGATGCATATATTATAGGGTGCAATAATTTATTGTTGCATAGGATAATATATTACATAAGCTGTGAATTTGCTAAAAACCCCAAAAGTTCAAATTTTGTTGGAAATAAATCCAAAATTTGAAAAGGCAAAATCGGGTAAAAGTTCGGTAATCCGTTATGGTTCGGTCGACCGAAGGATCTGTGGATCGGTCAACCGATCGTGGAACGGATAGTCATAGTTGATTGACCGAACTTGACCAAAGTACCTGGAACTCTGGTACGGTGTACCGAACCAGGAACGGTCGACCGAAACATGTCCAATTCCGATATTTTCGGTTAACTGAATGGCACTCGGTTTAGACGCGAATTCGTCTGATCGGTTAAGGAGAATTTTTCTCCTTAAGAATCGGTCATCCGTCTAATACTCGGTTAAACGATCGAGACATATTCGGTTAATCGAGTGGGACTCGGTAGACCGAACCTCGATCGATTTTCTGCCTTTGATAATTAAGAGATTAATTTGATCAATGGTTGGATTGGCTACAAACTTGGTCAAACATTTTGTGGATGCTTGTAATACATTATGGAATTAGTTTGTGAGAGAAAATGTCAAGAAAACGTGGCTTAAGAATAGCCATGATTGAGAGTAAGATTGGAGCCTATAAATAGGTCCTTATTCTCCTTAATTAAGTTAGATGTTTTCTAATTATTTTCTCTCTTAATTCACCACAAAAGCCACGAAAATTCTCTTAGTTTTCTAAGTCTTTGGAAGGAGAAATCCCAGAGATTAAGGAAGAGGTTTGTATCTAGATTCTAAGCTAGTTTGAAGATTGATTGGCTAGCTCCTTTCTCTCCAACCATGTTTAGGGTTTCGGTGAACACTCGGAGGCATCCGACGCAACGAGAAGCGATGATCGTCTTCCTCAACGTCTCTGGAACATCAAGAAGTTTTAGAAAACTTCTAGGTATGAATTTCAGAGTCCCTTGTGTTTGTTTTAGTAAGTTTTGAAACTAGTTATTAAAACAAACCGATGCATGCATGAAATAAATCGTAGAAAATTGTAATTGATCCTTATTATGCATAAAAATTCGAAAAATATATATGCACAATTAAACATGAAATCCTACACTTAGTGCCATGATTCATGAGTGCTGGCTGGAACGGAACCGACGGATTTTCGAGGGAGAGAAGAAGAAGCCAGGATACATTGTGGTTGTAATCAAGGACATGGTTGGGTGTCTTTGGGATAAAGTCAAAAAACTTGCGGATAAAGATAGCGAGGAGCAGAATTTTCAGAACACGTGGTGCTAGTTTCGGGGATACTCGGAAATGTTTTAACTACATAGCTTGAGTGTTGCAATACTTGTAGTGTGTGTGGCCGGTTATGCAAGTTAGCATACCCACGGACTTCAAATTTTTCTATTAGGGTTTTCTAGTTGTAAACTCGGTTCTTTCATTTAAGAAATTTAGAGGCCAAGCCTCCCTTTTGCTTTACAAAAAAATGTAGAGAATTATATTGCATTTAATTAAACAAGTAGGATAAGGGATCCTTTTATAGGCTCCCAAAACATCCATATCAAGAACTATTCTCTAGTCATGATCTCTTGCCTTTTCTCTCCTAAAATTAATCCAAAATTCCACATAAGCATCCAAAAAACGTTTGATCAAATCTGAATTAATCCAACCCGTGATCTAATTATTTTCTTAATAATTTAGGCAAAAATCGTTCTGTTCGGTGAACCGAGAATTCTTCTCGGTTGACCGAACCATATGGTTTTATTCCAAATTCGGATGACTGTGAGCTAGACGGTCGACAGAACATCACGAGAAAAATTCTCTCGAAAAATTCAGACGATCTGCGTCTTGGCAGCGATATTAAACACTTAATATCTCAAACTATAAGCGGTATCTAGCTACACATTATAGTCACCCAATTAGCATAGATGTCTTTGTTCCACTTGAACTAAACACGATCCATTTAGTGATGTAAGTGCACCACTTATGTCCGTCCCTTGCATCATGATATTAAGAATATATACAAAGTAGAAATGTGTCACCTTTGTATTATATTCATTTCTTGATCTCTTTAAGCTAATTATAACTATGTTACTTAACTCAAGCTACATTGTGCACATTATAATTTTGCTTTATCAAGGGGCCCACTAGTTTCATCACTCAAGTAAGAGGGGCAATGATAATCATTTGATTAGCTATCTTATCCAGCACAAGTCATGTTCAACCAACTATTGCCTTTATAACTATACTCATTGATAGCTTTTGACAATAATCAAATCAAGCACTTCTTGAGTGAAAAGATATAAGTCTCATATCTTAGGATCCAAGACACAGTAAAACATTAATGACACAAAAAACAATTCCATAATGTTTTACTTGTTAGGTCTATTCAATATATAAAAGTAATCTTTTCCTCTTTTAGTACTCGTGTCATCATTTATTTGTAGACCTACAACAATCGATGACCAACACGACAATCTTATCACGGTAATTAATGTTCCATGTTAACTACTATGATTGTGAATAACTTTTGATTTATGTAAACCATTATCTTTTAGAGCTCTACGGTTAAGGACCAAGCGCCTATTCCTTAACACGTCCAAAAGACGAATAAATCAAGGAACAAAATATTTGTACATGCAATTCATAATAATTAACATATAAAAGTAAAACTTTTAGAACACATTCCTTTCAGACCCCTGGGATTTACCACAGGTTGACTTGGTAACTGTCCCTTCTCGCGTTCATGGAATTGATGAGCCAACTGACTAACTTTGCATTTCCAAAGCTTTGACTGTACTTTGCATGCTCTACCTGAATGCTTGAAGGGTCGGATCACCAGAGGGGTCCTTTGGGTCAACCCTATGGGGTAGTGGAGTTTGGTTAGAATAACCAAACGATGATGCTTGAGGAGGTTGGTAATTATGGTGTTGAGACCTTTGATGTGGGGGTTGGTAGGTCGCCGATGGGAATGGAGGGTGATAAGGTGGAGGTTGAGGTTGAGCGTGCGAGCTCTGACCTTACCCCACACTAGTCCCCGAAGAGAAGTTAAGGTGGTTTCACCATCCTGGGTTGTAGGAGTGACTGTACAGGTCGTTATGAGATCTCTGTTAATACATCGCATTTGCATGCTCAATATCACTTGGAGTGTAAACACATTCCAGGTCATTATGTCTTGAATTTCCACACCTACTACACGCAAAAGTAGCGACCTGAGCTACAAGAGCTCGGTCCAAGTCCAAACTCTCAATGATACGCATGAGAGTAGCCAATTTCGCGTCACATGCGATAGTTGACTCAACTTGCTATAATCCATCTCGACTAGAAGACCTGGCGGTTGGTGGCTCTCTCATGGTATCCCACTCAAAGGTGCGATCAACCATTACTTCAAAAGTGTCCCACGCCTCATCAATGAGTTTCATTTGGAAATCACCCTGACACATTGACTCCAACAATGTGCGGGTGTTGTAGTTGAGGCCCTCATAAACAATCTGACACACCTACCATAGTTGAAGTCCATGATGAGGGCACTGCTGGAGAAGTTCTTTGAACCTCGCAAAGAAAGCATGAAAAGATTCGGTCTCAGTCTGATACTTTAATGTATCTCGTGCCGTATCTGTTGAGTTTTTCTTTGAGGGAAAAATCTCTTCAGAAAGACGGTCACAAAGTCATCCCAAGACCGAATAGAGCTCGCCAGGAGGCTATACATCCATTTCTTCACCTTATCCTTCAACGCAAAAGAAATCATCCTCAACCGGACTGAATCCTCGTCAAGCTGTTGAAGCTTGAACATGGAGCATACCTCCTCAAATTCACGTACAAAAATATATGGATCCTCCTTATAAGCAGTGAAGGTAGGAGCATGCTCACATATTGAGGTTTCAACTCATAATTGTTCTTGTAAGCCGATGGAAGAACTATGCTAGAAGGTTGTGCAGCCCGAACAGGATGGGTCCGCTCCTACAAAGTCATCAGTTTATCCCATCGAGCTAAGGGTGGTTATGCACCACGAACTCGATCCTGAGCGAATCCCTCTTCCTCCTGAGTCGGAGGAGGAGGAGAAGGAGGTTGATTGATCGTTTTATATTAACCACAAGTGCACGGCCACGTTAAAGCGGTGGCAAATACGGGTCGTCCACTGGGACGTGTGTCGACGTTTGGTTTGTGCGAAGGCGAGTGGTAAAGAAAAGAGAGAAAGGTTGGTTACACTAAACTACACTAAGGTGCAAATGGAAATGGAAGAGAAGCAAGAAAACTAAACCCCAAAGGGGGTAGAGAAATAATGTGAACATAAAGAAGTGTGTGTGTGTGTGTTCATTAAGCTCCTCACAACATGTAGTGCATGAAATCATAAAACTACATCCAACTTTGCCTCCACATGAATTAAGATAAGACTACATCATTAAAACATACAAGACAATAATTGAAATGAAGCTAAATGAACTCAAGTATAAAGACTAGACCTTACTATGCCTCCACATGAATTAACATAAGATTATATCATTAAAACATACAAGACATTAACCAAGGTAAAGGCAACAAGAGTACATACACTACAACTTGTGTTTCCAATATTAATTCCATCCATATCCTAACCTTATCATTCCCCATAAAATAGGTCCACTAATCAAAGCATAGGCTAAGCTTCATTCAAGAGCATTAGCATATCAAAGATAAGAGTGGAGACCCATTAGATGGTTATGGAAATCATATAAAGCTCAAGGGATTAAGATAACACACACTTAATACACTACATGATTATATCACATATTTCTCCACCCTCAAGTGCGGATGGAACTACTCACACATATTTAAAGTAACTACTCTAACAAAATGAAGCATTATACTAAAATGAAACTACACTAAGCAAGCAAAAATATTAAAGAAGCATAAAACAAAACAAACAAGAAAGCATGCATATGAAAGGAAATTAAACTAAGAGAGAAACAACACAATTAAAGGAAAACATCTATTATTAACTCACTCAATTACAAGTAGCCCTTCCTCCACCAGAGTTTTGCTTCAAGGCTTCACTCTTAGTAGGGAAGATGGCCACCAAAGAGGGAGGTGGATACAATGGAAGGTGAAGAGTTCTATTTATAAGCAAGGAAACAGCTAATCCGGGACAATCCTTCGATGTGGGACTAAATCAATACCAAAAATAGCCTAAACAAACATTAATACAAGTCCAGGAGAAATATTAGCGGCCAATTGGCGGTCTATAAGGCCCAGATCCATCTGCTTTTTTGTGTTGGGCTTTGCTTGAAGTATTTCTTGGTCTTGGATGCATCTACTTGGTTTGGTTGAGCTCCGACCCGAATCGAATTGCCAAAATACTCCCCATGATGGTGTGGAGTTTCCTGTTTTTCTCTTAGGTCCTTCGGTCTTACGATCAGGTCCTTCTCCCTTGCATCTTAGTCCCCATGTCTCACAATTAAGTCTTTTTTCCTGCTTTTGGGTCCTTTCACGACTCTTCTCTTCAAACCTCTTTATTCCTGAAAACTAAACATAAAACTCGTCACGTAGCATTGCTTAGGTGTAAGATAATGGATATAAGATGCAAATATAAGCATGAAATGATGTCAATCAAATACCCCCACACCTAAGTTTTTACTAGTCCCGAGAAAAACAAAGAAAGACAAAAGCAACCGAGAAACACGAAATCCAAATTCTAACTCACTTTCGTAGGAATCACGGTTGCACTTAGCACGTGCAACAAGCCGTTAAACCCCTTTCTTGCCAAGGAGGAGGAGTGCTGTCTCCTGAGGGTTTTCAGTGGATATACCCACAAAATCCGAACAAGATGCATTATTCAATCTAGACACTCGACTCGTTGGAAATATTTTGTCGATCATTGGACGCAGTAATCCTACGAGCCGACTCTATATAGGTAATCAGTCCACACCTAGCCTAATGAACCATTCGTGCAAGTTAAATAAGGAATTAAGTGAAGGACATGGACAACCTCAACATCCTCAAGTGATACAAAGTGTAAGGTCCATTAAGGTTCTTATTTGCATTACCTTTTTTCTTTTTGTTTCTTTTCTTCTTTTTTTCTTCTTCTTTTTCTTTTTATTAGTTGGAGCTTCATTCTCCCAGGGTCAGGTTTCGTGCATCATTTCCCATGAGGACTTACACTATCACGTACACCTTTCCCCAAATCTCGACATAGGGCAATCCCTACCACCCGTGTAACGGGAGTTCGGTCGGCGCATCCCAAGTCAGATGACTCGACAACACCATGCACAAAGTCCCCTCAGACCTACTTTCCCGAGTGATAGGAGCCGTGCGAGAAGAGAGAACACCTACTCACTTATTTCCTATCTACACATGAACCAAAACCCCTACACTTAATGTCTCACAACAAGATTTAAAGGGTCCTTGACTACAACAATCTTCCCTAAGTTAACAGACACGAATTAGTGACTCACTAGGTTCAGGGTGGACTACTTTAAATGTTTGAGTACTGAAACCCTATGATTACTCACCCTCAAAGGAAAACTGGGGTCCATCCTAACGACTCGATAAATCCTAAAGCCATTGTACTAGATATCCTAATGCATCAAGTTCAAGACAATTTTGGGAGCTTTCTTTTTACTTTGCCTCTCAACGGTTTTGCACATGCTAAACACACGCAAAACCCACAAAACATTTTCTTTCGCAAACACATGAAGATTTTGAAAGAAATGTGAAAATTTTAAAGCACTAGGCAAGCAAAAGAAGACAAGTCACTCAAAGATCATGGCAAACAGATATATCGATATTAAATGCAACCCACTAACATGACCCTATCAATATACACAAAAGAAAACAAAAATCAAACGAAAAGACTCGACTATATACACACGTAAAAACACCCCCAACCTACTTCATGCATTGTCCCCAATGAATGCGAGCAAGATACTACATGGAGGTATGCATGAAAAAGGAGAGATCTCACCAACATGAAGTACAAAGGGAAGTTCAAGGTCATGTTGATGGACACACGCCAAATTCCCTCAAAACCTGTGAGATGCAAAGGAAGGGATACAAATACGTGAAAGAAATGGGGCCCACTTACTCAAGGGTTGGAGCCCACAACAATCGATGCTCACTGAAGGAGTCTTTTATTGTACTTTTTTTCTTTGTTTTTTTAACTATGTACAAAAATGGGCTCCCATCTTCATATGTCAAGGGACATCATATGGGAACCCGTCATCTCTCAAGCCAAAAATGCACATGCATGGGCTCGCGACATACAAATCAGAATTTCTTGACCACCTGATACCCTTATAAGTGTTGTGGTTGTTTGATGCCTCTTGAGAGTGAGCAAGATAGGAGGCATGAATGAGAGGTGAACCTCTATCAGGTTGAAGGGTATCAGGTGGTTGATTCTTAACCCACATGGGGTCCTCAGCAGATACAGAATGAAGATCATGTGGCCCAGAGGCCATAAAAATGGTATCTTGTGGCTCAAAAGCCACATGATCGAAAGGATGTGGCTCAAGGGCCACGTGATCAAAAAGAAGTGGCTCAAGGGCCACATGATCAGAAGAATGTAGCTCAAGGGCCACGAGATCAAAAGGATGTGGCTCAACGGCCACAAGATCAGAACATAAGGCACCTTCTTGTGCCAGCCCAGGTGAAACATCTTCACCACCTTCAGGATCTTCGTCGAACAATTCTCTGAAGTACTTGAAGGTGCCCTCAACATAAATTTCATCCAAACCCTGCATAAGGTTGACCCCAATAGGGTCATTGAAGGCACCTGGCATCTTGCCGATGGTGAAGATGTTGAAATCAGCGCATTGACTACCACAAGTCAAGCACATCAGACCATTGCGACAATTGGTCAATGCATTGGAAGTCGCAAGGAATGGTCGCCCCAGAATGACAAGAATTTGCCCAAGTGGGTTTGGCACAGGTTCAGTATCCAAGACAAAGAAGTCGACTTGATAAATGAACTCTCCCACTTTGATCAACACATCTTCCACCACATCCCTCGATTTCTTCATAGACCTATCAGCCAATTGAGGAGTGGTCTTTGTTTGTTTGAGGTCTCCAAGACCGAGGTGGACGTAGACAGAATATGGAAGAAGATTAACAGATGCACCAAGGTCCAATAAGGCTCGATGTATGGACACATCACCAATCACACAAGAGATAGTAGGACAGCCAGGGTCCTTGTACTTGACTTGCATGGGTTGTGCCAACAAAGAACTCACGTTAGCCGCAAGAAAAGCTTTCTTTGTAACATGAGTTTTTCTCTTCTGGGTTCATAAGTCCTTGAGAACCTTGGCATAAGGTGGCATTTGCTGAATCACCTCCAACAGAGGGATGTTCACCTTAAATTGCCTAAACATCTCAAG
This sequence comes from Triglochin maritima, assembly GCA_963682175.1. Lineage (NCBI taxonomy): Eukaryota > Viridiplantae > Streptophyta > Magnoliopsida > Alismatales > Juncaginaceae > Triglochin > Triglochin maritima. The sequence goes on along the minus strand of OY821793.1, from coordinate 8,300,633 downwards.
CATCTTGTCCAGCTGATAAGAGGTTTTCTTTTTATGGCGCTCAGGGAATGACGCCTTCGGGGCATAAAGATGCGAAGGAACCCCAGAATTCTGGTCCAAAGAAACATGAGTGGGGACCTCAGAATCTGGTTCCGTCGACACAAGAGGAGACAATGGGACCTCAGGGTTCGGCCCCTTTGTCGAAGGAAATGTAGAAAGAACCTCAGGATCTGGCTCCTTCCTGGAAGTATTTGTGGAGGGAGCCTCAAAGATGGTGATGACAAATAAGGCACCCCAATGTGGTTATCCACCTCCGTACCTGACCTCAAAGTATGAATCACATTAATATGATGGGTCGGTTCAGAGGTAGCATGAGGTAAAGGTGTCCTTCCTTGAGAATGGGTACCCCGAGGATTCACCTCAAGTTGACTCGGGAACTGACCCTTCTCGCGTTCATGGAGTTGATGAGCCAACTGGCTAACTTGCATTTCCAAAGCCTTGACTGTAATTTGCAACGCTTGAAGGGTCGGACCACAAGAAGGGTCATTGGGGTCAACCCACTGGGGTGGTGGAGTATTGTTGGAATAACCCGACGATGAGGCATGAGGAGGTTGGTAATTATGGTTCTGAGACCTTTGATGTGGAGGTTGGTAGGTCGTCGATGGGCATGGAGCTTGATAAGGTGGAGGTTGAGGTTGAGCATGCGATCTCTGACCGTTACCCCCACTAGGCCCCCAAGAGAAGTTAGGATGGTTACGCCATTCCGGGTTGTAGGAGTGACTGTACGGGTCGTTACGGGGTCTCTGTTGATACATCGCATTTGCATGCTCAGTATCCCTTGGAGCGTAAGCGCATTACAAGTCATCATGGTCCGTAAGTCCACACCTATCACACCCGGGAGTAGCGACCTGAGCTACAGGAGCTCGTTCCAACTCTAAACTCTCAATTCAACGCATGAGAGCAGCCATTTCGCCTCAGACGCGATCGATGACTCAACTTGATAAGATCCAACTCGACCAGAAGACCTGGCGGCTGGTGGCTCTCTCATGGTATCCCACTCGAAGGTACGTTCAACCATAGATTCAAAAGTATCCCATGCGTCCTCGATGGGTTTCATTTGGATGTCACCCTGACACATCGACACCCTGTCTTGGATGCATCTACTTGGTTTGTTGGAGCTCCGACCCGAATCAAATTGCCAAAATACTCCCCATGATGGTGTGGAGTTTCCTGTTTTTCTCTTAGATCCTTCGGTCTTACGATCAGGTCCTTGTCCCTTGCATCTTAGTCCCCAGGTCTCACAATTAAGTCCTTTTTCCTGCTTTTGGGTCCTTTCATGGCTCTTCTCTTCAAACCTCTTTATTCCTGAAAACTAAACATAAAACTCGTCATGTAGCATTGCTTAGGTGTAAGATAATGGATATAAGATACAAATATAAGCATGAAATGATGTCAATCAGAGGTCTACATGGTGGTGGGAGTGGACCGATGATTGACATCATTTCATGCTTGTATTTGTATCTTATATCCATTATCTTTCACCTAAACAATGCTACGTGACGAGTTTTAGGTTGGAATTTCAGAATAAATAAGTTTGAAGAGAAGAGGCATAAAAGGACCTAAAAGCATAAAAAAAGGACTGAGTTGAGAGACTCAAGGACAAAGATGCAAGATCGAAGGACCTGAATGTAAGATCAAAGGACCAATGAGCAAACAAGAATACTTCACACCATCATGGGGAGTATTTTGAAAATTCTATTCGGGTCGGAGCTCAAACAAGCAAAGTAGATGCATCAAAGACAAGCAAATCCTTCCAGAAAAGCCCACAAGAAAATCTAGAGCGATCCGAACATTGTAGACCGCTAATTAGCGGTCCAAGACTGCTAATTAGCGGTCACTTTTGGTCTGGATCCGCTATGGTTTATGTGAAGCATGTATTAGTGTGTATTTAGTCTATTTCTGGTATTTGTTTAGTCTCATACCGGGGGATTGTCCCAGATTACCTTTTTCTATGGCTCTAAATAGAACTCTTCACCTTCTATTGTATTCACCCATTGTTTGGTGGCATTCTCTCTACTTGGACTAAGCCTTGGAGCAAAATCTCAAGGTGGAGAAAAATGCTACCTTCAATGTGAGTCATCTAATAAAATAATTTTTCCATTGTTTTGTTCTTATGTTGTTTCTTTATGCATGCTTAGCTTAGTTTTTATTTCTTTGATTGTAGGCTTAGTTAGGATGTTTCTTTTCTTCTTTAGTTTAATTGTTAGAGTAATGTATGGTGAGTAGATCCATCCCCTTTGGGGCTGGAGATGATGTTCATACATGCATTAAAGAATGGATATGAATGTTTTATATTTTGATTGTGTTGATAAATGTGAATGTATGCTTGCTTGTTAGAGTAGAGTACTACACTTGATGGGTTTTGCCACACATCTTAGACACCTCCCATGCTTGTTGAGGTTCTAAAATAACCAGCTTGTGTATAAGAATGTTAATCAACTAGGTTAGTGAATGGATTGATAGGTTTTGCCATAACCTTTAGACACTTCCTATGTATGAAAACACTACCTACATTTGTGCCTATAGAAAGTATTGTTCACCATATTTTTACATGTGTGCACACACTCCACCCCATAGGGGTTTTCCATTTCTGATTTCCAGCTTTCAATTTCCCTTGCTTTCGCTTTCCTTGTTTGATGCTTACTCGTTTAGTTTAATTAGTCTAGTTTAGTATAATCACAACTTCTTCCCCTCTTCTCCCACTTGCCTTCGAACAAACCAGAGTCTACACACCTCGTTGTGGATCGACACGTACTTGCCACCGCTTCAACGCGCCCGTGCACTTGCGGTATTTAAAACGATTAAACAAGTTTTTGGCGCCTTTGCCGGGGAGGTGTCAGTCCAGACTATGGTTTGGACGATTCGAGTGGATTTAAATTGTGTTTTGTAGTTTTCTTTGTTTCAGGAGACTCACATTAGGAAGGGTAAACATCTAGTGAAGTTTGGAGACAATCGGAGACACCAAGACCGCCAATCAGCGGCCTGAGGCCGCCTACTGGCGGTCTGGTAATCTCTTTTATCGTTTTATTTCTGTGGAGTGTTGCTATGACTGAATTAGAAATCTGGGACTCAATTTTTGCATGTTCTGACTATTAGATTGCTTCCAGATCAATAATCAATCTCCCTTTCAGCAACTTGGACCTTAAAACCCAAAGCAAAAGATTAGGCATTATTTCTTGTTTAGGTCATGCATCATCATGTGCTCGACTTAGGAACGTAGATTGTCTTTTGTTTTAGCTTTACTTTCAATTGCTGAGTGCTGGCGTGAGGTACGCATTTCCTTCTCTCATTCATGCATTTCGTATGAACCTGTATTAGTTAGTAGGAAGTGCATTGCAACAAGTGTGAGTTGAGCGTTTGTTTGGTGAGTTGATTGTTAGATTAGGACTCCAAAACGCTACTAAGGAGGGGTTGTCCCATATAAGATAAGTTGGGGGATTTCATCACCCTTTCCTTTGCCCCAAAAACCACACTAATCAAGAGTCTAATTTTAAAATCAAGTAGACATTGACCCTAACGATTTCGGGCGCATTAGGAGAGTGATCTAGTCCCGACCGTCATGGCCTGATCGGCGTTGCCCACTCTGTCGATAGTAGGAGAGACGAGATCTCCGAATCTTGACTCACTTGCTGGGCTTTGTGGTCATCATCATAAGGAGGTGAGGCATGTTGAGCCCGTGTGACCTCACAGTTAGGAGTCGTCTAGATGTAAGGACCTATAGCGACCTTAGGACTGTTTGAGCCTTGTTTGCTGGTATGCTTCTACCTGTACCCACCCACCATAGCATAAAGACTTCTTCCCTTCTCTCCTGAGTCATTCCCTCTCTTCTGTGTCCCTCCGTCCTCTCCTCTACGCACATTCTTTGTTTAAAAAAAGGTTTTGGTTTGTGTGTGCACCTTTGTGCATGCTTGCATGGGCACGAGACGAGAGTTGCCGTTTGACGAGGCGTGTCGTCAACCCTGCTCGGTAGTCGATTTCTCGACACCTCCCTCCTCTCATGTTGCACATAGTCCGGGTTCAATGGCTTCTCATTTCCGTGAGGAGGAGCAGTTACTGGACCCACGTATTCCACCTGTGCTACTTGTTGTGGCTCCCATACCTCTACGTGATCGATGCTACCCGAGCAGTACCGCTCTACCCTCATGCATCGTATTGCCAGAGGCAAATGTGAACCACTTTGAGGTTAAGTCTTAGTTTATTTCCATACTCCCTCACTTCACTGGGAAGGGTGACCCCTATATCTTTCTCAGGGAATTTGAGGAGGTTTGTGCTATGTTCAAGCTGCAACAACTTAGCACAGACTTCATCCATCTTAGGCTAGTCCCTTTTGCACTAAAGGATGATGCCAAGAAGTGGTTATACAGCAACCAGGCGAATGCCTTTAGGACTTGGGATGAATTTCAATCTGCATTCCCTAAGAAGTACTTTCCAAATCATCAGACCTAAAAATTGAGGAACGAAATCAATTCGTTCTATCAACTTGAAACCGAAACATTTCATGCATATTTAGAGATATTCAAGGAGCTACTATCCTCACGCCCTCACCATGACATCGAGTTGTGCCACCTTTGTCAGATTGTCTACGAGGGTCTTCACATCCCATCCCGAACGCTCCTTGAGTCCATGTGTCAAGCAGAGTTCTTAGGAAAGGATGAAAGAGAGGCAAGGGCTTTCCTAGAAGACCTCGCTGAGAAAACCATGCAATGGGAGAGTGTGAGGGAACCACCTGCATCATCAACCATAGGAGCGAGGATCGCGAATGCAAACTCGACTAGATCGGGTGCCGCATTTGGTGTCGATGCTACTACGGCCACCGAGGCGCACATGGCGGCCTTAATGCGCCGTATGGATTCGATTGAGCTCAAAAACCAACAAGGTGCACCTCACATGAACACATCTGGTCCAGTTCCCTGTCATTCATGTTGTAGGATAGGTCATGTAGAAAGCGAGTATGCGTCCATTCCTCCTGAGATGGAACGTGTCAACGCCATCTATGATAGAGCTAGGAATGACCCATACTCATCATCTTATAATCCCGGAAGGAGGAACCACCCCAATTTTTCTTGGAACCAAAATAATGCCCCGGGTGGTCCTTCAAACTCCTCTCGACCACCTAAAAAACCACACTGATTGAACATTTTAAAATAATCGCAAGTGCACGATCGTGTTGAAGCGTGGCAAATACGGGTCGATCCAGAGGGAGGTGTGTCGACTTTTGGTTTGTTCGAAGGCGAGTGGGAAAGAGAGGAGAGAAAGGAGTTACGATCTACACTACATTACAATGCGAAAGGAAATGGAAATAAGCAATAAAACTAAACCACATAGGGGGTAGAGAAATAATGTGAATATAAAGATGTGTGTGTGTGTGTTCAATTATGCTCCTCACAACATGTAGTGCATGAAATCATAAAACTAAATCCAACTGTGCCTCCACATGAAATAAGATAAGATCATATGATTAAAGCATACAAGACAATAATTGGAATGAAGCTAAATGAACTCATGTATAAAGACTAGACCCTACTATGCCTCCACATGAAATAAGATAGCTCAATATCATTAAAACATACAATACATTAACCAAGCTAAAGGCAACAAGAGTACATGCAACTACAAACTGTGTTTCCAATATTAATTTCATCCATATCCTTACCTTATTATTCCTCGTAAAATAGGTTCACTAGTCTAAGCATATGCTAAGCTTTATTCAAGAGCATTAGCATATCAAAGACAAGAGTGAAATCCCATTAGATGGTTAGGGAAATCATGTAAGGTTCAACGGATTAAGATAACACACACCTAATACATCACATTATTGATATCACATATTTCTCCACCCCCAAATGGGGATGGAACTACTCACTACTCATTACACTAACTACATTAACAAAATGAAACATTATACTGAAAGGAAATTCAACTAAGCAAGAAAGGAATATTAAAGAAGCTAATTGAAATGAACATAAAAGTAAAGAAACATGCAAGAATTAAAAGACAAGATTAAAAGAAACTAAGAACAATTATTTTATTAAAATGACTCACATTGAAGGTAGCATTCTTCTCCACCTTGAGTTTTGCTTCAAGGCTTTCTCTAAGTAGAGAGAATGCCACCAAGCAATGGGTAAATACAAAGGAAGGTGAAGAGTTCTATTTATAGGCATGGTAAAAGCTAATCCGGGACAATCCCCTGGTATGGGACTAAACCAATACCAAAAATAGCCTAAACACACACTAATACATGTGCCCACGAAGTCTAAGCGGATCCGGAGTGATCCATACCGCCAATTGGCGGTATATCGGTTCTGGATCCGTCTGGATTTTGTTGTGGGCTTTTCTGGATGTCTTTGTTGGTCTTTGATGCATATACTTCGTTTATTGGAGTTCCGACCCGAATCGAATTGCCAAAATAGTCCCCATGATGGTGTGGAGTTTTTGGTTTTCCTCTTTGGTCCTTCGGTCTTACGTTCAGGTCCTTCTCCTTTGCATCTTAGTCCTCGAGTCTCTCAACTCAGTCTCTTTTTCTATCTTTTAGGTCCTTTTATGCTTCATCTCTTCAAACCTATTTATTTATGAAATTAAAACATAAAACTCGTCACGTAGCATTGCTTAGGTGTAAGATAATGGATATAAGATACAAATATAAGCATGAAATGATGTCAATCAAATACCCCCACACCTAAGTTTTTGCTAGTCCCGAGCAAAACGAAGAAAGAGAAAAGCAAACGAGAAACAAGAAATCCTAACTCACTTTCGTAGCAGTCATGGTTGCACTTAGCACGTGTAACAAACCATTAAACCACCTTGTTGCCAAGGAGGAGGAGTGTTGTCTCCTGAGGGTTTTCAGCGGATATACCCACAAAATCCGAACAAGATGCATTATTCAATCTAGACACTCAACTCGTTGGACATATTTTATCGATCATGGGACGCGGTAATCCAACGGGCCGACTCTATATAGGTAATCAGTCCACACACCTAGCCTAATGAATCATTCGTGCAAGTTAAATAAGGAATTAAGTGAAAGACATGGACAACCTCAACATCCTCAAGTGATACAAAGTGTACATTCCATTAAGGTTCATATTTGCATTACCATTTTCTTTCTTTTTTTTCTTATTTTCTTTTTATTAGTTGGAGTTTCATTCTCCCAGGGTCAGGTTTCGTGCATCATTGCCTCTGAAGATTTACACTATCACGTACACCTTTCCCAAAATCTCCCCATAGGGCAATCCCTACCACCCGTGTAACAGGAGTTTGGTCGGCGCATCCCAAGTCAGATGACTCGACATCACCAGGCACAAAGTCCCCTCAGACCTACTTTCCCGAGTGATAGGAGCTGTGCGAGAAGAGAAAACACCTACTCACTTATTTCTTATATACACATGAACCAAAACCCCTACACTTAATGTCTCACAACAAGATTTCAAGAGTCCTTGACTACAACAAACTTCCTTAAATTAACAGACACGAATTATTGACTCACTAGGTTCAGGGTGGACTTCTTTAATTATTTGAGTACTGAAACCCTATGATTACTCGCCCCCCGAAGGAAGTTCGGGGTGCATCCTAACGACTAGATAAGTCTTAAAGCCACTGTACTAGATATCCTAATGCATCATGTTCAAGACAATTTTGGGAACTTTCTTTTTATTTTGCCACTCAAAGGTTTTGGACATGCTAAACACACGCAAAACCCACAAAACATTTTCTTTCGCAACACATGAAGATTTTGAAAGAAATGTGAAAATTTTAAGACACTAGGCAAGCCAAAGAAGACAAGTCACCCAAGGATCATGACAATCAGATATATCGATATTAAAAGAAGCACACTAACATGATCCCAACAATGCACACAAAAGAAAAAAATCAAAGGAAAAGACTCGACTATGCACACACGTAAAAACACCATTGATTCATTTTATATTAAACTGCAAGTGCACGTCCGTGTTGAAGCGGTGGCAAATACGGGTCGATCCGCAGGGAGGTGTGTCGACTTTTGGTTTGTTCGAAGGCGAGTGGTAAAGAAAGGAGAGAAAGGATTGATTACACTAAACTACACTACAATGCAAAAAGGAAATGGAAGATAAGCAATAAAACTAAACCCCATAGGGGGTAGACAAATAATGTGAATATAAAGATGTGTCTGTGTGTGTGTCTGTATGTTCAATTATTCTACTCACAACATGCATTAGTGCATGATATCATAAAACTAAATCCAATTTTGCCTCCACATGAAATAAGATAAGATCATATCATTAAAACATACAAGGCAATAATTGGAATGAAGCTAAATGAACTCATGTATAAAGACTACACCTTACTATGCCTCCACATGAATTAAGATAACACATTATCATTAAAACATACAAGACATTATCCAAGGTAAAGGCAACAAGAGTACATACACTACAAATTGAGTTTCCAATATTAATTCCATCCATATCCTCACCTTATCATTCCCATAAAATAGGTCTACTAATCTAAAGATAAGCTAAGCTTCATTCAAGAGCATTAACATATCAAAGACAAGAGTGAAATCTCATTAGATGGTTATGGAAATCATATAAGGCTCAAGGGATTAAGATAACACACACCTAATACACCACATGATCATATCACATATTTCTCCACCCCCCAAATGGGGATGGAACTACTCACAAATCATTACACTACAACGTACATTAAAATGAAACATTCTACTGAAAGGAAATTAGACTAAGCAAGCAAGGAATATTAAAGAAACTAAAAGGAAAGGAAAGTAAAACTAAAGAAGCATGCAAAAATTAAAAGACAAGATTAAAAGAAACTAAGAACAATTATTTTATTAACAATGACTCACATTTAAGGTAGCAATCTTCTCCACCTTGACTTTTGCTTCAAGTCTTACTCCAAGTCGAGAGAATGCCACCAAGCAATGGTTAGTTTACAATAGAAGGTGAAGAGTTCTATTTATAGCCATACGAAAAGGTAATCCGGGACAATCCCCCGATATGGGACTAAACCAATACCAGAAATAGAATAAACACACTCTAATACACATGTCCACCAAAGCTTAGCGGATTCAGAGCCAAACAGACCACCAATTGGCGGTCTATCGGTTCTGGATCCACCTTGAATTTGGTGTCGGCTTTTCTGGATGTCTTTGTTACTCTTTGATGCATATACTTCCCATGATTGTGTGGAGTTTTCTATTTTGCTTTTTGTCCTTCGGTCTTACGTTCAGATCCTTCTCCCTTACATCTTAGTCCCCAGGTCTCACAACTCAAACCTATTTATTTATGAAATTCAAACATAAAACTCGTCACGTAGCATTGCATAGGTGTCAGATAATGGATATAAGATACAAATATAAGCATGAAATGATGTCATTCAAATACCCCCACACCTAAACTTTTGTTAGTCCCGAGCAAAACAAAGAAAGAGAAAAGCAAACGAGAAACAAGAAATCCTAAGTCACATTCGTAGGAATCACGGTTGCACTTAGCACGTGCAACAAGCTGTTAAACCTCCTTGTTGCCAAGGAGGAGGAGTGTTGTCTCCTGAGGGTTTTCAGCGGATATACGCACAAAATCCGAATAAGATGCATTATTTAATCTAGACACACGACTCGTTGGACTTATTTTATTGATCATGGGACGCAGTAATACTACGGGTCGACTCTATATATGTAATCGGTCCACACACCTAGCCGAATGAATCATTCGTGAAAGTTAGTTAAGGACTTAAGTGCAAGACATGGAAAACCTCAACATCCTCAAGTGATACAAAGTGTAAAGTCTATTAAGGTTCTTATTTGCATTACCATTTTTTTTCTTTTTCTTTGGAGCATTTTATTGGTTAGTGTTTGATTCTCCCAGGGTCAGGTTTCGTGCATTATTGCCTTTGAGGACCTACACTATCACGTACACCTTCCCCCAAATCTCAACATAAGGCGATCCCTACCACCCGTGTAACGGGAGTTCGGTCGGTGCATCCCAAGTAAGATGACTCAAAAGCACCGGCCACAAAGTCCCCTCAGACCTACCTTCCCGAGTGATACGAGCCTTGCGAGAAGGGATAACATCACTTATTTATTTATCTACATGGGAACCAAAACCCCTACACTTAAGTTTCACAAAAGAGATTAAGGGCCCTTGACTACGACAAACTTCCTTATAGTAACAGACACAAATTATTTGACTCACTAGGTTCAGGGTGGACTTCTTTAAATGTTTGAGTGCTGAAACCCTATGATTACATTCCCCCTGAGGAAAAACTGGGGTGCATCCTAACGACTAGATAAGACCTAAAGCCAGTAAACTAGATATCCTAATGCATCAAGTTGAAGACAATTTTGGGAGCATTCTTTTTACTTTGTCTCTCAACGATTTTGCACATGCTAAACACACGCAAAACCCACAAAACATTTTCTTTCGCAACACATGAAGATTTTGAAAGAAATGTGAATTTTAAGGCACTAGGCAAGCAAGAAAAGACAAGTCACCCAAGGATCATGGCAAACAAATATATCGATATTAAATGCAGCACACTAACATGACCATATCAATACACACAAAAGAAAACAAAATCAAAGGAAAAAGACTCGACTTTGTTTCTTTTCACATTTTTTTCTTCTTTTTCTTTTTATTAATTGGAGCTTCATTCTCCCAGGGTCAGGTTTCGTGCAACATTGCCCATGAGGACTTACACTATCACGTACACCTCTCCCCAAATCTCTACATAGGGCAATCCCTACCACCCGTGTAACGGGAGTTCGGTCGGCGCATCCCAAGTCAGATGACTCGACAGCACCATGCACAAAGTCCCCTCAGACCTACTTTCCCGAGTGATTGGAGCCGTGCGAGAAGAGAGAAGACCTACTCACTTATTTCTTATCTACACATGAACCAAAACGCTACACTAATGTCTCACAACAGGATTTAGAGGCTCCTTGACTACAACAAACTTCCTTAAGTTAACAGACACGAATTATTGACTCACTAGGTTTCGGGTGGACTTCATTAAATGTTTGAGCACTGAAACCCTATGATTACTCACCCGCAAGGGAAAACTGGGGTGCATCCTAACGACTCGATAAATCCTAAAGTCACTTTACTAGATATCCTAATGCATCAAGTTCAAGACGATTTCGGGAGCTTTCTTTTTACTTTGCCTCTCAACGGTTTTGCACATGCTAAACACACACAAAACCCACAAAACATTTTCTTTCACAACACATGAAGATTTTGAAAGGAATGTGAAAATTTTAAGGCACTTGGCAAGCAAGAAAAGACAAGTCACCCAAGGATCATGGCAAACAAATATATCGATATTAAATGCAGCACACTAACATGACCATATCAATACACACAAAATAAAACAAAATCAAAGGAAAAAACTCGACTATGTACACACGTAAAACACCCCGCACACCTTCTTCATGCATTGTCCTCAATGAATGTAAGCAAGATACTACATGGATTTATGCATGAAAAAGGAAAGATCTCACCAACATGAAGCGCAACAGGAGGTTCATGGTTATAGTGATTGACACAAACACAAATTACCTCAAAACCTGTGAGATGCTAAAGAAGGGATACAAATACTTGAAAGAAATGGGGCCCAAATACACAAGGGTGGGGCCCACAACAATCGATGCTCACTGAAGGAGTCTTTTATGGTACTTCGTTTTTTTTGTTTTTTTTGTTTTTTTAATATAACTATGTACAAACATAAGTTCCTATCTTCATTTGTCAAAAGACATCAAATGGGAACCTCAAAAGTGGGTCAGTGCACTTGGAAAGGGAACATGACACCACGCGGGGCCAGAATACTCATGTTTGCCCCCCCTCACAAATAGCACAAGATAGAAGGAGAGGTTCATGAATTGGACGCAAAGGCGTCAATTTCAAAGGATCAAATTGAAAGAGCTTGAACCTCTCAAGAGTTTGGGAAATATGGGGCAACGGAAGAAGAGTTTCTCCCGTTGCGGTGTTGAAGCTATGATCGTAAATCCAAACTCTCCAACCAACAGAGTGGTGGGTCGGAACGAGGTCAAGAACCTGGTTAGGCATGTCCGACTCACCAGACGAAGAAAAGGTGGGTCTCTTACCCAAGGTATCCTCCAAGGAACTCCTAATACCCTCATTAGCAATGTAGTTGTTTGATGTTCCATCATTTCCAAGATGATCAGGAACAATAGTGAGAGGCAAACTCTCATCAGGTTGTTTGAAATTGAGGGTACTAGGGAGCTCTTGCTCCACCAGAGGTGAGTCCTTAAGAGGCACAACATGAAGATCTTGTGGCTCAAGGGCCACGGGACAAAAAGATAAGGCAAAATCCTGTGCCGATTCATAATGAAATTGGTCCATGTTTTTCTCAATTAGAATCGAATCCTCCACCAAGTGATCGTGAATTGAAACCCCAAGTCCCTCAGACTGACTAGGAGTATGACTTTGAAAGATTGTGCTTTGAATATGTGGATGTGGTGGTGGTTCGATATCAAAAGATGAATCCTAATGTTGACAAGAAAAGTTACTCTCCTCACGTTCACGTAATTGCTGCGTCATTTGACTCACTTGCAGTGCCATATTTTGTATGGACTGTTGAGTGGTTTCCATGAACGTCAGGAAAGTTTGTTTCAAGGAATGAGGTATGCGGTAAACTATGTGGTCCAAGTTAGAGCTTGGGAAATTTTGGGGTTGGGTGTTTCAAGGAGAATGAGTCCAATGATTTGAAGTGGGGTGTTGGTAGAATTTTAGGTATTCGGGAGGAGGATACTGGGGTGAAAGTGAAGTATAAGAATTTGAATAAGAATTGTCACCCCACAAATCCATCCCTCTCTCGTTGTACGCGGATCCGTAATGGTCATATTGAGAATTTTGGGAAAATGGATGCTCATACTCAGGCTCTCGGGGAACATAAGGACATTCTCCTATAACATGAGCTCTCAACCCACAAGAGTCGCCCGACACGGCTACTGGAGCCAGCAGTGCACTCATGTCGTCTACCGCACGCATGAAAGATGCCAAAGTTTGTTGTAATGTCTCAATTTGTTGACCAGCATATGATCCGACATAACTAGATTGTGGTCTAGCAGTCGGTGCCTCTCTCATGTTACCCCAATATGAAGATTGCTCAGTCAAACAATTAAGATTGTCCCAACCATACGGGGTGTTAGTCTGAGCCACCCTAGGTTGCATGGGTCTGGAATACTAGGAAGAATTGTCCTGGTCCCAACAATGATATGGATGGTCGCCCACGTAACCATCCATGCCAATAAACTTCTCTAGTCGACCACTCTCACCACCACGAGGCTAAGCTCGCAAAAAGTGCTCGACTCGACCCTAAAATGCTAACAGAGAGTGTAAAGTGGAGGAGACTAGAGCATAGAAGTTGGTGAGACGAAGATGACTCAGAGGAGAAGGGAAAAATCCCTAAATCTAGCGTGGGTAATGGGATCAGGTAGAAGACTAATCTAGCAAGCACGGCTCAAACAATGTAAGGCAATGGGTCCTTAGGCTAGACGATGCCTAACTTCGAGGTCACTAGCCTCGGCACGCCTCAACTCCCTACAATGAAGACCACAATGCCCAGCAAGTGATACCAGATCCAGAGATCCAGTACCTCCTACTATCGAGAAGGTAGGCAATGCCAATCAGGCCATGACGGTCTCAACTAGATTGCTTTCCTAGTGCGTCCGCAATCCTTAGGGCCAATGTCTACAGACTTTTAGAATTAAGGCTTTGATTAAGAGTGATTTTTGGGGCCAAGGAAAGGGTGATGAAATCCCCCGCCTTATCTTGTATGGGACAATCCCTCTTTAGTAGCGTGTTAATCCTAAATCTAGCAATCAACGCTCCAATCAAACGCTCAATTCACTCTTGTCCCGATGCAATAACTAATGCATGATCGAAACATGCATGAATGAGAGATTTGGGTGCACGTACCTCACACCAGCAATCAACAACACAGTGTAAAGCAAAGAAAAGACAAATGCATGCAAGGTCTACAAATGATGCATGACCTAGATGGCAAGAAGTCTAATATTTTGCTTTGAGTTTTGTTGTCCAAGTTGATTAAAGGGGATTGATTTTTAATCGGGGAGCAAACTAGAAGTCACAGCATGCAAAATAGTGCTCCCAGATAACTATAATAAACAAAACAACAACCAGAACAAAATTGAGAGAGATTGAGGCTCACTAGGCCGCCAATTGGCGGTACCAGACCACTGATTGGCGGTCAATTTTGGGTCTTTTGCTCTCAAATTCCTCCAGTCGCTTCCCCTTGATCCGCAGAATGCCTGAAACACACAAAAACTAAAAACAAAAAATTAAAACCACTCGAATCGTCCAAACCAAAGTCTGGACAAAGCACCTCCTTGGCAACGGCGCCAAAAACTTGATTGATTCGTTTTATATTAAACTGCAAGTGCACGGCCGCGTTGAAGTGGTGGCAAAAACGGGTCGATCCATAGGGAGGTGTGTTGACTTTTGTTTGTTCGAAGGCGAGTGGTAAAGAAAGGAGAGAAATGATTGATTACACTAAACTACACTACAATGGAAAAAGGAAATGGAAGATAAGCACTAAAACTAAACCCCATAGGGGGTAGAGAAATAATGTGAATATAAAGATGTGTCTGTGTGTGTGTCTGTGTTCAATTATGCTCCTCACAACATGTAGTGCATGAAATCATAAAACTAAATCCAACTTTGCCTCCACATGAAATAAGATAAGATCGTATCATTAAAACATACAAGACAATAATTAGAATGAAGCTAAATGAACTCATGTATAAAGACTAGACCCTACTATGCCTCCACATGAAATAAGATAACACATTATCAATAAAACATACAAGACATTATCCAAGGTAAAGGCAACAAGAGTACATACACTACAAATTGTGTTTCCAATATTAATTCCATCCATATCCTCACCTTATCATTCGGCATAAAATTGGTCCACTAATCTAAACATAAGCTAAGCTTCATTCAAGAGCATTAGCATATCAAAGATAAGAGTGGAGACCCATTAGATGGTTATGGAAATCATATAAGGCTCAAGGGATTAAGATAACACACACCTAATACACCACATGATCATATCACATACTTATCCACCCCCAAATGGGGATGGAACTACTCACAAATCATTACACTACAACCTACATTAAAATAAAACATTCTTCTGAAATGAAATTAGACTAAGCAAGCAAAGAATATTAAAGAAACTAAAAGGAAAGTAAAGTAAAACTACAGAAGCATGCAAAAATTAAAAGACAAGATTAAAAGAAACTAAGAACAATTATTTTATTAACAATGACTCACATTGAAGGTAGCATTCTTCTCCACCTTGACTTTTTCTTCAAGGCTTACTCCAAGCAGAGAGAATGCCACCAAGCAATGGGTAGTTTACAATAGAAGGTGAAGAGTTCTATTTATAGCCATAGAAAAAGGTAATCGGGGACAATCCCCCGGTATGGGACTAAACAAATACCAGAAATAGAATAAACACACTCTAATACACATGCCCCCCAAAGCTTAGTGGATTCGGAGCCAAACTGACTGCCAATTGGCGGTCTATCGGTTCTGGATCCATCTCGAATTTGTTGTGGGCTTTTCTGGATGTCTTTGTTGGTCTTTGATGCATATACTTCGTTTATTGGAGCTCCGAACCGAATTGAATTGCCAAAATACTCCCCATGATGGTGTGGAGTTTTCTGTTTTGCTCTTTGGTCATTCGGTCTTACGTTCAGGTCCTTTTCTGTTTCATCTTAGTCCCCACGTCTCACAACTCATTACACTAACTACATTAACAAAATTAAACATTATACTGAAAGGAAATTCAACTAAGCAAGAAAGGAATATTAAAGAAGCTAATTGAAATGAACATAAAAGTAAAGAAACATGCAAGAATTAAAAGACAAGATTAAAAGAAACTAAGAACAATTATTTTATTAAAATGACTCACATTGAAGGTAGCATTATTCTCCACCTTTAGTTTTGCTTCAAGGCTTACTCCAAGTAGAGAGAATGCCACCAAACAATGGGTAAATACAAAGGAAGGTGAAGAGTTCTATTTATAGGCATGGAAAAAGCTAATCCGGGACAATCCCCCGGTATGGGACTAAACCAATACCAAAAATACCCAAAACACACACTAATACATGTGCCCGCGAAGTCTTAGCGGATCAGGAGCGATCCAGACCTCCAATTGGCGGTCTATCAGATCTTGATCCGTCTGGAATTTGTTGTGGGGTTTTCTGGATGTCTTTGTTGGTCTTTGATGCATATACTTCGTTTATTGGAGCTCCGACGCGAATCAAATTGCTAAAATAGTCCCCATGATGGTGTGGAGTTTTCTGTTTTACTCTTTCGTCATTCGGTCTTACGTTCAGGTCCTTCTCCCTTGCATCTTAGTCCTCGAGTCTCTCAACTCAGTCCTTTTTCCTATCTTTTAGGTCCTTTCATGCCTCTTCTCATCAAACCTCTATATTTCTGAAATTCAAACATAAAACTCATCACGTAGCATTGCTTAGGTGTAAGATAATGGATATAAGATACAAATATACGCATGAAATGATGTCAATCACACACCAACCGCCCATGCACGCACAATCCTATCAGCCACCCCAAGCGCAAATCACCAATCAATCGGGTTTCCCAAATTCCAACAATATGGAAACCCGATTCAATTCGCTTGAGACATTGACTCGTGGACTTGAAAACTCAATGAAATGTTTTATATCAACCACATGTCAAGTTCTCACTTCAAATCAGCAGACTATCAAATCTCTAGAGCTTCAGATGGGCCAATTGGCTCAGTCTGTACATGAAAGAGAGAGAGGGTCTTTGCCTAGCCAGCCTGAGGCTAACCCCCGCATGTACCAGCAACAACACATGCAAAATGAGAATGTGGTACCTCGGGGGCGGCAAGTGAACCATGTGGAGGAACTTGTTTACCATGTTAATTCCATCGTAAGCTTAAGGAATGGAAAACAAGTTGACAATAACATTTCCTTGCCACCACCACCATCTATGCAGCCCCTCAGTGGGAATGGTGGTGAAGAAGAGGGTGAGGGTAATACACCAACGCCTCCTTCTCAGGCACCACAGAAAACCTACCTGCCAAAAGCTCCCTATCCCAGTAGGTTAACCAAAAAGCTGAGTGACACAATGGATAAGATGTTAGAGGTGTTTAAGAAAGTGAAGGTTAACATCCCCTTGCTGGATGTCATCTAACAAATACCTCAATATGCCAAAGTGTTGAAGGATCTCTGCACAACCAAGAGGAAGACCAATGTTCCTAAGAAAGCATTCCTGGCTGCGAATGTAAGCTCACTTTTGTCCAATCCCACCTACACAAAATACAAGGACCATGGGTGCCCAACTATTCAATGTACGATATGGGACACTAGCATGAGTAATGTATTACTTGATTTAGGATCGGCAGTCAACCTCCTCCCATTTTTTGTTTATCAACAGTTGAACTTGGGAGAACTGAAACCAACTAAGGGCACCCTCCAATTGGAGGACAGATCCATTCGTATTCCAAAGGGAGTTATCGAGGACGTGCTTATCAAAGTTGGAGATTTTATATTTCCTGTCGATTTTGTTGTCCTCGATACCAATCCTGTTGTGCACACCCACTCTCAAATACCTTTGATTTTGGCTAGACCATTTCTGGCAACCTCCAATGCCTTAATTAATTCTAGAAATGGTCTCATGAAGCTCCCATTCAGTAACATGAGTGTCGAGTTTAATGTGTTCAACTCTGGTAGGCAACAGGAGCCCATGGATCAACCTTTAAATTTCAATCTCATCCGCCAATTAGAGAAAGCACCGCAAAATCAACGAACACCCCTAACACCAATGCAACCCGTTGAGAATGTTTGTGGGCCTAGTGAAAACTCATTGTCTGTCTTTGCAATGCAACAGAGTGAGCTGACATCAAACATGAATGTCCAAAGGGAGTGTTCGTTGCAAGATTCAGATGAGACCATTAGTGAGGGGGACACACCTCATCATATGCCCATTCCAGAAGGTGTTGTCACCCCGTGTCCTAGGGCCATTGAGCCCTTTGAGCTTCAGATTGACTCCAACAAGGACCCACCTACGACCGAGCTTATGCTTGATGATATAAATGATGGTGGGAGGTCCTTGTTGGATGACTTGGGGAGAAGCCCCATTCTTAGTGTTGCAGGTCTGCTGTATCCATCGAATGAGCTTGAGGAACTCATTCCGATGCACCCACCTATTGGTTGGAGGGTTTTGTTCGATGAGCAACTAAACCCTAGTGTGGCAACACAACTTCACTCTTTCATGTTACCTACACACAACCAATTTCATGAGGGGTTCGAGCCTTTCAGCTTTGACCTTTCACCCCTCATGACACCTCAGAGTACCAGTGAAGTTTGGCCATCTCGGCAAGTCTCTGGTCCTCATAACTCGATGTTCTCATTTGATGTTCCTTGACCAAATGATTATGAGAATATATTTGTTAATGTATATATCTTGTACAAAATCAAAAAAAAGAAAAAAGAAAGATAGTAAAAAACAAAACAAAACAAAACAAAAAAAGTGAGTAATAAAAGACTCCATGAGCGAGCATTGATTGTTGTAGGCCCAACCCTTGTGTACTTGGGCGCCATTTCTTTCACGTATTTGTCGCCCTTCTTCAGTATCTCACAGTTTCTGAGGGAATTTGGGTTTGTGTCCATCACTATAATCATGAACTTCGTGTTGCACTTCATGTTGGTGAGATCTTCCCTTTTTCATGCATAAATCCATGTAGTATCATGCTCACATTCATTGAGGAGAATGCATGAGGTAGGTGTGGGGGCGTGTTTTACGTGTGTACATAGTCGAGTCATTTTTCCTTTGATTTTTATTTTCTTTTGTGTGTATTGATACGGTCATGTTAGTGTGCTGCATTTAACATTGATAAATCTGCTTGCCATGATTCTTGGGTGACTTGTCTTCTTTTGCTTGCCTAGTGCTTTAAAATTTTCACATTTCTTTCAAAATCTTCATGTGTTGCGAAAGAAAATGTTTTGTGAGTTTTGTGTGTGTTTAGCATGTGCAAAATCGTTGAGAGACAAAGTAAAAAGAAAGCTCCCAAAATTGTCTTGAACTTGATGCATTAGGATATCTAGTTTACTGGCTTTAGGTCTTATCGAGTCGTTAGGATGCACCCCAGTTTTTCCTCAGGGGGAATGTAATCATAGGGTTTGAGCACTCAAACATTTAAAGAAGTCCACCCTGAACCTAGTGAGTCAAATAATTTGTGTCTGTTAGTATAAGGAAGTTTGTCATAGTCAAGGGCCCTTAATCTCTTTTGTGAAACTTAAGTGTAGGGGTTTTGGTTCCCATGTAGATAAATAAATAAGTGATGTTAAAATAGGTCTAAGGGGACTTTGTGGCCGGTGCTTTTGAGTCATCTTACTTGGGATGCACCGACCGAACTCCCGTTACACGGGTGGTAGGGATCGCCTTATGTTGAGATTTGGGGGAAGGTGTACGTGATAGTGTAGGTCCTCATAGGCAATAATGCACGAAACCTGACCCTGGGAGAATCAAACACTAACCAATAAAATGCTCCAAAGAAAAAGAAAAAAAATATGGTAATGCAAATAAGAACCTTAATAGACTTTACACATTGTCTGTGTTTTTGTCTGTGTTTTGCATGTGCCAAACCGTTGAGAGGCAAAGTAAAAAGAAAACTCCCAAAATTGTCTTGAACTTGATGCATTAGGATATCTAGTTTACTGGTTTTAGGTCTTATCGAGTCGTTAGGATGCACCCTGGTTTTGCCTCGGGGGCCGTGTAATCATAGGGTTTCAGTAGTCAAACATTTAAAGAAGTCCACCCTGAACCTAGTGAGTCAATAATTCGTATAAGGAAGTTTGTCATAGTCAAGGGCCCTTAAACTCTTTTTGTGAAACTATAAGTGTAGGGGTTTTGGTTCATGTGTAGATAAGAAATAAGTGAGTATGTGTTCTTTCTTCTCGCACGACTCCTATCACTAGGGAAAGAAGGTCTGAGTGGACTTTGTGCGTGGTGCTGTCAAGTCATCTGACTTGGGATGCACCGACCGAACTCTCGTTACACGGGTGGTAGGGATCGCCATATGTGGAGATTTGGGGGAAGGTGTACGTGATAGTGTAAGTCCTCATAGGCAATGACGCACGAAACCTGACCCTAAGAGAATCAAACACCAACCAATATAATGCTCCAACGAAAAAGAAAGAAAAAAAGTCAAATAAGAACCTTAATGGACTTTACACAATGTATCACTTTCATAACTTAAGGTTGCGCATGTCTTTTACTTAAGTCCTTAATTAACTTTCATGAACGATTCATTAGGCTAGGTGTGTGGACTGATTACATATATAGGGTCAGCCCGTAGCATTACCACGTCCCATAATCGACAAAATAAGTCCAACAAGTCGTGTAGCTAGGTTGAATAATGCATCTTTGTTCGGATTTTGTGGGTGTATCCACTGAAAGCCCTCAAGAGACAACACTCCTCCTCCTTGGCGATAAGGAGGTTTAATGGCTTGTTGCACGTGCTAAGTGCAACCGTGATTCCTACGAAAGTGAGTTAGGACTTCTTGTATTTGTATGCTTTTCTCTTTCTTTGTTTTGCTCGGGACTAGCAAAAGTTAGGTGTGGGGGTATTTGATTGACATCATTTGATGCTTGCATTTGTATCTTATATCCATTATCTTTCATCTAAACAATGCTACGTGATGAGTTTTATGTTTGAATTTCAGAAATAAATAGGTTTGAAGGAAGAGGCATAAAAGGACCTAAAAGCATGAAAAAGGACTGAGTTGAGAGGCTCAAGGACAAAGATGAAAGATCGAAGGACCTGAATGTAAGATCAAAGGACCAATGAGCAAACAAGAATACTTCACACCATCGTGGGGAGTATTTTGGCAATTCTATTCGGGTCGGAGCTCCAACAAGAAAAGTAGATGCATCAAAGACAAGCAAATCCTTCCAGAAAAGCCCACAAGAAAATCCAGAGCGATCCGAACACTGTAGACCGCTAATTAGCGGTCCAAGACTGCTAATTAGCGGTCACTTTTGGTCTGGATCCACTAAGGTTTTTGTGAAGCGTGTATTAGTGTGTATTTAGTCTATTTCTGGTATTTGTTTTGTCTCATACCGGGGGATTGTCCCAGATTATCTTTTTCTATGGCTCTAAATAGAACTCTTCACCTTCTATTGTATTCACCCATTAATTGGTGGCATTCTCTCTACTTGGACTAAGCCTTGGAGCAAAATCTCAAAGTGGAGAAGAATGCTACGTTCAATGTGAGTCATCTAATAAAATAATTTTTCCATTGTTTTGTTCTTATGTTGTTTCTTTATGCATGCTTAGCTTAGTTTTTATTTCTTTGATTGTAGGCTAAAGTAGTTAGAATGTTTCTTTTCTTCTTTAGTTTAATTGTTAGAGTAATGTATAGTGAGTAGATCCATCCCCCTTTGGGGGTTTAGATGATGTTCATACATGCATTAATGAATGGATATGAATGTTTTATATTTTGATTATGTTGATAAATGTGAATGTATGCTTGCTTGTTAGAGTAGAATACTACACTTGATGGGTTTTACCACACATCTTAGACACCTCCCATGCTTGTTTAAGTTCAAAAATAACCAGCTTGTGTATATGAATGTTAATCAACTAGGTTAGTGAATGGATTGATAGGTTTTGCCATAACCTTTAAATACTTCCTATGCATGAAAAAACTACCTACATTTGTGCCTATAGAATACATTCTTCACCATCTTTTTACATGTGTGCACACACTCCACCCCTTAGGGGTTTTCCATTTCTGATTTCCAGCTTTCAATTTCCCTTGCTTTCGTTTTTGTTGTTTTATGATTACTCGTTTAGTGTAGTTAGTCTAGTTTAGTGTAATCACAACTTCTTTCCCTCTTTTCCCACTTGCCATCGAACAAACCAAAGTCTACACACCTCCTTGTGGATCGACACGTACTTGCCACCGCTTCAACATGGTCATGCACTTGCGGTATTTAAAATGATTAAACAACCGAGGTAATCCATGTATGGACCCTGGTCTCCCCCATGTCCAAGATGAATAGGCCTTACGCTCCAAAGGAGCTCGAGGCGGAGATGGGAGATCACCTAGACCGTCCATCTCAGACAAATGCACTCTCTCAAGTCGAGCACTCTCACCAGAACGAGCCAAACCTCGCATAAAACGCTCAATCGAATGTAAAACAACACACAATAGAAGTTGTAATCAGAGGAGGAGAGTATAATGAAGACTATAGAGGAGGAGAAGACTCAGATGATAAAGGAAGAATCCCTTGGGCTAACGTGGGTAGTGGGAGAAGTTTTAAGCACACAAGCATACAAGCTCAAACAAGTTATGGCTATAGGTCCTTAGGCTAGACGACGCCTAACTTCGAGATCACTAGTCTCAACATGCCTCACCTCCCTACAACGAAGACCACAATGCCCTGCAAGTGATACCAGATTCGGAGATCCAGTACCTCCTACTAACGACAAGGCATGCGACGCCAATTAGGTCATGACGGTCTCAACCTGATCACTCTCCTAGTGCGTCCAAAATCCTTACGCCAATGTCTACTTACTTTTCAAATTTAGACTCTGATTAATGTGATTTTTGGGGCTAAGGAAAGAGTGATGAAATCCCCTATCTTATCTTGTATGGGACAACCCCTCCTTAGTAGCGTTTTGGAGTCTTAATCTAGAAATCAACTCTCCAAACAAACGCTCAACTCACACTTGTTGTAATGCAATTCCTACTAACTAATGCATGGTCATACAAAATGCATGAATTAGAGTAGGAAATGCGTACCTCACGTCAGCGCTCAACAATTGAAAGTAAAGCTAAAATAAAAGACAAACTATGTGCCTAAGTCAAGTATATGATGCATGACCTAAACAAGTAAGAATGCCTAGTCTTTCGCTTTGGATTTTAGGGTCCAAGTTCATTAGAAGGGGATGGATTATTGATCTGGGGGAAAACTACAAGTCAAAACATGCCAAATTGAGCCCCATAACACGCTAGTAAATGTTGAAACAACCAGAAAAAAGTAGAGGGAAAAATTAGCTCATCAGGCCACCAATTGGTGGTCCAATACCGCTGATTGGCGGTCTGTTCACCTTTTGTTCCCTGCAAACTTCTCCTGGTCATGTCTCTTGATCTTTAGAGCCTCCTGAAACAAAAAAAACTACAAACAAAAGTTAAAACAACTTGAATCGTCCAAACCAAAGTCTGGACTAAGCACCTCTCCGGCAATGGCGCCAAAAACTTGATTGATCGTTTATATTACAGCAAGTGCATGGTGTCGGTGAAGACGTGGCAAATACGGGTCGTGTCCACGAGAAGGTGTGTCAATATTAATCTTTAGAAATCGAGTGGGAAAAGAGGGAGAAGGAATTGATTACATGGCATACTCGACTATGCTAAACTAGCACGAAACAAACAACAAAGACGAAAGGACGAGACAAAATAAAACTAAACTAAGTGACTAATAGAAGCAAGCTTGAAATCAAGAATGGAAGACCCCTAAAGGGTGGAGTGTGTGCACACATGACATAAGTGGTGATGAATGCATTCAATGGAGCACAAGTGTAGGTAGTGTTTCTATGCATAAGAAGTACCTCATGGCAAGACCTATCATCCAAAGCACTAACCTAAGTGATTAATATTAGCATGAACAAGTTTGCTATTAAGAACCTAAACGAGCATGGAATGTACCTAAAGATTATGGTAGACACCATAAGTTAAGTATTCTCTTTAATTCAAACAAGCATACTCACATTTCTCACATAAAACAACATATAGCATTCATTCCATTCTACATGACATGTATAAACATCAACTCCACCCCAAAAAGGTGAATGGAACTACTCATACATTATTAGACTAACATGCATATTAAAGGAAAGAAAACATACTAATTAATTCTACGAAGATTAAAACAAACAAAGTTAACTAAGCATGCAAGAATTGAAAAGAGACAATACGAATAAATTAACAAAACATCTTTTATTACTCACTCACATTACAAGTAGCCTCTCTCCACCAGAGTTTTACTCCAAGGATTTACTCCTAGTAGAGAGGATAGCCACCAAGAGAGGAGATGGATTACAAAGGAGGAGGAAGAGTTCTATTTATAGCCATAGAAAAAGGTAACCCAGGACAATCTCCCGGTATGGGACTAAACGCGTACAAAATACACCAATTGGCGGTCTAGACTGTTTGTCTTGGATCTGACCCAATTTCTTATGACTTCTTATTAGCTTCATTTCTTTTCCTTGAGTGCACCCTCATCGGTTGTGTGAGTTGCAATCCAAATCCAATTGCCCAAATACTCATGATGGTGTGGAGTGCTTGATTTTGATAATTGGTTTTTTTTTATTTACATCTGGGTCCTTCTCTCTTGCATCTCAGTCCATAAGTCTTGTAATTTAGTCATTTTCTTTGCTTTTAAGTCCTTTTTGAGTCTCTTCTTCTCAAACATATTTATTCCTTAAACATAAACATAAAACTCGTTACGTAGCTAAAAATAAAGAATATAAGACACAAATATATATATGCATGACATGATGTCAATCATCAACCTAGTTGCGTCAGGTGAAAACTCTACATAGTTGCACCGCTCGGGTTACACCCAGAGTGATCCCCCTACATCGGAATCAACCCACTAGCCTTGTTGGTCAGATCCACAAGCGAGTCACTCGACAGTGACCACCGCTTGGCACAAAGTGGTATGCCGGATAGACCCATGATTCCAGCATGACATTGGGGACGCCTAAACTAAAAGAGAATGACAACGCGCCTGTCCAGGTCTTATCTTACACCTGGCCTATCTACATAGAGGTCTTCACAAATAGGCATCTCCAAATAGAGGTCCTACTCATGGCATGTTGATTAGTAGCATATCATACATTATATTCATGCTATATATCCTTTATTTTACCCCATATTTGTGCTACTCGAGTGTTTGTTGGATGTGTTTCAGAGTTTAGGCAATAACGAAGGGAAAGGAACAGAAAAGGACCTAAACACAAGAAGAATGGACTGATTTGGACCTGTTTGTAATGCCCAAGGACTGGATTGTCACTCACGAAGAAGTCATGTAAAACCCGGAGGGACTGAAGTGTAAAGAAAATAGGTTGCTTGCAAAAGTCCAGAATCTCCTGAACCTGAGGAGTAATTCGACAATTTAAACCACACGGGCTCAAACCAACGGCTCCGGGTGGACCCCACATGTGTATTATATAAACTAAAGTGGTGGTTAAAATTTGGAGTCGATCAGCGAAAATTGATCCGCCACTGGGTTAAGAGTTTGGCTCTCAAATTTTGGCCGCAGGTCGGGTTGTCGAGTCAAAGCATTCTAGGACCTCCAGATCTGATTTACAATACTCTGATTATGCCAAGATCTATCCAAACCCTCTAAACTTCTATAAATACACTTGTAATGTCTCCTTTCCTTTTCTTACTCCCTCCCCCATCAGAGTAGGTTTTAGTTTCCTGCTTTAGTAGTGCAATAAGGGGTTGGAGATGAGCAAACTTTGTCTTTTATTTCTAAATCTAGTTTAGTTCTTGCTCATTATGTTGATGTTTTCCTTCGATGCACTTTCTTTTATGTTGTTGTTTGTTTAATCTAGTCTTCTACCTCTCTTTCATGGGTTTATGTTCTTTTCATGCTTTCTTTAATGTAGAGATTAGTAGAGAGTAGTCCATCCCCATTGCGCGTGGAGAAGAAGGTGATTTGATAATGTGATGGATTAGTGTGTGTGTTAATCTTAATCCTTTGAGCCGTACATGATTTCCATAACCATCTTTGGCATTTCACTCTTACATGATTTCCATAACCATCTAATAAGATTTCATTATGCAAGGCTTTTGATTTAAATTTCTCTTTGCCACATGGGCTAGTGCGTTGGGATTTGGTGAGTTAGCAATCAAGGATGCAAATCTCATGGTTAGGAAGGTGGATCATGGGAGATATTGAGAGGATTTTGTAGGATCATGTTGGGTCATCTTTTGGAAGGTGTGTGCCTACATACCTTGGACCCCAACCCTAGGGCCCCCCTCACTCTTTCCTTTCCTCTCTCATGCACAAACCCACCTCCTCTCCCTCTCCCACGATCAGACAACTTTCAGACCCAACTCCGACAATTTCAACATCTCCGACAAGCTAGCATGAAAGCAAGCTTGAGGACGCACAAGGGAGGCAGTTCAGCAGCTTCTCCGGCGACTTCAGGAGCATTTCATACTTCCATCCCAGGTATGCGTTCATGGCAATGATGGGCTAAGGAGTCGGAGGTGTTGGTTGGAGGGTTGGCTGAAACTAGTTTGGCTGGTGGTACGACATGGGGTTGCACCACCCCGCTAGGCGCTAGCCATGCAAGTGGGTGGTTGGTTGCGTGCTATGGCTGGCCGGCCTTGACCTTTGGCCGGAGGCTCCATATCTTGGTGAGGTCCAGTGTTCTCCGACAAGGTTGGTCCTCGCAATTGGTGGGACTAGGGTAGGCTAGGGTTGGGTTGCTGTTAGCATTGTGGAGCAAGTTTCATTCCGGGTAGACTTCTATCGGTTGCTGGGCTTGGTTGGACTGGTGTATGGAGGCGGGGCTGGTGCTCACATTCTTGAGAGAGTCAATCAGAGGTGGCACATGGGGGTGAACCCCACATGCACCTCCGGCTGGTCCAGGCATTGGCCAACCAAGCAAAAGGAGAGTCCAAGCGTGTTTGTGGCGCTGGTCACTTCTATTGGCGTGCTCAACTTCTCACATCGGGGTTGGTGAAGGCTCGAGCACTTTTGTGTGCACCTAGGAAGGGTAGTGAGGACATGCTAGCTATTGGCCGGATCGGAGTTCCCTCGCTGCTGACCAGGCACCCGGGGATGTGGGCTGAACCGATGTGTGCAGGGAATGCGATTGAACCCTCATGGGAAGTGCATACGTTTGTTGCTTGTGTTACATCAGATATTGCATGATCTATAGTCAGTTGTTTATTTACTGATTTTATTGGTTTATTAAAGGTCAAAATCGTGGGTGCATGCATTGTTTATTTTTTACATCTTGTTACAAAATTCGCATGATCGTAGCTAGTCACTTTATCGACATCATGCCTTGTATACTTGTCTTATATGCGAATATTGTAGTAATGATCTTATTTACATATAGATGTGCATACATGTTATCTTATTGTGGATGTTATGATACGTATGGGTTTCGGGTTGACACTCATAGCATGGTCGTTGCATTAATTGTATTATACATGTCTATATATGCATGTGTGCATTAGTTCTCTTGCATGTTCATTTCTGAAATTTAATTAATTTGGGCACTATTATTTATGTGGCTGACGGGCCTAATGGAAAGACCTCTATGTAGAGAGTCCAGGCGTGAGATAAGACCTTGATGTGCGCACTGTCATTTGCTACAAGACCGCTTTGTGCCAAGCGGTGGGTCACACTTTCGGGTGACCCACTTGTTGATTAGACCAGCATGGCTGGTGGTCAGATTCTTTTGTAGGAGTCTTTCCAGGCGATGCATGGTAGTCATGGCTATGTAGAGTTGTGACTTCTCATTGTTGGCATGTGTCGTATGTAGGATTTCATGCATATTTTTGGACTCTTTATCCGATTTTTGGACCGAGGGCATAGATGGTTTCTTATTGAAAACTCATGCATATTTTGTTGTTGTTTTGCCTCAGGTACATAGGTGTCTGACAGGGGTTGCACTGGAGGAGTTTTGGAGGATTCTGTACACGAGGGACACGTCGACCAGTTTTCCTTCAGTATGATTTGCTTCCACATTTTATGTTGTTTCTTTGAGTTGAACCTTCTTTGTATTGAAATCTGAGTTTATTTTCACATGTGGATAGTTTACTTTTTGGCCTTATATCTTGTGTTGTTATCCATATATGTTTTTATTCATGTGTGAATTTGTTCTACTGTAACTCTCTCAGTCGTTGCGGAGACTCCGATCGCGACATCTCTTGGACTTCCCAGTGGCGTACCTACGAGATCGGTGGCGTTACAGTAACTGTGGGGTTGTTTGCATGCACGAGAAATCAATTGTAGGTATCACCAGTCCCAGTCGCACTCCTACCACCATAGTCCAGCTCACCAGTGCATCCTCTGAAGTTGGTGGTCGTCTTGAAGAGGTAGTCTCTGATGTTGGTTTTTTGGGCTTAATCTATGTTTTGATGATTTAATCAACCTAATCTTAATTATAATCAATGTAGAGCAGCACACATATTGCATTGCATATATATTTCTTTGTGCTAACTTCTACATGTGATCAAGACTCAAGGAAGAAAGGATTCAAGTCAAGACATGTAATCAAACTCAATTGAAGATATGTAATTGGTATTTATTTTGAGTCTTAGGAACTATGTATAAATTGAGAATACTTGAGCTAAAAAACTACTCAAACACACACTAGGTTCCTTCCTTATAGAAGTCACACACAAAATTTCACATAATTTGGACTTCAATAGATCACCCAAACTTAGACCGGAAAACAGTAACACCTAAACTGAACAGTTTGCCCACATTCGGTCGACCAAAATAGACCGTTCGGTCGACCGAGTGATCAACTATCATGTCGTGTTTTTTCTGTCAAGTTTCGGTCGACCGTGCAGACCTTTTTGGTCGACCGAGTAAACATTTTTTCCCGACCGTTAGAATTGTCGTATTATACCAACGGTCATATTCGTATTATTTCCAAATCCCCCAAAATACATTTGGCCTATCGGTCGATCGAGGACCTGTTTCGCTCGACCGAACTTAAGATGTCTCGACAAACCTTGAGTGCCTGTTGGTTTTCGGTCCACCGTGGACATTGTTTTGGTCGATCGAATATGATCTTGTTTGTCAACCCCGTAGAGCCTGTTATGATTCGGTCGACCAAACCTTATTCGGTGTTCGACCAATAACTTAGGTGTACCTAAGTTATAGCCTTTGGCGGTCGATCGTTCCTTAATCGGTCGACCGAATCAAGTCCAAAACTTCCCAACGGTCGACCGAACATACCGATCCGGTCGACCAAACTTATTCAGAAATGCATCTTGCAGGTTGCTATTTTGTGTATCTTCCACAAACCATTACCAAATTTGTACCAACGGCTATGACTCACTTAGAGCTTATAAATATGTGTTCCTATGACACAATTACACAGCTCTTACACTTCCATTTGTCATATACACTTAAGAGAAAACTCCAAGTCTCCCATTCCCTAAATCTACTCTCCAAGATTACAATTCCACACTTTAGTATCAATTCCATATCCTAAGCTAAGTGTGCTCAAGTTAGAGAGTGTGTTCCACTCAACATTGTTGTTCAAGGAAGCAAGGACTTCGGTGAAAGCCTGAAGTGTTCCTCTCGGATTGTGAGAGAAGAAAATTAAGCTCGCGAGGGTGTTCGTGGAGCTTGTTTTGTAAAAGGCTTAATCTCGGCCCAGAACGAGGTTCATAGTGAAGATGTGAGCGGAGCTCGAGGGAGTTCGAGCGGAGCTTGCAAGAGAGGAAGTAGGCAGGAGGCCAAACCTCTATAAAAATCACCGGGTCATTTTGTGGTTTGCCTTGTATTCTTTACTTATTTGATTGTTTATTTGTTTAAATTCCGCTGCATATACTTTACTGCTTAAACAAGTAGGTAATTAGACTAAAAGTGATTGGAACTAGAGACCCTCACGATCCTACATCAGAGAGTACCAGCTTCCCAACTAGAGGTCATCATGGAGAAGGAGTCAACGAGAACTCTTACTTACCAATTGCAGGTCATTTGGGAGAAGGAGTCGGCAAGAGCTCAAGGCTCGATCCCATGTTGGTCGTCAACGGATCCTGATGCACCTTCCAATAACTCCAACCTCCCAAGTTGGTGGTCAGCTGATCCTGATGCACCACAACATCCAACAGCTCCAACCTCCCAAGTTGGTGGTTGGTTGATCCCGATGCACCTTCCAATTGCATTATTATAGATAAATGATAGGAAGTATTACATTGAGCCTTGGGCATGCTTGCACTTTGTGTATTTCACTCAATGAGCAATTCACCACCAGAGAGATGTGAGGTTGTTAGCGTATCATGTTGGTTTTTTGGCCTTAATCTGTGTTTTGACGATAAATTAGGGCCATTACGATCCTACATATCATATTGCAGATAATGATCAATTGATGCCTTCAGTGTGAATGCTACGCACTGTTTCTTGACATTTTTGCAAAGCAAATAAAAAAAATGAGGCAACTCTGCGTAACATTCAAACTGAACGCATCAAGTGATCATTATCTGCACTAGGATACACTGACCACCTCACATTTCTCTGGTGCTGAATTGCGGATTGGGTGAGTTACGCAGAGTTTAAGCATGCACTTGCGCAATGTAACGTTGTTGAGTATAATAGTGATTCATGTTATTAAATTTGTGACATTATTGTATTTTTTTGGATTGTACAATGCAGAGTTACTTGCTACAAGTTACCAACTATAATTCATTTTTGGAAGCAACTATTATTGTTTTCATGTGAAAATTGAAAGATCAACCACTAATATATATTTAATTAACCACAATTGCCAGGAAGAAAAAAATCAAGCTACATTGTGTAGGAAATCTAGGTATTTACATAAGATTGATCTTCAAATAAAAGTTGAGATGCGTAAAAAATAAGATTAACTAAACCAAGTTTTTGGACAAAATTGGTATTCGTGAAAAGTATCATTAAGCAGCTAAATTTACGATTGGAAAACGAATTCACTGACACTCGAAAACAATGTACAAAGGACTAAACAAGATTGCTAATAGGACATATTCATCGTTTATAGGAAAAACTCGTCCTTGAAAAGGTGACATACTCCTGCCCAGTGATAGACATATTCGTCGTTTATGTTTAGTCCTTAACATAACCTATGTGTCCAACGATAGACATGCTCCTGCCTAGTGTGGGATAGAAGCATATCCAGCACTAACCACTAGTATGTCTATCGCTGGACATAAGCATGTCAAGAACTGGACACAACACTGCACACCAGCATGTCCTGCATGTACATAAGTCTGGATCCTTTACACATGTGTGATGAGTCTGGACTCTGGAGACGGGTCTATCCAGTCCTGGACGGTACCGTGTCAAATACTGGACACATGTCTATCTGGACTTGTGTACACCAGTTTGTCAAGATCTTGGAGTCGATTTGAAATTGGAATCGAGTATGTCCAACGCTTAATTAGAATATGTCCAACAATAGATACCATCATGTCCGTTCTGGACACCACCGTGTCTGGCATTGGACATAGTCTGGACAATCCTTTGCAAGCGTGTGTCCCGAGTGTGCAGAATGTGTCCACAGTAAGTGCAGATTGTGTCCAACGTGTGTCCAGAATGTGTCATTTAGAGGGAACTGTTGTGGAAATTAAAAGTTCAAAACTGCAAGTGCATGAGCACGTTGAAGCGGAGGCAAGTACGGGTCGTGTCCACAAGGAGCAAGTGAAGGTTGTCATCGTTTGTACTAGAGTAGGGCAAGAAAATGAAGAGTGAGTGTATCAAAACTAACTAACTAATGAGTCGTGAATAAAAAAACTAATAGAACTAGTCTCGTAGGAGGTGGAGGATGCATGCAAAAGTGTAGATGTATGATACATGTGTGTGAAAATCTTTAAAGACCCAAACCTTAAGTGTGTTTAAAGGCCAAACATTTAATATATTTTAATATATTTCCAATTTTATCCTCAAAGTACCCCCATCACAGCAATCTTAAATCCCAAACAAAACCACAAAATCCCAAACATTCAAACCGGCGACGACCCTGCCCCTACCCTCCGATCATCATTCCCGCTCATTTCGACAGAGCGACCCAACTCATTAGGTGAAAACAAGGCAGTTCGTTTGGTGAAAAAGGGCAAATGGCAGCTTGTTATGTTTAATTTCTAAAGCATTTGCATTGTTATGAAAAATGATAGGTTTCGAAACAACTCTATGGCACCGTTGTTAGATTCAAATTCAATCAAAACAAACGAGTTGAAAACATAACAAACAACCTTGGTACAAGTTAACTTTTACAGAGATGACCATTAAGACGAGAGAAACCAACTCATATAAATGAACAAATTGAATCAAGAGAAATGATTTGTAAAAATCACCAAACAAGATGGGTCATTCTATCAAACGAGCGGGTTTGTTTTCACCAAACAAGTTGGGTCGTTTTTCCTCTTAATGAGTTGGGACGCAGCAGTCCCTGGCAGGAGGCACCAACAAGTTGGGTCATTTCCACCAAAAGAGTTGGGTCGTTTGGTCGAAACGTGTTGCGTCGTTGCATTTTAATTAACAACCTCACTCGTTGTAACAAAAAAATACGTCTCTCTAAGACATGAAACTTTTTATTCTACACGACACAACTCAATTAACGACATATACAATTACGGATGGTTGCTTTTGAATGTTAGAACAATAATATGTGTACAATTTAATTTCCTAAGTAAACTTGTTATGTTCAATTTGTGATTATTTGCGTAGTGGTGAAAAATGAAAAGTTTTGAAACAACTTTATGACATCATTGTTAGATTCAAATTCAATCAAGACAAACAAGTGGAAAACATAACAAACCTACTTGTTACAAGTTAACTTGTACGGGGACAAACATTGAGATGAGATAAGCGAACTCGTCTAAATGAACACATTGAATCAAGACAAACGAGTTGTAAAAATCATAAAACAAGCTGGGACGCACCAACGTGATGCATTGTAAAAATCATATGTTTTGAAATAACTTTATGACACCTATTAACGTTTTACTAAATTAACTGCAGGTGCACGGCCGTACGGGTCGATCCGCAAGTAGTGTTGCCAACCTTCGAGTGAGCAAAATCAGGTTGGAAATAACAATGGAAGAAGATATTGTTATGCTACTATTAAAAGAAGATTATGGTACGAACGTAAAACAAACTAGATTACAATGCAAATGGCAACTAGAAAATTTCAGCAAACTATGTGGAACGAAATATGGATGAATTCCCTGAGGGGTGGAGTGTGTGCACATATGAAGTGAGAGAAGTGATGAATGACACATGAAATCTTGTGTGTGTGTCATATCAGCAATTATTACTTGATTATCACAAGATGAGGCTCAGCATGAGAAGTGTCTAAAATTATGGCAAGACTCATCGGAAACAAGGAACTCATGTGAAGAACAAAGCTAATCATGGAAGGTGTCTGAATTTCATGGTAAAACCGATCAAAACAAAGTTTCTTCAATCAATCAGCGAGTAAACACTAATACAATCACACGACTAATATGAAGCAAATCCAACAAGAAATTTCAATCCATAAACACGAGGAAACCAAGCATGAGAAGTGTCTAAATCTTATGGCAAAACCCATAAAAAATTCCCCAACATGTAGATGATTAAAACAAACCCAATGAACATACAAACATTCAAGTCTACACAATCAAAATTCGTCAAACATCAAACCTCAAAACAAAAATGAACATCATCTCCATCCCCCCCCCCCCCGAAGGGGGATGGAACTACTCACTACTCATTATGCTAACAGTCAAATTAAGAAGAGAAAACATTCTAATTACACTAAGATTACTAAAACACAATTAAGTTAAGCATACAAGGATTATAAGAGATAACATGAAACTAACAAAGATTTATTTTATTCATGACTCACATGACAAGTAGCATCTCTCCACTTGAGTCTTGCTCAAGGCTTTACTCCAAGTAGAGAGAATGACCACCAACCAAGGAGTGTATTACAATGGAGGAAGAAGAGTTCTATTTAGAGACACGAAATAAGCAACTGGGGACAATCCTCCGATGTAGGACTAAGGAAACTTCTACAAATGGATAAAAACAACGTAATACACAAGCACGAGATGCCAAGTCAGCTCCTGAGCATACTGGACCTCCAATTGCTAGTCATGGTTGGTCATATTCGACCCATTTTCGGTTTGAGTCTGCACCCGAATCTAATTGCCAAAATACTCCACATGATGGTGTGGAGTTTCTTGGTTTGCTATTTGGTCCCTCCGAGCTTATGTCTAGGTCCTTCCCCCTTGCAGATGGGTCATTGTGCATGACAGAGAGGTCCATTTTGCCTCATTTAAGTCCTATCTTCTTATGTTTCAGTCGTTTTTCTTTTCCCTTCTCTTCTTTTACCTAATACTTGAAATATAACAACAAACACTCGAGTAGCACAATATTGGGGTAAAATTAAGGATATATAGCATGAATATGATGCATGATATGCTACAAATCCAGTACCCCTACATTTATCTTTACTAGTCCTGAGCAAAACAAAGAAAGAGAAAAATGAAATAATGGAAAAACACGAAAAATAGGGAAATCCTAACTCACTTTCGTAGGAATCACGATTGCATTTAGCATGTGCAACAAGTTGTTAAACCCCCTTGTCGACAAGGAGGAGGAGTGTTGTCTCCCAAGGGTTTTTAGCGGATATACCCACAAAATCCGAACACTGATGCATTATTCAACCTAGCCACTCGATTCGTCGGACCTACTTTTGTTTATCATTGGACACGGTAATCCTACGTGCTGACTCTATATATGTATTCAGTCCATACCCCTAGCCTAATGAACCATTCGTGCAAGTTAGTTAAGGACTTAATGAAAGACATGGACAACCTTAACCTCCTCAAGTGATACAAAGAGTAAAGTCCATTAAGGTTCTTATTTGCATTACCATTTTATAATTTTTTTCTTTGTTTTTTTTTTCTTCTTTTGTTTTTCTCTAGTTGGTGGTTGATTCTCCTAGGGTCAGGTTTCGTGCATCATTGGCTAAGAGGACTTACACTATCACGTACAACTTCCCCAAAATCTCCACATAGGGTGATATTTACCACTTGTGTAACAGAAGTTTGGTCGGTGCATCCCAAGATGACTCGA
This sequence comes from Triglochin maritima, assembly GCA_963682175.1. NCBI lineage: Eukaryota > Viridiplantae > Streptophyta > Magnoliopsida > Alismatales > Juncaginaceae > Triglochin > Triglochin maritima. The sequence goes on along the minus strand of OY821793.1, from coordinate 8,265,687 downwards.
AAGCACCAGATACTAAGTCCATTCGGATCTAATTTTCCGATTTATAGGAGCCGTGCAAGATGAGAGAACACCCTACTCACTTATTTCTTATCTACATGTGAACCAAAACCCCTACACTTAAGGTTTCACAACAGGAGTGTAAGGGTCCCGGACTACAACAAACTTCCTTATACTAACAGACATGAATTATTCGATTCACTGGGTTCAGGATGGACTTCTTTATTTGTTTGAGTATTGGAACCCTATGATTACTCTTCCCCCAAGGGAAAACTGGGGTGCATCCTAACGACTTTATAAGACTTAAATCCGGTGTACTAGATATTCTAATGCATCATGTTGAAGTCAATTTTGGGAGCTTCTCTTTTTACTTGGCCTCTCAATGGTTTTGCATATGCTAAACACACCAAAACCCACAAAATATTTTCTTTCGCAAGCAACCAAAGATTTTGAAAGAAATGTGAAAATTTAAAGCACTAGACATGCAAAAGAAGACAAGTCACCCAATGATCATGGTAAACAAATATATCGATATTAAATGTAGCACACTATCATGACCCTAACAATACAAACAAAAGAAAACAAAAAAAAGAAAAAGACTCGACTCCACATATATACAAACGTAAAGCACCCGCCACACTTCATGCATTGTCCTCAATGTATGAAAGCTAGATGGTAGATGTATCTATGCATGAAAAAGTGACGATCTCACCAACATGAAGCGCAAAAGGATGTTCATGGTTATGTGGATGGACATATACCTGAATTTTTGAAAACCTGTGAGGTACATAAAAAGAGAGACAAATACGTGAACATCAACCAATGCTCACTTGTGGAGTCTTTTCTTCTTCTTCTTCTTCTTCTTCTTTTCTTTTCTTTTCTTTTCTTTCTTTCTTTCTTTTCTTTTTTGTTTCTAAACAAGATATATACATCAACAAAGATATTCTCATAATCATTTTGTCAAGGAACATCGAATGGGAACATCGAGTCATGCAGACCAGAGATCTGTCGTTATGGGCCTGTTTCATTGGTACTCTGAGGTATCATGATGCGTGAAAGGTCAAAACTGAAAGACTCGAATGCCATATGATATTGGTTCGGTGTATGCAACGTGAATGAGTGGAGTTGTGTTGCCTCACTAGGGTTTAGTTGCTCATCGAAGAAAACCCTCAAACCAATAGGCGGGTGCATCAGAATGAGTTCTTCAGACTCATTCGTGTGATGTGACAAACCAAGGATGGGGCTTCTCCCCAAGTTGTCTGCTTGTGATCGTTTATATACCACAAGTGCACGACGTCAGTGAAGACGTGGCGAATACGGGTCGTGTCCACGAGGAGGTGTGTCAACTTTTGTTCTTCAGAAATCGAGAGGGAAAAGAGGGGAGAAGAAATTAATTACACTAAACTAAACGACACTAAACGACTAAGCAACAAACAAGGAAAGATGAACTGGGTCGTTGTAGGATAATTAACAACCTGAATCATGAAACATTCTCGTTTACATGACACAACTTAATTAACAACATATACAATACAGATAGTTGGTTTTGAGTGTTAAAACATTAATATGTGTACAATTTAATTTCTTAGGTGAACTTGTTATGTTCAATTTGTGAATTATTTGCAAAGTTATGAAAAATGATACGTTTTGAAACAACTTTCTTGCACCGTTAGATTCAAATTCAATAAAGACAACGGAGTTGAAAACGTTACAAACCAACTTGTTACAAGTTAACTTGTACGGAGACGAACATTGAGACGAGACAAATCATCTCGTGTAAATGAACAGATTGAATCAACCTAATAGAGTTGTAAAAATGACTAAACAAGCCAGGTCTTTTTCACCAAGCCACCTGGGTCGTTTTCCCTCCCAAACGAGTTGGGGTGCAACAGTCCTTGGCGGGACGCACAAACGAGCTGGGTCATTTTCACCAAATGACCTGGGTCGTTTTCATCAACAAGCTTGGTCATTCCCCCCCCCCCCCAAACGAGTTGGGACATAGTAGTCCCTGGCAGGACGCAACAATGAGCTGGGTCATTTGGTCGAAACGAGCTGGGTCGTTGCGGCTTAATTAACAACCTGACTCGTTTTAACAAAAAAAACTTCTCTCTAAGTCATGAAACCTTTCTTCTAAATGACACAACTTAATTAACAACATGTACAATTACGGATAGTTGGTTTTGAGTGTTAGAACATGAATATGTGTACAATTTAATTTCTTAAGTGAATTTGTTATGTTTTTGTGAATTATTTGCGTAGTTATGAAAAATGATATGTTTGAAACCACTTTCTGGCACTGTTGTTAGTAGGGGTGTCAGTGGATATTCGAATATCCGAGCATCCGTCTGTATCCATATTCGAATTTGGACATTCGATCCGATAAAATATATCCGTAAGCCTGCATTGTATCCGATCCGTAAAGTCGTGGAGTGGATGTGGTTATTGGTACATCCAATCCGTATAATATCTGATTCGGGATCGAATATCCGTGTTACAATATATGTATTCGTATTCATATCTGTATTATATATATAGCTATTCCTTAAATTCATGATATATATATACAAGTTAGGTATTTTTCTATAAATTACCCAACTATATAAACTATTCTAAATTACTAACCCTAAAGTACTAACCCGAATAATATCTGCTTCGGAACTACATATTTGTATTTCAACATCCGTATCGATATTTGTATCATATACTTATGCAATACATTATTATACCTAGAAGTATTCATACTTCAACCTTGTGTGATTATATTTTGAATATATAGTTTAAATTTATTTATTCAAATAAAAATAAATCTACTGGTCACATTTATTCAAGCATTGAATATTGTTCTCATTTTCAGAATATGGAGTTAGAAGTTAAGATAAAGTAAATTAATATTTGAAACAAAATAAGGTTATAAATGTGCCTGTGTATTTTTTTCAAAGTGAAAATGAAAAATGTTATAAGTTTGGGAATTATGTTTACGGATGCTGATATTATCCGTATTCGCTCCGAATCCATCAAATATCCGAACGGATATTCGAATATCCAAGCATGAGTCTATATCCGTATCCGAATCCGTAAATTTCATGTGGATACAAATATGGATATACCTATATCCGATCCGTTGACACCCCTAGTTGTTAGTCAAATTCAATCAAGACAAATGAGTTGAAAATGTTACAAACCAACTTTTTACAAGTTAACTTGTACGAAGATGAACATTGAAGCGAGACCAACCTACTCATTTAAATGAACGCATTGAATCAAGATAACGAGTTGTAAAAAACACCAAAAAAGCCATGTCGTTTTCACAAAATGACTTCGGTCGCTTTCACCAACAAGCTGGGTCATTTTTCCTCCCAAACGAGCTAGGACGCAGTTGTAACACCCCAAACATCAGTCCCACATTGCCAAACATAAAAATGTTGGGGTGGGTTACAATGACATGGATTCACTACCACAACACTTACCAACTTAAGTTTTGTGGCACTAGGTGAGTGTTGTTGGCCAGTGGACTCGTGCGTGATGGACCGGGACTCGGGCTCGTGGATGGGACGTTACAACAGCAGGCCCTAGCGGGACACACCAACAAGCTGGGTCGTTTTGTCGAAATGAGCTGGGTCGTTGCAGCTTAATTAAAAAACTTGGCTCGTTTTAACAAAAATACTTCTCTCTAAGATACGAAACATTTTCTTCTACATGACATAACTTAATTAACAACATGTACAATTACGGATTATTGGTTTTGAGTGTTAGAACATTAATATGTGAACAATTTAATTTCTTAAGGGAACTTGTTATGTTAATTTGTGAATTATCTGTATTGTAATGAAAAATGATATGTTTTGAAATGACCTTATGGCATCGTTGTCAGATTCAAATTCAATCAAGACAAACGAGTTGAAAGCATAACAAATGATCTGGTTACAACTTAACTTGTACGAACACGAACATTGAGACGAGACAAATCAACTCGTGTAAATAAACACATTGAATCAGGCTAAACGAGTTGTAAAAATCACAAAACAATCTGGGTCGTTCCCCACACCAAACGAGTCAGGACGTAGCAATCCTTGGCGGGAGCACCAACAAGTTGGGTCATTCTCACCAAATGACAAGCGTCCTTTTCACCAACACACTTGGTCATTTTCCCTCCAAACGAGCAAAGACATAGTAGTCCATGGCGGGATGCAACAACGAGCTGCGTCATTTGGTCGAAATGAGCTAGGTTGTTGCAGCTTAATTAACAACCTGACTAGTTTTAACAAAAAAATACTTCTCTCTAAGTCATGAAACATTTTCTTCTACATGACACAACTTAATTAACAACATGTACAATCACGGATGGTTGGTTTTGAGTGTTCGAGCATTAATATGTGTACAATTTAATTTCTTAATTGAACTTGTTATGTTCAATTTGTGAATTTTTTGCGTTGCATTGAAAATTGATATGTTTTGAAATGACTTTATGGCACCGTTGTTAGATTCAAATTTAATAAAGATAAACGAGTTGAAAACGTAATAGCTGAACTGGTTACAAGTTAACTTGTACGGACACGAATATTGAGACAAGACAAATCAACTCGTGTAAATAAACACAATGAATCAAGCAAAATGTGTTGTAAAAATCACCAAACAAGCTGGGTCATTTTCACCAAGCCACCTGGGTCGTTTTCCCCCAAACGAGTTGGGATGCAGCAGTCATGTGCTGGGCTAGGTCCTGTATTTCCATCACCTGTATTTGTTTGTGTTTGTTTTTCTGTTCGTGGAATGTTATATGGAGGCCTATAGTGTTCAATTAAAGCCAGACCGATTTCTAAATATGTGGGTTAGGGTTGTGGTAAACACAATGCTTAATGATAAAGGTTGTTGGGTGACTGAAGGCCATCTTCATTTAACAAAATCATTAAGCTATGTGTTTGTACCGTTGTTAAAAAACAGTCATTTTCATCGTTGTTAAACAAGATAATTATGTGTGTGTTTGCGTATTGCTTTGTGTTTGTGTTTGCATTTTTCTTTGTGTTTCTGTTTGCATTTTTCTTTATGTTTCTTTTCGTCAAATACGTAATGTTGAAGAACAGAATGTTCTATGAAAGCTTATACTATTCAACGGTATTTCATTATAGTGTTTAATGGAATGTTAGATGGCCGAAAGATGAGACTTTATCCAAACTGTTAAGAGAGAGTAATGAATTGTAAGGAGCCGATTTTAGCGCTTCCAAGACATGTCTGTCATGCAACCTATAAAGGTTGAGTCAAGCAAAAATACTAAATTGTACACATATTAATGTTTTAACACTCAAAACCAACCATCCGTAATTGTATATGTTGTTAATTAAGTTGTGTCTTGTAGAACAAAATGTTTCTTGTCTTTGAGAGAAATATGTTTTTGTTAAAACGAGCCAAGTTGTTAAGTAAGTTGCAACGGTCCAGCTCGTTTTGACCGAACGACCCAGCTTGTTTGGTGAAAATGGCCAAGGTCGTTTGGTGCTTTTTAAAACTTGTTTATCTTCATTCAAGGTGTTCATTTAGACGAGTTGGTATGTCTCGTCTCAATGTTCGTCTCCGTACAACTTAACTTGTGACAAGTTGGTTTGTTACGTTTTCAACTCATTTGCCTTGATTGAATTAAAATTTAACAATGGTGCCATAAAGTTGTTTCGAAACATATCATTTTTCATAACAATGCAAATAATTCCGAAATTGAACATAACAAGTTCACTTAAGATATTAAATTGTACACATATCAACGTTCTAACGCTCAAAACCAATCATCCACAATTGTATATGTCGTTAATTAAGTTGTGTCATGTAGAACAAAATGTTTCATGTCATAGGGAAGTATTTTTTGGTTAAAAGGAGTCCGGTTGTTAATTAAGCTTGAATAACCCAACTCGTTTTAACCAAATTAATGACCCAGCTCGTTTGGTGGAAACGACCCAGCTCGTTGGTGCGTTCCGTGAGGGACTGCTACTTTACAGCTGGTTTGGAAGGAAAATGACACAACATGTTTGGTGAAAATGACCAAGGTCATTTGGTGATTTTTACAACTTGTTTATCTTGATTCAATGTGTTCATTTACATGACTTGGTTTGTCTCATGTCAATGTTCGTCTCCATACAAGTTAAGTTGTAACAAGTTGGTTTGTTATGCTTTCAACTTGTTTGTCTTGATTGAATTTGAATCTAATGGTTCGATAAAGTTGTTTCAAACATATCATTTTTCATTACAACGCAAATAATTCAGAAATTGGACACAACAAGTTCACTTAAGAAATTAAATTGTACACGTATTAATGTTCTAACACTCAAAACCAACCATCCGTAATTGTATATGTTGTGAATTAAGTTGTGTCTTGTAGAACAAAATGTTTCATGTCTTTGTGAGAAGTAATTTTTCTATTAAAATGAGCCAGGTTGATAGTTAAGTTGCAACGTCCCAGCTTGTTTCAACCAAACAACCCAGCTCGTTGGTGCGTGTTGCCAAAGACTGTTGCGTCCCAGCTCGTTTGGGGGGGGGGGGGAGGGAATGACCCAGGTTGTTTTGTGATTTTTACAACTTGTTTATCTTGTTTCAATGTGTTCATTTAGGCGAGTTGGTTTGTCTCATCTCAATGTTCGTCTCCGTACAAGTTAACTTGTAAGAAGTTGGTTTGTTTTGTTTTCAACTCGTTTGTGTCTATTGACTTTGGATCTAACAACAATGCCATAAAGTTATTTCAAAACGTATCATTTTTCATTACAACACAAATAATTCAGAAATTGAGCATAACAAGTTCAGTTAAGAAATTAATTGTACACATATTAAGTCAAAATGATCCAGCTCGTTCGGTCGAACGACCCAGGTCACTTAACACTTGCGTCCCGAGCGGGATAGACGCGTCCATATGCCATACATAGTAGTTTCCCAAGCGTGACAAAATCATCCTTTTCAGGACAATGTCATCCCTACTGAAGCCGAAACGACATGGCTCGTTTGGTTGAATGACTTGGGTGGTTTTGACCGAACGATTCAACTCGTTTCGTATTTTTACAACTTGTTGATTTTTACACCCGGGTCGTTTATCTTGATTCAATCCTACCATCTAACAAGTTTGGTTGTCCCATCTCAACTTGTAACAAGTTTTCATGTGAGATTTTAAACTCGTTTGTCTTGATTCAATCCTACCACGTAACGTGATTGTTTGTCCCGTGTCAATGTAACAAGTTCACTTAACCAATTAAACCGATCAATATGTAATTAGTCTAACATCATTTTCAATTGAATATGTTGTTAATTAAGTTATCTTATATTGGACAAGTCACAATTACATATTAATGGTCTATCACGGAAAAACAATCATTCATGGAAAATATTAAATTGAACTACAAGGACAGATTTGCATTCTGAGCGGTCCATAGGGGGACAGAGTCATCTCAAGTGGGATACTTGCGTCTCGTACCAAATTGTTTGGACCAAATGAGCCAGCTTGTTTGGACCAGTCTAGCCAGCTTGCTTGGGCCAAAGGGACTGATTTCCATCCCGACCGATCCAGAGAGGGACAAAGTCAATCTGAGAGGTAAACTTGCACCCTGAACAAACATTTTTGGAGCAACGAGCCAACTTGTTTGGACCAAACGAGCCATCTTGTTTGGACCAGTGGGACAGATTTGCGTCCCGGACCATCCAAAGCGGGACAGACTCGCACGACACATATGTCCTGAACCAACTTGTTTGGAACAACGAGCCAGCTTGTTTGGACCAAACGAGGCATCTTCTTTGGTTGACGTCGCAAGTATGCTGGGACAAAATGAGCCAACTTGTTTGAAACGATGAGCCAGCTAGTTTGTGGCAACGAGTTAGCTTGTTTGGACTAAATCGGTGATGATCGAAACCCAATGGAAGATACCCAAAAATATATCACAAAATGGTCCAAAAGTCAAGAGATAAAACCGAAAAAGAGACCAAAATAAAACTTACATGATGGAAGTCGAGCTTAATACTACGGTGTGTTGGTAGGATGGTTGGAGTGAGGTTCTAGGATATAGGGGAGAATTAGAGATGTTGGGAAGGAGAATGGTATGATTTGTAATTATGAAAAAAATACCAAGGGCAAATTTGACATTTGGTATTCTTTTTTCGTCCAGAAAAAGTCAATGACCCTCAAATAAATAAACCCTCAGTCAGTGGCATTTTAATATATTTTCGGTTGTTAGAATCATGTATTAGACATGTGTCTAATTTTGTAAAATTTTAGTTTATTTTAAATGATTATTTTACTTGGACATGACAAAACAAAAGAGGCAAATAAGTTTATTTTCCTTGAAGTTTTCTTCTGGGAATTTAGATAAACTTCAGTTCAAATATTTTTATATCTTGAACCATGGATGCATGAATCATTTTAAAGGATTTCAAATGATTCTTGTATTATTTAATTGAGAGATGAAGGATCAACTAAATAGTGTAAAATAGCATATGTACATATTATTGTACTTGTTCTGTTTTGCAGGAATAAGTAAGTTTATATGTTTCATCGAAGGCATATGTGAATGTATACATATATCATTATTAATTAATCACAGGGGCTTATGTATTTGTAAAAGCCATTTATTTTTGTATGCATGCATATGAGAGGACCTGTACATAGGACTAGCACTAGCCAATTTAATTCAAATTGTGAGATGCATGTTTATATTATGCAATATTTACTACCATGGTGCAAGAAGAAGAAGCAAAGGTCAAGGACGCGGGAACATAGAAACTCACACAAATGTGTGAATGGATTTATTTTATGTTTATGTGCTTGGTTTGTATGTGATTGAATGGTTTAATGTTTAGGATAGGTATGAATGAATGCATACATGACTATCTAGATTCAAGAATCACATGTAAATTGTTAACCATCCAAACTAAAAATTAAGAAGACATTTCTTTGTTATTTTATTCACTAAAAGCCTTCGATCGAGGAATCTTCTGCTCGCCCTTAGTGGGAAATAATTTCCTTAATCTTTGGAAATAGTGGGTGATATTTGGATATCCATTGTTACACCATAACTAAATACATAAGGTGAGATTCACCATTAGTGGACACCAAGTGTATTTGTTCATGAATACAATGGACAATAGTCTCTCATATTAAATGAAATAAGTTTTCTTAACAACTAGGAGACCTCGCTCTGTTTTGAAAAACAGAGTTGTTCTCAGGAGGATTGGACAAATTCCCTCTTAATTAAAACAACGAAAATCATAAGAGTTTGAAAAACACAAAAGTTAGCAAATTTTCAAAATGGTTATGACAAGAATGGTTTCTTACCTTGAGTTTATGACATATTCGATAGCCCTTAGTTGGTCTATGTTATGAATGATAGCATCTCGTATGACTTTAATTATGGACATATTTATTTATTGACAATACAATTTTTTATAAACATAAAATTGACATGAAAACCATTACAAATTATTTTGTAACATGTTGAACATTCAACCTATTGTGTGATCTATGATTGAAAAACATTTATTGGCAAATGATGGCTCCAACTTCAATTGCTAGCAGATCAAGCTTAGTATCTTGTTGGAGTTTTAAAAACTTCTCACATTGTGGATGGTGAAATCCCAAAATTAAGTGAGAAGGCAACCGATGTTGAGTGTGAGGCTGCAACAAAGTGGGAAGACTAAGAGAACTAAGTTCATTGTCTAATGCTTGCCTCTATGGATGACTCGCTTCAAGCAAAATACTTGGATTCAAAACCCAAGAAGGCCATGGAAGTTCTGACAAAGATGTTTATGGATAGTGATAGGAAAGAGTGCTATAAGACCATCATAGCACTCACAAGGTGACACATGGTGGAAGGAACATCTCTGTCCATGCATTTCCTCACAATGCAAGGATACCTTGAGAAGTTAGAAAAGCTCTCTTCTCAGATGCCCAATGACATTGCAGAAGATTTGATTCTTGGCTTTCTAGCCCCATTCTACAAGGACTTCATCATGCATTACCATGTGTGTGAGAAAGGGGTGAGTCTTGAGGAGCTTCATAACACTCTCCAAACGACTGAAGTTGATATTAGCAAAGGTAGGGATAAGAATGTCCTAACGTCCATAGTGGAAGCAAAAAGATCACCAAAGGTAAATCTAAAGGCAAGAAAAAAATAACCAAAAAGGTGTTAAAGGGAAGTGGAGTGCTTTCACTGTGGTGAAAAAGGACACATCCGCCCGAATTGCCTCAAGTACAAGGAGGACCTTGACAACAGAGTGATTGAGCATAAACGCCCAAAAAATGCTAAAGGTATATTTGTTATTGAAATAAATTTCACCACCTCAGTACATGATTGTGTATTAGATACCGGATCTTGTGCTCACACGGTTTCCAATGTGCAACTACTAAAGGATTGGAAGAACCTTGCAAGAGGAGAAATAATTTTGAAGGTCGGAAATAGTGCAAGCGTCACTACGGTTGCAAAAGGCTCCGTGGATCTTCAAGGGTTTAATTTTAAGTTTAAAGAATGTCTATTATGTACCTTCGGTTAGCAAGAATATTTTATCTGTATCATGTTTAGATATGGATGACTTTATAATAAAGATTTCAAATTCTTGCATGTCTTTATCGAAGAATGAAGTTTTCTGTGCAAATGCTTTCATAAGAAATGGACTCTATTTGCTTGAATTGAATAATAGACAAGTCTTAAACATCAATAACAAAAGACTTAACTCACGTGAATGATACAATCTCATGGCACTATCGCCTTGGTCACATCAATGAAAAACGCGTCAAGAAATTGCAGGAAGCTAACCTTCTTGGTCAAATTGATTTTAAATCATTGGAGACATGCGAACCTTGCCTTATGGGAAAAATAACCAAGCGACCGTTCAGGAAGAAAGGTCCAAGAGCAAATAACTTGATAGATTTGATACATTCTGATGTATGTGGTTCAATGAGTACAAGTGCAAGAGATTGTTATAGGTACTTCATAATGTTCACAAATTATTGTAGACGTTATGATTATATTTATCTAATGAGAAACAAAAGTGAGTCCTTTTGACAAGTTCAAAGAATTCAAGAATGAAGTAGAGAACCAACTCTAGAAGAAGATCAAGTATCTATGAATGGATCGTAGAGGTGAGTACTTAAGTGCCGAATTGAACTCATTCCTAAAGGAGTGTGGTATTTTACCACAACTCACTCCGCCCGGTACACCTCAGTGGAATGGTGTGTCCAAATGGAGAAATAGGACATTGCTTGACATGGTTCGATCAATGATGAGTCAAGCTGAATTTCCACCTTACTTATGGTGTTATGCACTACAAGCTGCGGCTTACACACTGAATAATGTTTCATCCAAATCTGTAGAGAAAATGCCATATGAGTTGTGGAGTGGTATAATACCCAAGCGGTGCTTTCTCAAGATCTGGGGTTGTGAGACCTACGTCAAAAGATTGATGTCGACCAAACTTCAACCAAAAGCGGATAAATACTTCTTTATTGGTTATCCTTGTGAGACAAGAGGATACTACTTTTGGCATAAAACCTCCAATCAAGTTATTTTCGAGAGGGATGTCGTGTTTTTGGAGAAAGAATTTCTGGAAAGAATAAAAAGTAGTGGGATTAGAGTTGTACTTTAGGAAACTCTAGATACTCTACAAGATCATGATGTGTGATTGACATCATATCATGAATATATTTGTGTCTTATATCCTTTATTCTTAGCCTAACCAATGCTACATAATGACTTTTGGGTTTGAGTTTCAGGAATAAATAGGGTTGGGGAGAATATGCATAAAAGGACTCAAAAGCAAGGAAAATGGACAAAGTTACAAGACTTATGGACTGAGATGAAAGAGAGAAGGACCCGATGTAAAACCAAAAGGATTAATGAGCAAATCAAGAAGCTCCACACCTTTATGAGGAGTATTTTGGCAATTAAATTCGGGCCCAACCATCAACAACCAAATCGGGTTCATCAAACACCAAGAAATCAAACCAGAATTGAGCCACCAAAATCCAGACTCGATCTGAAACTTATAGACCGCCAATCGGTGGTCCAAATCGGTTCAAAGGCGACATGTTTTGGTCGAGTGGTGTATTATGTTGTTTTATGTCCGTTTATAGTATGCAATTAGTCCCATATCGGCATATTGACCCTGATTGCCTTTTTCTTTGGCTATAAATAGAACTCCTCCTCCTCCTTTTGTATTCAACCATTGCTTGGTGGTGTTCTCTCTACTTGGAGTAAAATCCTTGAAGCAAAAACTCAAGGTGGAGAAGAATGCCACTTACAATGTGAGTCATGTTAATAAAATAATTCTTCTTAGTTTCTTTTAATATTGTCTTGTCTTTTAATTCTTGCATGCTTCTTTAGTTTAATTTCCTTTCAATTTTGCTTCTTTAATATTTCTTGCTTGCTTAGTTTAATTTCCTTTCAGTAGAATGTTTCATTTTGTTAATGTAGGTTGTAGTGTAATGATTAGTGAGTAGTTCCATCCCCATTTGGAGGTGGAGAAATATGTGATGTGATTATGTGATGTATTAGGTGTGTGTTATCTTAATCCTTTGAACCTTACATGAATTCCATAACCATCTAATGGGATTTCACACTTGTCTTTGATTTGCTAATGCTCTTGAAGGAAGCTTAGCATATCCTTAGATTAGTGGACCTATTTTATGGGGAATGATGAGGTGAGGATATGGATGGAATTAATAAAGGAAACATGACTTGTAGTTGTATGTGCTCTTGTTGCCTTACCTTGATTAATGTCTTGTATGTTTTAATGATTGTGTAGATCTTATTTCATGTGAAGGCATAGTGGGGTTTTGTCTTTATACATGAGTTCATTTAGCTTCATTCCAATTATTGTCTTGTATGTTTTAATGATATTGTGTTATCTTATTTCATGTGGAGGCAAAGTTGGATTTAATTTTATGATTTTCATGCACTACATGTTGTGATGAGCATAAATTGAACACACACATACACATATCTTTGCATTAACATTCTTTCTCTACCCCCCTATGGGGTTTAGTTTTATTGCTTATTTTCCATTTCCTTTTGCATTTTAGTGTAGTTTGATCATAACTCCTTTCTCTCCTTTATTTCTCACTCGCCTTCGAACAAACTAAAGTCGACACACCTCCCTGGGGATTGACCCGTATTTGCCACCACTTCAACGCGGCCATGCACTTGCGGTTTATTATAAAACGTTCAATCAAGTTTTTGGCGCCGTTATCGGGGAGGTGTCCAGTCCAGAATTTGGTTTGGGCGATTCGAGTGGTTTTAATTTTTTGGTTTTAGTTTTTGTTTGTTTCAGGGATCCTCAGGATAAAGGGGAAGCTACTGGAGGAATTGGAGGACAAAAGCCACTAAAGTGACCGACAATCAGCGGTCTGGGACCGCCAATTGGCGGCCTGGTGAGCCCTGATTGCTCTAGTATTTGTTCTGGTTCATTTTTTGTTCATTTTAGTGGTCTGGGAGCTCAATATTGCATGTTGTGACTTGTAGTTTGCTCCCAAATTAACAATCAATCCCCTTTAATCAACTTGGACCATAAAACTCAAAGCAAAATAGTAGATTGATTGCCATCTAGGTCATGCATCATTTGTAGACCTTGCACGCATTTGTCTTTTCTTTGCTTTACATTTTTGTTGTTGATTGCTGGCGTGAGGTACGTGCACCCAATTCTCTCATTCATGCATGTTTAGATTATGCATTCGTTAGTAAGGTGCATCGGGACAAGAGTGTGGTGAGTGTTTTATTGGAGAGTTGATTGCTAGATTAAGAATCAAAACGCTACTAAGGAGGGGTTGTCCCACACAAGATAAGGTGGGGGATTTCATCACCCATCCCTTTGCCCCAAAAACATTTCTTAATAAAAGCCTTAATTCTAAAAGAAAGTAGACATTGGCCCAAAGGATTTCGGACGCACTAGGAGAATGATCTAGTTGAGACTGTCATGACCTGATCGGCGTCGCCTACCTTGTCGATTGTAGGAGGTACTGGATCTCCGGATCTGGTATCACTTGCTGGGCATTGTGGTCTTCGTTGTAGGGAGGTGAGGCGTGTCGAGACTAGGGATCTCGAAGTCAGGAATCATCTAGCCTAAGGACCCACAAACCATAAATTGTTTGAGCCGTGCTTGCTAGATTATGCTTCTATCTTCTCCCACTACCCACACTAGCTCTAAGGATTCTTCCGTTCTCCTCTGAGTCATTTTCTTCTCACCTACTTCTACGTTCTAGTCTCCTCCCCTTTACATTCTTTGTTTTCTTTTAGGGTCGAGTCGAGCACTTTTGGTGAGCTTAGCCTCGTGGTGGTCAGAGTGATCGACTCGAGAGTTTTTTTTTGAGATGGATGGTTACATGGGCGACCATCCATATCATTGTTAGGACCAGGACAATTCTCTATGGTACTCCGGACCCATGCATCCTAGGGTGCCTGAGATAAACACCCCTTACTGTTGGGACAATCTTAATTGTGAGCCTGACTAATCTTCAGATTGGGACAATATGAGAGAGGCACCGACTACTAGACCACCATCTAGTTATGTCGGATCATATGTTGGTCAACAAATTAAGACATTACAACAAACTTTGGCCTCTTTCATGCGTGCGGTAGACGACATGAGTGCACTAGTGGCTCCAGTAGTCGTACTGTGTGACTGTTGTGGGTTGAGTGGTTATGTTATCGGGGAATGTGCTTATGTTCCTCCAGAGCCTGAGTATGAACATACCTTTTCTCAAAATACTCAATATGACCATTACGCGTCTGCGTACAACCCGAGAAGGATGGATTTGTGGGGAGAAAATTCCTATTCAAATTCTTATACATCATTTTCACCCCAGTATCGTCCTCCTGAATACCCAGAATTCTACCAACACCCTACCCCAAATCATTGGACTCATTCTCAGCCCATCAACACCCAACCCCAAAATTAGCTAAGGTAAAGGCAACAAGAGCACATACATTACAAATTGTGTTTCCAATATTAACTTCATCCATATCCTAACCTTATCATTCCCCATAAAATAGGTCCACTAATCAAAGCATAAGCTAAGCTTCATTCAAGAGCATTAGCATATCAAAGATAAGAGTGGAGACCCATTAGATGGTTATGGAAATCATATAAAGCTCAAGGGATAAAAATAACACACAATACACTACATGATTATATCACATATTTCTCCACCCCCCAAATGGGGATGGAACTACTCACTACTCATTACACTAACTATATTATCAAAAGAAAGCATAATACTGAAATGAAATTTATACTACTCAAGCAAGAAACATTAAAGAAGCATAAAACTAAACACATAATACTGAAATGAAAGTTAACTAAGAAGGCAAGAAGCATTAAAGAAACATAAAAGGAAAGGAAAGACTAAACAAACATGCACAAATTAAAAGACAAGATTGAAAGAAACTAGAAGAATTATTTTATTAACAAATGACTCACATTGAAGGTAGCATTCATCTCCACCTTGAGTTTTTGCTTCAAGGCTCACTCCTTAGTAGAGAGAATGCCACCAAGCAATGGGTGATTACAATGGAAGGTGAAGAGTTCTATTTATAAGCATGGAAAAAGCTAATCGGGGACAATACCCCGATGTGGGACTAAACCAATACCAAAAATAGCCTAAACGAACATTAATACAAGTCCAGGAGAAATTTCGACGGATCCTGAGCAATATGGACCGCCAATTGGCGGTCCAAAATTGTCGGATCGTGTTGGAATTTGTTGTGGGCTTTGCTTTCTGGTATTGTTGGTCTTTGATGCGGTTACTCGACTTGTTGAAGCTCCGACCCGAATAGAATTGGTAAAATACTCCCCATGATGGTGTGGAGTATTCTGTTTTGCTCTTAGGTCCTTCTGTCTTACATTCAGGTCCTTCTCCCTTGCATCTTGGTCCCTAGATCTCACCATTCCGTCCTTTTTCCCAGCTTTTGGGTCCTTTCATGGCTCTTCTCTTCAAACCTCTTTATTCCTGAAAACTAAACATAAAATTCGTAACATAGCATTGTTTAGGTGAAAGATAATGGATATAAGATACAAATATAAACATGAAATGATGCCAATCAGGACGCACCAACCGAACTCCCTTTACACGGGTGGTAGGGATCGCCCCTTTGGAGATTTGGGGGAAGGTGATCGCGCAACCTTCTTGCATTGTTCTTCCCCCAGCTCGCGGGAACAACTATGAACTCAAACCTCAATATGTGAGCGTGCTTCCTACCTGCACTGCCAATAAGTAGGATCCGTATATTTTTATATGAGAATTCGAGGAGGTATGCTCCATGTTCAAGCTTCAACCGCTTGATGAGGATGCAATGCGGTTGAGGATGATTTCTTTCACATTGAAGGATAACACGAAGAAATGGATGTACATCCTCTCGACGAGCTCTATTCGGTCTTGGGATGACTTTGTGACCGTCTTTCTGAAGAGATTTTACCCTCAAAGGAAAACTCAACAGATATGGCACCAGATACATCAAATGTATCAGACTGAGACTGATTGAACATTTTAATTATAACTGCAAGCGCGCGGCCGTGTTGAAGTGGTGGCAAATACGGGTCGATCCATAGGGAGGTGTGTCAACTATGGTTAGTTTGATGGCGAGTGGGAAAGAAATGACTTATGATCGAAACTACACTCAAATGCGAAATGAATTGAAAAATTAACAATAAAACTAAACCATAGGGGGTAGAGAGAGAATGTGAATACAAAGATGTGTTTATGTGTGTGTTCAATTGTGCTCGTCACAACATGTAGTGCATGAAAATCATAAAACTAAATCTAACTTTGCCTCCACCTGAAATAAGATAACACATTATCATTAAAAGATACAAGACAATAATTGGAATGAAGCTAAATGAACTCATGTATAAAGACCAAACCCTACTATGCCTCCACATGAAATAATATTCACACAATCATTAAAACATACAAGACATTAACCAAGGTAAAGGCAACAAGAGTACATGCAACTACAAGTCATGTTTTCTTTATCAATTCCATCCATATCCTCACCTCATCATTCCCCATAAAATAGGTCCACTAATCTAAGCATATTGTCATGCACCTACACTTCTTTGCAGGAATCGTGCGGCCCAAACACACTAACTCCCTCGAGATGCTCGGGTTTGGCAGCCTCTTCCCTATCTTACCACTTGGCTAGATTGTTTAAGTAGAACACATCCACATACACAAGCATCCACATAAAAGGAACACTTGAGAGGGTTTGCTCAATATGCGACTATCTCATTCACAAAGGTTTGATTACAACACTTGCCTTCTCAGATTACACATACATGAGTTCTGTCTTAATGAAAGTGAGGAGACCCCTTTATATAGGAGAGGCCTCACTCGAGTACAAAAGGAATTTGCCTTCTTCCTTTACTTGCAACCCTCCACGTGTCCTGTGATATTTTACATACAAAGATATCTCTTAGGTCTACAAAACACATTTGGTTGCTTCCTCTTTGGGACAGATAAATATCTTGCCTTTAAGGCTTCTAGATGCCGACTTTTGAGAAGCAAAGTACCAACTTTTTTCTCTTCTGATTGGGGCGTTTCATTCTCCCCCACCTATTCTGGAGACGCCCTCGTCAAGAGGTATTCCTTGATTGCGTCCTTGAACTGCCATAGACTTCCTTCATCTTCCCAACTGGCTTCACTTGGGGGCAATCCTTTCCAAAGAACCAGATAGTGTGTACAAGGGGGAACTCCGCGTTTCAGAACTATCTTCTGATCAAGGACTCTCTCCACTTCCTTCTCATAGGATATGGTTACTACTAGTGGTGATCTAGATGATTCACCTTCTCATGACAATCCTTCAGATTACTTACATGAAAGACAGGATGAATTTTCATCGAGGGAGGGAGGTTCAGCTTGTAGGAAACTCTTCCTACTCTGCCCATTATCTCAAACGGGCCCTCGTACTTCCTGATCAAGCCTTTGTGTACCTTTCGGAAGTCCTTGAATTGTTGGGTAACAACTTCACCATTACTTTATCTCCCACCTGATAGACTTTGGGTTTGCTTTGTTTATCAGCCCATTTCTTCATCTTCCTTGAAGCTCTGTGGAGGTAGGCCCTTGCCAACTTAGTTTCCTCGTTCCAGCCTCTTGCCATTTTGTAAGCCCCTGGACTTACCCCTTTGTAGGAGGTTGCCAGCTTGTCTGGCGTCATTGGTTGGTTACCAACAACAATTTCGAAGGGACTTCTTCCTGTGGCCTCACTTCACTGTAAGTTGTAGGAGAAGTGTGCTATATCCATCAACTTTGCCCAGTCCTTCTGACTTGCACTTACAAAGTGCCTTCAATAGCCCTTTAGCAAGGCATTGATCCTTTCAATTTGGCCATCAGTTTGGGGGTGGAAGCTAGTTGAGAACCGTAACTCAGTTCCCATCATCGTGAACAACTCTTTCCACTGCTTCCCAGTAAACCTAGGATCTCTGTCATTGATGATAGATGTCGGAAGCCCCCAATATTTCACCACATTCTTGAAGAACAGTCGTGCTTCTTCTTCAGCTGTACAATCTTTTGGGGCTAGTATGAAGGTCCCATACTTGGAGAATCTGTCTACCACAACCAAGATTGATCCAGCTCCCTTTGATTTTGGCAAGGACGAGATGAAGTCTAAGGAATACTTTCCCAAGGACGTGAAGGGATGGGTAGAGGATCAAGCAACCCATAAGGCAAATGTTGCACCCCTTTAACCTGCTGGCACACCAGACATGTTCTTACATAGAGCTCTACTTCTTCCCTCATCTTTGGCCAATAGTATGATCCTTCTAGCAGCGCCATTGTTCTTTTCTGACCAGGATGCCCCGCCCACCTTATGTCATGGCATTCCTTGATAATCCTTCTTCGCAACAGATTCCATTTAGGCACAAATATCCTCCTTCCACTAGTGTAGAGAATTCCATCCTCTATCCAGAATTTAGTGGTCTGGCTTTCTGTTACTAGGGCTATCAGTTGCTTGGCTACTGGATCGTGTAACAACCCTTCTTTGATCTCCCCCAGAAGATCCTCTTGAACTCTGGAGATTGATGCCAATTCGGCCTTTCTGCTCAGCGCATCGGCTACAACATTTCCTTTCTCGGGCTTGTACTCCATCTTGAAGTCGAACTCGAGCAAGAAGTCCTGCCATCGGGCTTGCTTTGGACTCAACTTCTTCTGAGTTTGGAAATAGCTGGTAGCCACATTATCCGTTCATATCACAAAGTGTGACCCTAAGTGATAATGTCTTCAAGTTCTCAAGCAGTGACTACTGCAGTCATCTCCTTCTCTTGGACAGTATATCTTCTTTATGTCTCATTTAGCTTTCTACCCTCAAAAGCTATCAGATGACCCTCTTGCATTAATACGCCGCCTATGGCAAATTCTGAGGCGTCTGTTTGCACCTCAAAATCCTTGGTAAAGTCTGGTAATACTAGAACTGGTCCTCTCATCACCCTGTCTTCAGCTTTACGAAGGCGTTCTTGCATTTGTCTGACCATACCCACTCTATCTTCTTCTTCAAGAGTTCAATTAACGGGCTGGCTACCACAAAATAGCCTTTGATGAACTTCCTATAGTAATTTACAAAACCTAAGAAAGAGCGAAGCTCTGTCACTTTAGTCGGGGCCTCCCATTCCTGGATCGCCTCTATTTTGGTATTATCCATTCCCAGCTTTCCTTGTCTGATGACATGCCCTAAGAAAGACACTTCTTCTTGGGCAAAGGAGCACTTCTTCTTCACATATAGTTTATTTTCCCTTAGGATTTGGAACACCCGGCTTAGGTGCTCTACGTGCTTCTTCAAGGACTTTCTATAAATGACAATGTCATCTAGATACACTACCACAAACTGGTCAAGGTAGGGATGGAATTTCTTGTTCATCAGGGTACAGAAGGTTGCAGGAGCATTGGTGAGGCCAAACGGCATGACCAACCATTCAAATGATCCGTACCTGGCGATGCTTGTAGTTTTTGGTTCATCACCCTCAGCGATTCTCACTGGATAGTACCTTGATCTGGTATCTAACTTTGTAAAGTATTTGGCCTGTCCAAGCCGATCAAACAGGTCAGCAATCAATGGAATAGGATACTTGTTTTTTATGGTTACCTTGTTCAATGCGTGATAGTCTATGCACATTCGAAGACTTCCATCATGTTTCTTCTAAAACAATACTAGCGCTCCATAAGGCACTTTCGAGGGTCTGATTTAGCCTGCTTCAAGCAAACCACTGAGTTGCTTCCTAAGCTCCTCCAACTCAGGAGGTGGCATACGATATGGCCCTATGGCTGGGGGTTTGGCGCCCGGCTCTAGCTCAATTTCCTGGCCTACCTCTCTTCTTAGAGGCAACTCTGGAGGCATCATATCTTGATTCTCCTTCATTACTTTCTGGACATCCTAGGGGATCTCGCCCTGTTCTGGCTCTCCTACTTCTTTCAAGGTGGCCAAAAATGTCTTATCTCTCTTCTTGAAACCCTTCACTAACTGCATTGCAGACAACGATGGCATTTGTAAGGACTTTAGAGAGGTCTTTACCGAATGAGCCACACCTTTTTCTAGGATGGTTATGGCGTTTGAGAATGGAAGTACTAAGGTGTTGACGTTTCTCAGAAAATCAAGCCCCAATACAATTTTGTGATCATCCATGGGAACAACTGAAAAGCTCATCCTTCCCCTCCATGTCCCCAAATCCACCTCAACTGCCCGTGCTATCACTTCTATAGGCTTGGCCCCCGTATTCACTCTTTTTAACTTACCCTTTGCATCTGAGAGGAGAAGCCCTAGTCTTTTTTCCTCTGCAGGAGTCATGAAGTTGTGGCTTGCCCCAGTATCTACTAACATTCGAGCATGCTTACCTCCAACTTTTGCCTCTACATAAAGTAAAGTCGTTTCTTCTGGTGGTCCGTGAACTAAGGGCCTAGCTTCCAGTGCATTTAGGAGTTGGAGTGACCCCATATGTCCTTCCTACTCTACTGGTTCCTTTTCTTTACTCTGACTGGTCATAGCCGACAAGGAACCAAACTTCGGACAATCCTTCATCTGATGAGGGCCCTTGCAAACAAAGCAGCCCCCCTTTGGAACAAATGGCTTTTTACCCTCCTGGTGGGGTTCTTATCAGGACTTCTCTTCTGGAATTTTTCCTTTCTAGAGTCTTTTTTCTGCTCATTCCCACCTTTCTTCTTATTGTCCTTTGGTTTCCCTATGTCTTTTGTTTCATATTCCATCAGGGATTCAGCTATTTCGATGGCCTCATCCAGGCTCTTAATATTTCTCCTCTGTAGTTCTCTTCTTGCCCAGTCTTGAAGTCCATTTGTGAAATGAAACAACTTGTCATCTGGGTCAAGGGTGGGGATCTGAAGGTAACAGTTGTGAACTCCCTGATGTACTCCGGGATGGAAGTTCGGTGCCTCAGCTCAACCAACTTTCTTCTAGCCTCATATATAACATTTGTGGGATACAAATGTCGTTTAAGATCTTTCTTAAATTCTTCCAATGTTTCCAGTGTCCTGCTAAAGTTGTTCTTGACATCCGCTGTCTTTCTTTGCCACCACAAGGATGCAATGTCTGAGAGGTAATATGAAGCAAAACTAACCTTTTGGGGTTCTTCATGCATTCCAACGCCAATGAAGTATTGCTCCATAGTCCACAAGAATTTATCCACTTTTTTGGCATCTCTCAGGCCACTAAACTTGTTTGGACGGGGATGTTCATCTTCGGTGATTCCCTTGTTCCCCCACCACATGCAAATGCTCGTTTGAAGATGGCTAACTCAACTTTGAGCTCCTCCCTCGAGACTTCCAAGAAATCAATTCTTTCTCGAAGTAGTTCTACGGTCTGTCTAAGGTCGAAGATGATTTCCTCATCGATAGCATCCAAGCGTTCTTCCACGCTTGTTAGTTTGGAACTCATGGAAAGAATAACATCATGACATACAGATACCTTTTCTTCCAAAGCCTCTGAGCTACCCGGACATTTGCTTTGTTCCCTCCTATGCTTGCCTTTCTCACGAATGCCAAGGCTAGGATCCCTGCCACGAGCTTCATCACCAGCCGACCCTTCCTGACTATCAGGATTCTTTCCCATCGTGCCTTTCACTTTGATAAGGCTCTGATACCATGTGTCACGCACCTACACTTCTTTGCAGGAACCGTGCGGCCCAAACACACAAACTCCCTCGAGTTGCTCGGGTTTGGCAACCTCTTCCCTCTCTTCCCACTTGGCTATATTGTTTAAGTAGAACACATCCACATACACAAGCATGCACATAAAAGGGAGACATCAGAGGTTTTGCTCAATATTCGAGTATCTCATTCACAAAGGTTTGATTACAACACTTGCCATCTCAGATTACACATACATGAGTTCTGTCTTAATGAAAGTGAGGAGACCCCTTTATATAGGAGACGCCTCACTCGAGTACAAAAGGAATTTGCCTTCTTCCTTTACCTGCAACCCTACACGTGTCCTGAGATATTTTACATACAAAGATATCTCTTAGGTCTACAAAACACATTTGGTTGCTTCCTCTTTGGGACAGATAAATATCTTACCTTTAAGGCGTGTAGATGTCGACTTTTGAGAAGCAAAGTACCAACTTGCTTCTCTTCTGATTGGGGCGTTTCAATATGCTAAGCTTCATTCAAGCGCATTAGTATATCAAAGACAAGAGTGAAATCTCATTAGATGGTTATGAAAATCATGTAAGGTTCAAAGGATTAAGATAACACACACCTAATACATCACATAATCACATCACATCTAATGTGATTTCACTCTTGTCTTTGATATACTAATGCTCTTGAATGAAGCTTAGCTTATGCTTAGATTAATGCACCTATTTTATGGGGAATGATAATGTGAGGATATGGACGGAATTGATAAAGGAAACATGACTTGTAATTGCATGTGCTCTTGTTGCCTTTACCGTGGTTAATGCCTTGTATGTTTTAATGATAATGTCCTATCTTATTTCATGTGGAGGCATAGTGGGGTGTGGTGTTTATACATGTGTTAATTTAGCTTCATTCCAATTATTGTATTGTATGTTTTAATCATATTGGGTTATCTTATTTCATGTAGAGGCAAAGTTGGATTTAGTTTTATGATTTTCATGCACTACAAGTTGTAATGAGCTTGATTGAACACACACACATACACATATCTTTGTATTCACACTCTTTTCTCTACCCCTTATGGGGTTTAGTTTTATTGCTTATCTTCCATTTCCTTTTGCATTTTAGTGTAGTTTAGTGTAATCAATCTTTCTCTCCTTTCTTTCCCACCCGCCTTCCAACAAACTAAAGTCGACACACCTCCCTGTGGATTGACACGTATTTGCCACAGATTCAACGCGGTCGTGCACTTGCGATTAATTAAAATGTATCAATCAGTTACCCTCCTCACGTTCACGTAATTGTTGCGTCATTTCACTCACTTACAGCGCCTTATTTTGTATGGACTGTTGAGTGGTTTCCATGAATGTAAGGAAAGTTTGTTTCAAGGAATCAGGTATGCGGTCAACTATGAGGTCAAAGTCAGAGCTTGGGAATTTTTGGGGTTGGGTGTTGATAAGCTGAGAATGAGTGCAATAATTCAGAGTGGAGTGTTGGTAGAATTCTGGGTATTCAGGAGGAGGATACTGGGGTGAAAATGATGTATAAGAATTTGAATAAGAATTGTCTCCCCACGAATCCATCCCACTCGGGTTGTATGTGTAATGTTCATATTGAGCATTTTGGGAAAAGGTATGCTCATACTCAGACTCTGGGGGAACGTAAGGACATTCCCCGATAACATGACCACTCAACCCACAACAGTCACACGGTACGGCTACTGGAGTCACCGGTGCACTCATGTCATCTACCACATGCATGAAAGACGCCAAAGGTTCTTGTATTGTCTCAGTTTGTTGACCAACATTTGATCCGACAAAACAAGATAATGGTCTAGCAGTCGGTGCCTCTCTCATGTTACCCCAATATGAAGATTGCTCAGTCATACATTTAAGATCGTCCCAACCATACGAGGTGTTAGTCTGAGACACCCCAGGTTGCATGCGTCCGGAGTACCAGGGAGAATTGTCCTGGTCCCAGCAATGACATGGATGGTCGCCCATGTAACCATCCATCTCAACAAAAAACTCTCGAGTCGACCACTCTCACCACCAAGAGGCCAAGCTCGCAAAAAGTGCTCGACTCAACCCTAAAAGGCTAACAGAGAGTGTAAAGGGGAGGAGACTAGAATGTAGAAGTACGTGAGAAGAAGATGACTCAGAGGAGAAGGGAAGAATCCCTAGAAACTAGCGTGGGTAAAGGGTGAGGGTAGAAGTCTAGTCTAGCAAGCACGACTCAAACAACTTATATGTATAGGTCCTTAGGCTAGACGACGCCTAACTTCGAGATCACTAGTCTCAACACGCCTCACCTCCCTACAATGAAGACCACGATGCCAAGCAAGTGATACCAGATCCGGAGATCCAGTACCTCCTACTATCGACAAGGCAGGTGACGCCGATCAGGTCATGAAGGTCTCAACTCGATCACTCTCCTAGTGAGTCTGAAATCCTTAGGGCCAATGTCTACTTGTTTTTAGATTTTAGGCTTTGATTAGTGTGAGTTTTTGGGCTAAGGAAATGGTGATGAAATCCCCCACCTTATCTTGTACGGGACAACCCCTCCTTAGTAGCGTTTTGTAGTAGGAAATGTGAGTCTTGTCTCAACTCTCCAAACAAACGCTCAACTCACACTTGTTGGAACGCAATTCCTACTAACTAATGCATGGTCATACAAAATGCATGAATGAGAGTAGGAAATGCATGAATGAGAGTAATAAAGCTAGAATAAAAGACAACTATGTGCCTAAGTCAAGTATATGATGCATGACCTGAACAAGTAAGAATGTCTAATCTTTTGCTTTGGATTTTACTGGCCAAGTTGATTGAAGGGGATTGATTGTCAATCTCGGAGCAAACTACAAGTCAAAACACTCAAAATTGAGCCCCTAGATGACCTAGTAAGCGTAGAAACAACTAGAAAAAATAAGAGGGAATTTGGAGCTCACCAGGCCGCTGATTGGTGGTTCACAACCGCTGATTGGAAGTCCGTTTAGTCTTCTTCCCCACCTGGCTTCTCCTGGTAACGTCTCCTAATCTTTAGAGCCTCCTGAAACAAAGAACAACTACAAACAAAAATTGAAACCACTCGAATCGTCCAAATCAAAGTCAGGACATAACACCTCCCCGGCAACGACGCCAAAACATGATTGAATGTTTTAATTATAACCGCAAGTGCGCGACAGCGTTGAAGCGGTGGCAAATACGGGTCAATTCACAGGGAGGTGTGTCAACTATGATTAGTTCAAAGGCGAGTGGGAAAGAAAGGATTTATGATCGAATCTACACTCAAATGTGAAAGGAATTGAAAAATAAACAATAAAACTAAACTCGATAGGGGGTAGAGAGAGAATGTGAATACAAAGATATGTGTATGTGTGTGTATTCAATTGTGCTCATCACAACATGTAGTGGATGAAAATCATAAAACTAAATCTAACTTTGCCTCCACATGAAATAAGATAACACATTATCATTAAAACATACAAGACAATAATTGGAATGAAGCTAAATGAACTCATGTATAAAGACCAAACCCCACTATGCCTCCACATGAAATAAGATTTACACAATTATTAAACATACAAGACATTTACCAAGGTAAAGGCTATGGGAACGTATGGGTCTCTAATTCTAATGACTTTTGAGCTAATTACCTACTTGTTTAAGCAATCAAGCAGAATTTAAACAAACAAGCAAGTAAGGAAGGAATAATGCAAACCACAATGGACTCGGGGGTTTTTACAGAGGTTCGGCCACCGCCTACATCCTCTCTTGCAAGCTCCGCTCGACACTTCGACCTTCGCTCGCGTCTTCACTATCCACTCCCCGTTCTGGGCCTGGAGTGAACGACTTTTACAAAACAAGCTCGACGAACAACCTCATGAGCTTTACTTTCTTCTCTCACAATCCGAGAGGAACACGTTGGGCGTTCACCGAAGTCCTTGCTTCTTTACAAACGAATCTTGAGCGAACAACACTTCTCTAAACTTGAGCACACTTGAGTGAGATAGGATTTATGACTAAAGTGTGGAAGGTTCGAGGCTTTGAGTGTGTTGGGTTTCTCTCTAATGTATTGGACAAGTATGTGTGGGAGAGTTGTGTTAAAATGTGTTTTACAACTCTATTTATAAGCATTAGAGAGAATATAGCCGTTGGGGTTGATTGGGTATAAGTTGGTGTAAGATACACAAAACAGAAACTCGCAGGACCCAATTCTGGATGAGTTCGGTCGACCGGATCGGGCTGAACGGTCGACTGTTAGGCAGTTTTGTACTCAGTTCGGTCGACAAGTTAAGGAATGGTCGACCGCCCAATGCTAAGACTTAGGTACACTTAAGTGATCGGTCGAACACCTAATAGGGTTCGGTCGACCGAATCACAACAGACACTCTGGGGTTGACAAACAATGTTCTATTCGGTCAACCGAACAAAGGTCTAACGGTCGATCGAATTCCAGCAGGAGATTCGGGTTTGTCAAGAGACAGATATTTGGTTGACTGAACAAGGTCCTCGGTCGACCGATACATGAAATATATTTGGGATATTTTTGGTTAATACGAATATGACCGTTGGGTATGTACGACAAAACAAACGGTCGGAAAAATACTTGGGACTTGGTTGATCGAAAAGGTATGAACGGTCGACCGAACATAGGCATTTAAACACTAACAAATTAATTGATCACTCGGTCGACCAAACAGTCTGTTTCGGTCGACCGAATGTCGGCAGACAGTTTGGGTTCAGGTTTAGTGTTTTCCGGTCTAAGTTTGGGTGATCTATTGAAGTCCAAATTATGTGAATTTTTGTGTGTGACTTATATAGGAAACCTAGTGTGTTTGAGTAGTTTTTAGTTCAAGTATGCTCAATTACACAAAGTTCCTAAGATTCAAAAAAATACAAAATACATGTCTTCAAATAAGCTTGATTACATGTCTTGACTTGATTTCCTTTCTTCCTTGAGTCTTCATCACCTGTAGAGGTTAGCACAAAGAAATATATATGTCATCGAAGATGCGTGCAACTCTACACGATCACAATTAAGATTAGGTTGATTAAATCATCAAAACATAGATTAAGGCCAAAAAGCCAACAAAGGCAACAAGAGTTCATGCAACTACAAGTCATGTTTCCTTTATCCATTTCATCCATATCCTCACCTCATCATTCCCCATGAATAGGTCCACTAATCTAAGCATATGATAAGCTTCATTCAAGAGTATTAGCATGTCCAAGACAAGAGTGAAATCTCATTAGATGGTTATGAAAATCATGTAAGTTTCAAAGGATGAAGATAACACACACCTAATACATCACATATCTCTCCACCCCCTAAATAGGGATGGAACTACTCACTAAACATTACACTACAAACTACATTAACGTAACCAAACATTCTAATGAAAGGCAATTAAACTAAGTAAACATAAATTTTTTTAAAGAAGCTAAATGAAAGGAAATTAAACTAAAGAAGCATGCAAGAATTAAAAGACAATACAATATTAAAAGAAACTAAGAAAAATTATTTTGTTAACATGACTCACATTGTAAGTGGCATTGTTCTCCACCTTGAGTTTTTGCTTCAAGGCTTTTACTCCAAGTAGAGAGAATGCCACCAAGCAATGGGTGAATACAAAAGGAGGAGTTCTATTTATAGTCATAGAAAAAGACAATCAGGGACAATCCCTCGATATGAGACTAATACACCACCAAAAATAGACATACAACACCCTAATACATGACCCAACTAAAACTTATAGGATCTGGAGCAAAACAGACCACCAATTGGTGGTCTATATGCTTTGGATCAGGTCAGGTTTTGGTGTGTTGTTGTCTAGCTTGATTTCTTCATGTGTGATGCATCCAAGTCAGTTGTTGGAGCTCAGGACTGAATCGAATTGCCAAAATATTCCCCATGATGGTGTGGAGTTCCTTTATTTGCTCCAGGGCCCTTTGGTTTTACATTTGGGTCCCTCTCTTGTGCATCTTAGTCCATAAGTCTTGCAACTTAGTCCTTTCTTCTTGCTTTTAGGTCCTTTTATGTCTCTTCTCCTCAATCCTGTTTATTCTTGAAACTCAAACATACAACTCGTTATGTAGAATTGTTTAGGTTCAAGATAATGCATATAAGACACAAATATAAGCATGATATGATGTCAATTAGAGACCGAATCTTTTCATGCTTTCTTTGAGAGGTTCATGGACCTTCTCCAACAGTGCCCTCATCATGGACTTGACCTATGGCAGCTATGCCATATTGTTTATGAGGGCCTCTGTTACAACACCCTCACATTGTTGGAGTCGATGTGTCAAGGTGATTTCCAAATGAAACTCATCGATGAGGCATGAGACACTTTTTAATTGATGGTTGAACGTACTGATTGAACGTTTTAATTATAACCGCAAGTGCACAACTGCGTTGAAGCGGTGGTAAATACGGGTCGATCCACCGGGAGGTGTGTCAACTTTAGTTTATCCGAAGGTGAGTGGGAAAGAAAGGAGTTATGGTCAAACTACACTACAATGCAAAAAGGAAAGGGAAGATAAGCAATAAAACAAAACCCCATAGGGGGTAGAGAAAGAATGTGAATATAAAGATATGTGTATGTGTGTGTGTTCAATTGTGTTCATCACATGTAGTGCATGAAAATCATAAACTAAATCCAACTTTGCCTCCACATGAATTAAGATAACACAATATCATTAAAACATACAAGACAATAATTAAAATGAAGCTAAATGAACTCATGTATAAAGACTAGATGCTACCCTGCCTCCACATTTAATAAGATAGTACATTATCATTAAAACAAACAAGGCATTAACCAAGGAAAAGGCGACAAGAGTACATGCAACTACAAGTCTTGTTTCCAATATTAATTCCATCATTATCCTTACCTCATCATTCCCCATAAAATAGGTCCACTAATCTAAGCATATGTTAAGCTTCATTCAGGAGCATTAGCATATGAAAGATAGTGAAATCTCATTAGATGGTTATGGAAATCATATAAGGCTCAAAGTATTAAGATAACACACACCTAATACATCACATAATCATATCACATATTTCTCCACCCCCCAAATGCGGATGGAACTACTCACTCATATTTAAACTACAACCTACATTAAAATGAGACATTCTACTGAAAGGAAATTACACTAAGCAAGCAAGGAATATTAAAGAAGCTAATTGAAAGGAAAGTAAAACTAAAGAAGCATGCAAGAATTAAAAGACAAGATTAAAAGAAACTAAGAACAATTATTTTATTTACATGACTCACATTACGTGGCATTCTTCTCCACCCTAAGTTTTGGCTTCAAGGCTTTTACTCCAAGTAGAGAGAATGCCACCAAGCAATGGGTGAATACAAGAGGTGGAGGAGGAGTTCTATTTATAGCCATAGAAAAAGGTAATCCGGGACAATCCCCTGGTATGGGACTAAACATATATCAAAAATAGACTAAATACACCCTAATACACGACCCGGCAAAGTCTTAGCGGATTCAGACCCAAGCCGACCACCAATAAGCAGTCTTGGTCTGCCAATTGGCGGTCTATATTGTTCGGATATGGCCTGGATTCGGTGTGTGGTTTTTTGGCTTCATGTCTTTATTTTTGATGTATCCAAGTAGGTTGTTGGAGCTTCGGACCGAATCGAATTGCCAAATTACTCCTCATGATGGTGTGGAGTTTCTTGATTTTCTCCTTGGTCCTTTGGGCTTACATACGGGTCCTTCCCTCTTGCATCTCAGTCCCCAAGTCTTGCAACTCCGTCCTTTTCCTTGCTTCTAGGTCCTTTTATGCCTCTTCTTTTCAATCATGT
The DNA here is from genome assembly GCA_963682175.1 of Triglochin maritima. Lineage (NCBI taxonomy): Eukaryota > Viridiplantae > Streptophyta > Magnoliopsida > Alismatales > Juncaginaceae > Triglochin > Triglochin maritima. Next base: position 8,235,787 of record OY821793.1, on the reverse strand, counting down.
TTATTCCTAAAACTCAAACATAAAACTCGTTACGTAGCATTGTTTAGGTTCAAGATAATAAGTGTAAGACACAAATATATGCATGATATGATGTCAATCAAATACCCCCACACCGAACTGTTGCTAGTCCCGACCAAAACAAAGAAAGAGAAAATGAAAGAAAGGAAAAAGCATACGAAAAACAAGGAAATCCTAACTCACTTTCGTAGGAATCACGGTTGCACTTAGCACATGCAACAAGCCGTTAAACCACCTTGTCGCGAAGGAGGAGGAGTATTGTCTCCTGAGGGTTTTCAGTGGATATACCCACAAAATCCAAACAATATGCATTATTCAATCTAGACACTCGACTCGTTGGACATATTTTGTCGATCATTGGACGCGGTAAACCTACGGGCCGACTCTATATAGGTATTAGTCCACACACCTAGCCTAATGAACCATTTGTGCAAGTTAATTAAGGACTTAAGTGAAAGACATGGACAACCTCAACATCCTCAAGTGATACAAAGTGTAAAGTCCATTAAGGTTCTTATTTGCATTACCAAAAAAAATTCTTTTTGTTTTTTTCTTACTTTTTTGTTTTGTTATTCTTACTAGTTGGAGTTTCATTCAACGAGGGTCAGATTTCGTGCATCATTACCTATTAGGGCTTATACTATCACGTACACCTTTCTCTAAATCTCCACATAGGGCAATCCCTACCACCCGTGTAACGGGAGTTCGGTCGGAGCATCCCAAGTCAGATGACTCGAAAGCACCAAGCACAAAGTCCCCTCAAACCCACTTTCCCGAGTGATAGGAGCCATGCGAGAAGAGAGAAGACATCACTTATTTCTTATCTACACATTAACCAAAACCCCTACACTTAATGTCTCACAACAAGATTTAAAGGGTCCTTGACTACAACAAACTTCCTTAAATAAACAGACACGAATTATTGACTCACTAGGTTCGAGGTGGTCTTCTTTAATTGTTTGACTACTGAAACCCTACGATTACTCGCCCCCCGAAGGAAAACCAGGGTGCATCCTAACGACTAGATAAGTCCTAAAGCCATTGTACTAGATATCCTAATGCATTAAGTTCAAGACAATTTTGGGAGCTTTCTTTTTTACTTTGCCTCTCAATGGTTTTACACATGCTAAACACACACAAAACTCACAAAACATTTTTTTTCACAAACACATGAAGATTTTTAAAGAAATGTGAAAATTTTAAAGCACTAGGCAAGCAAAAGAAGACAAGTCACCCAAGGATCATGGCAAGCAGATATATCGATATTAATTGCAGCACAGTAACATGACCCTATCAATACACACAAAAGAAAACAAAATCAAAGGAAAAAGACTCGACTATGTACACACGTAAAACACACCCCCCACACCTACTTCATGCATTGTCCTCAATGAATGTGGGCATGAAACTACATGGATATGCATGAAAAAGAAAAGATCTCACCAACGTGAAGTATAGAGGGAAGTTCATGGTTATGTTGAAGGACACAAACACGAATTCCCTCAAAACCTGTGAGATGCTAAAGAAGGGATACAAATACGTTAAAGAAATGGTGCCCAAATACTCAAGGGCTGGAGCCCACAACAATTGATGCTCACTGAAGGAGTCTTTTATTGTACTTTTTTTAAATATAACCATGTACAAAAATAAGTTCTCATCTTCATTTGTCAAATGACATCAAATAGGAACCTCAAAAGTGGGTAAATGCACTTGGAAAGGGAACATGACACCACACGGGGCCAGAATACTCATGTTTGGGCCCCTATCACAAAGAGCACAAGATGAAAGGAAAGGTTCATGAATTGGACGGAAATGCGTCTCATTGAAAGGATCAAACTGAAAGAGCTTGAACCTCTCAAGAGTTTTCGAAATATGGGGCAACGGAAGATGAGTTTCTCCCTTTGCAGTGTTGAAGTTATGATCGTCAGTCCAAACTCTCCAACCAACAGGTTGGTGGGTCAGAACGAGGTCAAGAACCTCGTTAGGCATGTCTGACTCACCAGGCGAACAAAAAGTGGGTCTTTTACCCAAGGCATCCTCCAAGGAACTCCTAATACCCTCATTAGCAATGTAGTTTTTTGATGTTCCATCATTTGCAAGATGACCAGGAACAATAGTGAGAGGTAAACTTTCATGAGGTTGTTTGAAATTGAGGGTACTAGGGAGCTCTTGTTCCACCAGTGGTGAGTCCTTAAAAGGCACAACATGAAGATCATGTTGCTCAAGGGCCACGGGACAAAAAGATAAGGCACAATCCTGTGCCAACTCATAATGAAATTGGTCCATGTTTTTCTCAATTGGAATCGAATCCTCCACCAAGTGGTCGTGAATTGAAACTCCAAGTCACTCAGACTGACTTGGAGTTTGACTTTGAAATATTGTACTTTGAATTTGTGGATGTGGTGGTGGTTCGATATCAAAAGAGAAATCCTCATGTTGATAAGAAAGATTACCCTCCTCACGTTCACGTAATTGCTGCGTCATTTGACTCACTTGCAGTGCCATATTTTGTATGGACTGTTGAGTGGTTTCCATGAACGTAAGGAAAGTTTGTTTCATGGAATCAGGTATGCGGTCAACTATGAGTTCCAAGTCAGAGCTTGGGAAATTTTGGGGTTGGGTGTTGATGGGCTGAGAATGAGTCCAATGATTTGAAGTGGGGTGTTGGAAGAATTCTGGGTATTCGGGAGGAGGATACTGGGGTGAAAATGATGTATAAGGCTTTGAATAAGAATTGTCTCTCCACGAATCCATCCCTCTCGGGTTGTACGCGGATGCGTAATGGTCATATTGAGCATTTTGGGAAAAGGTGTGTTCATACTCAGGCTCTGGGGTAACATAAGGACATTCCCCGATAACATGACCACTCAACCACAACAATCGCACGGTATGGCAACTGGAGCCCCCGGTGCACTCATATCGTCTACCGCACGCATGAAAGAGGCTAAAGTTTGTTGTAATTTGTTGAACGTTTTAATTAAACCGTAAGTGCACGGCCGCGTTGAAGCGGTGGCAAATACGGGTCGTCCTCAAGGAGGTGAGCAGCCTCTCGTTTCCACAAAATTAAGTGGCGAAAAAATGGAGAAGAGGGTTGATTATCCTACTCTACGCTACACTACACTACGAAGTATGAAATGCGAAAGAAAGCAACAAACGATTAACTAAAACTTAACTAAGAACGAAAGAAGAGTGCTGGAATTCAGAAATGGAAAACCCCTAAGGGGTGGAGTGAGTGCACACATGCAAAGAGGTGGATGTTGAATACATTCTTTAAGCACAAATGAAGGTGGTGTTATCATGCATAGGAAGTGTCTAAATGTTATGGCAAACCTATCAATCTATTCACCAACCTAGTTGATTAACATTTACATATACAAGTTGTTTATTTCAGAACCTAAACAAGCGTGAGAGGTGTCTAATCATTTTGGCAAAACTCATCAAGTTATAAATTCTATCCTAAACATGCAAGCATACATTCATGTTTTATCAACATATTGTAAATAAAGCATTCATTCCATTCTCATTTGCATGTATGTACATCTACTCCACCCCTCAAAGGGGATGGAACTACTCATTACACATTAGACTAATTATTAAAGTAAGCAAGGAAAGCATATTAACTAAGATACTAAAACTAATGAAATGAAATTAAACAAAGTAAAACAAGAAATATGAAACAAACAACTAATAAAGAAACTTTTATTAAAGTGACTCACATTTCAAGTAGCATCCTCCGACTTTAGTGTGTGCTTCAAGACCTCACTTCTAGTAGGAAGAATAGCCACTTAAAATATGAAGTGATTACATTAGAAGGTGAAGAGTTCTATTTATAGCCATAGAAAAAGGCACTCTGGTACAATCCCCCGATGTGGGACTAAACAGATACCAAAAATAGCCTAAACATCCTCTAATACAAGTGCTGGACAAATTGGGGCGGATCCAGAGTGATCTGGACCGCCAATTAGCGGTCCCAGACCGCCAATTGGCGGTACATAAACTTTGGATCGGGTTGGAATTTGTTCTGGATTTTTCTTGCTGGTATTGTTTGTCTTTGATGCGGTTACTTAGCTTGTTGGAGCTCCGACCCGAATAGAATTGCCAAAATACTCCCCATGATGGTGTGGACTTTTCTGTTTTGCTCTTTGGTCCTTTGTTCTTACGTTTAGGTCCTTCTCCCTTGCATCTTAGTCCCCAGATCTCACATTTCAGTTCTTTTTCCCAGCTTTTGGGTCCTTTTATGCTTAATCTATTCAAACCTATTTATTTCTGAAATTCAAACCTAAAACTAATAACATAGCATTGTTTAGGTGAAAGATAATGGATATAAGATGCAAATATGAGCATGAAATGATGTCAATCATAATGTCTCAGTTTGTTGACCAGCATATGATTCGACATGACTAGATGGTGGTCTAGCAGGGTGCCTCTCTCATATTGTCCCAATCTGAAGATTGCCCAGCCTCACAATTAAGTTTGTCCCAACCATAAAGGGTGTTAGTTTGAGCCACCCCAGGTTGCATGGGTCCGGAATTCCACGGAGAATTTTCCTGGTCCCAACAATGATATGGATGGCCGCCCATGTAACGATCCATCTCAACAAAAAACGCTCGAGTCGACCACTATCACCACCACGAGGCCAAGCACGCAAAAAGTGCGCATCTTGACCCTAAAATGCTAACAGAGAGTGTAAAGGGGAGGAGACTAGAACGTAGAGGTAGGTGAGAAGAAGATGACTCAGAGGAGAAGGGAAGAATCCCTAGAAACTAGCATGGGTAGTGGGAGAGGGTAGAAGGCTAATCTAGCAAGCACGACTCAAACAACTTATGGCTATTGGTCCTTAGGCTAGACGACGCCTAACTTCGAGGTCACTAGTCTCGACATGACTCACCTCCATACACGAAGACCACAATACCCAACAAGTGATACCAAATCAGGAGCTCCAGTACCGTCTACTATCGACAAGGCAGGCGACGTCGATCAGGTCATGACGGTCTCAACTCGATCACTCTCCTAGTGCGTACGAATTTCTTAGGACCAATGCCTACTTGCTTTTAGATTAAGACTTTACTTGAGTGTGCTTTTTGGGGCTAAGGTAGGGGTTATGAAATTCCCCACCTTATCTTTGAAGACTATAGGTGATGCCTCTTAAAGATGTTTTGAAATCATAGGCTAGCAAGCAACTCACCAAACAAGCACTCACCTCACTCTTGTCCCGATGCACCTTACTAACTAATGCATGCTTTAACCATGCATGAATGAGAGAATGGGTGCACGTACCTCACGCCAAAAATCGACAACAAGAATGTAAAGAAAAGAAAAGACAAATGTGTGCAAGGTCTACAAATGATGCAAGACCTAGATGGCAAGAAGTCTAATCTTTTGCTTTGTGTTTTATGGTCCAAGTTGTCTTAAAATAGGAATTGATTAATCTGGGAGATAACTCCAGGTTGAAACATGGAAAATTGAACTCCCAGACTACTAAATTGACGAAATAAACAACCAGAACGAAATTTGGAGCAAAGTCAACTCACCAGGCTGCCAATTGGCGGTCCCAGACCGCTGATTAGCGGTCACTTTGGTGTCATCCTTCCTCCAATTTCTCAAGTTGCCTCCCCTTGATGCGAAGATATCCCTGAAACAAACAAAAACTAAAAACTAAAAATTAAACACACTCTAATCGTCCAAACCAAAGTCTGGATAGGGCACCTCCCCGGTAACGGCGCAAAAAACTTGGTTGAACGTTTTAATTATAACCGCAAATGCACGACCCGTTGAAGTGGTGGCAAATATAGGTCGATCCACAAGGTTGTGTGTCAACTTTAGTTTGTTCAAAGGCGGGTGGGAAAGAAAGGAGAGAAAGGAGTTATGGTCAAACTACACTACTTTGCAAAAAGGAAATGGAAGAAAAGCAATAAAACTAAACCCCATAGGGGGGTAGAGAAAAAATGTGAATATAACGATATGTGTATGTGTGTGTGTTCAATTATGCTCATCACATGTAGTGCATGAAAATCATAAAACTAAATCCAACTTTGCCTCCACATGAATTAAGATAACACAATATCACTAAAACATACAAGACAATAATTGGAATGAAGCTAAATGAACTCATGTATAAAGACAAGACCCTACTATGCCTCCACATGAAATAAGATAGCACATTATCATTAAAACATACAAGGTATTAACCAAGATAAAGACGACAAGAGTACATGCAACTACAAGTCATGTTTCCAATATTAATTCCATCCTTATCCTAACCTCATCATTCCCCATAAAATAGGTCCACTAATCTAAGCATATGCTAAGCTTCATTCAAGAGCATTAGCATATGAAAGACAAGAGTGAAATCTCATTAGATGGTTATGGAAATCATATAAGGCTCAAAGGATTAAGATAACACACACCTAATACATCACATAATCATATCACATATTTCTCCACCCCTCAAATAGGGATGGAATTACTCACTCATATTTAAACAATAACCTACATTAAAATGAGACATTCTACTGAAAGAAATTACACTAAGAAAGCAAGGAATATTAAAGAAGCTACTTGAAAGGAAAGTAAAACTAAAGAAGCATGCAAGAATTAAAAGACAAGATTAAATGTAACTAAGAACAATTATTTACATGACTCTCATTACGTGGCATTCTTCTCCACCTTGAGTTTTTGCTTCAAGGCTTTTACTCCAGGTAGAGAGAATGCCACCAAGCAATGGGTGAATACAAGAGGTGGAGGAGGAGTTCTATTTATAGCTGTAGAAAAAGGTAATCTGGGACAATCCCCCGGTATGGGACTAAACATATATCAAAAATAGACTAAATACACCCTAATACACGACCCGCCAAAGTCTTAGCGGATTCGGACCCAAACCGACCACCAATCAGCGGTCTTGGACCGCCAATTGGTGGTCTATATTGTTCGGATACGGCCTGGATTTGGTGTGTGGTTGTTTGGCTTCATGTCTTTATGTTTGATGTATCCAAGTAGGTTGTTGGAGCTTCGGACCGAATCGAATTGCCAAATTACTCCTCATGATGGTGTGGAGTTTCTTGATTTTCTCCTTGGTCCTTTGGGATTACATCCGGGTCTTTCCCTCTTGCATCTCAGTCCCCAAGTCTTGCAACTCAGTCATTTTCCTTGCTTCTAGGTCCTTTTATGCCTCTTCTCCTCAATCCAGTTTATTCCTAAAACTCAAACATAAAAATCGTTACGTAGCATTGTTTAGGTTGAAGATAATGGATATGAGACACAAATATATGCATGTTATGATGTCAATCACGTACCTTTGAGTGGTACACCATGAAAGAGCAACCAGTCGCCATGTCTTCTGGTCGAGCTGGATCATATCAAGTTGAGTCAACTATCGCGTCTTAGGCGAAATTGTCTGCTCTCATGCGTAGGATTGAGAGTTTAGAGTTGGGACGAGCTCCTGTAGCTTAGGTCGCTACTCCAGCGTGTCGTAGGTGTGGACTTACGGTACATGTTGACTTGGATTGTGCTTACGCTCCAAGGGATACTGAGCATGCAAATGCGATGTATCAATAAAGGCCCCATAATGACCCGTACAGTCACTCTTGCAACCCAGGATGGCGTAACCACCCTAACGTCTCTTAGGGGCCTTGTGGGGGTCACGGTCAGAGATCGCACGCTCAACCTCAACCTCCACCTTATCAACCTCCATGCCCATCGGCGACCTACCAACCCGCACATCAAAGGTCTCAGCATCATAATTACCAACCTCTTAAGGCCTCATCATCGGGTTATTCTAACCAAACTCCACTACTCTAGCCAGTTGACCCGAAGGACTCCACTCTAGAAGAAACCCTTCAAGCATTCATATAGAGCACACAAACCATGTTTGCGGCTAGCAACAATTCAGTCAAAGCATTGGAAATGCAAGTTAGCCAGTTGGCTCATCAGCTCCATGAACGCGAGAAGGGTCAATTACCGAGTCAACCTGTGGTAAATCCGAGGGGTCAACCTGCTCAGGTTAAGCAGAATGTGCACAATGGTGAAAGTGACCCTTCCCAACACGTAAATGTTGTCCATACCTTAAGATCGGGAAGGGCTGTTGACAACAATGTGGAAATTCCTGAAGCCAACCCTGTTGGTGTCTCTTCCGAGGAGGGTCGTGAGTCTTTCAAGGAACCAAATTCTGAGACTCCTTGTGATAGTTATGTCCCCAAGGCACCATTCCCTCATAGGTTGACTAAAAAATGTGATGAGCATTGGGAAAAAATCGTTGAGGTACTTAGGCAAGTCAAGGTGAACATCCCATTGTTGGACGTTATTCAGCAAATGCCACCATACGCAAAATTCCTTAAGCACCTTTGTACCATTAAGAGAAGAACAAATGTTCCCAAAAAGGCATTTTTGGCCGCCAATGTGAGCTCGATATTGACAAAACCCATGCAAGTCAAAAACAAGGATCTCGGTTGTCCAACTGTCTCTTGCATGATCGGTAATGTGACAATTCTGTTGGCTTTTTGGCCTTAATCTTATGTTTTGATGATTTAATCAACCTAATCTTAATTAGAGTAGCACACACTATGCATTGCATATATATATATATATATATATATATATATATATATATATATTGTATTGTGCTAACCTCTACAGGTGATCAAGACTCAAGAAAGATGGAAATGAAGTCAAGACATGTAATTAAAGCTTATCGAAGACATGTAATCTTAATTTCTTTTGAGTCTTAGGAACAAAGTGTAATTGAGCATACTTGAGCTAAAATCAACTTAATCACACACTAGGTTCCTTATAGAAGTCACACACAAAATTTCACATAATTTGGACTTCAATAGATCACCCAAACATAGATCGGAAAACACTAAATCTGAACCCTAACTGTCTGCCACATTCGGTCGACCGCAACATGCCGTTCGGTCGACCGGATAATCAAGTAATCCAGTAAGATCAACCTTGGAATAGGTGATCTTAAACCAACGTGGACAACCCTCCAGTTGGCTGACATATCCGTCAAGATTCCACGAGAGAGTGTGGAGGATGTCCTTAATAAAGTGGGGGAGTTCGTATTTCCAGTTTATTTTATCATCTTGGATATTGAACCTGTGTCCAACCGACAAGGACAAATTCCAGTGATCCTTGGGAGGCCATTTCTTGCAACATCTAATGCTTTGATCAATTGTCGCAATGACTTGATGAGGTTGTCTTTTGGAAACCTCACGGCGGATTACAACATCTTTACTCTTCGTAAGAAACCCGGGCTCTTTGATGATGTTGTTGGAGCCAATTTCATTCAGGACACGAATGAGCCCGAGTCATTAGGCATATTCGACATACATTGACATATTATTGAGGTGCCTAATGACCAGGTTGCGATTGAAGATGATCTTGAGGAATCCACCTATGAACCTCTGGATGTGGAGGCACATCTAGGTGCTTGCTCCTCTTACCTTGTGGCCCTTGAGCCACTTGAAATTAACTCTGAGGGCCCTTACTCCTCTTACACTTGCTAAGACCGAAGGACCTAAGAGCAAAACAGAAAACTCCACACCATCATGAGGGAGTATTTTGACAATTGGATTCGGGTCGGAGCTCCAATAAACAAAGTAGATGCATCCAAGACCAAGAAATACCTTAAGCAAAGCCCAGCACAAAAACCAAATGGATCTGAAGCTTATAGACTGCCAATTGGCGGTCTGGAACCGCAAATTGGCGGTCCAGATAGCGCTGGATCCGCTAATATTTTGGAAGCACATATATTAGTGTATGCTTAGTCTATTTTTGGTATTTGTTTAGTCCTACATCGGGGGATTGACCCGGATTGCCTTTTTCTTTGGCTATAAATAGAACTCTTCACCTTCTATTGTAAACTACCCATTGCTTGGTGGCATTCTCTCTACTAAGGAGTAAGCCTTGAAGCAAAACTCAAGGTGGAGAAGAATGCTACCTTTAATGTGAGTCATTTGTTAATAAAATAATTCTTCTAGTTTCTTTTAATCTTGTCTTTTAATTTGTGCATGCTTATTTAGTCTTTCCTTTCCTTTTAAGTTTCTTTAATATTTCTTGCTTTCATAGGGTAATTTCATTTCAGTATAATGCTTCATCTTGTTAATATAGTTAGTGTAATGAGTAGTGAGTAGATCCATCCCCATTTGGGGGGTGGAGAAATATGTGATATAATCATGTAGTGTATTAAGTGTGTGTTATCTTAATCCCTTGAGCTTTACATGATTTCCAAAACCATCTAATGGGTCTCCACTCTTATCTTTGATATGCTAATGCTCTTGAATGAAGCTAAGCCTATGCTTTGAATAGTGGACCTATTTTATGGGGAATGATAAGGTTAGGATATGGATCGAATTAATATTGGAAACACAAGTTGTAGTGTATGTACTCTTGTTGCCTTTACCTTGGTTAATGTCTTGTATGTTTTAATGATGTAGTGAAATCTTAGTTCATGTAGAGGCATAGTAGGGTATAGTCTTTATAATTGAGTTCATGTAGCTTCATTCCAATTATTGTCTTGTATGTTTTAATGATGTAGTCATATCTTAATTCATGTGGAGGCAAAGTTGGATTTAGTTTTATGATTTCATGCACTACATATTGTGAGGAGCTTAATGAACACACACACACACTTCTTTATGTTCACATTATTTCTATACCCCCTTTGGGGTTTAGTTTTCTTGCTTCTTTTCCATTTCCACTTGCACCTTAGTGTAGTTTAGTGTAACCAACCTTTCTCTCCTTTCTTTACCACTCGCCTTCGAACAAACCAAAAGTCGACACACCTCTCTGTGGATCGACCCGTATTTGTCACCGCTTCAACGCGGCCGTGCACTTGCGGTTTAATATAAAACAAATCAATCAAGTTGGATTATATGTTGGTCATCAAACTGAGACATTACAAGAACCTTTCGCCTCTTTCATGCATGTGGTAGATGACATGGGTGCACTGGTGGCTCCAGTAGCCACACCGTCTGAGTGTTGTGGGTTGAGTGGTCATGTTATCGGGGAATGTCCTTATGTTGCCCCTGAGCCTGAGTATGAGCACACATTTTCCCATAATGCTCATTATGACCATTACGCATCCGCGTACAACCCGAGAGGGATGGATTCGTGGGGAGACAATTCTTATTCAAATTATTATACATCATTTTCACCCCAGTATCCTCCTCCCGAATACCCAGAATTCTACCAACACCCACTTCAAATCATTGGACTCATTCTCAGCCCATCAACACCCAACCCCAAAATTTCCCAAGCTCTGACTTGGACCTCATAGTTCACCGCATACCTGATTACTTGAAACAAACTCTACAAACGTTCATGGAAACCACTCAAAATTTATTGAAGTCCAACTTGAATTCCTTGCAAACTATGGAAATGCAAGTGAGTCAAATGACACAGCAATCACGTGAACGTGAGGATGGTAATTTTTCTTGTCAACATGAGGATTTATCTTCTGAAATCGAACCACCACCACATCCACAAATTCAAAGCACAATCTTTCAAAGTCAAAGTCCTAGTCAGTCTGAGGGACTTGGGGTTTCAATTCACGATCACTTGGTGGAGGATTCGATTCCAATTGAGAATACTATGGACCAGCTTCTTTATGAGTCGGCACAGGATTGTGCCTTATCTTCTTGTCTCGTGGCCCTTGAGCCACATGACCTTATTTTTGTACCTCCTAAGGACTCACCTCTGGTGGAGCAAGAGCACCCTAGTCCCCTCAATTTCAAACAACGTGATGAGAGTTTGCCTCTCACTATTGTTCCTGATCATCTTGGAAATGATGGAACATCAAACAACTACATTGCTCATGAGGGTATTAGGAGTTCCTTGGATGATACCTTGGGTATGAGACCCACTTTTTGTTTGCCTGGTGTGTCGGACTTGCCTAACGAGATTCTTGACCTCATTCCGACGTACCAACCTGTTGGTTGGAGAGTTTGGATTGACGATCATAACTTCAGCAGCGCAACGGGAGAAACTCTTCTTCCGTTGCCCCTTATTTCCCAAACTCTTGAGAGGTTCAAGCTCTTTCAGTTTGATCCTTTGAATGAGACGCCTTTGCGTCCAATTCATGAACCTCTAATTTCATCTTGTGCTCTTTGTGAAGGGGGCCCACGCATGAGTATTCTTCAGGTTCCCATTTGATGTCCTTTAACAAATGAAGATGGGAACTTATGTTTGTACATAGTTATAAAAAATAGAAAGAGAAAAAAGAGAAAAAAAAGTACAATAAAAGACTCCTTCAGTGAGCATCGATTGTTGTGGGCTCCAACCCTTGTGTATTTGGGCTCCATTTCTTTCACGTATTTGTATCTTTTCTTTAGCATCTCACAGGTTTTGAGGGAATTCGGGTTTGTGTCCATCGACATGACCTTGAACTTCCTTTTGTACTTCATGTTGGTGAGATCTCTCCTTTTTTATGCATACATCCATGTAGTATCTTGCTTGCATTCATTGAGGACAATGCATGAAGTAGGTGTGTGTGGGGGGTGTCTTACGTGTGTACATAATCGAGTCTTTTCCTTTGATTTTGTTTTCTTTTGTGTGCATTGTTAGGGTCATGATAGTGTGCTGCATTTAATATCGATATATCTGCTTGTCATGATCCTTAGGTGACTTGTCTTCTTTTGCTTGCCTAGTGCTTTAAATTTTTCACATTTCTTTCAAAATCTTCATGTGTTTGCGAAAGAAAATGTTTTGTGGGTTTTGCGTGTGTTTAGCATGTGCAAAACCGTTGAGAGGCAAAGTAAAAAGAAAGCTCCCAAAATTGTCTTGAACTTGATGCATTAGGATATCTAGTACAGTGGCTTTAGGAATTATCTAGTCGTTAGGACGCACCCGATTTTGCCCTTGGGGGTGAGTAATCATAGGGTTTCAGTGCTCAAACATTTAAAAAAGTTAATCTTGAACCTAATGAGTCAATAATTCGTGTCTGTTAACTTAAGGAAGTTTGTTGTTGTCAATGACCCTTTAAATCTTGTTGTGAGACATTAAGTGTAGGGGTTTTGGTTCATGTGTAGATAAGAAATAAGTGAGTAGGTGTTCTCTCTTCTCCCACGGCTCCTATCACTCGGGAAAGTAGGTCTGAGGGGACTTTGTGCCTGGTGCTTTTGAGTCATCTGACTTGGGATGTGCCGACCGAACTCTCGTTACACGGGTGGTAGGGATTGCCCTATGTGGAGATTTGGGGAAAGGTGTACGTGATAGTGTAAGTCCTTATGGGCAATGATGCACGAAACCTGACCCTGGGAGAATGAAGCTCAAACTAATAAAAAGAAAAGAAACAAAAATAAAAATAAAAATAAGAACCTTAATGGACTTTACACTTTGTATCACTTGAGGAGGTTGAGGTTGTCCATGTCTTTCGCTTAATTCCTTATTTAACTTGCACGAATGGTTCATTAGATTAGGTGTGTGGACTGATTACCTATATAGAGTCGGCCCGTAGGATTACCGCGTCCAATGATCGACAAAAATTTGTCCAACAAGTCGAGTGTCTAGATTGAATAATGCATCTTGTTCAGATTTTGTGGGTATATCCGCTGAAAACCCTCAGGAGACAACAGTCCTCCTCTTTGGCAACAAGGAGGTTTAACGGCTTGTTGCACGTGCTAAGTGCAACCGTGATTCCTACGAAAGTGAGTTAGGATTTCTTTTTTATCGTTTGTTTTTCTCTTTCTTTATTTTGCTCGGGACTAGCAAAAACTTAGGTGTCGGGGTATTTGATTGACATCATTTCATGCTCATATTTGTATGTTATATCCATTATCTTACGCTTAAGCAATGCTACGTGACGAGTTTTATGTTTGAATTTCAGAAATAAAGAGGTTTGAAGAGAAGAGCCATGAAAGGACTCGAAAGCATGGAAAAAGGACTGAATTGTGATACCTGGGGACTAAGATGCAAGGGAGAAGGACCTGAACGTAATACCGAATGACCTAAGGGAAAAACAGAAAACTCCACACCATCATGAGGGAGTATTTTGACAATTTGATTCGGGTCGGAGCTCCAATAAACAAAGTAGATGAATCCAAGACCAGCAAATACTTAAGGCAAAGCCCAGCACAAAAACCAAATGGATCTGAAGCTTATAGACCGCCAATTGGCGGTCTGGAACCGTTAATTGGCGGTCCAGATAGCTCTGGATCCGCTAATATTTCGGGAGCACGTGTATTAGTGTATGCTTAGTCTATTTTTGGTATATGTTTAGTCCCACATCGGGGGATTGTCCCGGATTGCCTTTTTCTTTGGCTATAAATAGAACTCTTCACCTTCTATTGTAAACTACCCATTGCTTGGTGGCATTCTCTCTACTAAGGAGTAAGCCTTGAAGCAAAACTCAAGGTGGAGAAGAATGCTACCTTCAATGTGAGTCATTTGTTAATAAAATAATTCTTCTAGTTTCTTTTAATCTTCTCTTTTAAATTGTGCATGCTTGTTTAGTCTTTCCTTTCCTTTTAAGCTTCTTTAATATTTCTTGATTTCTTAGGGTAATTGCATTTCGGTATAATGCTTCATCTTGTTAATATAGTTAGTGTAATGAGTAGTGAGTAGATCCATCCCCATTTGGGGGGTGGAGAAATATGTGATATAATCATGTAGTGTATTAAGTGTGTGTTATCTTAATCCCTTGAGCTTTATATGATTTCCGTAACCATCTAATGGGTCTCCACTCTTATCTTTGATATGCTAATGCTCTTGAATGAAGCTTAGCCTATGCTTTGATTAGTGGACCTATTTTATGGGGAATGATAAGGTTAGGATATGGATGGAATTAATATTGGAAACACAAGTTGTAGTGTATGTACTCTTGTTGCCATTACCTTGGTTAATGTCTTGTATGTTTTAATGATATAGTCTTGTCTTATTTCATGTGGAGGCATAGTAGGGTCTAGTTTTTATACTTGAGTTCATTTAGCTTCACACTTATTGTCTTGTATGTTTTAATGTTGTGATCTAATCTTAATTCATGTGGAGGCAAAGTTGGATTTAGTTTTATGATTTCATGCACTACATATTGTGAGGAGCTTAATGAACACACACACACACACACACTTTTTTATGTTCACATTATTTCTCTACCCCCTTTGGGGTTTAGTTTTCTTGCTTCTTTTCCATTTCCACTTGCACCTTAGTGTAGTTTAGTGTAACCAACCTTTCTCTCCTTTCTTTACCACTCGCCTTCGAACAAACCAAAAGTCGACACACCTCCCTGTCGATCGACCCGTATTTGACACCGCTTCAACGCGGTCGTGCACTTGCGGTTTAATATAAAATGAATCAATCAAGGACCCACCTCTAGTCAAGCTTAAACCGCTCCCCGATAACCTTAAATACATCTTTTTAGGGGATAATGAGACCTTGCCACTCATTATTGCTTCTAATCATGCAAAAGATCAAGAGGCTGCCCTCAAAAAAGTGCTCTTTGAAAACAAGGAGGCTATCGGGTGGTCCTATAAGGACATCAAGGGAATTAGCCCTGGTATTGTACTGCATCGGATCCAGATGGAAGATAATTCTAGGCCCCGCCAAGACCCACAATGAAGATTGAATCTTGTACAGAAAGAAGTCGTCCGAAAGGAGGTTCTTAAGTGCGTGGATCATGGTATAATCTATCCTATCTCTGATAGTTCATGGGTGAGTCTTGTCTACGTGGTTCCCAACAAGTCAGGCATGACAGTTGTTGAGAATGAGTAATAATGAGCTTATCCCAACACGCCTGCAAACTCGCCGACGAGTTTGCGTTGATTATCGCAAGCTAAATGCGGCAACACAGAAAGATCATTTCACGTTGCCATTTATTGATCAGATGTTGGAAAGGTTGGCCGGACATGAGTATTATTGTTTTCTTGATGGATACTCCGGTTACAACGAATTCCCATCTCCCCGAGGATCAAGAGAAAACCACCTTTACTTGTCCCTTTGGCAGTTTGCCTACCGTCGCATTCCCTTTGGGTTATGTAATGCGCCGGCAACGTTTCAAAGGTGTAAGATCAGCATCTTCTCCGATATGGTAGAACGTTTCCTTCATATTTTCATGGACGAATTTTCCATATTTGGCGCTTCCTTTTATGAGTGCCTTTGTCACTTGAGCATTGTCCTCAAGCGATGCCGTGAGAACAACCTCACTCTCAATTGGGAGAAATTTCACTTCATGGTGGATTGTACTTCGACATGTGGTCTCAAGTAGGGGAATTGAGGTCGATCCCACCAAAGTGGGTCTTATTGCTAATCTCCCACCGCCACAAAATGTGAAGGATATCGGCACCTTTTTAAGGCATGTTGGATTCTATCGGCGGTTCATTCGGTATTTTAGCAACATTGCTCGACCTCTCACTGCCTTTTTGGCTAAGGATGCCATTTTTGAGTTCACACCAGATTGCCACCATGCTTTTTGACCTTGAAGAAAGAGTTGACTTCAGCTCCCATAATTAAGGCACCGGTGTGGACTGAACCCTTCGAGTTAATGTGTGATGCATTGGACTTTGCTGTGGGAGCACTTCTTGGGCAACGATTGGACTAATTGCCTCATGTGATCTACTATGCCAGTAGAACACTCAATGATGCCCAATTGAACTACACTGTGACCGAGAAGGAATTCTTAGCAATCATATTTGCTTTGGAGAAATTCCGGTCGTACTTGATTGGTTCCCACGTGATTATCTATTCTGATCACACAACCATCAAGCACCTCATGGCGAAGAAAGATGCAAAATCCCGACTCTTGAGATGGATCTTGTTGTTACAAGAATTCAATCTCGAGATTCGGGACAAAAAAGGTGTAAAAATGTTGTAGCGGACCACCTGTCTCGTCTAGAGATGACCAACCCACATGACCAAATTATTAATTACAAATTTCCTGACGAGTAGTTGTTAATATAATTCGTGTGTATTAATATAAGGAAGTTTGTTGTAGTCAAGGACCTTTTAAATCTTGTTGTGAGACATTAAGTGTAGGGGTTTTGGTTCATGTGTAGATAAGAAATAAGTGAGTAGGTGTTCTCTCTTCTCACACGGCTCTTATCACTTGGGAAATTAGGTCTGAGGGGACTTTGTGCCTGGTGCTTTCGAGTCATCTGACTTGGGATGCACCGACCGAACTCCCATTACACGGGTGGTAGGGATTGCCCTATGTGGAGATGTGGGGAATGGTGTACATGATAGTGTAAGTCCTCATAGGCAATGATGCACGAAACCTGACCCTGGGAGAATTACACTCCAACTAGTAAGAAAAAAAGAAAGAGAGAAAAGAAACAAAAAGAAGAAAAAAGGTAATACAAATAAGAACCTTAATGGACTTTACACTTTGTATCACTTGAGGATGTTAAGGTTGTCCATGTCTTTCACTTAATTCCTTAATTAACTTGCACGAATGATTCATTAGGTTAGGTGTGTGGACTGGATACATATAGAGAGTCGGCCAATAGGATTGTCGTGTCCAATGATCGACAAAAATGAGTTCATCGAGTCGAGTTTCTAGATTGAAAAATTTATCTAAGTTCGGATTTTGTGGGTATATCCGCTGAAAACCGTCGGGAGACAACACACCTCCTCCTTGGAGACAAGTAGGTTTAACCGTTTGTTGCACGTGCTAAGTGCAACCGTGATTCCTACGAAAGTGAGTTAGGATTTCCCTATTTTTTGTATGCTCTTTCCCTTCTTTCATTTTTCCTTTCTTTGTTTTTCTAGGGACTAGCAAAAGTTAAGTGTGGGGGGTATTTAATTAACATCATTTCATGCATTCATTTGGATCTTATATCCGTTATATTGGACCTACAAAATGCTACGTAACGAGTTTTATTTTTGAGTTTCAGGAATAAACAAGTTTAAAGAGAAGAGGCATAAAAGGACCTAAAAGCAAGAAAAAAGATTGAGTTGCAAGACTTGGGGACTGAGATGCAAGAGGGAAGGACTCGGTTGTAAGCCCAAAGGACCAATGAGCAAATCAAGAAATTTGACACCATAATGGGGAGTACTTTGGTAATTCGATTCGGGCCTAAACTTCAACAATCAACTTGGGTGCATCACACATGAAGAAAGAAATCCAGGAAAGCCCACACAAAATCCAGACCGGATCCAAACCCTGTAGACCACCAATTGGCAGTCTGGGACCACTGATTGGTGGTTGGGTTGGGTCTGAATCCAAAAGGCTTCGGGCGGATCATGTATAATTGTGTGTTGTCTATTTTGGGTATTGTATTACTCTCATACCGGGGGATTGTCCCGAATTATCTTTTTCTATGGCTATAAATATAACTCTTCCTCCTTCTTTGTATCTTGTCTCCTCTCTTGGTGGCCATCCTCTCTTCTAGGAGTAAAGCCTTGAAGCAAAACTCTGGTGGAGATAGGCTACTTGTAATTGAGTGAGTAATAGTAGATGTTTTGTTAAGCTTACTTCATATTGCCTTTTTTCAATTCTTGCATACTTAGTTAACTTGTTTGTTTTAGTATTCTTAAAATTAGTTTAAGCATGTTTTCTTTCCTTAGTATGAATGTTAGTTTAAATATGTGTGAGTAGTTTCATCCCCCTTTGGGGCTGGAGTAGATGTCTATACATGTAGATATTGGATTAATCTAAGGATTAAAATGATGTTTGCCCAAAGCACTGACACGTGGCACACTCTCATTTGCGCAGGGAAGACTTTTCTATATAAGAAGAGGAGGCTCTCATTGGAGGGGGTTGCATTCCTTGTGTGCAAAACCCTAACCCTAGCCGCCACCTCTCCTCTCTCTCCCATCCGTCCCACCTTTTCCTCCACTCCTCCCGTAGACTCTTGGGTTGTGGATTAGTCCTTCTTCTCCACGAGAGTTGAAGGTCGGCCAGTGCTCGAGGCGACTCTGTGAGGTGATCTCCGGTTCCCTTCCGCTGCCACAAGTTCTCTCCTACAAAGGTAAATCCGAACCTGTAGATTCAATCGTAGATTGCTTACATTGGTACCAGAGCCATCTTGGTCACCTCCGAGTTTGTTTTAGAGCACCTTCTTATTCATTTCATATATGTGTTAATAATTTTGGTGGTTCTTTGAAAGAAAAAATTTCGGATTCATATGGTTTGTTTTCTTTCTTTCTCTCCTTTCATGCGCATGGGGTTTGATGGCGGGTTTTTCTTTCTCACCCTAGCACATGACTTGTTTGATTCATCCTTTACATGCGATTAGTTTTACGTGAATCATCTCTCTTTTCTTGCGCATATTTTATTTTTAGCATGCATCTTGTGTTGAAAATGGATGATTCATTCTTGCGCATATTTCATCTTTCTTGTTAAGCATGTGCCTAGGCTTACATGTTTTAACTTTGATTGTTGCGCATATTGTTATTCCATCTTTTAAGCATGCGGCTAGATCTTATTTTTACTGTTTTTTATGCGCATATTAGCTTAAGAGAATGATGATAATTGATGTTACAAGAGTTGGATATTGCATATGTTTCATGATGTGATCATATATTTCGGATTATGCATCATATTTTCTTTTCAAAACTCTTGTTCATGCATCTAAGGATACACGGTGGTTTCCTTATTCATGTATGTGCAATTTTTGATCATATATGCATGCATCTAGAATTTGATAATGATTGCCGAATTATGTGCATGAATATTGCTATTTTTCGGCTATGTGTTTCTTTTGGAATGATTGCATGCATTTCATTTGAAATATTTCCTTTATGATTGAATGCACATATATGTTAATCTCATTAAGGATTTTCGGATTTCTTTTGGAATGATTGCATGCGTTTCATTTGAAATATTTCCTTATGATTGAATGCACATATTTGTTAATCTCATTAAGGATTTTCGGATTTTTTTTGGAATGATTGCATGCATTTCATTTGATATATTTCCTTTTCATCAAATGTGCATATATGTGTTACTCTCCTACAAAGAATTTCGAATTTTTCTTTCCATTACAAGTAGCATAATTATTGTTGATTGCATGCTTATATTGACTAAGGAAAGATTGGATAATTCTGAAAATTTTGGGAAGATATTATGGGCTGGACTTTTATTGCCTTAAAAATATGTTTGAATGCTTTCCTTTGATGCAAAAATATGTGTTGCTCTCCATCATAGAATTTCGGATTTTTTCTTTCCTAATCTATGTAGGATAATTTTTGTGCTATCATGATTATATTGATTAGGAAAAGAAGGAAAAATTCTGGTTTGAGAATGATTATTGTGGAGATTGGTTGTTATTACCTAACACGTTTTTTTGCCTATATTCGTGCACCATAAAAGCATTGTTTCCTTCTTGTTTGAATGAGGTGCACACTTTATGGTATTTTTTTCCATACGTCGGATTGTGCTAACGTATGGAAAGATTGTGCTTGTATGGAATGAATGGTTGCTGATTTTATTTACTGCCTTATGAAAGGTAGAAGTGTTTTGCGTAAACCACCTTGCAACCGGCGGCAAATACTTTCTTTATTTGCTGATTTGCTATGATTTAAATGTTTTTTTGGGGTCTCTAAATCATGATGGAGCTCAATATATAGATTAGTAAAATGGCTTTATTAACTATTGCATGAGGATTTGATCGAATGCTTTATGTTTTCCTTTGGTCTGAATGGTATAGCTATTAAGTCAGTTTATTTTTTATGACTATTGTAGCTCGTTGTATTTTATGCTAGAACTCATGTATCGCTATGATTTTTTTGATTGTCCTAGATTTTTATGACTGCTTCCAAAAGTATTGTCGCTGATCTGACTCGAGGAGATAAACTCAATGAAAGGAACTACGATCTGACCCGAGGAGGGGAATACTGCGCAACATCGCAGAAACTTGGATGTTTATAATGCATGGAAAAAGAAAGACCGAATTGCTCGAATTACAATTCTAAGTTCAATGAGGGACGATCTGTTACTGCAGTTCGAAAAGTTTCGAACTGCAAAGGCCTTGTGGGAAGCTGTGAAATTTCAGTACGGAGTGACCTCCGTCACAAGGGCCCGCCAGCTTGGGCTCCTGTTTGATGGGTATAAAATGTGCCAAGGTCACACGATGAGGCAGCAAATTACCGCAATGTCAAACATGATTAGCGAGCTGAGCGCTGCCGGTCGTGCTAAGACCGATGAGGAGCAAGTGTCTGCTCTCATCAGATCGTTGCCTTCGAAGAATTGGGAGCATATGAAGGTCCATCTGACTCATGCTGATGACATCAGGACATTTGACCAGGCCGCGAAACACCTAGAGCTGGAGGAGGACCGCATGCTTGCAGAAGCCCCTCCAACTGAAGTATTTGCTGCTGAGGCTGGCGCTCCTCGAAGGAGTGTAAGTTTTAAGCGCAAAAGAGATAGAGCTCTGGGTTTTAAAGGCAAGAAGGGTGCAAATGCAAACAAAACAGAAAACAAAGCTGGAAAGAAACAACCTCGAGCATCCAGAGGTGCGAAAGATAAATCTAATGTGACTTGTTTTAACTGCCGAAAGACTGGACATTTTGCTCGTGAGTGCACTGAGCAAAAGGTAATTACTGTGTGTAATCCCTCGAATTGTAACGTGACTAGTTCTGTGATGCTCAATGATCATTCTCCTGCGTGGATTGTGGATTCAGGTGCCACGGACCACGTAACAAAGGATCGTTCTGCCATCGTGGAACATCGCCGTGTTCCAAGTGGGAGGCGAATAAACATGGCAAACAACACAACATTGAAGTTCTTGGAGTTGGCACATGCAAAGTGGCTTTGCGAAGTGGCCGGATCCTATTACTTCACGACGTGTTGTATGCACCAGCTCTACGGCGAAATATTATTTCTGTTGTTGTTTTGATGAGACATGGTTTTAAAGTTGTTTTTGAGAATAATGATATGGGTTTATACCTTGCTAACATTTATTATGGATGTTCCTATCTTTCAGACGGTTTTATTGTGTTGGACGCAATTTATGATTTCAATCATAACAATAGTGTCTTTATGAGCCAAAGTTCCATGAATAATGATTCAGTTATGTGGCATGCTAGACTATGTCACATTGGTGTTGGCCGGATGAACAGGTTGGCAAAGGAGAGGGTATTAGGACAATGCTCCAAATTTGAATTGCCGACCTGTGAATCTTGTCTAGCAGGAAAGGTAACTAGAAAACCGTTCGGAAAAGCCATTAGGGCTACTTCTCCTTTAGAACTAATTCACTCAGATATTTGTGGACCTTTGAATGTGCGTACTAGACATGGACAGAGTTACTTCATCACATTCATTGATGACTTCACCAGATATGGTCATATTTATCTTATTTCTCACAAGTCAGAAGCTCTAGAATGTTTTAAGAAATTCATGAGCTTAGTTGAGAATCAGTTAGCTAATAAGATAAAAACTCTTAGAACGGATAGAGGTGATGAGTATCTCTCCATAATGTTCAAAGAGTTATGTGATGAAAAGGGGATATCTATGTTGGCTTTTGGCCTTAATCCGTATTTTGATGATGTAATTAAACCTAATCTTAATAAGGACAGGTAGATTAGCACATGTAGTATAATAGTATACATGTTGTATTGTGCTAACATCTACAGGTGATCAAGACTCAAGAAAGAAGAAAAATCAAGTCAAGACATGTAATCAAGCTAGGATTGAAGACATGTAATTTTACCTTTCTTTGAGAATTAGGAACGTATGTGAATTGAGCATAACTTAAGCTAATATGCATGCATTCACACACTAGGTTCCTTTTAGGAGTCACACACAAAATATCATATAATTTGGACTCCATTAGATCACCTAAACACATAAAACATTGGTCGCCAGTCTGCCTGAGTTCGGTCGACCGTTCACCTTTCGGTCGACCGGTTATACACAATTTTTGTTATACCAGACCAATCCGTTCAACCGATCACACATCTATTTAACCGATTACCCAGACCTGTTCGGTCGACCGGTAAACCTTCGGTCGACCGTTTCGTTTGCTGTTTTTGGTAAAAATACGACCGTTTTATTTGTCGTATTATACAACGGTCGTATACACATTTTTCTCAATATACACCCCCATATACATCAGAACCGGTCGAACCATTTGCCTAGTTCGGTCGACCGTTCAAATAGGTAAAATCTACCTGCTATCGGTCGGCACAAGTTTGTCCAACCGATCAAGATTTCTCTCTACCGAACCCAGTAGTTCGGTCGACCGGTACCTGCTCGGTCGACCGTTGACCTATAGAGCTTAAGTGATTCGGTCGACCAGTACCTATGTTCGGTCAACCGATCCATCAACAGACTCAAGGGTTCGGTCGACCGATACACCTTTCGGTCGACCGTTTCTGGACAGATTTCTGCACCCGATTTTCTGCTTTGTGTATCTTGCACAAAACCCAATCAAATCTTGTCCAAACGGCTAGAAATCTTTAGGAGCTTATAAATAGAGGTTCACACTTAGTTTTCCACAACTCTCCAACTCCAAAGTGTCAAACTTATAGTGAGATTTTCCACAACCTCAAAGCTCCCAATTAGTGATTCCAAAGCCTAATTTCCACATCCTTCATCATACATTCATATTACCATCTATTGTGCTCAATACTAGAAGAGTGAGTTCCACTCCAATTGTTGTCAAGAGAGCAAGGGTCTTGGTGAAAGCCCAAGACAAAGTGAGCAAGGGTCTTGGTGTAAGCCCAAGACAAAGAAGCAAGGATTTCGGTGAAAGCCCGAAGTGAATCTCTCGGTTTGTGAGAGGTGGTGCCAAGCTCGGCGAGGGTTGTTCGCGAGCTTGAAGACTTGTAAAAGGCGTTGCTCCCGGCCCGGAACGGGGAGGCATAGTGAAGACGCAAGAGGGGCTCGAACGGAGATTCGAGAGGGGCTTGCAAGAGAGGACGTAGGCGCGGCCGAACCTCTATAAAAACCGACGTGTCTTCTTTATGGTTTGCATTACTTTCTACTTGTGTTTGATTTTGTTTAATTTCCGCTGCATTTCTTTGATCAATCAACCAAGTAGTTAATTAGGGCTTAATCGTGATTAGTTTGTGGACCCATAGACCCACACGATCCTATATTTGGTATCAGAGCCTTGTTCGTTAATTTTGTTCTTAATCGATAAATTAACATGGCTCTTAATGCATCCACACCTTTAGAATCTTGTAAACCACCACACTTTGATGGAAATAATTTTGTTTCATGGAAAAGTAAAATGATATCATTTATTAAATCCATGAACATTAACATGTGGTTTATGATTCAAACTCCATATGAATCACCTAGATATGATTTTAGTAAATGGAGTTTAGAAGATGAGAAAAATGCATCCCTAAATGCTAAGGCTATGAATGTCATATTTTGTGCATTAGGAGATGAACTTTTTAATGTTGTTTGCTCATGTGATAGTGCTTATTCAATATGGCAAACATTAGAAAAGAATTTTGGTGAAGGAGATTCACCAACCGGGAAGAAGGGAGAAGCAAATCCTAAGGATGTAGCTCAAGCAAAGAAAATGGAGATTAACTCAACATCTTCGTCATCATTAAGCTCATCCGATGAAGAAAGTGAAGATGAGGTATCCTCTAGCTCTTCTTCAAGTAGTAGTTCAAAAGATAATGCCCATGATTTTAGTGAACTACAAAATGCATTTCAAAGATTATTTGAAAAATATAAAGAACTTCACAAGACTAATCAATTAGCAAATGAGCAAATCCATGATCTTAAATGTCAAAATGTATCTATCTTAGATGATAAAGTTGATTTGCTTGCTAAAATTGAAGTTCTAACTTTAGAGAATGCATGCTTGAAGGAAGAAAATTTAAATGTTAAGAATACCTCATCTCATGCAATTGATAGTCATATGCTAGAAATTGACACTAATGACTTGCTTATTAAACTTGATAAATCTCATTTAGAAAGCAAACAATTATTACATGACTTAAATTGCATTAATGAAAAGGTTGCAAACTTAGAGATTCACATGCTTAACATGAATGAAAAGTATAATTCTATGATTAAAAATCTAAATTGCTTAAATGAATCTCTAGCAACTAAAAACAGTGAACTTAATGTCTTAAATGAAAATTTGTCAAATAAATTGCATAAGTTCACACATGGCAATAAAAACAATTTTTATGTTAAAAACTTTCCTATTCAAATTAATGTTAAACATAATTTTGCCATGAAAAGGAAAGTAAGTGTAGAGGTACCAAAATCAACTTGGATTTGGGTACCAAAAGCTAAACTTAATGGACCCAAGCAAAAATGGGTACCAAAATCTACTCTTGTAGGAGCTTGAGGAGGAGATTGGTGGTGACCGGGTGAGCTCAAGAGTCAAATTCAAATCCGGTTGCATCACCAAATGAGATTGGAGCTAAATTCGAATTCAACATTGGTATAAATTCCTATCTATACAATTCATGTTAAATTAGCTCTAATCTAGCTTCACATGCTTAATTGACATATCATATAGTTCAATTCATTGAAAATCATTATCCAAATTCATTGCAAATCATATACCACATCCATGATTTTAAATGTCAAATTTTAAATGGATGTTAGAATAAGGCTTAAATAGAAACTTAATTGAACTTAACTTTAATCATACTCATAGTTTCCATCTAGCCTTATTGATAGGGGGAGCTTAATAGTTATATCTTTTATTAGAGTAATGAAGTGCAAAATTTAGGGGGAGCATCTTCATTACAAATGACATCCTAAATTGAACTCAAATAGTTATATATAATTGTCAATGGGGGAGAAATTTAAATTCATATATTACATTGATTGTTGTATTTTTTTGATGGATGTCAAAGGGGGAGAAGTAATAGATTAGGGATACTTGAAATATACATGAAATTGTCAAGAAAAACTATGCACATCCATAGGGGGAGCATTTATATGCATAGTTAACTTATACATTTTTCAAGTATTAGGTTGGTTTAAGATATAGGTTGCCATCATCAAAAAGGGGGAGATTGTTGGCTTTTTGGCCTTAATCCGTATTTTGATGATGTAATTAAACCTAATCTTAATAAGGACAGGTAGATTAGCACATGTAGTATAATAGTATACATGTTGTATTGTGCTAACATCTACAGGTGATCAAGACTCAAGAAAGAAGAAAAATCAAGTCAAGACATGTAATCAAGCTAGGATTGAAGACATGTAATTTTACCTTTCTTTGAGAATTAGGAACTTATGTGAATTGAGCATAACTTAAGCTAATATGCATGCATTCACACACTAGGTTCCTTTTAGGAGTCACACACAAAATATCATATAATTTGGACTCCATTAGATCACCTAAACACCTAAAACATTGGTCGCCAGTCTGCCTGAGTTCGGTCGACCGTTCACCTTTCGGTCGACCGGTTATACACAATTTTTGTTATACCAGACCAATCCGTTCAACCGATCACACATCTATTTAACCGATTACCCAGACCTGTTCGGTCGACCGGTAAACCTTCGGTCGACCGTTTCGTTTGCTATTTTTGGTAAAAATACGACCGTTTTATTTGTCGTATTATACAACGGTCGTATACACATTTTTCTCAATATACACCCCCATATACATCAGAACCGGTCGAAACATTTGCCTAGTTCGGTCGACCGTTCAAATAGGTAAAATCTACCTGCTATCGGTCGACACAAGTTTGTCCAACCGATCAAGATTTCTCTCTACCGAACCCAGTAGATCGGTCGACCGGTACCTGCTCGGTCGACCGTTGACCTATAGAGCTTAAGTGATTCGGTCGACCAGTACCTATGTTCGGTCAACCGATCCATCAACAAACTCAAGGGTTCGGTCGACCGATACACCTTTCGGTCGACCGTTTCTGGACAGATTTCTGCACCCGATTTTCTACTTTGTGTATCTTGCACAAAACCCAATCAAATCTTGTCCAAACGGCTAGAAATCTTTAGGAGCTTATAAATAGAGGTTCACACTTAGTTTTCCACAACTCTCCAACTCCAAAGTGTCAAACTTATAGTGAGATTTTCCACAACCTCAAAGCTCCCAATTAGTGATTCCAAAGCCTAATTTCCACATCCTTCATCATACATTCATATTAGCATCTGTTGTGCTCAATACTAGAAGAGTGAGTTCCACTCCAATTGTTGTCAAGAGAGCAAGGGTCTTGGTGAAAGCCCAAGACAAAGTGAGCAAGGGTCTTGGTGTAAGCCCAAGACAAAGAAGCAAGGATTTCGGTGAAAGCCCGAAGTGAATCTCTCGGTTTGTGAGAGGTGGTGCCAAGCTCGGCGAGGGTTGTTCGCGAGCTTGAAGACTTGTAAAAGGCGTTGCTCCCGGCCCGGAACGGGGAGGCATAGTGAAGACGCAAGAGGGGCTCGAACGGAGATTTGAGAGGGGCTTGCAAGAGAGGACGTAGGCGCGGCCGAACCTCTATAAAAACCGACGTGTCTTCTTTGTGGTTTGCATTACTTTCTACTTGTGTTTGATTTTGTTTAATTTCCGCTGCATTTCTTTGATCAATCAACCAAGTAGTTAATTAGGGCTTAATCGTGATTAGTTTGTGGACCCATAGACCCACACGATCCTACAATCTAGACAACTCACTATGCCTTATACTCCTCAGCAAAATGGTGTTGCCGAGAGAAGGAATGGAACGTTGCTAGACATGGTTAAATCCATGATGGCGCATGCGAGCTTGCCAATTTCGTTTTGGGGAGATGCTCTAATGACTGCTGCCTATATCCTCAATAGAGTTCCAACAAAATGGGTTCCCTCAACTCGATATGAGTTATGGACAGGACGGAAGCCTGATTTTAGTCTGCTACGTCCTTGGGGATGCGCGGCATACATTCATTCTACTAGTCACCGATATGGAAAACTAGGACGTAGAGGGAAAATGTGTATCTTCGTAAAATACAGTAATCTCTCCAAAGGTTATGTTTTTATCGGGTTAGACGAGAATGAAAGAAGGACGGATCTGGAGTCTAGGGATGTCACATTCTTGGAAAATGATTTTCCAACTCTTGCTGGAGCTATCAAAGAGTCAGTGGACTTCTTTGAACAACAAGATGAGGACATTGCCACTCCACGGGATCAGGATCTGGAAGTTGAACATGAGGTTCCACCAGTCAATCCTAGTGGGAGCAGCAATGCTGAGGATCCGATAGCTCTCACGGAGGATGAGCCATCAGATACCCATCTGCGTCAAAGTGAACGTGGGCTCATTCCTCGTAGGTGATTTCGCTTAGAGGAAGAGGCCCTCATGATAGCTCAAGAAGAAATTGATTATGCATCATCCGGGATGACAGTAATCGATGAGCAAGAACCGGAGACCTTGAAAGAGGCTTTGGAAGGTCCAAATACTAAAGAGTGGTTAGAAGCTATAAAGGAAGAGTTGGAGTCGACGAAAGTTAATCGAGTCTGGGACTTGGTCGACTTACCGCCGAACCGAAAGGCCATTGGGGCCAAGTTGATCCTCAAGATTAAGAGGAAGGCGGATGGATCTATTGATAGATTCAAGGCTAGACTGGTAGCTAAAGGCTACACCCAAAGAGAAGGCGTGGATTTTGAGGAAACCTTTTCACCCGTGGTTAGGTTTGCCTCCATCCGCCTTCTACTAGCTATTGTAACTCAGATGGACTTAGAGCTTTACCAAATGGATGTAAGGACTACTTTTCTCAATGGAGAACTTGAGGAGGAGATCTATATGGATCAACCTCAAGGTTTTGAAGTCAAAGAAAAAGAGCGCAAAGTTTGCAAGCTCAACAAGTCCTTGTATGGCTTAAAACAAGCGTCTAGACAGTGGAACATTCGCTTCCATCAAGCTATATCAGAGAATACGTTCTCTATGCTTGAGGAAGATCACTGTGTACGTTAAGAGATCCAATAGTAAATTTGTCATTCTGACCTTGTATGTTGATGACATACTCATGGCTGGCAATAGCAAAGAGTTGCTGAAATCCACTAAAGAGTCGTTGTCCTCCACGTTTGATATGAAGGACATGGGTGAAGCTAGCTACGTCCTTGGTGTCAACATTGTTAGAAATAGGTCCAAGAGACTTCTGGGATTATCTCAAGAGACTTATATTAACAACGTCTTAAAGAAATACCATATGGATAAATGCAAACCAGTTGACACTCCTGATGAGAAGGGTTGCACTTAAGCCTTGATAAGCATCCTGAAACTCCTGAAGAGAAGGCCAAAATGAGCAAGGTTCCATTCTCCAATGCTCTGTGTACTAGGCCAGACATTTGTTATGTTGTGGGCATGGTGAGTCGATACCAGTCCAACCCAAGCATGGAGCACTAGAAGGCACTCAAGAGAATCATGAGATACCTCAAAGGAACGAGTAACTACATGTTGTGTTACCAAGCATCAGATCTCCGCCTGATTGGCTATAGTGATGCCGATTGGGCTGGAGACATTGATGAAAGGAAGTCTACCTCTGGTTATGCTTTCTTGCTGGCTAATGGGGTCATCTCATGGTCCAGCATGAAGCAAACCTGTATAGCCCTGTCGACTATGGAAGCGGAGTATGTTGCATGCTCTGCAGTAGTACAGGAGGCAGTTTGGTTGAGGAGGTTCTTACTACATATTGGGCTAGTAGAGACATCTGATGAGCATGTTGTTGTCTATTGTGACAGCATGGCTGCCCTTTGTTATGTGAATGACCCCAAATATCATGGAAAGACCAAACATATACAGGTTAGGTATCATTTTGTGAAGGACATCATAGCGAGAAAGGAAGTTGTGTTAAGACATGTATCTACTAGTCTTATGGTAGCTGACCCTCTTACCAAAGCCATAGCTAAGGACTCGTTTGTGTCTCATGTGAAGTCCTTAGGCTTACGCAGACTTTGATGTATTGGCATGTCTAACTTCCTTTTATAAGTGATTGTGTTTTGCTTTTGACTATATCTGTTTTGGTTGATATAGTTGTTCTAGCATTAAATATTATTCTGTCAATAGGCTGAAGAATGCTTACTCACACGAGCATTCGCCTCTGGCGTTTTTGATAGCGAGCAGAGATGAGACTGATCATAAAGAGATCTTGCATGATAGATCCGGAGAAGTTCATGATCAGATAGTCGCCTTGATTAGGAATCAATATCAGATCCTCTATGTTGGTGAGGATTGACATGAATGTTCCCACGATTCATGTGACCTATAGAAGCCAAGTGCAGGCATCACATGTGGCGCCAGGTGGCACCTGTATGGTGTTAAGGCGACAATGATGAAGCTCGGGTCAGGCGCAGAGAGGGTGCGACTGGACTAAGACTTTTATGGTGTTGAGAGACAGACATGTTGTTGCGTGCAGTATGATCCACCATAACATGTTTATCATACAACATGTGCTGAGCGACCATTGGGAAGTGAAAGGATGGATCCCTGCTCCTTCACTGTGTGAGTCCAAGACTTGATTGTCATTAGTTACCCTCAGTGACCTTCGACGACACCATGAAGCAAAGAGTTGATGTGGCTACTTTGGGATGTTATCTATGACCATGAGAGATTCGGTCTAAAGAGGCATCTTCGGGAAAGGAGTCAACTCTGAGTGTAATGGTGGTCTGGTGCGAATGGAAAGGTTTGACTCGACTGCACTGAAAGTATTTGCTGGGCCCAACTGTATTGGATACAGTAGCAAGTACCTTGAGGACAAGAAGGTATTCTCTCCGAGGGATCGAGATACCGTTCATGTCAAGTGAGTTTCTGAGTAAACCTGGGGAACAGTGATGTGCATTTGACTGCTTAATTTTTTTTTTTGTGAGGATGTTGTCATTCTGGCCTTCTAGTAATGTTTCTAGTTTGAGACTCCTAATTGCAGGTGCATCACCGGTCGCACGACCCATTTGTCCGTATGATCGGAAGAGTGCATGTGTCGGGGACACAGATGATCTTGCATCGGGGATACATGATCAGAGACTTGTGTGTTGTGGATGCGTTCTTGGAGAGAGGAATAGTTGTATATATCAGGGATGTATACATGTATGTCAGGGACACATAGAGAGGTGATATATTGCCATTGTGTGATTGTATGTATCAGGAATATATGCATATGTGTCAGGGACACAAAAAGCAGATGACATGTTGTTATCGTGCTATTGTGCAAGTGGGAGATATTGGATTAATCTAAGGTTTAAGATGATGTTTGCCCAGAGCACTGACACGTGGCACACTCTCATTGGCTGTGCATTAGGGTTTAGGGAAGACTCTTCTATATAAGAAGAGGAGGCTCTCATTGGAGGGGGTTGCATTCCTTGTGCGCAAAACCCTAACCCTAGCCGCCACCTCTCCTCTCTCTCCCATCCGTCCCACCTTCTCCTCCACTCCTCCCGTAGACTCTTGGGTTGTGGATTAGTCCTTCTTCTCCACGAGAGATGAAGGCCGGCCGGTGCTCGAGGCGACTCTGTGAAGTGATCTCTGATTCCCTTCCGCTGCCACAGGTTCTCTCCTACAAAGGTAAATCCGAACCTGTAGTTTCAATCGTAGATTGCTTACAGTAGATGGAATGAATGCTAAACATTGTTGTATGTGAGAAATGTTAGTATGCTTGTTTGAATGAATAAGCACTCTTACTTGATGGTTTCTGCCATAATGTTTAGGTACATTCCATGCTTGTTTATGTTCTTAATAACAAACTTGTCATGCTCATATTAATCACCTAGGTTAGTGCTTTGAATGATAGATCTTGTTATTAGGTACTTCTTATGCATTAACAAATACTAACTACACTTGAGGTTATTGTATGCATTCACCATACTTATTTCATGTGTACACACACTCCACCCCTTAGGGGGGTTTCCCATTCCTGAATTTTACCTTTCTTCTTAGTAGTTGCTTAGCTTAGTTTTAGTTTTTTTGTACTTTCATTTCCTTCCTTGTTGCTACTAGTTTAGTGTAGTTTAGTTTAATCAATCTCTTCTCCCCTTTGTTTTTCACTCGCCTTCGAACTAACCAAAGTCCACACACCTCCCTGTAGATCGACCCGTATTTGCCACCGCTTCAACTCGTCCTTGTACTTGCGGTTTATTATAAAACGTTCAATCATCCTAACAAATGAAACATTATGAAATTGTGTTTGTGTCATTAATGTTTCATTGTATCTTTGAATCCTAAGATATGAGACCTATATCTTTTCACATGAGAAATGTATAATTTGATTATTATCAAAAGCTGTCATTGAGTATAATGATAAAGATAAGACTAACACCAACATGGTTGGGACAATGTTAATGTTTATGCTGAGCAGTCTTCAAATAGGGGTAATATGAGAGAGGCACCAACTGCTAGACCACCATCTAGTTGTGTCAGATCATATGTGGGTCAACAAACTGACACATTACAAGAAACATTGGCCCATTTCATGCGTGTGGTAGAGGATATAAGTGAACCATTGGCTCCAGTAGTCATACTGTGTGACTATTGCGGTTTTAGTGGTCACGTTATTAGGGAAATTCCTTATGTTCCCCAAGAGCCTGAGTATGAGCATGCATTTTCCCAAAATGCTCGATGTGACCTTTACGCACCCACAAACAACCCGAGGGGGATGGATTCATAGGGAGATAATATTGATTCAAATTTTTATACATCATACCACCACATTATTCTCCTCCTGATTACCCAATACCAACTACGACTACATGGACTAATTCTCAGTTTTTTAACACCCAACCTACAAACTGTGACAATCAAAATGTGAAGTTCAATGTTGACAACAAACTTGATTCCTGAAGACAAACCCTTCAAACGTTCAGGGAAACCACTCAAAATTTATTGAAGACAAACTTGAATTCGTTGCAAACTATGGAAATGCAAGTGAGTCAAATGACACAACAATTAAGTGAATGTGAGGTGGGTGGCCTTTCATGTCAACATGAGGATTCATCGTTTGATATCGAACCACCACCACATCTAGAAATTCGAAGTACAATCTTTCCGAGTCAAACTCCTAGTCAGTCTAAGAAACTTCGGCTTTCAATTCACGATCACGTAGTGGGGGATTCGATTCAAATTGATAATAGCGTAGACCAGTTTTATTATGAGACGTGATAGGATTGTACCTTATATTTTGTCCCATGGCCCATGCGCCACACAATCTTAGTGGGTTGCCTCTTAAGGACTCACCATTGGTGGAGCAAGAACTCTTTAGTACCCTTAATTTCATACAACCTTGTGAGAGTTTACCTCTCACTATTGTTCCTGGTCATCTTAAAAATGAAGGGACACCAAACAACTACATTACCAATGTAAATGCTACTAAGGAGGGGTTGTCCCTCACTTGTGAGAGTTGCATTGCTTGATTGCTAGATTAAGACTCCAAAACACTACTAAGGAGGGGTTGTCCCACATAAGATAAGGTGGGGGATTTCATCACCCTTTCCTTCGCCCCAAAAACCACACTAATCAAGAACCTAATTTTAAAATCAAGTAGACATTGACCCTAAGTATTTCGGGCGCATTAGAAGAGTGATCCGGTCCCGACCGTCATGGCCTGATCGACGTCGCCCACTCTGTCGATAGTAGGAGAGACCCTCTGGATCATGACTCACTTGCTAGGCTTTGTGGTCCTCGTCGTAGGGAGGTGAGGCGTGCTGAGGCCATGTGACCTCGCAGTTAGGCGTCGTCTAGCTGTAAGGACCTATATCGACCTTAGGATTGTTTGAGCCTCGTTTGCTTGTGTGCTTCCACCTGTACCCACCCGCCGTAGCATAAGGACTTCTTCCCTTCTCTCTTGAGTCATTCTCTCTCTTCTGTGTCCTCCCATCTTCTCCTCTACGCACATTCTTTATTTTGAAAAGAAAAAAGAGGGTTTTAGTTTGTGTGTGTGCACATTTGTGCATGCTTGTGTGGGCACGAGACGAGAGTGGCCGTTTGACGAGGCGTGTCGTCAACCCTGCTTCGGTAGTCGATTTCTCGATGACTCCCTCCTCTCGTGTCGCACACAGTCCGGGTTCAATGGCTGCTCGTTTTCGCGAGGAGGAGCAGTTGCTGGACCCACCTGTCCCACATGTTCTTCCTGTTGTCCCTCCCATACCTCTCCGTGATCGATGCTACCCGAGCCGTACCGCTCTACCCTCATGCATCGTATTGCCGGAACCGAATGGGAACCACTTTGAGGTTGAGCCTCAGTTTACTTCCATGCTCCCTCACTTCACTAGGAAGGGTGACCCCTATATCTTTCTCAGGGAATTTGAGGAGGTTTGTGTTATGTTCATGCCGCAACAACTTAGCACAGACTCCATCCTTCTTAGGTTTGTCCCCTTTGCACTGAATGATGACGCCAATAAGTGGTTGTACAGCAACCAGGCGAATGCCTTTAGGACTTGGGATGAGTTTTAGTATGCATTCCTCAAAAAGTACTTTCCAAATCACCAGACTAAAAAATTGAGTAACAAATCAATTCATTCTATCAACTTGAGACCGAAACATTTCATACAAATTTAGAGTGGTTCAAGGAGCTACTATCCTCATGCCCTCACCAGGGAATCGAGTTGTGGTGCCTTTGTGAGATTGTCTACGAGGGTCTTCACATCCCGTCCCGAACGCTCCTTGAGTCCATGTGTCAAGGAGAGTTCTTAGGAAAGGATGAAAGGGAGGCATGGGCTTTCCTAGAAGACCTCGCTGAGAAAACCATACAGTGTGAGAGTGTGAAGGAACCACCAGCCTCATCTAGCATAGGAGCGAGGATCGCAAATGTAAACTCGACTAGATCGGGTGCCGCATTTGCTGTCGATACCACTACGGCTACCGAGGCGCACATGGCGGCCATAATGCGCCGTATGGATTTGAGGTACACCTCACGTGTCCACATCTGGTCCAGTTCCCTGTTATTCATGTGGTAGGATAGGTCATGTAGGAAGCGAGTGTGCGTCCATTCCTCTTGAGATGGAACATGTCAACACCATCTATGATAGAGCTAGGAATGACCCATACTCATCATCTTATAATCCCGGATGGAGGAACCACCCTAATTTTTCATGGAACCAAAATAATGCTCTGGGTGGTCCTTCAAACTCCTCTCGACCACCTAACCAACCACACCAACCACCCATGCATGCACAATGTTATCAGCCACCCCAAGCTCAAATCACCAATCAATCGGGTTTCCCAAATTCCAACAATATAGAAACCCAATTCAATTCGCTTGAGACCTTGACTCGTGGACTTGAAAACTTAATGAATTTTTTTTATGTCAACCACAAGTCAAGTTCTCACTTCAAATCAGCAGACCATCAAATCTCTAGAGCTTCAGATGGAACAATTGGCTTTGTACATGAAAGAGAGAGAGGGTATTTGCCTAGCCAGCCTGAGGCTAACCCCCGCATGTACCAACAACAACACATGCAAAATGAGAATGTGGTACCTCGGGGGCGGCAAGTGAACCATGTGGAGGAACGTGTTCACCATGTCAATGCCATTGTAACCTTAAGGAATGGAAAGCAAGTTGACAATCACATTTCCTTGCCATGACCACCATCTAT
Organism: Triglochin maritima; assembly: GCA_963682175.1. Classification (NCBI taxonomy): domain Eukaryota; kingdom Viridiplantae; phylum Streptophyta; class Magnoliopsida; order Alismatales; family Juncaginaceae; genus Triglochin; species Triglochin maritima. The sequence continues at coordinate 8,200,421 of OY821793.1, read as the reverse complement.
GTTGCCCCCTCAGTGGGAATGGTGGTGAAGAATAGGCTGAGGGTGAGGGTAATACACCAACACATCCTTCTCAGGCACCGCAGAAAATCTACCTGCCAAAAGCTCCCTATCCTAATAGGTTAACCAAAAAGCAGAGTGACACAATGGATAAGATATTAGAGGTGTTTAAGCAAGTTATGGTTAACATCCTTGTTGGATGTCATCCAACAAATACCTCAATATTCCAAAGTGTTAAATGATCTCTGCACAACCAAGAGGAAGACCAATGTTCCTAAGAAAGCATTCTTGGCTGCAAATGTAAGCTCACTTTTGTCCAATCTCATCTACACAAAATACAAGGACCCTGGGTGTCCTACTATTCAGTGTACGATAGGGGACACTAGCATGAGTAATTTATTGCTTGATTTAGGATCGGCGGTCAACCTCCTCCCATTTTTTGTTTATCAATAGTTGAACTTGGGAGAATTGAAACCAACTAAGATCAGCCTCCAATTGGCAGATAGATCCATTCGTATTCCAAAGAAGATTATCGAGGACGTGCTTATCAAAGTTGGAGATTTTATATTTCCAGTATATTTTATTGTCCTCGATACCAATCTTGTTGCGAACACCCACTCTCAAGATTTTTGGTAGACCATTTCTGGCAACCTCCAACACCTTAATTAATTGTAGAAATGGTCTCATGAAGCTCTCATTCGGTAACATGAGTGACGAGTTTCATGTGTTCAACTCTGGTAAGCAAGAAGAGCCAATGGACCAACCTTTAAATCTCATCCGCCAATTAGAGAAAGCTCCGCAAAATCAACGAACACCCCTAACACCAATGCAACCCATTGAGAATGTTTGTGGGCCCAGCGAAAAGTCATTGCCCATCTTTGCAATGCAACAGAGTGAGCTGGCATCAAACATGAATGTACAAAGGGAGTGTTCGTTGCATGATTCAGTTGAGACCATTAGCAGGGGGACACACCTCAGCATATGCGCATTCCAGATGGTGTCGTCACCCCGTGTCCTAAGGGTATTGAGCCCTTTGAGCTTCAGATTGACTCCAACGAAGACCCACCTACGACCGACCTTATGTTTGATGATATAAAGTATGGTGGGAGGTCCTTGTTGGATGACTTCGGGAGAAGCCCCATTCTTAGTGATACAGGTGTGCTGCATCCATCGAATGAGCCTGAGGAACTCATTCCGATGCACCCACCTATTGGTTGGAGGGTTTTGCTCGATGAGCAACTAAACCCTAGTGAGGCAACACAACATCACTCATTCATGTTGCCTACACCCAACCAGTATCATGAGAGGTTCGAGCCTTTCAGCTTTGACCTTTCACCCCTCATGACACTTCAAAATACCAGTGAACTTTGCCCATCTTGGCACGTCTCTCGTCCACATAACTCGATGTTCTCATTTGATGTTCCTTAACCAAATGATTATGAGAATATCTTTGTTGATAAATATATCCTGTTAAAAAAAGTACAATAAAAGACTCCATGAGCGAGTATTGATTGTTGTGGGCCCCAACCCTTGTGTATTTGGGTCACATTTCTTTCACGTATTTGCATCCCTTCTTTAGAATCTCACAGGTTTTGGGGGAATTCGGGGTTATGTCCATCAACATGACCATGAAACTTTCCTTTTTGTTTCACGTTGGTGAAATCTTTTCTTTCTCATGCATAAATCCATGTAGTATCTATGCTGACATTCATTGAGGACAATGCATGAAGTAGGTGTGGGGGGTGTTTTACGTGTGTACATAGTCGAGTCTTTTCCTTTGATTTTGTTTTCTTTTGTGTGCATTGTTAGGGTCATGTTAGTGTGCTGCATTTAATATCGATATATTTGCTTGTCATGATCCTTGGGTGACTTGTCTTCTTTTACTTGCATAGTGCTTTAAAATTTTCACATTTCTTTCAAAATCTTCATGTGTTTGCGAAAGAAAATGTTTTGTGGGTTTTGCGTGTGTTTAACATGTGCAAAACTGTTGAGAGGCAAAGTAAAAAGAAAGCTCCCAAAATTGGCTTGAACTTGATGCACCCCAGTTTTAGGACTTATCTAGTCATTAGGATGCACCCCAGTTTTCCCTCGGGGGTGAGTAATCATAGGGTTTCAGTGCTCAAACATTTAAAGAAGTCCACCCTGAACCAATTCAGTCAATAATTTGTGTCTGTTAATTTAAGGAAGTTTGTTGTAGTCAATGACCCTTTAAATCTTGTTGTGAGACATTAAGTGTAGGGGTTTTGGTTCATGTGTAGATAAGAAATAAATTAGTAGGTGTTCTCTCTTCTCGCACGGCTTCTATCACTCGGGAAAGTAGGTCTGAGGGGACTTTGTGCCGGGTGCTTTTGAGTCATCTGACTTGGGATGCGCCGACCGAACTCTCGTTACATGGGTGGTAGGGATTGCCCTATCTGGAGATTTGGGGAAGGTGTACGTGATAGTGTAAGTCCTCATAGGCAATGATGCACGAAACCTGGCCCTGGGAGAATGAAACGCTAACTAGTAAGAAAAAGAAAAAGAAAAAAGAAGTAAGAAAACAAACAAAAAGAAAAAGGAAAAAGTAATGCAAATAAGAACCTTAATGGACCTTACACTTTGTATCACTTGAGGATGTTGAGGTTGTCCATGTCTTGCACTTAAGTCCTTAATTAACTTTCACGAATGATTCATTACGCTAGGTGTGTGGACTGATTACATATATAGAGTTGGCACGTAGCATTACCGCGTCCAATGATCGACAAAATGAGTCATCGAGTCGTGTAGGTAGGTTGAATAATGCATCTTTGTTCGGATTTTGTGGGTGTATCCGCAGAAAACCCTCAGGAGACAGCACTCCTCCTCTTTGGCGACAAGGAGGTTTAACAGTTTGTTGCACGTGATAAGTGCAACCGTGATTCCTACGAAAGTGAGTTAGGAATTCTTATTTTTCGTATGCTTTTCTCTTTCTTTGTTTTGCTCGGGACTAGCAAAAGTTAGGTATGGGGGTATTTGATTGTCATCATTTCATGCTTACATTTGTATCTTGTATCCATTATCTTTCACCTAAACAAAGCTACGTGAGGAGTTTTATATTTGAATTTCAGAAATAAATAGGTTTGAAGAGAAGAAGCATAAAATGACCTAAAAGCAGGAAAAATTACTGAGTTGACAGACTCGAGGACTAAGATGCAAGATCGAAGGACCTGAATGTAAGATCAAAGGACCAATGAGAAAACAAGAATACTCCACACCATCATGGGAGTATTTTGGCAATTCTATTCGGGTCGGAGCTCCAGCAAGCGAAGTAGATGCATCAAAGACAAACAAAGCCATCCAGAAAATCCCATCAGAAAATCCAAAGCGATCCAAACCCTGTAGACCGCAAATTAGCGGTTTGGGACCGCTGATTGGCGGTCCAGGTTGCTCCGGATCCGCTAAGGTTTATGTGGGTCATGTATTAGAGTGTATTTAGTCTATTTTTGGTATTTGTTTATTCCCATACTAGGGGATTGTCCCAGATTACCTTTTTCTATGCCTATAAATAGAACTCTTCACCTTCTATTGTAATCACCCATTGCTTGGTCACATTCTCTCTACTTGGAGTAAGCCTTGGGGCAAAATCTCAAGGTGGAGAGAATGCTGCTAGTAATGTGAGTCATTTAATAAAATAATTTTTTCATTGTTTTATTCTTATGTTGTTTCTTTATGCATGCTTAGCTTAGTCTTCTTTCTTTGATTGTAGGCTAAAGTAGTTAGAATGTTTCCTTTCTTTTTTACTTATATTGTTAGAATAATGTGTAGTGAGTAGATCCATCCCCCTTTGGGGGTGGAGATGATGTTCATACATGCATTAAAGAATGGATATGAATGATTTATATTTTGATTGTGTTGATATATGTGAATGCATTCTTGCTTGTTAGAGTATAATACTACACTTGATGGGTTTTGCCACACATCTTAGACACCTCCCATGCTTGTTTAGGTTCTGAAATAACCAACTTGTGTATATGAATGTTAATCAACTAGGTTAGTGAATGGATTGATAGGTTTTGTCATAACCTTTAGACACTTCCTATGCATGAAAATGCTACCTACATTCGTGTCTATAGAATGCATTCTTCACCATATTTTTACATGTGTGCACACACTTCACCCCTAAGGGTCTTTTTCTTCTTGATTCCAGCTTAGTTTTACATTCTTTTAGTTTTGTTTCGAAGTAATCGTTAGTTGCTTTATGATTGACATCATTTCATGCTTATATTTGTATCTTATATCCATTATCTTACACCTAAGCAATGCTATGTGACGTGTTTCCATGTTTGAATTTCAAAAATAAATAGGTTTTAAGAGATGAAGCATAAAAGGACCCAAAAGCAGGGAAAAGGACTTAATTGTGAGACCTGGGGACTAAGAAGCAAGGGAGAAGGACCTGAACGTAAGACCAAAGGACCAAAGAGCAAAACAGAAACTCCACACCATCATGGGGAGTATTTTTGCAATTCTATTCGGGTCGGAGCTCCAACAAGTGAAGTAGATGCATCAAAGACCAACAAAGACATCCAGAAAAGCCCAGAATGAAATCCAGCGTCATCCGGACCATATAGACCGCCAATTGGCGGTCTGTTTCGGCCCAAATCTGCTAAGATTTTTGTGGGTCGCGTATTAGTGTGTATTTAGTCCATTTCTGGTATTTGTTTAGTCCCACATCGGTGGATTGTCCCGGATTGCCTTTTTCTTTGGCTATAAATAGAACTCTTCACCTTCTATTGTAAACTACCCATTGCTTGGTGGCATTGTCTCTACTAAGGAGTAAGCCTTGAAGCAAAACTCAAGGTGGAGAAGAATTCTACCTTCAATGTGAATCGTTGTTAATAAAATAATTGTTCTAGTTTCTTTTAATCTTGTCTTTTAATTTGTGCATGCTTGTTTAGTCTTTCCTTTCCTTTCCTTTTAAGCTTCTTTAATGCTCCCTTCTTGCTTAGTTAAATTTCCTTTCAGTATAATGTCTCATTTTGTTAATGTAGGTAGTGTAATGATTAGTGAGTAGTTCAATCCCCTTTGGTGGTGGAGTAGATGTATGTACATGTTATGTAGGTGGTATGAATGCTAGATATTATTGTTTGTGAGAGATATTAGTATGCTTGCTTGAATTAATAAGAACTTTACTTGATGGTTTCTGCCATAGTTAGGTACACTCCATGCTCGTTATGTTCTTAATAACAACCTTCCATTGCTCATATTCAACACCAAGGTTAGTGTTGTAAATGATAGGTCTTGTCATGAGGTACTTCTTATGCATTAACAAACACTAACCACACATGAGCTTATTGTTTGCATTCACCACACTTATTTGATGTGCACACACACACTCCACCCCTTAGGGGTTTCCATTCCTGAGTTTTATATCCTTTCATTAGTTGCTTAGGTTAGTTTGTTTTGTCATTTCATTTCATGCTTTCTAGTTTCCTAGTTTAGATTAATGTAGTTTTCTGTAATCAACCTTTCTCTCCTTTCTTTACCACTCGCCTTCGAACAATCCAAAAGTCAACACACCTCCCTATGGATCGACCCATATTTGTCACCGCTTCAACGCGGCCGTGCACTTCCGGTTTAATATAAAACAATCAATCAAATTTTTGGCGCCGTTGCCGGGGAGGTGCTATGTCCAGACTTTTGTTTGGACGATTCGAGTGGTTTTTAATTTTTTGTTTTCAGTTTTTCTTGGTTTCAGGGATCCTAGAGCTCACGGGGAGGCTACTGGACGAGTTGGAGCACCAAAGCTTTAACAAGGACCGCCAATCAGCGGTCTTGGACTGCCAATTGGCGGCCTGGTGAGCGTTTCCTGCTCTCAATTTTCTTCTGGAGCTGGTTCTTTCATTTTAGTTATATGGGAGCACTATTTTGCACGCTCTGACTTATAGTTTGCTCCCAGATCATTAAACCAATCCCCATTAATCAACTTGTCCTTAAAATTGAAAGCAAAAGACTAGACATTCTTACTTGTTTAGGTCACGCATCATGTACTTGACTTAGGCACGTAGTTGTTTTTTCTTTTAGCATTATTTTCAGTTGTTGAGCGCTGGCGTGAGGTACGCATTTCCTACACTCATTCATGCATCTTGTATGACCATGCATTTGTTAGTAGGAATTGCATCCGGACAAGAGTGAGTTGAGTGTTTGATTGGAGAGTTGATTGCTAGATTTAGGATCAAAACGCTACTAAGGAGGGGTTGTCCCATAAAAGATAAGGTGGGGGATTTCATCACCCTTTCCTTGGCCCCAAAAATCACTCTTAATCAAGCCTTAACTAAAAGCAAGTAGACATTGGCCCTAGGACTTCGGACGCACTAGGAGAGTAATCTAGTTGAGGCCGACATGGCCTGATCGGCGTTGCCTACCTTGTCGATAGTAGGAGGTACTGGATCTCCGGATCTGTTATCACTTGTTCGGCATTGTGGTCCTCATTGTAGGGAGGTGAGGTGTGTCGAGGCTAGTGACCTCGAAGTTAGGCGTCGTCTAGCCTAAGGACCCATGGCCTTAAGCTGATTGAGTCGTGCTTGTTAGTTAGGCTTCTACCTGATCCCATTACCCACGGTAGATTTAGGGATCCTTCCCTTCTCCTCGAGCACTTTTTGCGAGCTTAGCCTCGTGGTGGTGAGAGTGGTCGACTCGAGAGTTGTTTGTTGAGATGGATGGTTACGTGGGCGACCATCCATATCATTGTTGGGACCAGGACAATTCTTCCTGGTATTCCGGACCCATGCAACCTGGGGTGGGTCAGACAAACACCTCGTATGGTTGGGATAATCTTCATTGTGTGACTGAGCAATCTTCATATAGGGGTGATATGAGAGAGGCACCGACTGCTAGATCTCAATCTAGTTATGTCGGATCACATGTTGGTCATCAAACTGAGACATGGCAAGAAACTTTGGCCTCTTTCATGAGTGCGGTAGACGACATGAGTGCACCGGTGGCTCCAGTAGCCGTACCGTGCGACTGTTGTGGGTTGAGTGGTCATGTTATCGGGGAATGTCCTTATGTTCCCCCAGAGCCTGAGTATGAGCATACATTTTCCCAAAACGCTCAATATGACCATTACGCATCCGCGTACAACCCGAGACGGATGGATTCATGGGGAGACAATTCATATCCAAATTCTTATACTTCATTTTCACCCCAATATCCTCCTCCCGAATACCCAGAATTCTACCAACACCCCACTTCAAATCATTGGACTCATTCTCAGCCCATCAACACCCAACACCAAAATTTCCTAAGCTCTGACTTGGACCTCATAGATGACCGCATACCTGATTCCTTGAAACAAACTTTCCTTACGTTCATGGAAACCACTCAACAGTCCATACAAAATATTGCACTGCAAGTGAGTCAAATGTCGCAGCAATTACGTGGACGTGAGGAGATTAGCTTTTCTTGTCAACATGAGGATTCATCTTTTGATATCGAACCACCACCACATCCACAAATTCAAAGCACAATCTTTTAAAGTCAAACTCCTAGTCAGTCTAAGGGACTTGGGGTTTCAATTCACGATCACTTAGTGGAGGATTCGATTCAAATTGAGAAAAACAAGGACCAAATTCATTATGAGTCGGCACAGGATTGTGCCTTATCTTTTTGTCTCGTGGCCCTTGAGCAACATGATCTTCATGTTGTGCCTCTTAAGGACTCACCTCCGGTGGAGCACGAGCTCCCTAGTACCCTCAATTTCAAACAACCTGATGAGAGTTTGCCTCTCACTATTGTTCCTGATCATCTTGGAAATGTTGGAACATCAAACAACTACATTGCCAATGAGGGTATTATGAGTTCCTTGGAGGATACCTTGGGTAAGAGACCAACTTTTTGTTCGCCTGGTGAGTCGGACATGCCTAACGTGGTTCTTGACCTCGTTCCAGCCCACCTGCCTGTTGGTTGGAGAGTTTCGATTGACGACCATAACATCAGCACCGCAACGGGAGAAACTCTTCTTCCGTTGCCCCATATTTCTCAAACTCTTGAGAGGTTCAAGCTCTTTCAAATTGATCATTTGAATGAGACGACTTTGCGTCCAATTCATGAACCTCTCCTTTCATCTTGTGCTCTTTGTGAGGGGGGGCACACATGAGTATTCTGGCCCCGCGTGGTGTCATGTTCCCTATCGAAGTGCATTGACCCACCCTTGAGGTTCCCATTTGATGTCTTTTGACAAATGAAGATGACAACTTATGTTTGTATATAGTTATATTAAAAAAACAAAAAAAACAAAAAACAAAAGTACAATAAAAAAACTCCTTCAGTGAGCATCGATTGTTGTAGGCTCCAACCCTTGAGTATTTGGGCTACATTTCTTTCACGTATTTGTATCTCTTCTTTAGCATCTCATAGGTTTTGTGGGAATTCAGGTTTTTGTCCATCAACATAACCTTGAACTTCCTTTTGCGCTTCATATTGGTGAGATCTTTCCTTTTTCATGCATAAATACATGTAGTATTTTGCTCGCATTCGTTGAGGACAATGCATGGAGTAGGTGTGGGGGGTGTTTTTACGTGTGTACATAGTCGAGTATTTTCCTTTTCCTTTGATTTTTATTTTCTTTTGTGTTCATTGTTAGGGTCATGTTAGTGTGCTGCATTTAATATCGATATATGTGCTTGCCATGATCCTTGAGTGACTTGTCTTCTTTTGCTTGCCTAGTGCTTCAAAATTTTCACTTTTCTTTCAAAATCTTCATGTGTTTGCGAAAGAAAATATTTTGTGGGTTTTGTGTGTGTTTAACATGTGCAAAACCATTGAGAGACAAAGTAAAAAGAAAGCTCCCAAAATTGTCTTGAACTTGATGCATTAGGACATCTAGTACAGTGGCTTTAGGATTTATCTAGTCGTTAGGATGCACCCAAGTTTTTCCTTGGGGGTGAGTAATCATAGGGTTTCAGTGCTCAAACATTTAAAGAAGTCCACCCTGAACCTAGTGAGTCAATAATTCGTGTCTGCTAACTTAAGGAAGTTTGTTGTAGTCAAGGACTCTTTAAATCTTGTTGTGAGATATTAAGTGTAGGGGTTTTGGTTCATGTGTAGATAAGAAATAAGTGAGTAGGTGTTCTCTCTTCTCGCACGGCTCCTATCACTCGGGAAATTAGGTCTGAGGGAACTTGTGCCTGGTGCTGTCGAGTCATCTGACTTGGGATGCACCGACCGATGTGGTAGGGATTGCCCTATATGGAAGGACCGTTCCAAAAAATCAATGCAGTAGTGTCATTACGGTCCGGACGACAAGTTGATAACAATGTGGTAAACCCTAGAATGTCTAATCAATCTAGCCATCAAGCAACCACATATGACCTGACCATTGAACCTGACGTCCAAATTGAAAAGCCCAACCCACCTACACAACCTGAACCCATAGCTCAACCTGAACCTGAGCGAGTCTATGTTCCTAAAGCCCCATTTCCCAATAGACTCAAGAAGAGCTCAAGTGCACAAATGGAGAAAATCTTAGAAGTATTTGAGCAAGTTAAAGTGAATATTCCACTCTTAGATATGATTCAACAAATACCTGCTTATGCTAAATTCTTGAAAGATTTGTGCACTAAAAAGAGAAAAACGAATGTACCAAAGAAGGCATTCTTAACTGCAAACATATGCTCTATTCTTTCCAACACAACTCCTATAAAATATAAGGACCCTGGGTGTCCGACAATTTCATGTTCAATAGGAGATACCTTTATCAATAAAGCCCTTCTAGACCTAGGTGCAAGCGTTAACTTACTCCCATTTTCTGTCTACGAGCAACTCAACCTTGGTCCACTGAAACCCTCTAAGACGACCCTCCAATTCGCTGATTGTTCTGTTAAGAAACCGAGAGGTATAGTAGAGGACGTTTTGATTAAGGTTGGTGACTTCATTTATCCAGTGGATTTTGTCGTACTTGATACTGAACCTGTTGTAAATCCTAATCGACAAATTCCTGTAATTCTAGGTAGACCTTTTTTAGCCACTTCGGAAGCATTAATAAACTATCGAAATGGGCTCATGCAATTATCTTTCGGGAACTTAAAGGCAGAATTTAATATCTTCCATATTGATAATGAGCCAGAAATAATATGCAACCCAAGTGATGTTGTGATGAGAGCACGTATTTATCAGAATTCTGAATCAAATAAATCATCACATAAGCAAAAAGGAAGTAAGAAAAAAGGGAGTGATTCATTTACTCAACCACCATCACTCGAGCAAATAAGCGAACCAATTCAAGTGAGAAGAGTGGAATCTTTTCCTCAAGTCAACATGGGGAACAATTCAACTAGATACATGCACCAATATGGTGTCATTCAATCCAGTTCTGATTACGGTTGACTCTGAGCAAACTCAACCCCTCTACCGCAAGCCGACTCAGGTAATAAGTGCATTTATTTTATCTATGCATACATTGAGGACAATGCATTATTTAGGTGTGGGGGGGTGTTTATCTATGTATATATCTATTTGTTTGTTTTATTTAAAAAAAAAATCAATATTTCATGACATAGCTTAAGATTGAACTGCTAAAACCCGTGTACAAATTGCATTGAGTTCTTGTTCCTTATTATATAGTTCTGCTTGTAGAAATTGTGACATAAATCTAAGTTCCAAAGAGATAACCCATTGCCCTTTAAGACATGTATGCACTTAAATTGGATGAATCAAATCTTTGAAGTGGTTGATAAAAAGCAGAGGTTGAGGAAAATATACCGGGAAGTGTGGACTTCTAATAGCAATTAAGCCTTGAGGAAAATAAAAGTAAAAATAAAGGAATAAAGAAAACACATTTTGCAAAATGATTACAAAAGCGCAAGCCTTTGAGTCACTGGTCCGTAGGGGTATCTTGAAACCCGGTAACTTGAGTCTACCAGCTCGGGATTATCGACCAAACTCACTACACAAATGCAAAAGGGTAAAAGTGTCAAAAAGCAAATGTGTTGAATCACGAAAGAAAATAATAATAATAATAATACTCAAGGCCCAAAGCTAAAAGAATGATCCATGCCATGGTTGATCCGAATGATATTTCACCACCAGAGGAGGCGTGAAAAATAATTCAAGTGATAAACATGTGTAGAAGGGTTAGTGGTGTGAATGTTGGCGGAATAAAGACCAAGTCATATTTTTAATGAGTTAGATTTATATAATGAGCATACAAGAATTCTAGGTGAGATGTATAAGGTTAAGGTGGAGATGTTAAGAGCTATTAATGAAATGTTGATTTAGGATTTTGTGGGTATATCCGCTGAAAACCCTCAGGAGACAACACTCCTCCTCCTTGGCAACAAAGAGGTTTAACGGCTTGTTGCACATGCTAAGTGCAACCGTGATTCCTACGAAAGTGAGTTAGGATTTCCCTGTTTTCATTTCTCTTATGTTCTGTTTTACTAGGGACTAGCAAAATCTAGGTGTGGGGGTATTTGATGCATTGCATACATTGCATCATATGTCTTTCATTTAGATTACTTTTATATCAATAAATGCTACTAAGGTATGTGTTTAGTCGTATTTACAGAATACAGGGACCTGAATGCAAATTACCCACATTCCGAGCATAAATGCGTTTAAAAGATTCATTTCTATCACAAAGACCAAGTTCAAGTTTATCAGGTTTCAAATGGAAATGCATCCAAGCACAAAAGCATTCAAGGAGCTAATCACAAAAAGGTCAGGGGCTTAAGTGCAAAATGTCAAGGACCTGACTACAAAATAAAATGGCAAAGTTATTGTGTTGGAGAAGTCAAAAGAAAAGTCAAAAATAAATCCCCAACAATGGAAGGAATTAATCCGGAGCTCAAGAGATTGGAAAGAATCCATCCAACGCGCAAAGGAGGATAAAATCATACCATAAACACATGACAGAAATCCAGACGCAATATCTTCAACCTGGGCGGCGTTTTAGCCGCATATTGTACATAACAGGCGGCGAATTCGCCGCCCCTCTTAGGGTTTGGAATTTGAAATTCCGGCCTGTGGTGCGATGACGCATGTACTCTCCTTTTATGTATTGGTATCCCGTGTATCGGTTATAAATAGCCTTGTAGGACGAATGTAACACATCTTTGAACCTTTGGTCTTGGATCATTAGTAATAAATTTCTGTTTTATTTTGTTTTGTTTCTCTTTTCTTTTAATGTCTCTAGGATCCCTTCTTCTTCCTCCCTCCATGAGTTTCTAACTCTTTCCAAAGGGTGGAGGTGATGGAATTAGGGTTAGAGAAGATGAATTGCATGTTATTATTTTAAGTTCATGATTAGTATATTTTGATTACTTGAGTTTATGTTAAGTCATTTATCTTGTAATGCTTCATAACTAACATGATTTACAATAAGTTTCAGTAATTCTCTGATCTAAACCTAAATCTAAACCTCCATCCAACGGATTTCTCTCTTTGTTTTTGTTTTAGTTTATTTGTTCTTGTTCTTGCTTTAGATAATTATAATCCAAAAACCTATAAAAACCCAATTGATTCTTCTCTCCTTCTTCCTCTTAATCGAAAATAACATCAACTACGAAATCTCTCCCTCCTTGTGTTCGACCCGTACTTGCCACGTCTTCATAGACGTCGTGCACTTGCGGTATAAATAAAATTCTCATCAAGTTTTTGGCGCCGTTGCCGGGGAGGCGAAGCAGATTTTGTGTTTTTGTGTTTTCGATTTTATCCTGTCAACCTTGTGCGCGATCTAAGTATTTAAATTTGTGTAGCAGGAGACAACAGAGCGCGCGGTGAAATCCGGGAGCGTTCTGAGACACTTGGGCGGCGGAATCGCCGCATCTACAAGGTTGCTTGCGGCGGAATCGCCGCTCCACTGTGGGTTCTGGTCTTCAAATTTCCGGGGCATCGTCGGCATCTCTGGGTGGTCGCAGTAAGCTACTGGAATCTCCGAGAGCGGGCGGCGAACCCGACTGAGCAACGCGGAGGTAACTTTTCTTGCCTTTCTCGTAAAATCTGAATTGTTGAAAAGTTTCCTTTCGTAGAATTGCACGTGTTAGGGTTTAAAATTCCATAATTGACAATATTTCAACTCTGACCTTATATTCGCAAAATTAGAAAGACCTTAGTGCGTGCATCATATAATGTTTTGTTTGCATTATTCTTGCTAAATTCTTGCAAATCAATTTCTGTTGAAGAGTGCTGGAGGCAAGGTACGTATCGTGGTTTTTAACGACTGCATTTAAGCATATAATTTAATTTGCATACAACCTTGCAATTGCCCCCATTAAAAAGACCATTGTTTGACTATCTTTGCTAGATCTAAGTTAAACTACTTTAAGGGCAACTCCGTAGGAAAAGATACGGTGGGGATTTCATCACCCTTCCGTGGCCCACAAATCACAACCCTAAAGTGTCACCCAAGCCTTAAAATTTAAAATCAATTAGACATTGGCCCCTAAGGACTCGGACTCAATTAAGGAGAAGAATTGGTTTGACTTGCTATGACCTGAAGCCGATCGAATTCAATTTGGTGTCTAGGAAGTGTTTTTGTGTTGACGAGAGTCTTCCAAGCGAAGTGGTTGTCTAATTGGCACCGACTCTGTCGGAAGCGCCCCCACTAGCTATACACTACTGGCCAATTTGGTTTGATTGGTGAGGGAGGTGAATCAAGCAAATCAATTCGACTCAACCAGTTAGGAGTCGTCTAGATTTAAGTGGCACTAGGTCTAGGATTGTTTGAACCGTGCTTGTTCAGGAAATTTCTGACCAACCCTCTTTTCTATCTTTAGAGTTAAGTTTCCTTTCTCATCTGAGTCTTCTTTCTCTTCTCACCTAAATTCTCTAGATTAGGCTTCCTTTCTCATCTTGCCCCATTCTATTGTTTGTTTCCCTTTTGAAAAAAAAAATTGTAATTAATTCTTGAAATTAAATTTGGAATTTAAATTTCGAATTTGAATTCAAAAATTGATTCAACCCGGTGCACTCAGATTTGGATTCGGGACTTGAGTAATCGACTCTCACGAGTTCATCTAGATTCCAGTCTGGAGCTTAACCCCAATCCATCTGTTGCACCACCTCACCCGGATCTAATGGGTGAGAATGTTGTGAACCCGCCTATGACTCTGAGGGATCGGTGCTACCCAACGATGGCTGCTCAGCCATCGTGCATCGTCATGCCCACCATACCGGGTCGCGATTTCGAACTTAAGGCACAATACATGAGTATGCTGCCTAAGTTCACCTCTAGGGAAGATCCATATCTCTTCCTTAGAGAATTTGAGGAAATCTACTCTCTTATGTAATACCAGCATATCCCTGAGGAGGCAGTGCGTCTGAAATTCGTGCCTCTAGCACTGAAGGACGACGCTAAGAAATGGCTATATAGTCTAGCCGAGAGATCTATTAGGAGTTGGGCTGAGTTTGTTCAAGTGTTTCTAAAAAAATATTTCCCCAACCATAAGACTATGAAGATTAGGAATGAAATTGTTGCATTCGTTCAGTCTGAGAGCGAGCCGTTCTATTCCTATCTTGAAAGATTTAAAAGTGTCTTGACCCAATGCCCTCATCACGGAATTCCAAAATGGCAATTATGCCAAATTATTTATGAGGGATTGACACCCACATCTAGAGTTATGCTAGAATCTGTGAGCCAAGGGAATTTCATGTCGAAAAACGAAAATGATGCCTGGACTTTTCTTGAGGATTTAGTGGAAAACAGTATGCAATGGGACAATGCTAGAACACCCATCAACCCGAGTATTGGATCTAGAATAGCAAGTCAACCCCGACCAGGTGTCTTAGCTATAGATGCCAACATAGCGGCTGAGGCAAAACTAGCCACCCTTATGCGCAGAATGGAAAGTTTAGAGCTGCAAAACCAAACCCGACAAGCATCCCCTACCCCTTGCTCTAGATGTGGTCAGAATGGTCATTTAATGGAGGACTGTGTAGACTTGGAACATGTTAATGTCACGTTTAACCAATCTAGAAATGATCCTTATGCATCAACCTACAACCCGGGTTGGCGTAATCATCCCAATTTTTCGTGGAACCAACAAGGTCAACCTCCTAGACAACAACCAAACCCATATAACCAAAATAATACATCATCTGGGGGTAATAACAATGGAAATCATGAAGTTAGGTTGACAAACTTGGAAAATTTAATGAAAACTTTTATAGAAACAACCAACCAACCATTCCAAAGGCTAGAGACACAAGTCAGCCAATTAGCGCAAATAGTAGGTGAAAGAGAAAAGGGTCAATTTCCAAGTCAACCTGAGGTGAACCCAAGACCTAAAAATCAATATCAATCTTATCAACCACCCTCAGGAAATAACAACCCAGACCGGTTCAAATGATTAACGAGGAAGGACCGTTCCAACAAATCAATGCAGTAGTGTCATTACGGTCCGGACGACAAGTTGATAACAATGTGGTAAACCCTAGAATGTCTAATCAATCTAGCCATCAAGCAACCACATATGACCTGACCATTGAACCTGACGTCCAAATTGAAAAGCCCAACCCACCTACACAACCTGAACCCATAGCTCAACCTGAACCTGAGCGAGTCTATGTTCCTATAGCCCCATTTCCCAATAGACTCAAGAAGAGCTCAAGTGCACAAATGGAGAAAATCTTAGAAGTATTTAAGCAAGTAAAGGTGAATATTCCACTCTTAGATATGATTCAACAAATACCTGCTTATGCTAAATTCTTGAAAGATTTGTGCACTAAAAAGAGAAAAACGAATGTACCAAAGAAGGCATTCTTAACTGCAAACATATGCTCTATTCTTTCCAACACAACTCCTATAAAATATAAGGACCCTGGGTGTCCCACAATTTCATGTTCAATAGGAGATACCTTTATCAATAAAGCCCTTCTAGACCTAGGTGCAAGCGTTAACTTACTCCCATTTTCTGTCTACGAGCAACTCAACCTTGGTCCACTGAAACCCTCTAAGACGACCCTCCAATTCGCTGATTGTTCTGTTAAGAAACCGAGAGGTATAGTAGAGGACGTTTTGATTAAGGTTGGTGACTTCATTTATCCAGTGGATTTTGTCATACTTGATACTGAACCTGTTGTAAATCCTAATCGACAAATCCCTGTAATTCTAGGTAGACCCTTTTTAGCCACTTCGGAAGCATTAATAAACTGTCGAAATGGGCTCATGCAATTATCTTTCGGGAACTTAAAAGCAGAATTTAATATCTTCCATATTGATAATGAGCCAGAAATAATATGCAACCCAAGTGATGTTGTGATGAGAGCACGTATTTATCAGAATTCTGAATCAAATAAATCATCACATAAGCAAAAAGGAAGTAAGAAAAAAGGGAGTGATTCATTTACTCAACCACCATCACTCGAGCAAATAAGTGAACCAATTCAAGTGAGAAGAGTGGAATCTTTTCCTCAAGTCAACATGGGGAACAATTCAACTAGATACATGCACCGATATGGTGTCATTCAATCCAGTTCTGATTACGGTTGACTCTGAGCAAACTCAACCCCTCTACCGCAAGCCGACTCAGGTAATAAGTGCATTTATTTTATCTATGCATACATTGAGGACAATGCATGATTTAGGTGTGGGGGGTGTTTATCTATGTATATATCTATTTGTTTGTTTTATTTAAAAAAAATTCAATATTTCATGACATAGCTTAAGATTGAACTGCTAAAACCCGTGTACAAATTGCATTGAGTTCTTGTTCCTTATTATATAGTTCTGCTTGTAGAAATTGTGACATAAATCTAAGTTCCAAAGAGATAACCCATTGCCCTTTAAGACATGTATGCACTTAAATTGGATGAATCAAATCTTTGAAGTGGTTGATAAAAAGCAGAGGTTGAGGAAAATATACCGGGAAGTGTGGACTTCTAATAGCAATTAAGCCTTGAGGAAAATAAAAGTAAAAATAAAGGAATAAAGAAAACACATTTTGCAAAATGATTACAAAAGCCCAAGCCTTTGAGTCACTGGTCCGTAGGGGTATCTTGAAACCCGGTAACTTGAGTCTACCAGCTCGGGATTATCGACCAAACTCGCTACACAAATGCAAAAGGGTAAAAGTGTCAAAAAGCAAATGTGTTGAATCACGAAAGAAAAAATAATAATAATAATAATAATAATACTCAAGGCCCAAAGCTAAAAGAATGATCCATGCCATGGTTGATCCGAATGATACTTCACCACCAGAGGAGGCGTGCAAAATAATTCAAGTGATAAACATGTGTAGAAGGGTTAGTGGTGTGAATGTTGGCGGAATAAAGACCAAGTCATATTTTTAATGAGTTAGATTCATATAATGAGCATACAAGAATTCTAGGTGAGATGTATAAGGTTAACGTGGAGATGTTAAGAGCTATTAATGAAATGTTGATTTAGGATTTTGTGGGTATATCCGCTGAAAACCCTCAGGAGACAACACTCCTCCTCCTTGGCAACAAAGAGGTTTAACGGCTTGTTGCACATGCTAAGTGCAACCGTGATTCCTACGAAAGTGAGTTAGGATTTTCCTGTTTTCATTTCTCTTATGTTCTGTTTTACTAGGGACTAGCAAAATCTAGGTGTGGGGGTATTTGATGCATTGCATACATTGCATCATATGTCTTTCATTTAGATTACTTTTATATCAATAAATGCTACTAAGGTATGTGTTTAGTCGTATTTACAGAATACAGGGACCTGAATGCAAATTACCCACATTTCGAGCATAAACGTGTTTAAAAGATTCATTTCTATCACAAAGACCAAGTTCAAGTTTATCAGGTTTCAAATGGAAATGCATCCAAGCACAAAAGTATTCAAGGAGCTAATCACAAAAAGGTCAGGGGCTTAAGTGCAAAATGTCAAGGACCTGACTACAAAATAAAAGGGCAAAGTTATTGTGTTGGAGAAGTCAAAACAAAAGTCAAAAATAAATCCCCAACAATGGAAGGAATTAATCCGGAGCTCAAGAGATTGGAAAGAATCCATCCAACGCGCAAAGGAGGATAAAATCATACCATAAACACATGACAGAAATCCGGACGCAATATCTTCAACCTGGGCGGCGTTTTAGCCGCATATTGTACATAACAGGCGGCGAATTCGCCGCCCCTCTTAGGGTTTGGAATTTGAAATTCCGGCCTGTGGTCCGATGACGCGTGTACTCTCCTTTTATGTATTGGTATCCCGTGTATCGGCTATAAATAGCCTTGTAGGACGAATGTAACACATATTTGAACCTTTGGTCTTGGATCATTAGTAATAAATTTCTGTTTTATTTTGTTTTGTTTCTCTTTTCTTTTAATGTCTCTAGGATCCCTTCTTCTTCCTCCCTCCATGAGTTTCTAACTCTTTCCAAAGGGTGGAGGTGATGGAATTAGGGTTAGAGAAGATGAATTGCATGTTATTATTTTAAGTTCATGATTAGTATATTTTGATTACTTGAGTTTATGTTAAGTCATTTATCTTGTAATGCTTCATAACTAACATGATTTACAATAAGTTTCAGTAATTCTCTGATCTAAACCTAAATCTAAACCTCCATCCAACGGATTTCTCTCTTTGTTCTTGTTTTAGTTTATTTGTTCTTGTTCTTGCTTTAGATAATTATAATCCAAAAACCTATAAAAACCCAATTGATTCTTCTCTCCTTCTTCCTCTTAATCGAAAATAACATCAACTACGAAATCTCTCTCTCCTTTTGTTCGACCCGTACTTGCCACGTCTTCATAGACGCCGTGCACTTGCGGTATAAATAAAATTCTCATCACTGAGTTTTATATCCTTTCATTAGTTGCTTAGTTTAGTTTGTTTTGTCATTTCATTTTATGCTTTCTAGTTTCCTAGTTTAGATTAGTGTAGTTTAGTGTAATCAATCTTTCTCTCCTTTCTTTACCACTCACCTTCGAACAAACCAAACGTCGACACACCTCCCTGTGGATGACCTGTATTTGCCACCGCTTCAACACGGTCGTGCACTTGCGGTATAAATAAACGATCAATCACTTTACTTTGCATTTTTCTTCTTAGTAGTTTAGTGTAGCGTAAATTAGCATAGACAAACTCTTCTCCCTTTTTGTTGCCACTTTATTTCTGAAAAACCAGAGTCTACTCACCTCCCTGAGGATCGACGCGTACTTGCCACCGCTTCAACGTGGTCGTGCACTTGCGGTATTTAAAACGATTAAACAGAAGCTCCCAGAATTGACTTGAACATGATGCATCAGGATATCTGGTATACCGGCTTTAAGCCATATCTAGTCATTTGGATGCCCCCGGTTTTCCCTCTAGGGAATGTAATCATAGGGTTTCAGTACTCAAACAAATAAAGAAGTCCAGCTTCAAGCTAGTGAGTTGAATAATTCGTGTCTATTAGTAAACGATGTTTGTCGTAGTCAACGACCCTTAAGCTCTTGTTGAGAAACCTTAAGTTTAAGGGTTTTGGTTCACTCTTCTCGCACGACTCCTATGACTCAGGAAATATGGTACGAGGGGATTTAGTACCTGGTACTTTCAAGTCATCTGACTTGGGACGTGATTGATCGTTTTATATTAACCGCAAGTGCACGGCCGGGTTGAAGTGGTGGCAAATACGGGTTGTCCCGTGGGAGGTGTGTCGACGATTGGTTTGTTCGAAGGCGAGAGGTAAAAAGAAGGAGAGAAAGGTTGGTTACACTAAACTACACTAAGAAATGAAGATAAGCAATAAAACTAAGCCCCATAGGGGGTAGAGAAATAATGTGAATATGAAGATGTGTGTGTGTGTGTTCAATTAAGCTCCTCACAACATGTAGTGCATGAAATCATAAAACTACATCCAACTTTGCCTCCACATAAATTAAGATAAGACTACATCATTAAAACATACAAGACAATAATTGGAATGAAGCTAAATGAACTCAAGTATAAAGACTAGACCCTACTATGCCTCCACATGAATTAAGATAAGACTACATCATTAAAACATACAAGACATTAGCTAAGGTAAAGGCAACAAGAGCACATACACTACAAATTGTGTTTCCAATATTAACGTCATCCATATCCTAACCTTATCATTCCCAATAAAATAGGTCCACTAATCAAAGCATAAGCTAAGCTTCATTCAAGAGCATTACCATATCAAAGATAAGAGTGAAAACCCATTAGATGGTTATGGAAATCATATAAAGCTCAAGGGATAACTACATGATTATATCACATATTTCTCCACCCCCCAAATGGGGATGGAACTACTCACTACTCATTACACTAACTATATTAACAAAAGAAAGCATAATACTGAAATGAAAGTTAACTAAGAAAGCAAGAAGTATTAAAAAAGCTTAAAAGGAAAGGAAAGACTAAACAAACATGCACAAATTAAAAGACAAGATTAAAAGAAACTAGAAGAATTATTTTATTAACAAATGACTCACATTGAAGGTAGCATCTTCTTCACCTTGAGTTTTTGCTTCAAGGCTCACTCCTTAGTAGATAGAATGCAACCAAGCAATGGGTAATTATAATGGAAGGTGAAGAGTTCTATTTATAAGTATGGAAAAAGCTAATCGGGGACAATCCCCCGATGTGGGACTAAATCAATACCAAAAATAGCCTAAACGAACATTAATACAAGTCCAGGAGAAATTTGGGCGGATCCTGAGTAATATGGACTGCCAATTAGCGGTCCAAAAACTTCGGATCGCGGTTGAATTTGTTGTGGGCTTTTCTTTCTGGTATTGTTGGTCTTTGATGCGGTTACTTGACTTGTTGGAGCTCCGACCCGAATCGAATTGGTAAAATACTCCCCATGATGGTTTGGAGTATTCTGTTTTGCTCTTAGGTCCTTCTGTCTTACATTCAGGTCCTTCTCCCATGCATCCTAGTCCCCAGATCTCACAATTCAGTCCTTTTTCCCAGCTTTTGGGTCCTTTTATGCTTCATCTCTTCAAACCTATTTATTCCTGAAAACTAAACATAAAATTCGTAACATAGCATTGTTTAGGTGAAATATAATGGATATAAGATACAAATATAAACATGAAATGATGCCAATCAGGACGCACCAACCGAACTCCCTTTACACGGGTGGTAGGGATCGCCCCTGTGGAGATTTGGGGGAAGGTGTTCGTGATAGTGTAAGTCCTCAAAGGCAATGATGAACGAAACCTGACCCTGGGAGAATTAAACACCAACTAGTAAAATGAAAAAAAGAAAGAAGAAGAAAACAAAATACAAATAATAACCTTAATGGACTTTGCACTTTGTAGCACTTAAGGATGTTAAGGTTGCCCATGTCTTTCACTTAAGTCCTTAATTAACTTGCACGAATAATTCATTAGGCTAGGTGTGTGGATTGGATACATATGGAGAGTTGGCTCGTAGGATTACCGTTCCCAAGGATCGACAAAAGTTGGTCCGACGACTCGTGTTTCTAGGTTGAATAATGAATTAATTTTTGGTTTTTGTGGGTATCACTACCAGAAATATGGGCATCACCGACGGATCAATATCCGTTGGTCTAGTATCCGACGGTGTTACCTATACAACAACGACGGATATAGACATCCGTCAGACATTTACACCTCCGACGAAGTCCATTAATAATACTGACAGATATATACTGGGTCGGATGAAGTTTTCCCATCCCAATGTTCTACACCGACGGAAAGGTCCTGTCGGTGCAAGTTTTCCCCTAAACAAAGGTGTTAAAAAAATTCGCGCAAAAATATACACCGACGGATATAATTTGCCGATCTAGTAGTTCTTGAAATCACCGAGAGATACAAATCCGTTTGAATTATTTCTGAAAATCAACCATTTTTCGGGCAACTACACCAACATACCAGAACATAAGCCCGACGGATAGTATTATCGGTGTACCAGTCCTTTCCAGAACCGACGGATACTATCCATCGGAGATAACTTTGAAAATCAACCGTTTATCGGGTTCCTACACTAACGGAACATAACATAATAGTGATGGATAACGTCCGTCGGTGTAGGGTTTTATCAGGAGTCCAAGTCGGGCATCCCTTCCACTTCCTTTCTTCTCCAACAATAAAAAACCCTAATCCCGACCCACACGTGCCGCCACGCGCACCTCCGGTCTCCTCTGTGCGTGCCTCAGCCTCGCCCCTCCTCCTTGCTCGACTCGTCTCTGGTAACGCTTCTCCCACGACCGACCCGATCACCACTCACATGGCTACCTTCACCACAATCACCCGTTGCCACCATCACCAATCACCCCGACCCGACTCGCTCAGCACCTCCCTAATGCCCAATCTGAGCCCCTCCTCCCCGGCCCGGCCCCCACCTGACCCGATCACCACCTCCCTAATACTTAATTTGAGCCCCTCCTCCCAAGCCTGGCCCCCACCCAACTGCCTCCCCGAACACTATCTCCAACTCCATCCATAAAACCCAACCTCAAACCCGACCCCAAACTCGACCCCCAGCCACAAATTTGTATTTTTTAATTTTTTTTTTTGTTATATTGTTTTTAGTTCAGATTATAGCTTCAATGTTATAAATTTACATTAATTGTTTGGTTTGAATTTGATTATAGTTTGAATTCAATGTTATATTTTTTTATTATAGTTTCCATTAATTGTTTGATTGATTTTTGTGGGTTTTCAATATTAGTGATTTTTTGTTGTCTTTGGACTCATTTTATAATTTAATGTTAGATTAAATTTAATGTGAAGATTGATTTGTAAGAATTTGCATTAATAAAACTATGTATTAGATACATATGATGTGTGTGATGTATATGATGTTATTATGTATGGTATGATTGTGGAACATACATATTGTTTTCTTGTTAATACAGGATTTAAAAAATCCACTTTCAAAATTATAAAGGAGGTTTTGCCCAAATTCTTGTAAAAGTTTAGGTTTACGAACTTAGATAGAAACAATATTAAGATCAGATCTCACAGATTTGTGATATGAAAGGGAAATAGCAAAACAAGTTCACCATACACTACTAGGTGTCTGTTATGTCAAATGGAAGAGATCTAAGTCTAGATTGTCCATTTTCTAACACTTAGACGACATTTTCTCACAAATAAGTGAATAACAATACTCAAGTTATTGTTAGATAATAAAAGTTACTTCTCTACACGAGATAGGAATCTTGTCATTGCACCTGTCGATTACTTCGGTGTATTGCAAGACATAATCGAACTTCAATACTATGATGATTTGTAGTTTGTTTTGTTCAAGGGCAAGTAGTACGACGTTTTGGGTCGAGACAATACTACTAGAAGTGATCAGTACAGGTTCACATTGGTGAATGCGAATCGATTTTTAAAACCAGAAGAACCTTTTGTACTTGTATCTCAAGTATAACAAGTTTTTTATGTTGCTGAGCAAAAAGAGAGAAAGCGACGATCAATGGTTAGTGGTTGTACGAATGTTTCCGAGAGATTCATATAACATGGAGGACGAAGAATATGAAGATTCAGAGTACGGTCGAGAAAATACTGTGCAAGATAGAGTTCAGATTGATAATGTTAATTTGGTGGAGTTTGTGAGACATGATCTAGAGCCACTTGTGGTGGAGTAGTTCATTACTTAATGAGTAGGAAAACCTATGTTTCTTACTTTTAAACTGTCAAAAAAATAATGACAGTGAGCTTATAAATTGTTATGTTCTTTAATTCAGATATGGTTCGACGACGAGCACTCGTGAGGATGACAGGGATGACACATCTGTACGTCGTCGACGTACAGAATCGCAGGAGTCTAATGAAGAGGCTCCCGTAGACGAGATTCAGCCTTCACCTTCTGCAGGTGAAGCCGGCAGTAGTAGGACTAGGGGACGCGGTCCCACTTAGTGTTTGGAAGAATGGTTGAAGAAAGACCAATCTCCGATTCAGTTCACACAAGAAGGTGTACCCAGAGGATCCATGCCGAGAATTTTTGGAATTTCATTGGGTCACATGAGAGGAGGTAACAAATCATTCCCCCGTGTTATGCATACTGGAGACTCGTGCCCAAGATGGAGAAGGACGTGGCATCGGAACAGATTTTGGTAACATTTTATCTCATTGTATCTTTTTTATTAATTATCTATTTCATTTAATTATGTACTAACGTTGTTTAACAGGCACATTGGACAGTTCCTGAGCGATTTAGAGACAAGGTCATGAGATCTCTAAACAAGAAGTGGAAGGAATACAAAGTTGACCTCTACAAGAAGCGGGTGGAGTCAGCACAGACCCGAGACGAGCGGAAGGCCCGATAGCCACAAAGCATATCCTTGGAGGATTGGTCCACTCTTTTAGATTATTGGGGCAGCGAAGTTTTTTAGCTATATTTTATTTATATTAATTTTAATGTTATGGAAATAATTTGAAATCTGACCTTTTGGTTTAATTTTGGATGTAGAAAAAGAGTGAGATCAAGAGGGAAAACCACGAACCACAAAAAAAGTACAAAGTCTGTTGTGCAACATAAGGAGAAGATGGTAATTGGTTAATTTTTAGTGTAAATTTGATTGATTTGATTTTTTTTTAAATCTAATACCTATTTTATTTTTGCTGCATATTGCAGAATACCCACCTGCCCCAGATCCCACACGGACAGACATGTGGATTAAACTCCACAACAGGAACCCTCCGGAAGCCGCTCGACTCATTGTAAGCTCATTACATGTATAGTTTATTACCATGTTTAACGTTTTTATTGAACTTTAACTATTAAAATGTTTTATTTCAGGAATAATTTGAGAATATGAGAGGATCGGGTGAGACGAGCTCTCAGGGCTATATCACCTCACTTGCTCATGATGATCCGGTTGGCACAGTGTTGCGTGACGGACATAGACGAGTTCGTATGTATTCCAGCTATGTCACGCCTGCTGATATGTACGGGCCTCATGGAGCAGAATGACGAAGCAGCTGCAAAGTTGAAACACGTTAGTAGTGAGCTCGCGACGATGCAAGATACGCTAAAGACGACTTAAGATACGTTGAAGACGATGCAATCCGTGCTCAGCAAGATGCAGCTCCAAATGAACTTTCTCCTTGAGAAGGCAGGTTTCACGAACGACGTAAAATACACGTCGTTTAGTTAAATTGTCATATTTAGTAGTTTATGTGCAATATTTTATCAATACATAATGTTTGAAATGAGCATGATTACCATGTGAACCCTCTTTGCACACCACTGCCACCGTCGAGATGAGATGACGATCACGAGCCTGCAGGCGAAGCAGGGACGGGAGGTTTGACGACTTAGTCGTATTTATTTTGTTACTTTTATCATCTATATAATGAATGACTGAATCAAACCATATGTGAGTCAAACTGTATTTTGAAAGAATGTTTTATTTTATGGATAATTTGGTATCAACATAATGAATGGATGAACAGTTTCGACTTGATGAATGAATGGTTGTGTAAATGGTTTTGTTATTGTTAATGAATGAAACACATTTTATTTTATTTTATTAAGGAAAACTTGAATTTGGGAAAAGCCAATCGGCTCTTTTCGAATTCTGGAAAGTGTTTACACTGACAGATATCCGTCGGTGTAATTAAAATTTATTTTGAATACGTATAATACATCGATTTCATATTTTTAACACTTTTAATGTACATAAGTTTGTGTTTTATTCTAATATCATGCAACCCTACATTTATTAAAATAAACCACAAAGGTAGTATCATACCTAAAGGTTCTCTAAAACCCTTTTGAAGATTCGGAGTCACGTTGCCCGTCGAATCGTCCACGGATTTGCTTCTGAGTGTTCACCAAACTCTAAACAAGATTAGAGAGAAAGGAGCTAGCCAATTAATCTCTAACAAGGTTTCGAATCTAGCTAATTACCCCTCTTTAAGCTCCTGAGATTCTTATCTCTAAAACTTAAATTAATAAGAGATTTTCGTGGTGATTAAGGAGAGATTAATGAGAGAAAGAATTTTTTTGCATTAGTATTAAACAAGTAAGAGTAGGGGTCCTTTTATAGTCTCCCAAAACATCCTTATCAAGAGCTATTCTTTAGAAATGATCTCTTGCATAATTCTCTCCTAAAGTAATCTCTAATTTCCACATAAGCACCCACAAAAACGTTTTAATTAAATCTGGAATTAATCCACCCATGATCTAATTAATCTCTTAATAATTCAGGCAGAATCGTTCTTGTTCGGTGGACCGAGTATTATTCGGTCAACCGAACCATTCGGTTATAACACGTGTCCGGTGCACCGTGAGCTAGACGGTCGATCGAATCCTTATGAGAAACATTCCCTGGAAGACTTCGGACGAACCACGTCTTTTTCTCGGTCGACCGTTGACCCACCAGAATCGCTCCTGGGACATAGTCATCGGATGACCGTGTCACCTTCGGTCTACCGAAAATACTACTTCTCGGTTGACCGTGCACACTCGGTTAACCGAACCCGATTGTCCAGGCACTCCAGACAATTTCGGTCAACCAATTGCGCTTACCCCTTCCGTATTTGGTTAACCGATCCGAAGATGCCGCGGTCGACCCAACCATGAACGGTTCACCGTGTTTGACCCGGATTTTGCCTTTGCCAAATTTTTGGATTTATTTCCAACAAAATTTGATATTTTGGGGTTTTTAGAAAATTCATATCTTATGTAATATATTATCCTATGTAATATTAAATTATTACACCCCATAATATACACACCTCATATGAATTTATTATGATTCTAATTATGTCAATTCTCATGACATATTGATTTTATTTATTCACCACATGTGTCTTATTTTCACATGAGACCCGACACATAATATGAACTTAAAATCAAACCTCTTGTTTCCCAGTTTTGTGGTGTGACCTATAGGAGGATCTAACCCAAATTGGCAGTGATATTGAACACCTAATATCTCAGACTATAAGCGGTATCTAGCTACACATTATAGTCACCCAATTAGCATAGATGTCTTTTCTCAACCCGAACCAAAACACGATCCATTTAGTGATGTAAGTGCACCACTTGTGTCCGTCCCTTGCCTCATGATATTAAGAATATATACAAAGTAGAAATGTGTCATCTTTGTATTATATTCATTTCTTGATCTCTTTAAGTTAATTATAACTATGTAACTTAACTCAAGTCACATTGTGCACATTATAATTTTACTTTATCAAGGGGCCCACTAGTATCATCACTCAATTAAGAGGGCAGTGATAATCGTTTGACTAGCTATCTTTTCCAGCACAAGTCATGTTCAACCAACTATTGCCTTTATCACTATACTCATTGATAGCTTTTGACAATAATCAAATTAAACACTTCTTGAGTGAAAAGATATAAATCTCATATCTTAGGATCCAAGACACAGTAAAACATTAATGACACGAAACACAATTCCATAATGTTTTACTTGTTAGGTCTATTCAATATATAAAAGTAATATTTTCCTCTTTTATATACTCGTGTCGTCAATTATTTGTAGAGCTACAACAATCGATGACCAACACGACAATCTTATCTCGGTGATTAATGTTCCATGTTAATTACCATGATTGTGAATAACTTTTGATTTATGTAAACCATTATCTTTTAGAGCTCTACGGTTAAGGACCAAGCGTCTCTTCCTTAACACTTCCAAAAGACCAATACCATAATCAAGGAACAAAATGTTTGCACATTCAATTCATAATAATTGACATATAAAATTAAAACTTTTAGAACACATTCCTTTCAAAGTTGTGGTCAAAATTTGGAGGCAATCAGAGAAAAATGATCCGGCAATGGCAAATTAAAATCCACGACTAGTGGATCCAGTGAAGCATTTGGCAATCGAATTTCTATGGTGGGTTGGGTTGTCGAGTTAAAGAAATATACAACCTCCAGAACTGATTTACAATCGTCCGATCGCACCCAGATCCATCCAAACCCTCTAATCTTCTATAAATACACTTGTAATGTCTCCTTTCTTCTCCTTCATCCCTCTCCTCCTTAGGCTAGTTTCCTTTCTAGTTTAGTAGATTAGGTTTTATTTCTTTTTTAGGAGTGTAGAAGAGGAGAAGAGGACAATCTTTTACGTGATAGTGGGGACCATATTTGAGTCTCAGAAGACCCCCTACCATGCCAGATTAATTTAACACCAACGTGGAAGTCCCTGTTATTTTTGAATTTTTAAACCACTACCACGTCGGCTTCTTGGACAGCCGACGTTGTAGACCCTCTACAACGTTGGTGTTCTATAAAGGCCGACGTTGTTTTTTATTGTTGTAATTCAAACAATTCATATACAATCCTGCAACATTCATATACCAATTCAACAAATGCATTCAGTATACGATCAACATTCATATACTCATATGTTGTAAGGATGATGTATACAATTCATATACAATCCACACACAATCAACATTCATATACAATCAACATTCAATATACAATTCATATACAATCCATCAACATTCATATAACTCAACAAGTTCTGAATAATAATTAATTACACTTTTTTAGCATAGGACTAATAAAGTAAGAAGACCACCTCTCACGTGATCAATCTATCTCCTCTTGGAATAGCGGTTGAGGATTTCTTCAAAAATATACAAAAACATTATATTTTTACCCTACCATCATAACAAAACCGTTATAACCTAACATGCAAGTTACAGATCAAAGATACCTGTCGTAAATGTCCATCTTTCAATCCCAAACTGACAATTTGTTCCATATAAGTCATTATGTAGTAATCGCATTCAGTATTTCCAGCTTGTCTACAATACTACAACAATTACAAATAAAATTTATTAATTATTATATAAAAATAATGAAAAGAATGCATATTAATGGCTTCATGTATTTACTTTAATAATGAATAATATTACCTTCATGGCATGCCAAGTTGTTAGCTTCTTCTGACTCCTTCCCCCCCCCCCCCCCCCCCAATCATTTTATATATATTCATGGGTCTGTCAAAATTACACAAATGGTCGAAAGTTTTACTCAAATATGAAATAATAAAAAATTAGTAAACAAAATTAAGTTAACTATACTAAAAGTAACTTACAACTGAACAATATTCTTCAATGATTTCCTCGGTTTGTCTGATGCTAGAGGATCAAACCAATATGCATTATTCACATCAGGAACTAAAACGGCCAACATCCAATGTTAACTAACTTTATTAATCATTTAATACTAATATAACAACTAATATAAATATAATGAAATACATATGCCTCCCAATACGGTGCTACATAAATATTCTTCTCGCAAGCACACACAACCTAAGCAATCTTTTGCGGTCTAGTGTCACCGCTTGAATTACATGGATTGAAGAATATTATGGGACACAAATAACCATTTTTTCCCAGATGGCAATTCGTAGAGAAGCCTATTCAAAAATCAATTTACCATAACTAATATTAAAACAATTCGTATTCAAATATATAAAAAGAAAAAATGACTTACTTTAACTGAACATGAATGATTGTTATACACAACTTTCAAATCCTCAAAAATTGCATGACATCTTTTATTATGACATACAACTTAGGTTGGATTCCATCGTCAGTCATGTCTCCAACAATTGCTTTATTCATAACACTTTCAACTGTACAATCTTCATCCTTATGTCATATGAAATTGTATAACATTTGACAATTCGGAGGAAATTGTCTCTCGTCATATACAATTTCATTTTCAGATTGATTGGATGTTGGACCTTCCAACTTATGAAATTAAAAACTATATTATTAGAAGATATTTACATGATAACTAAATATATCAGCCATTTTTGCAATTATTAAAATTAAAGCTGATACTTTTGCATTCACATTTTTTTTAATCAATGAACGAGGCCATTGCATCACCCATCCTGCAGCACTGCCCACCGTCTGAACTTCAGATTCAGGAATCGGTAGGAGGGCATCACCACAGATAGATGTATCCAAAGTCACTTTCAATTCTATGATTCAAGTTATTTACCGTGATGCAACTTCAATGTGTACACCTTCCCATATGCTACGAGTCGCATATCTGGATCATTCACAAATAGTTCACATTCAGCTCCATCCTGTAAATATCAAAACAAAATTATCACATGTACTACAACGCAAAACGACAAATAAATACTTCTAAATTTAAATTTTACCTCAAAATTGCCCAGTTTCTTGCTCAAATCCTTCTTGTTGGAACACCTCCCTAGGTTGTACACTTGAAGCAGTACGTGGGGCTAGTAAATCTGTGGCAATATTGGTGGAAACTCCAAGGTAATTATACAAACTCTTCACTAGGTTTTTCTAGTGATGGATCTTCTTGTCGGATTTCACATGATCACCTTTGGAATGGCGTTGTGAGGATGATGACCCAAAATACTGATGGTGTCTTATTCGACTACCAACATCGTGTATTCGCCCAGGATGCTCCTCCTTAACAAAGGTTGTTGACAATATATCATTTCTTCCATCTGAAAGAAATTCTCCTTGGGATGCTTTCATTGAAAGTTCATCCTATACGAAAATAATTTTAAATTTTGTTATTGATTAATATCCTCATACACAAAGCGTAAAAATTAAAGTTAACTTACAATCTTGGAGGCAACTAGTTCAGACTCATTAATGTCGATGCCTTCTGGAGTAATACGTGTTTTCTTCCACTTCTCTTCTCTAGATATTGGAGATGGAAGCAACAAATTACTTGTCTACTCTTCACTCATACCCGCTTCCAGAGCTTCTTCTTTTTTGGAAATTTTTTCCATAATCATATCTTCCTCAAGTTTGCGGTAACCGCCTCTGGACAATATATGCTGAAACTTGTTACCAGATTCTCGTTTCTTGTTCTGCTCTCATATTTCCTTAAAAAG
Organism: Triglochin maritima; assembly: GCA_963682175.1. Taxonomy (NCBI): domain Eukaryota; kingdom Viridiplantae; phylum Streptophyta; class Magnoliopsida; order Alismatales; family Juncaginaceae; genus Triglochin; species Triglochin maritima. The sequence continues at coordinate 8,169,690 of OY821793.1, read as the reverse complement.
AAATTAATGGACTAATTATCAAAATAAACATAATAAATTCTACGAGTTGAAAAATGAGTATATATTACCATAAATTCTGGAGAAAGTCTAGTTCCTTTGAACTCAGCCCTTGACCTCGGCAAAATGAAATTGTAAATAGCACAAGGGTCATGATCCTTAGATTCCCAAAAATGAACATATACGTGAGCTTTGTTTTAAAGTCTTTCCACCGATTTCCAACATACGAAATCATCTTCTTCTTCAACGCTTTAGTGGATTGAAAAATGAATTTGTCTTACAACCAAAAAAAATTAAATTAGAATAAATAAGAGGGGAAATTTTAAATAAAACTGATAAACAAAGATATAATATTACATCCACCCAAATTTGTTCTTTTAGAGAATAATCAACTTGTGACCACTTTCAATACAAATATCAACCTTGGTTCTAGCGAGAGTACCCAAATAAGTAGGCCAATAAATTTTATTATCTCCGATCGGTTTTAAGACACTATCAAAGTCCAAAGGCAATAGACCTTCATGTTTTATTTTTTGTTGCAACTCTAACATAAGAGTTGCTCCACGTGGAGGAACTGACATCAGGCCTTCATTGCTAGTTTGGGGGCGATTCTTCTTGATGGGAGTCATTAACCTGAAAGAAAACAAAAAAAAACAATCACGACAAAATAATCAAAAATCGACTACGACAACAACGGTAAGTCATTTCCACTATTGCACATTGAAAACGCAAAAAAAAACACCATACAAAATCACGACAAACCCACTCAACAATAAAAACATTTCTTGGTATGTTACAATTGCTGATATTTGAATGAAACTCACCATATTTAGATAGTTAATATCCCAATAACATGGTTTTGTTTGGGTTTACGAATATCCTTCCATGTCGGATAAATTAAACACCAACGTGGAAGAACCCCTACCACGTCGGAATAATTAAACACCGACGTGGATGACCCAGAACAGAAACAAATCATGAAATTTGTATTGCATTTCCATGTATTCTTATAGCGAAATAATATGACATGAAAGAAGTTGCCATACTACAACAGATATCCAAAAATCGTTTTCGAGCAAAAAAAAAATACTCTTTCAACCAACAAAAAGACACAGAAAGACTTACATACACTTCGGTGTTGCTGGAAGGGGAGGTCGCTCAGGGAAGGTGGTTCCCAGGAAGGAGAGGTCGCATGGGCAGGGGGAGAGGAATGCTCTAGTCGGGGAGAGGAAGGGTTTGTGTTTGTTGAATTCTGGGTTGGGGTTTTGTTCAGGTTTACGAATACTCTTCCACGTCGGATAAATTAAACATCGACGTCGAAGACCCTCTATCACCTCGGATTAATTTAACACTAATGTAGTAGGGTATGAATTATTGTGATTTATTTTTTGAAAAATGGATCCTGCCCGGGTTTTCAGAACTGAACCGGTCATCGAACCGATAAAGCTTTGGTTTTGGTTCAATGTGGTCGTACCACGATCGGACCGTTGATGACGTCAGCATGACATCAGCATTTTTGAGACCCGAAGTTGGACCAGACCGAATAAATATTAACGGTCGGACCGGTGGTTGGATCGGTTTGAACCGATTTCTGTAAAATTATTTAATATATACACACCAAACGTTAAATATAATTCATGATATCAAACATAATTTTCTTAACTCAGTAAATTTGTTATCTTTACTTAATGGAACAAATTTGCTTGAATAAGAATTAGAGAAAATATTATTTGGATTAAGAATCTAAAACCAAAATCAATCTTCAATATTATCCACGACATCATACTTACGAATGGATTTGGTGAGGGAGAGAAGGGTTTGTGGGTGATGGATTTTTGTTTGTAAAAATAGAAAAAAAAATCCTCATATTTTCTGATTTTAAAAATTAGGCAAATTTGAAATATTTTTATGTCCGGTCCAACCAAATGGTCTGACCCGGTTGGACCGGGTTCAATCCGGTTCAGAACGGTTCGACTAGATGCTCGGTTTTTTAGTTGAACCAACTGTTGAACCATCGGTTCCCGGTTCGACTGGGTCGAACCGTCCGGTCCGACTTTTAAAACATTGATCCTGCCACGTCGGTTTACATAGCTGCCGACGTGGAAGAACCTCTACCACGTCGGTCTCCGAAGCCAAGGTGGTAGGGTATGAAATATTATAATGTTTTTTTTAAAAAATAGACCCTTACACGTCGGATATTACTAAATCGACGTGGTAAGAGGTCTACCACGTTGGTTCGGTAATATCAGACGTGCTAGGGGTTTGGTTAAATAAGTTGAATTATAAAATTTTATCCAATTGAGATTTTGGACCTGTAAGAAAAGTAAAGTTTAAGGTTTCTACTTTGATACTATTAGTCTACTACTAAATTTAATACTGACGTACTCGTAACTTTAATTTGTTAAATCAAAATATACATTTTTTAATCTTGAAATTATAAATATTATATTTATTAATGTTTGGTGGATTAGTCGAACGGGTTGGAAAAACTGTGCAAATTGTCCTTTTCTAACAATTAGGTTGGGGCGGCTGGTTTGAAAAATCTGACTGCAACCCTTCCCAAACTTGGCGGGGCGGCGGGTAAAACTCACCCCACCCTAAGCTCTAATGGCACACCGTCACAACGTAACTAGGAGGATGAATAATCCATATCCATTACCAAGTCGATTGCTTACAACACCTTTAATGACATATTGCAGACCTCATAATACTCATCTACCCAACATCACCTCCCATTAAAATCCCAACAATCCACTCCAATATAAATCCTTCCTCCCAGCACACTCCCATAACATCTAACATTTCAAAAATGGCCACTCTCTTCACGTCTTTAGCTCCCACTGTCGTGCTCATGTTTTCTCTCAATGCCATGCTCGCCACAAGTGACGTAGCGAGTGATAGAAATCAATGTGCTAGTCAATTGACCGCCTTGGCGACTTGCCTTGAGTATGTCCGCGGAATCGGGCAGAAGCCCACAGCGGATTGTTGCGATGGTCTTAAGAAAGTGTTGGATAATAGCCCGAAGTGTTTGTGCCTTCTCGTTAAGGACCACGATGACCCGAGCCTCTCCATCAAGATCGACCCCAAACGAGCCATGTCACTCCCCTCCGATTGCAAGGCTTCGGCCAACATATCCCAATGTCCAAGTACTAGTTCTACACCATTTCTATTATTATCATTACTCTTATTCTTATTCTTATTCTTATTTTATTTTTATTTGCGTTATTTTTACCACCGATTTCTATTGTATTAAAATGTTCTATTGATAGACTTCGTTTGCGTTATTTATTAAGTTCTGTGAAGTCTAGGAAATATTGCACGGAACATAAAAGTCGTTATGAGAAGGCTTAATACTTAACGGGTTTATTTTTTTGCATTATGAATGTAAAAAGTTGGAATATATATTATATATTATAAAGTTATATGATGCCTAAATAATCTTCCATATCAAGTTTCTCATGAATACACAAATAGTTCAGCTTGACTAATAACTTCTTTTTTCTTGCAGAGCTTTTACACCTGTCACCGGATTCTCCGGATGCTAAGATTTTTAAAGATTTTAGAGATGCAACTAAAACTCAAGGACCTTCCAACAGCCCAACCGGTGAGTAATCAAACACGTTAACCCAGAAAAGTCAAAATCAACCTTTACGACTCCTAACATTTCCTACCAGCTTTACAAAAATAAAAATAAAAATCCATAAGTGGGTCACATTAAACTTGCAATGCGATGGCTAGACATGATATTTGCAGAGTGAATAGCCAGAAAAGAGATAGGATCGAACACTTTAGGGCAATAATATTGACCTTGTTATTTCATGAAATTTGTTATGGCAAATTTCAATTTCATGAAATTTGTTAAGGCAAAATTCAATTTCATGAATACTAATAATGATTTTAGGTAGCAAGATATTTTTTCGAATTATGACGGATTGCATGATCTTCCAGTTACAAAGCAGCAAGGCAACCTCGTTTTTATTTTACTCGAAATGTTACATATTGTGAACATTTTCTTTTTGAATTTTTTTAACTCCCAAGTTTTTTAAAGTTAGACATGAAGTTTCCAATCAAATATATTACTAGAAAATTATTCAAAGTGGGTCGAATATCGCATAATCAATAATAGTTATTGTGTGAATATTGGGGAGTTCAAAAGAACATACCAAGTAGAACAATAACCAAATATTCGTTTCATTATTTCTAGCTCCATTACATCATTTCGAATTCAAATGGATTGCATGACCGGTTTTTTTGTTGCACCGTCCTGGTTAGAATATATAGTAGTAATAAAAACACAAACACAGTGTAATATTTTATTATTTTTTGGTCTTCTTTTTAAACTTCAGGGAGTGGCATGGAGTCAATGCCATCTGGAGCAAACAGCACATCCAGCAGTAGCACTAGTGATAGTGGAAGGAGCAATTACTACAAAGGTGGTGGTGGAATGGGGTGGTTGGGAATGGAGGTGTTTGGTAGAGCGTGGCTTTATTATTTTGCTTCTGTCAACATCATGCTCAACATCTAGATCATTTTCAGATTGGTTACCTTTGATTGAGTTGAATGATGTAGTTAGTTAAGTTTGCATTAGGCTTTGCATGTTGTGGTGGAACACATAATGTTGGTGCTTTGTTGTGGTCTGGTGGTTTTGGGAGAATGTTCTCCGTCTGCATTTTCATACAAATTTTAATGTTTGATTTCTTTGTTGCTTTTTTTATATTATAAAATCGTTGCTACTATAGCATAGTTTCTTTTGAAGCTAGTTTTATATGAATATGAAAATGTAGCAAATGTAACTCACATAAAAGCTCAAGAAAGCTAGTAAAATGTTCTCAAAATAAGAAAACCAGGACAATACAACGAAATTATGAAGTACGTGACACATGGAAAGACAAGCATAACTACGGGATAGCGATGACGTTTCTATACCTTTCATGGAGCCATCCACAAGATAAACCATATGTTTGAATCGTCGTCCGTCTCAACGACTGCTTTGAGTTCATCGACTTCTACCTTATTATTGTTAAACGTTAAATATCATTTGCATTTCGTAAGGTTCGTTTTAGTATCTTGATTATCGTTAAACTAACTTTTCTTCTTCCAATTTGGATAAACCCAATTGGTGATTTGTAGTTGGATTTTGTTTGTTAATTACGTTTGTGTTTGGTTGTTGGTGTATTATAAAGAGCATTAAGTGAGATCTACCAACCAAAAGGACAACCACATGAGCTGTCTGCTCTGTCAATGCAGTGTACGTAATGATGATAAGAAATTTTCTGTCTAATGGATTAGCACACCTGGTGCTATATGCTGCTGCATCAGAAAAGAAAGTGGGATTAATTAGGGATGGCAGGGTCAACTTTGTTGTGGAAATCGTTGATCAACATGATTACCATTTAAGTATCAAGCACCTAAAATAGATAGGAGGACAACAGGGTAACTAATTAATTGAAGCTGTTCCTGAAGCTTCTAGTGGCCAAATGCTCTTAGTGGAGGTCTAATGGAGAAGCTCTCATGACTTCGGAGGAGTCCACTTACTACAGAAGGTCAATTAGTGAGCTTCTTCTTGGTAGCTGCTATTTGCATGTGTGAAATGTCACATACGCCCATTGCAAAGCACAAAGTGCAATCACATGTCCTCAAAATTTCGAACAAAATCACCCCTCCAAATTTGATGTATGATAGTTAATTAGTTATCATGTCCGCCCACTGGACATTCATTTCCACATGCAACTTTCCTTTCTAATTCCTTCCTCCACATCTGCCCAACCCCATCTGTAACATCCCGAAACAGCGGAAATTAAAAAATTTAAGCAATCAAGAGATTATCAGCATAAACTCATCAACGGGAATGTCACTCAATAAATCAACCGTCGGTGCACCAATAATACAACAGAGTTTGTTAAAGACGTGATTACAACAATACAATGAAAAGACAGATAAAGTAATCACGACGACCTCGAAGAGTCCGATGAGGATCCTGACCCCAAAATGTGTGCGCACGTGGTCACCACCCGACAGAACCTACTGCGGTCCTGAAACATGAATCAAACAATGATGCCTGAGTTTCTCATTAGGAAACCCTGTATGCCAAGCTCACCTATATGCATGCAATAGTACGGTAAATGAACCTATCATAGTAGTAGCATGTCATGTCACATCTGCAATGCATCAAATCCCTCAACAGGGTAAACGGGACCTCAGTCCAACAACAACGACCCTCAACAGGGTCCACAAGGACATCAGTCCAACAACAACAACATGTCTCCCTCGGAAACCTACCGTAGGCACATACGGTCTTACGGACAGTACGCGATGCGTCCCCCCACCCGCGATTACTCGAGCCAAAGGGATCGGTGAGGAGCGTCCGCACTTCCCCGCAAAGAACCACGTGGTCTACACCACCTTCGACGGAGTCGTAGCCCGGTCGGTCAACATCCCAGGATAGGTGCCCAATCGGGGATCATCGCTGGCACAACATCAGTGGCATCGCCGACACAACATCGGTGGTACAACACACGTCTGGCACAACATCGGACGACCCAACAACAAGCCGAAACATTGTCGGCACCATCATCGCCGCCAACAACCTCGGCGGCATCGCTGGCACAACATCGGCGGTACAACATACGTCCGGCACAACATCGGACGGGTCCAGACCGTAGTCTGCAGGGTCATCATGCTCCACGAGCCATGCGTCAACATGCATTGGGATACGCTATCCCTCAGGTATGCTACTCTACAATGAGTCCAATCAATCCATCAAAATTGTCACGCTCCATACATGGAGGTGACACGTCCCGGACACCCACACATTTCCACACGATGGTCCCTGGGCAGGCACGCGTAACGCGCCCACCGTCACCTCCCGGCTCACGCGCAAGGCGAGGACACGGGCTTCCGTGGACAGAGTTGGCATCCTAAATGGAACCAGGAATTATGTCCTGCGCAAAACGGTCGACCGAAAGAGGCAACTCGGTTGACCGTTTCCTCAAGGGAATCGGTCGACCGAAAGTATGTAACGGTCAAACTATTTGTGCGAAACATAAGTCCCAACGATCTACCGAAGGTCTAAAACCGGTCGATCGAAACGAGGTCAAAATCCGGAGTCTGGTCAACATTAATTCAAAACTATCGGTCGATCAACTCAGGGGTCTCGGTCGACCAACAACTAACAGTGTCATCCTAGTATTTCTACGTCATATAACGGTCGACCTCAAACATGCATAATAACCAGTACACTTAAGTTCCGGTAGACCGAACACAAGGAACCGATCGACCGAAACACAACAGACAGACAAAATACATACATTCGGTTGACCGCCCGAAGACCCCGGTCGACCGTTGGTCGTCTTCAACCTCGCGACAGCCGAGGTTTTTCACTGAAAACGACGCCGGAGAGGTCTCCGACCTCCCCGACCGACCAACACCACCCTCCCACGAGGGTGGGCAAGAACAAACCAAACTAAGAACCGGCATACCTCGACGAGAAGACGGAGCACACCGGAGATCCGTCCACGACCACGCCCGACAGCACCCTCCGGTCACGTGCGCCTTCCGCTCTCCTCCTCGACTCCACGCTCACCACCACGCGCCGGTGTCTCCTCCACCGCCTCTGGACGTCGGAGATAAGAAGAAGAGTGAGAGAAATGGTGAGAGGAAGAGTGAGAGAGTGATGTGAAGAAGGAAATGAGATGGAAGGGAGGTAAAAGAAGGAGATGGAGAGGAAACGTTGGTTTCCTCCCAACCCAAGCCCAACACCACAGTAACTCGCCTCCACCACCTCACACCCATCACTTCTCTCTCCTCCAACAGCAACCCTAAAGGTTAGGGTCTAACACAATCTCCCACCTTCATTGTCATTTGTAGTCGCCGATCGTGCTCCACCGACTTTCTTCTGATGGGCAACCTTGCCGCTCTCTCTTGTGTTGGAATGAGGTGGGAGAGAGGTAGTTGTTGGGGCCAGAGATTGTGCAATTGTGTGCAGACAGAGTGAATCTGATCAGGCGTAGATTGATGGCATCTCAGGATAGGTAGAAGAGTTATGTTGGTCTGAGGCATCACGAGCTGTAGTTTGAGATTGGAGACATGTCTTCTTAAAGGTTTCACCTTCGAAGGGTGTGATGAGGTTCGGGCAGAAAGGGAAGCTGAGTCTGAGGTATGTAGGACCGTTTGTGATTCTGGAGCACGTTGGTGCAGTGGCTTACAGGGTGGCCTTACCGCCATAGTTTGCTGGGTTGAACAATGTATTCCACATCTCTATGCTGACAAAGTATGTAAGGGACCCGTTGCATGTGATTTCTCATGAGCTACCAGAGATTCAGAGCAACATGACATTAGATGAGTAACCAGTGCAGATCTTAGAGCATGCTGAGCAACAACTGAGACTCGAACCATCCTGATGGTGAAGGTCCACTGGCAACATCACAGTGTGAGGACGAAATTTATTTAAGAGGGTAGGTTGTTAGAATCACTTCCCTGATACTATAATAAAACTACTTTTCATCCTTCATAATTGTGTGTTGATTTATTATGTTTGGTTTCTTGTGATGTGTGTTTATCCTCCTTTTGAGAAAATTTCCTTTTCGGGAAAAATTCCCTTTTTGGTCGCGCTGGTGAGGCACCCAAGCGACTCCCTCTCCTCTCCTACGCACCACCCTTCCCCTCTCTCCGATGATCAGGCGGTGAAAAAGATAGCATTCAGGGAACATCTCCAACAAGCTAGCAAGGAGGCGAGGCTAGTAAGAAGATGAGGTAAGCAAAGAGGCGAGAAGAACCTTCCGGTGACCTCAGGAGCACTTCGTTGCTCCAAAACCAGGTACGCGTCCGTGCCAAGAGTGGGTGAGGGAGTTGGGAGTGTTGGTTGGAGGGCTGGTGGTGCGGCTGGGGCTACACCACTCGATCATGAACTAGCCATGCACATGGTTGTTGCACACATGCCAGGGTTGGTCGGCGTTGGCCAGCGTTGGCCACTGGCTAGAGGTACTAGACCGCGGAGTGGTCAGGCGTCCTCCGGCATGGCTGGGGATGACAACCGGCGAAGCTTGGGTTGGCTAGGGTCAGGGTTGTGACTAGCACGATGTAAGACCCGCTCTCCGGTACCTTATTAAGTCTTATCCATCCTTACGCCCGAGTTTGTGTTTTCTTGATGAATGATGTTAGTTGTGTGATTTTATGCTTTGTTTGGAAAAGCTTCCTTTCGGGGAAAAGTTTCCTTTTTGGGCGAGTCAATGCGACTCATGGACGGGTTCGACCGTCAGGCAGTTTTCCAATCGATTGACTTAACCGGGTCGATCGAGTGGAATTCATGTGTGTGGTTTGGCTTGTGCTTTGAGTAGGCATTTAGGGCTGAGGTGTGAAGGCTGGGTGACGTGGATGCCACATCAGCAAGAGCAAATCTCTTGAGATTTGCAAAATATTTGAATTGGTTGCCTAAAGGAAAGTGCTGATTGGCCATCAAAGCCAATTATCTCTTGCCTTATTGTTAATTGCTCCTTCCAAACTTGCACCTATTTAAGCCCACATCCAGCCGACCCTACCTCCCTCTCCTCTCCACACCACCACCGAAAATCTCCCCAGCAATTCCAGCAACTTGGAAGAAGAATTCGGAGGAGCTCCTTGCGTGCGGCTAGGGGAAATCTTGGTGCATCCGGTTTAGCTCAACATCTTCTATCCTTCAGGTATGTCTCTAGCCATTAGTGTAGCATAAGGCTTGGGGGCTGGATTGGAGGCTGTCCAGCATCAGCAACCTTCGGGTTTGATTGAACAATCCATGCGGGTAGTAAGTGGTAACTCAAACAATGAGGCGGTTGGGGGTTGTTGCCTTATTAACTTGATTAAGTTGTGGTTTATGTGTGCTGCTGGACGGGTATTAACTTATGTTGCACCTCTTGTATGCCTCTCTCCGTTAGCTTTAGGTTGCATGGTGGGTAGAGAAGGCTGCTGGGGACGGATTTTATGTTGGGGTTGGGACGTGTTGATAGTTGCACGAATGGAAGGTTGCGGTGCAACACTAGTTCCGGCGGGTGGCTGGAATACTCTTCCGGTCGTGGCACCTTTCTTGCGACTTTCCTTGTGGTTTTGCGGGACCAATCAGGGGGGAAGAAGGAGGATTTCGGGAGCATATCATGTAGGTTTTCTGAAATAAGTTCATGCAATTCCCAACCTAACTTATCTAGGGTTTCATGCGGTTGATTTATGTTGTTACCGGATTTCCTAGATGTGATTCTGAATTTGATTTCATATTCTTGGATGGTTCATGTTATTACATGTTGCGCATCTTTATTGTTAGTTACGTGATTAATTCTCCACAAAGATTGATATTAGATGCCATAGGTCATGCATCATTAGGTTGCTGAAATTTGGAAAGTTCCATGACCCGGTTTGCTTCTAAGTTTTCGCATAATCACAACCATCTATTCCGGATATCTAGACATCTTAGGTTGCTGGACACATGATTTATCTCCTGATTTTAGTGTTGGGTATAAGCCGAAAAATTCATTCCTTAATGGGTACTGAAATCAATAGACCACATGGCTGGATTGTTACCAAAAACCTTGCTTGATCAATGTTCGGATTACTGCTGGATTCAGACCTAGAAGATCCGGATTTGCTGGCTGGATACAAGGTTTACTTCCGGATTTGTTTCTGATTTTAAGCCCCATATTTCATGCACTAATAGGTTGTTGAATATAGGAAAGTTTCATGGCTGGTTGATACAAGTCATTGCATATTCATTCACCATGTCATTGTTGGAAATAGGAAACTTCCATGACCGGACTTGTTGCTAGACCTTACATGCCCGTGTATTAGGCATTGTGTTTCCTAAATCTTATGCTAATAAGTTGACGTTTAACCATATATTAGTTAGCTACTGGTTACATAATTATTTCCTAAATCATGTACTATAAGGTTGACGAATAATATTGCTTACCTTGTGGCTGGTTACATGGCCTATTTTCCTGATTTGTCTATTTCAAGGATGTATCTGTCATGTTAAATAATTGCTGGATTCAAACTTGTATGCTTTATTTTGTTGGCTGTATATATTATGGATGCTTATGACATGCCTTTATTTCCGGAATTGTGTGCTGGTTGAATTTAGGAAACAACCATGAGTCTTGTTGTTGATCTTGGTGTGATTTTGCTGAATTAATATTCTGTTTTGCATAGAGCTTGAGGGAGATATTGTATGTTCTCCTTTGGACTCATTTCTGAATAATTTAGTTGCACTAGACTATAGAGTAGTTGCATTGCATCTAATCTGATGGAGTAATTCTGGGCACGTTCTGTTTTCTGGGCCTACGGGCCACGGGTGGGTCCTCTAGCTTCAGAGGCCACTCGGCTAAGACCCCTGTAGGGGGCCAGGCCTAAGATAAGTCTTGGGCATGTGCACTGCCATTCTGTCTCAGGTTAGGTGGACCCAATGTCGCGATGGCACCATGTAGGTTATTTTCCGCGAGTTGGGACATCTAACCGGCACACCGCTTTGTGCCGAGCGGTGGGTCACCGACGGGTGACCACCTCTGACCAGCGAGGCTGGTGTTCTGGTTCCTTACGAGGAACGCGTCGGGTGCGCCCGGCATGCATGGCTGGTGGAGTCATTGCCCTTCTGATGCATTCCGTGCACTTGTTTCTGTTCGACTGCTGCTAGTCTTAGTTAGACTTCTTGCATGTGTCATATTTATTTCATTTGTATTGGCTGAGGCATACTGAGTTTTCTTAATTGAAAACTCACGCATTTGTTAATGCGGTGCTTGCAGGTACTTAGGTTTCCACAGGGCAGACTGGACGAGTAGTCGAAGATTCTGTACACGAGGGGCACGTCGACCAGATTTTTCAGTTTCTCTTTTGCTTCCGCATTTTTTATGATGTATCTCCCTTTTGAACTCGATGTAATGTATTTGACCTTGTTACCATATATGGATAATCTCACACTTTTCAGTTATGGTTTATGTTAGTCTATCCATGTATGATCTCTCTACGCATTGTCGAGTCGTCGTTTGGTCTGTCTTTTGTAACTCCTTCGGTCGTCGTGGAGGTCTCTGATCGTGACACTTGAGTTAGTTCCCAGTGTGCGTACCCGCGAGATCGGGGGGCGTTACACACGATAAGGCCTACCTTGCTCTGGTGTGCTCCTTTTGGTCTTGACTTGGATGGATGGCTAGACGGAAGCGATGTTGGTGCCCACCGACCAAAGTGAGGGGTTAAGAGGTGGCGCACGGGGGTAAATCCCACATGCACCTTCCACTAGCCCAGCCACCGGACAACCAAGCCATAGGAGGCCCTAGGAGCGCTAGTGGTGTTGGACGTTTCTGCTGGTGTGCCCGATTGGGCGTGCTAGAGCTGGAGGGAACTTGGAGGTGGGCTAGTGCTCTCTGACCTAGAGTCGTGCTGGTTGTGGACCTGACTGGAGATTCTCTCTATCAGACAGGCATTGCACTGTTGGTTGGTTGGCTGGCCCGGCACGTGCTTGTTTAGCGGTTGTTCCTTTTATGGTGCATGCATGTTTGTTTCTTGTTTAATATTACATGTATTGCATGACACGTAGATGATTATATTACTGATATTATACCTTATCTATATTGACATATCGATGGATGCTACTATCATGTTTCGTATTGCCATATAATGGTGCCAACATATTGTATCAACGTTGATGTATTATGAAGCCTTATGACCTATATTACATGACCCATAGCTAGTTGTTATATCTTGATTCATGTATGTTGTCGTTGCCTTGTAGACACTCATGCATGTTCACATTGTGTTGATGTTACGATGCGTATGGGCTTTCGGTAGATGCTCTTAGCATGGACCTTGCAGTAGATATAATGGTGGTTGTCTATAGATATAAGTAGCATTAGATGGCTTGCATGTGAAATTGTTAATATAATTGAATGTGCGCACTTTTACTATTGGGACGACGGGCCTATTGGAAGACCTCTATGTAGGGAGGTTAGGCATGAGATAAGACCAGGACGTGTGCATTGTCATTTTCTACAGGACCGGCATACCCAACTTGCGATGGTATCATGTTTGTCATTGTCGCAAGTTGGGCTGTCAATCTGGAAGACCGCTTTACGTCAAGTGGTGGGTCACACTTTCGGGTGACTCGCATGTGGATTAGACAAGCAAGGTTGGTAGTCGGGTTCCTCAGTAGAGGAATCACGTCAGGCAAGGACTAGGAGACGCGACTATGTAGAGTCCTCACCTCTTATTGTTTGCATGTGTCGCATATAGGATTTCATGCTAGACTCTTTATCCTTCTTTTGGATCGGTGGAATACAAGGTTTTCTTGTTGAAAACGCATGCATGTTTGTTGATTGTTTTTCCTTAATATACTTGGGTTTCTGACGAGGATCACACTGGAGATGTTTCAGAGGATTCTATACACGAGGGAGACATCGACCAGATTCCTTCAGTTTATCTTATATTCTCTACAATATTTATTCTTGAAGATAGAGAGACATTGTCCATGTCCATTGAATATATATATCCAATAATATATATCCAGTTTTGAAAGGCAAGGGGTTGCGGGACTGGGTCAGTGAGACTTGTGAGAGGGGGCTGGGGTGGCGAGACTTGGGTAAGGTCGTTTGAGGTAGAACATAGCGGGGTGGGCGGCAACTGGGGGTCGTTGCGGTATTTGAGGGAATGTGACGAATGGGGGCCTTTTGTAAATAACTTATTGGGACAATAGGTTAATGGTTAATTGAATCCATGCATCTAAACATGAAGATATTCGTCAAATCAAATTTCGACATAATACGGGGGCAATGTTGATTCCGAGGAAAGTCCAGCAGGGATGGCGTAGAATCAAAGAATGATTTTCGAATATCATGGAAGTTAATGGACTCCACCAAAATAGATGTGACACACCAGTGCGGCACGGGTTCTTTTGCGAAATAACCCAGGCTATTTGGTAAAATGGCCCAGGTTGTTTCCTGAAACAACCTCAGTTATTTCCTGAAACAACCTAGGTTTACCACCTCAAATGATCCAGCTGGTTTTGTATTACGACCAAGGTAGTCTTGTGAAACGATCCAGTTTGTTTTGATCAGACAACCCACGATGTTGTTGTTTGGGTTTTTTGGCATTGACTAATCAATTTTGTTGTACTACACTTTTTTGGTTAGATTGATATAAAAGACGTAGTTTTTGGAGGCAATTGAGTGTTTTGCAATATATTTAGGTAATGTTTTGTTTTGTGACGTAGAATGTGATTTTTCTTTTTAATGTATTATTAATCTAAGAGAAAAAATACATTACAACAAAAATGATTGTTCAATGCACAAAAAACCTAGTCTGAAACATCAAAACCAACCGGATAGACCATCTGAATGGGTTTTACATTGACAATCAACTCGTCCGCATCGTAACCACATTCGTTATAATTGTGCTCCTTTGATCGCGTCTTCCACTTGCAGTTCCTACAAGAAGGTCGATCCACCTCCGCTCTAGCCACGTCTCCGTAGGCCACACCCTCTTCCGCTCCAACCTCTCCGGAGGTGGCTCCTGCTTCATTATGAGGGGGACGGGGAAAATTAGCTTTCAATTTGTCCACGACCCGCTCCATAACACAGGAAGCCAGACCCTCCATGTTGTCGTCCAGCGTCCTTTGCATTTCAGCCATTCGACCATATATGGCTGCAAACGCACCGATCATATATATGACAATGTACTTCTCTGCAATGATGAAATGCAGCAACGATGGTCATACTGAAACAGAAGAGAATAAAAAACGATGGTCAGATCAACTACCAAGCTGAAACGTTTGAGGTCAAATAAGTGAGGATCAACAAACAAAACCGCGATTACACTCGAAGAAAACCCTAGACGGGCCCACCGCACGTCCCATCCGATAGTCGATGTTGGCGGGCCGCCAAAGCGGAAAGGAACGGCAGAAGGACCAGATTGATTCACATTTGTTCTTTAGACCGCACATTATTCTGTTTGCGGTTCTGTTGTCTCTTGCTAGATGAATATGGTATGGGTTCGGGTGCGGCATCCATACAGGGGCGGTGAGGGTGGGGGAGTGGTACCATCTTTAATTTTCTTGATGACATGCCCATCAAACCTTTGAAAATTATGCAATAAGGTTCTCTACATATCCAACATTCTATTATCGATGATGCAAAAACACCAGTAACAGTCGCCACCACGTATGCCTCCGACAGCAGGAAGTGGCATCCACGTCGGTCCACCCTAAGACAAAAATCATCAAAAATGACGATGGCAATAAAATAGTGTGAAAAAGGTCACAGAAAACCCTCTGATATGCGGGCACACTCGAAGAACACCCTATCATGGTCCCTACCAAATCCCTTGTCATAGACTACCTGGCTAGAATTCCACAAAAACAAAAGGGCACTGGGTAAGGGTCGTCGTGGTTGGAAGGCCCTACTACGTTCACCATGGTTCTGATTCGGGATTGATTAGGAAGGGGAAATTTGAAAGAGTTGGAGTGAGTTGGCAAGAAGGACTCATTTTATAGTAGTTGGGGGAGAGGAAGGTAAAAAGCCCTATAGACATATGTGTACTTCGCGGGAGAAGTTGTCTTTTGGAGGATTGATGCCCAGGTCGAAGGTTGACTGATTAGTAGCGCATCATGTGTAATATCGATGATATATTTGTTTAATTTGGCCTTTTACTAGTTCTACTCAAGTATGTTTACATGTATTTCAGGAATAAAGATAACTAGGCTTGAATGAAGGATTATGAACCAAATAGAAATCCAATTAGACTCAAATCCCGCTAGAAATAATGCATGGACTAAAACAAATTCTCCACAAGTCTAGAGAAATTCAAATTACATCGAATTGGTACTCAAATCGACCATCTCGAAGAGAGGAATCTTAATCTATACCTAGGTTTCCAATATATGTACCATGTCAGGACATATCATCTTGACTATTGGATTGAGTTCATCAAGAAGATTTCGTACATTGATCCTATATAAGGAGAGGGTAACCTCCATTGCACAACTCTCTCTTCTTCCCTTTCCCTTTCCCTTTTCTTCTATTTTCCTTTTTTCTACCACAACTTTCTATTTTCCTCTTTTGTATTGTTGCAATATTTATTTGGTAAGTATCTTCACTCACTCACGTCCTTCTCTACTACTTCTCATGTTAATGTGTGGCTAACCACCTCTTAGGAGGTGGGATGATGGTATGATAGGTTAATGGTGGTTGTGTGTTGTTTGTACATTGAATGTGGTGGTTAAGACTCTAATATGTCGATTTACTTCTTTACAATTACATGCTCCTTAGATGTTTGATGGATGTCATTTCTTAAATGGTTTCATGCTTCGTGCTCATATCTAAGTGCATTTCCTTAAATGTTGTTTAGAATACATGTTTGACCTTAATAATGGGTTATGTGAATGTTTGCCCTAATCTTTTACACACCTACCATGCTTCCATCACTAACTTGAAATTAGATGTTAATGTTTGATGGATGTTTATCATAATCTTTAGACACCTTCCATGCTTTCATGACACTAATGACACCACTTATGCTTCATGTCAACTACACACATAATCTTAATTTATGCCCAATCCATAGTCCTCATCTTCTAAGTGTTACTAGGTTGCATTTTGTTAATTGTAGTGTAGTGTAGATTCGGATAAATCAATTCCCTTCCCCATCCTTTTTGACAATTCGATTACAGAATTAGTTGTGAACCGAACAATCACGATCCCTGTGGACCGCCCCGTACTTGCCGCGTCTTCACCGATGTCGTGCAATTGCGCTTATTTAAAACAATCAATCGTTGACAATCTCATAGGATCTCACGGAAGTTTGTTACTTTCCACAAACATCACACTCAGGACTCAAGTATCTTGCTCGGGACTCCAACTCAATTGTCCCACTCCAAACTCAGGTGTCCCACGTGGGAGGTAAATTGTCCCACTGGGGACTAATTTGTCAGCGGGACAGGGATCCCCGGTAGGGATGGGAGTCATGGGACTGGGCGAACGAGTGGTCGTTCCGGCAAAACAAGATTTCATACAGGAATAATGACTACAAATAGAAATAATGACTTCATACAAGAATAATGTCCTCAGTTCTGACCCGGGAAGGACATTCTCCACTTGTACAAAAATTAAACATAACAAACTATTAAATAGTAGTATAATATCATTATTTACAAACTATATCTGAGTTAAGGTATTGTTTTTGGGGTTTAGGAAGCATGATATTAGATAAGAGTTTGAACAGAGGCATTCCATATTATAACGTCAACAACGGAGACCAACTACATAAGACAATTTATGAAAATCTCTACGAATGTTCATAATATCGCCCCACCAGCTTTTGGATTTGTTTTTAAAAACTATAGTTCGGATGGAATTTCATGTATTGACGTAGCATGATTTGAATAAAACATTCATGGAAATCAATCTTCTTGAACTCAGCAGTTTCGTCCCGTACTGGACAAACTCGTCCACATTCAACGCTGACTTACTCGTCCTCAGGCTATCATAGTTTGAATGTAACAGACGTGGGATTGAATCGTCCCGAACTCCCGAACTTGGCAGTTTCATCCCCAATGCGATAGACTCGTCCATATTCGGGACTGACTCGACCATTCGGGTGTGGGGACTTACTCGTTGTTAACGTTTTACTAATTAATCGCAAGTGGACGACCATCAGTGAAGACGGGGCAAGAACGGGTCGATCCGCAGGCACCGTTGCTAACCTTTGAGCAAGCAAAAGTGGGAAATAATAATGGAAGAAGTGATTACTACGCTACTACTGAAAAGACGATTATACTAAGAACGCAAAACAAACTAGATTACAATGCCAATGAAAACTAAAGAAATTCAGCAAACGATATGGCACGAAATATGGATGAACCCTTAAGGGGTGGAGTGTGTGCACATATGAGGTGAGAGAAGTGGCGAATGACACAAGAAAGCATGTATGTGTGTGTGTTCATGCATAGGAAATGTCTAAAGATTTGGCAAGACCTGTCAATCCATTCACACAACATATTAGCAATTACTACTTCATTATCACAAGATGAGGCTCAGAATGAGAAGTGTCTAAAATTATGGCAAGACTCATAAAAAATCAGGAACTCATGTGAAGAACAAAGTGAAGCATGGGAGGTGCCTCACTTTCATGGCAAAACCCATAAAAACAAAGTTTCTTCAATCAATCGAACGAGCAAACACTAATACAAACACACGACTAACATGTAGCATACCAAACATGAGATTTCAGCCAATAGAGGTGAGAAAACAAAGCATGGGAAATGTCTGAAATGTATGGCAAAACACAACAAAAATCTCCCAACATGTAGATGATTAAAACAAACCCGATGAACATACAAACATTCAAGTCTACACAATCAAAATTTGTCAAATGTCAAAACCTCAAAACATAAATGTGCATCATCTCCACCCCCAAAAGGGGATGGAACTACTCACGAAACATAAAGAAAATATTATTATTGCAAAAGAAAAACATTCTAACCTAACAACAAGAAAATAGAGAAACTAAATAGAACAATTTTATTAAGATAGAAGAGACATTACAATTTCCAGCAAGCGGGCTTCCTCCCTTCCAGTAGAAATCAAAATTCTCTAAGGAGTACAATGGGTGCAAGAGCATCAAGAGGAGAAGAGAAAAGGAAAGAAAAATGCAGGAGAGAGAGATATATAGCCAATGGCAGCTAGCTTTCCTTTTTCCTGCCAAAACAAATCCCACCGAATGAAATAATTCTAGTGCAATCTTCTCCCATCATCACCTGCGAAAATTTGTTTCCTTTGGCCTTTTCCTTTTATGCATGGGATTTTTCTTGGATCTTTGTTTGACTAATTTAAATCTTGGAATATTGAATTCATTTCCTCTCCATTTCATTGGTCCAAAACATGCACGTCTAATTACAGGCACGTCCAAAAACTATCGCAATTCCACCCTTCTTTTAAATCCTTTCCACTCTTATGCTTCTTTGTACAGTCTTATTCCTAAAATAATATTAAAACAACCCGAGTAGCACAAATATGGGGTGAAATAATAGATATATAGCATGATTAGACTACATGATATGCCACTAATCACTCATCCGCATGCGGGACTAACTCGTCCCGAGGTTGGCGGATTCATCCCAAACATGGTAGAATCATCACAACATAGGACTCACCCATCCCGTTGCGGGAGTGAGACATCTCGTGTACTGACCCGTTTCTTCAAAAATTTCAAAATCAGCATAACAATATTATAATTTAACAAGACCAACAATTCTCCGAAAGTATGAAAGATTCAACATTACATATCCAAAGAGGTACAAACAAAACATTCCAATGTATATATATATATATATATATATATATATATATATATATTACTCGAATAGGAATTCATCACAAACAAAAACGCAAACACATGCAAAATTATAAATATATTCCAGGTCAATTGGAAGAGAGTGATCCTGTCAGATATCGCCTGCAAGCCCAAAAGATGGTTTTGTTCATCTCCTGGGTCTGACTCAAGCTTCCAGAGAAGCTTTCGCATCCCTGGGTCAGTTATGCTATCGTTTGGTTTCTCCACTGGTGGTATCAGTGTTCCATCGTCCTAGGCGAAGTACCGACAGTGATGGGTTGGCTCAGAGGAGCCACATACATAGAACTTTTTTCTAAGTTGGTTCGGAATGTTGGACCACAACTCTGTTACCTTCAAACCGCACCTACAGGTGTGATAGGGTAGACGCAAAACTCTAGCTATTTAAACCAATGGACAACCTCCCCACATTGGTCCACCAGTGATGTACTCATCTTCATCACTTGATTAGTTGTTCACATTGGTTTGGAAGGCCAGATTTTTGGGTAAATTGAATACACAACTGCTCTTGTTAACATTTATCATTATGATTATACATACATTTATGATTATGATTACACACACAGGTAGTATGAACCAGACATGAAAATGATTAAAGTTACTTACGATCCTGCTGGTTGTTGTGGACAATATTGGTCGAAAATGTGCATAAAAGGCGTGATGTCTGGTTCACCAAGTTCTTCATGCAAGCGAGCTTCAATACTGGCAACCTTTAAAGGAACACAATGAGAATGAAGGTACTAAAGTATAAGTATCTCGTCCTAATTATCTACTTTAAGTACAAGTTAATTTAAAAAAAACATTACCACATTTCATCTTATCTTCCTCATTTTTCATCGCACCCTCGCGTGTTTCTTCTTGGGAGTTATAGTACTTTATTGTATAGTTCGGGTAGTTTATAACAACTAACTTCCAGTGTCATTCCTTTTTTAAATGCACTGGGGTAAAGACCACATCAACCATCTTCAAGTCCGTTCTCAACAAGCGCCAACAAAATTGACTTACTGCCCATAACAACGAATTAGCCAATACCATATTTGCTTATGAAATTATAAAATCAAGGTTAACTTGAGCATGCTAAAAAGAACTTTTGGAACATGATCAAAGTAAAAAGAAATATATGAGATGTGAACCTGAATCCATGACATTGTCGTTGCAAGAGCTTGTAAGTAGGACCAAGGTAGTTCATCATATGTGACTCCCGGGAGTGTTGGTTGAACAATTCTAAGATGCTCCATACAACGTGTAAAAATGTCATTTCTCAATGACCATTTGAACAATAAGCACCAAACTTCATACCCAGACAAAATTCTATGTGTTTTTGGATTGTCCATACTCCATAACTACACATGAGCATAAACATTGTAGACAACCTAAAATAGTCGATAGTGAAATCTCAATGCAAAACATATATGCAGTAGTTAATCGATATTACCCATCAATTGACTTGTCTAGCCATTCATCGTAAGTGTTCTTTCAGATTTTGTTATGTGTTCCCTTCCACAAAACTGTCTGCTCAGTTCAATAATAATCTTATTGGAATGAGGGTAAGATTTCGTTCTGGAAACTTAAGTCGTCAAAACGGTTTCACGTGGGCATCGGATTCAGATTCCTCAGAGTCTGGGAGGATTATAACATTTCTTCGATTGTTGTCTTCAAAAGATATTGTTTTCTTCTCTTGGCTCCACCTTTACAGGTCGTATCACATGTGTGGCAAGAGCTTGACGTTGGGCAACCTTCTTCTCTTTTCTAGAGATCCTCTCGTTCTTTTCTTTATGTTTCATCTCTCTTTCTTCATAGTTTGGATTTTGGTTGTTGAACTTGGTTCTTCCCTTAATTGCTCTAATCTAGGATCTTTGAATTTTAGAGCTGGTTCCCCCGAGGTCAAAATCTATTTTCAAAACAAAGGAGAACTTGATTAGAAAATGTAAATTTTGTTATGATGGTAAATGAATGAGTTTTAGGAGATCATGTTTTCTAGTGTAATCTCTGTTAGCTACATTTTCTGTTGCAACCTCACTTTTGGGAGTAGCAGAACACTCTAGGACTTCATTTTTTCCACTCTCGTTGCCATAATTAGTAGGCTCGTCCTCGGGAAAATGAGTATTGCAACAAGTTTCACAAACATGAGAACTCTCTGGTTCCTTTATTCTGATGCAGTATCAGTTGTTGGACTAGGAGAACTATTTAGGCCACAAGTCGTAGGCTCTTCCTATGGAACGTAAACATTGTCACAACCATCACCAACATGAAAATTCTCTAGCCCCTCACGGCTTCCACTCTCCTTGCCACAAGCACCAAGTTCTTCCTCAGGAACATTAGAACTATAAGCTTCATCTCTAGTGCTCTTACGTCTTCCTGAGTCATGTTCAATTGCAACTCAATTTCCTACCAACTCATGCATATATTTTACCAATCCATTTAGGCGTTTGTTCTCAGCTATGGTCTCACAATACATGGCCTTAAACTTAGTACTTCAAGCCTTTAGTTTGTCTACTAAGTGATGGAGGCAATCCATTTGCATACTCATAAACTGAAACTCTGACACTCAGTTCGGTCTACTAGGACGTCATCATATGCCGCAGTCATCCTTATGCCTTCATACCATAGTGGAGTCAACTGCACTGGTCCCCTATATTGTATGGTATGGTAACTGGTGGTTCCATCCTATTGGCCTTATATCTGAACACTCTATAAACCATTAATCTTCTTCTTTAATATGGAAAGGTCATACCTTTATCAACACAAAATACTCAATATCAATAGTAATCTAATGTCATTGTAATGTGGTTGTTCAAATAAATGGTTTGAAATAGTTACCTCTTCCTTAATTTCCTCGGATAATTCTTTTCTATTATTAAAATTCCATGATAAGAAATGATTGTAGAGGTCCCGGCTACAGTCGTTCAAAGGATCAACCCTGTAATCAATGAATGCGTAGCCCCACATGAATAAAAAAAACTAACTATCAAGTTACACTCATTTTCTCATAACTTCAAAAACAACTTACTACAAGACCAAAGGTGCATCCACGAACATAGGTTAAATATTTCTTGGGATTCCAAATAACTCCCTTCAAGTGTTCTACTATATGTTCATGAGCAGCTAGCTCCCAAGAGAAGTTCCAAAGCTTGGGATAATCCTCCACATAGGTACACAATGATATGCTAACAAATTACATGGTTGATGGAAACAATACAGATGCAAACAAGTACAATATCAGCATTTGTACCACGACCTCAACATCATCACTGAGAAGCGAAGTGGTTAAAATTGACCAAGTCGCTTTCTTTTTTAAACCTTTAGTAGTTCTAAAGTACTTTCTAACTAATTCACTTTCTTCGTTTTTTAAAGTGTATATTGCCGCCTTTGTAAGGTAATCCGAGCACCGCACTAAATTCAACGCTTGAAAACGCAATCACGTTTTCTCCGAATTTGAAACTATTGTTGATGTGGTCGTATGTGTTGACAACATCATAGAAATTTTTTATCCATTGTGAGCTCTGTATTGAGATGGAAGAATGAGGCGAAAGGGGTGTCATCTAAAAGCTTCCAATGCTCGTTAGTCAACTTTCCTTCAATTGACTTCAAATTCTTTACGAATGTGCTTGGGTAGCAATGACAATTGAAACTTTGGTGTAGATCATGTGCCTTTCTTTTTGTTTTCCACCTACAAAAGTAAAATTTGAAAATTTCAAGATACATTAGAATACACTTGGGTATAATAAACATCACATGAATAAAAATATCTTAAACCTTGTCCAAAACGATGTCTTCTTGTTGCACGACTTCACCACGCAATTGCTCGCCAACTGATGTTTCATTGGTACTAATCTGCGATTTAAAAAAATATAAATTAAAGAGAACCTCCCTCCCTTAATTAGTTCTAAGAAATCTCCACTTCAACAAGAAATTAACCTCCTTCGCTAGCAACCTATTCTTTCTACATGTCATCACAATAATTATTTGTTTAGCTGGCCAAGTGAAAATACACAACACTTTCGCACGAGTAAATTCAAAAAAAATCAAAAGAAATCACTTTTCTTCCTGTTAAGACAATTAGATTTATAGGATTTTCTTCTCTATAATATTTGTTCTTGACGATGGAGAGACATTGCCCATGTTCCATGGAATGTAGGTAAGTTATTATATGCTTCAGTGAACTCACAAGTATGAAAAGCGTATGCATATTTTCAGGAAAGGGTCAACATCCTGTGAGGAAAAAAGATAATGCATCATATACTTTGACATTATATTTTTAACATTAAAAATGATGGTAACTTACTTCAAACGAGTTGTCTTAGCAACATGTTGAAGAACTTGAACTTTAAAATTGCCTTCCAAGTGGCGTAAACAATAGGCATAATGACAACTTGGGAAAACCCATTCAATAGATAAAGTGAGACGATTACAATGATCAGAGACGATTGTTAAAGGTATACTTGATACAAGAATTTTCTTTCAGTCTTGCAAAATTCATTCCCAATTTTCTTCGTTCTCAACAAAAATTATGGCAAAAGCCAACAGGAGCATCTCATTCTGCCCATTAACTCTGGTAGCCCCATGAAGAATGCATCGGTACTTCGTCTTCAAAAAAGTATCATCCAAAAATAATAGTCGTCGACAACCATCTCTAAACCTGACTATACTACCATTAAATGCCAAAAAAATTCTTTTAGACCATTGGCTTTCGGTGTCCCAATTCAAGTCCACTAAAGAACCTGAATTACTTGCAAGTACAACCTCTTGACACCATCTAAGTTTGTCAAAAGAATTACTTTCATCTCCATATAACTTATTCATCGCTACCTCTTTACCTTGCCAAGCTTGAATGTATGGTATTTGCACCCCAAGTTCATGAGATATATCTGTTTGCAATTCACATGGTCGATACATTGGTCGTTGTTTCAACATAGGTGCAACGATGTCAGCAACAAAACTCTTTGATGATCTGGGATGACCTATTGATCCAATTCCACCACCACGACAAGTACGTTCTTTCACAAGTTCTTTTATGAGAAAATGACTAGAACGAGAGGATTTGATTGCATGCACGTGCCATGAACAATTATCCTTCGCACAATGTGCGATAACTCTGGAAGGACATTTTCTTAGAAACTTGTAGTTGAAACCACAAGATATTGCATACTTTGTGAGACATTTATGAAATGTTATAGCATTTTCAAATTCTCCACCAACACTTTCAATCTTCATTTCCCAACAATCAATCACTCTATTCGGAGTACTTGTACCACCACCAGATTGCTTCGGCCAATCTTCAACAGTATAGAATTACAAATTGTCTTCCGTATTTGTGGAGAATGGTGACAACTTCATTCTCTTTGATCCACTAGGAGTCTCATAGAGACTATTTGCCTTTGGTGTGCTCATTGGAACTCAATTTAACAGTGGAGCGTACGTGTGTTTCAAACAACAAAGTTTTTTTAGGAAAATGTGTTTTTTGATGGAGTCACCCCCATTGTTGGTACATTGGTGGTTGTGTCCCTCAACGTCAAGAAACTCAACTTTGATGGAACAACCATGTCAATCTTAATGCGAGACAAATCAAGACTTGAGAGTAATACAAAACGTAGATGTCATCGATGTCAGTAACAAGTCTAGCAGCACTATCATCAACTCCCAGCACTTCATAAGAGAATTGTAGATTATGATCGAACAAAATCCAGTAATTCAACATGTGTGGTACTCCTCCTTATGGAGTTTAAGTTGATTCTTATACCTAAAGATAATTAAAAAATCAATTGAAGACCTGCATTAAAAGCACACAAGAATATTTAGTTATTATAACAACATTTTTTAAGAAAAAAAGGAATTACTAATTTTTTGGATGACCTAAGAAAGTCTAATTTTTTTTTGGACATGACCGACATTGTCAATTAAGTTGCAATGACCCAGATCATTTCAAAACATACTTGTGTCTCAAGTAGGTCAGACTCGTTTTGAGCGGACAGACTCGTCCGACGCGGGATACACTTGTGTCTCGAATGGTCTAGAGTGGGACACACTCGTCCTGAGCGTTACACTTGTGTTCGGAACCAACATATTAGAACAACGACCCAGCTTGTTTGGACCAAATGAGCCAACTCCTTTGGTCGACCTCTCCAGTATGTTGGGACAAAATGAGGCAACTTGTTTGAACATTGAACCCGCTCGTTTGAGGCAACGAGCCAGCTTCTTTGGAACAAATCAATGATGATCCAAACCCAATAAAAGATAACCCAAAATAAATCACGAAATGGTCCAAAATCAAGAGATAAATCTGAAAAAATAGACAAATAAAAATTACACGATGGAAATCGATCTTAATACTCCAAATGTATTAGGTAGGATGGTTGGAGTGGGGTTCTAGGATTTACGGGAGAAATATGCTCAAATTAGAGATGTTGGGAAGGAGAAGGATGTGATTTGTAATTATGACAAAACTAACAAGTACAAATGTGACATTTGGTATTCTTTTCAAGGGCATGAAAAGTCAATGACCCTCAAATAAATAGATCATCAGTCCTTGGCCTTATAATATATTTTCGGTTAAAATTATGATAATATTGTTCATATTTGGTGGAGTTATCCAAACGTGATACAAGTTTATGAGTTGTAGTTTCAGCAAGAAATATAAAAATACGTTCGAAATTGATCCTTAGCCTAGATTTAGTAGTGACAAAAACTAATACGTGTGAATGTTGAACACAACCTTAGTGGAAAATACCAACGGGTGGTGCCATAAATTCAAAAGTCAAGGAGGTGGACTTTATACGAGGAGGTCAAAATCTAAAAGACTTCAAAAGTCAGTTGGTAAAATATCTTCATATCCTTCCTCAACCAGTTCCCGCATGTCTTGGCCTTCACCTGAAAACTCGAATAACCGTAGGGGTGTGCTTGGTATGGGTGTAATAGAGGTGAAAAATTAAGGGGGTAATTTATTCCCCCCTTCCCGTGTGGGGTAAACTTTATGATTTTTTCCCCCACTTCTATCGTATCTATTTCACAGAAATATATTGCACGATAATTAATAACGAAATCTCACCCGATTTGTAGCAATTTTATCAGGTTGTGTTGGTTTTTCTTAAGTTTTGAGATAATTATTCTATGAAATTTTCCCTTGACCAATCAAACCTGGGGAAAATAATTATGACTCCCATAAAAGATTACTCTCATAATTATTACACCAGAGTTTTTCTCACTTTAATTTGCCCTCATTAAGTCATTCATTATTCCCCAACGAGAGTGTTTAGATTCCAAAAATTGATAAGTTGGTAACCTACTCCTCTTTTGGGTGATAATTAGATGGTCTTACATTTGTTTTCTTCTTCTTCTTCTTCTCTTTTAATAGTTTTAATATGTAGAAATGTATAATAATCTAGTAAAGTGAAATTTTTTTGACTCAATTAATGCCGGTTCTTATGGGTCAGGTAGAGTTATTACACATTTGTCATTATTCCTCGGTTTAAAATCCCCTTATTCCATAACTATTATTGTTATGTCCCTAACCCTTTACGGTACCGTGGTGAATAGTGGTGTGCATGGGCATGGAGGAAACCATGATGGCAAGAAGGTGTAGGGTGATAGGTGTGGAGTGGTTGTGATGATAGGGTGTTTTGGGTTGGGTTTTTAAGAGAAACACGTTTTCTCTTCTTTTTCTTTTTCCTTCTTCATTTTCTTCATCATCTTACTCCCACCTTCTTTCTCTTCTGGAGTGAGGCGCACGGAGGCTGGTGCTCGAGAAGGCAGGAGAGCGGTGGTTGCAGTTGCGTGGCGACGTCGAGCGAACTCCGGCGTGCTCCATCTTGCGTTGGAGGTATGTCAAGTTCAATACTTGTTTTAGCTTTGCTCACACCGTGGTGTGGGGTTTTGCTTGTCGCCGGAGGTCGGAGACCTCCCCAGCGACGAGTGGCGGTCGGTGGGCCGCCGGAGTGGTCGGTCCCTACCGGACGTTGGGTTAGCCAGCGGTCTGTGTAAGGGTGACCGAGTTTGTGTGGAGTGTTGGAAGGAGACACAACATTGCTGGACTGCTGGACATGGACATTTCTAGACGTGAAAGTGGATATTTCTGTACGTGGACACTTCTGGACGTGAAAGTGGACATTTCTGGACAGATTTCTGGATAGCTTTTTGGGCGGAATTCTGAATAGATGTTGGGACAGATATCTGGACGTGTTTATGGACAGATTTCTGGACAGATGTTTGCATGGATTTCTGGACAGCTTTTTGGACGGAATTAGGGACAAATGTTTGGGCAGATTTCTGGACATGTTTATGGAGAGGTTTCTGGACGTTTTATGGACAGATTTGTGGAAGTGTTTATGGGCAAATTTCTGGACAACTTTCAGGACGTTTTATGGACAGATTTCTGGACGTGTTTATGGACAACTTGTTGGACCTATTGCTTGGCAGAGTTGCTGGACTTGGTTGCAAGTATCACCCTTGGTTCCTGCCCTTGTTTATTGTCAACATGTCCACCGAAAACCGTGTCCTCGCCTAGAGCGTGAGCCGGGAGGTGACTGTGGGTGCGTTGCTCGTGCCTACCCAGGGACCGTCGTGTGTAACAATGTGGAGACTTGGGGCGTGCCACATCTGGGTTATGGATTGTGGCGTAGTATATGTTTTACTCGACTCATTATTAGAGTAGTAGACCTGTGGGATAGCGGATCTCATTGCATGATGATGCATGGCTCTTGGAGCATGATGACCATGCGGACTACGGTCCGGATCCATCTGATGTTATGTCGGACGTATGTTGTACGACTGATGTTTTGTCGGCGATGTCGTCGAGATTGTGCCAGCGATGTTGTTGCTGACGATGTTCCATCTTGTTGTGCCATCCAATGTTGTACCATACGTATGTTGTACCGCCGAGGTTGTGTCGGCGATGCTGTCGATGTTGTTCCGGCAATGTTTCCTCAATTGGGCACTGATTGACATCATTTCATGCTTACATTTGTATCTTATATCCATTATCTTTCACCTAAACAATGCTACGTAACGAGCTTTATATTTGAATTTGAGAAACAAAGAGGTTTGATGAGAAGAGGCATGAAAGGACCTAAAAGAAGGAAAAAGGACTGAGTTGAGAGACTCGGGGACTAAGATGCAAGATCGAAGGACCTGAATGCAAGATAGAAGGACCAATGAGCAAACAAGAATACTCCACCCCATCATGGTGAGTATTTTGGAATTCTATTCGGGTAGGAGCTCCAGCAAGAAAGGTAGATGCATCAAAGACAAACAAAGCCATCCAGAAAAGCCCAGAAGAAAATCCAGAGCGATCTGAACACAGTAGACCGCCAATTAGCGGTCCAAGACCGCTAATGGGCGGTCACTTTTGGTTCGGACCCGCTAAGATTTATGTGGGGCGTGTACTAGTGTGTATTTAGTCTATTTCTGGTATTTGTTTAGTCCCATACCGGGGGATTGTCCCGGATTACCTTTTTCTATGGCTATAAATAGAACTCTTCACCTTCTATTGTAATCACCCATTGCTTGGTTGCATTCTCTCTACTTGGAGTAAGCCTGGAAGCAAAACTCAAGGTGGGGAAGAGTGCTACCTTCAATGTGAGTCATTTTAATAAAATAAGTTTCTTAGTTTCTTTTAATCTTGTCTTTTAATTCTTGCATGCTTCTTTAAGTTTTACTTTCCTTATCTTGTAGCTTCTTTAATATTTCTTGCTTGCTTTGATTAATTTCATTTCAGTAGAATGTTTTATTTTAATGTATGTTGTAGTGTAATGATTAGTGAGTAGTTTCATCCCCATTTGGGGGTGGAGAAATATGTGATATGATTATGTGATGTAGTAGGTGTGTGTAATCTAAATCCTTTGAGCCTTATATGATTTTCATAACCATCTAATAAGATTTCACTCTTGTCTTTGATATGCTAATGCTCTTGAATGAAGCTTAGCATATGCTTAGACTAGTAGACCTATTTTATGGGGAATGATGAGGTGAGGATAAGGATGGAAATAATATTGGAAACATGACTTGTAGTTGCATGTACTCTTGTTGCCGTTACCTTGGTTAATGCTTTGTATGATTTAATGATAATGTACTATCTTATTTCATGTGGAGTCATAGTAGGGTTTAGTCTTTATACATGAGTTCATTTAGCTTCATTCCAATTATTGTCTTGTATGTTTTAATGATATTGTGTTTCATGTGGAGGCAAAGTTGGATGTAGTTTTATGTTTTCATGCACTACATGTTTTCAAGAGCTTAATTGAACACATACACATATCTTTGTATTCACACTCTTTTCTCTACCCCCTTTGGGGTTTAATTTTATTGCTTATCTTCCTTTTCGTTTTGCATTTTAGTGTAGTTTAGTGTAATCAACTTTCTCTCCTTTCTTTCCTACTCGGCTTCTGATTGACATCATTTCATGCTTATATTTGTATCTTATATCCATTATCTTACCCCTAAGCAATGCTACGTGACGAGTTTTATGTTTGAATTTCTGAAACAAATAGGTTTGAAGAGATGAAGCATAAAAGGACCCAAAAGCAGGAAAAAATGACTTAATTGTGACACCTGGGGACTAAGATGCAAGGGAGAAAGACCTGAACGTAAGACCGAAGGACCAAAGAGCAAACAGAAAACTCCACACCATCATGGGGAGTATTTTGGCAATTCTATTCGGGTCGGAGCTCCAAAAAGTGAAGTAGATGCATCAAATACCAACAAAGACATCCAAAAAAGCCCAGAATAAAATCCAGCGTGATCCAGACCATATAGACCGCCAATTAGTGGTCCAAGATCACTAATTGGCGGTCTGTTTTGGCCCAAATCCGCTAAGATTTTGGTGGGTCGCGTATTAGTTTGTATTTAGTCCACTT
Organism: Triglochin maritima; assembly: GCA_963682175.1. Classification (NCBI taxonomy): domain Eukaryota; kingdom Viridiplantae; phylum Streptophyta; class Magnoliopsida; order Alismatales; family Juncaginaceae; genus Triglochin; species Triglochin maritima. The sequence goes on along the minus strand of OY821793.1, from coordinate 8,139,499 downwards.
CTGGTATTTGTTTAGTCCCACATCGGGAGATTGTCCCGGATTGCCTTTTTCTTTGGCTATAAATAGAACTCTTCACCTTCTATTGTAAACTACCCATTGCTTGGTGGCATTCTCTCTGCTAAGGAGTGAGCCTTGAAGCAAAAACTCAAGGTGCAGAAGAATGCTACCTTCAATGTGAGTCATTTGTTAATAAAATAATTCTTCTAGTTTCGTTTAATCTTGTATTTTAATTTGTGCATGCTTGTTTAGTCTTTCCTTTTAAGCTTCTTTCATACTCCTTTCTTTCTTAGTTAAATTTCCTTTCAGTGTAATGTTTCATTTTGTTAATGGATGTAGTGTAATGATTAGTGAGTAGTTCCATCCCCATTTTGGGGTGGAGAAATATGTGATATGATCATGTAGTGTATTAAGTGTGTGTTATCTTAATCCCTTGAGCTTTATATGATTTCCAAAAGCATCTAATGGGTTTTCACTCTTATCTTTGATATGCTAATGCTCTTGAATGAAGCTTAGCTATGCTTTGAGTAGTGGACATATTTTATGGGGAATGATAAGGTTAGGATATGGATGGAATTGATATTGGAAACACAATTTGTAGTGTATGTACTCTTGTTGCCTTTACCTTAGTTAATGTCTTGTATGTTTTAATGATGTAGTCTTATCTTAATTCATGTGGAGGCATAGTAGGGTCTAGTCTTTATACATGAGTTCATTTAGCTTCATTCCAATTATTGTCTTGTATGTTTTAATGATGTAATCTTATCTTAATTCATGTGGAGGCAAAGTTCGATGTAATTTTATGATTTCATGCACTACATGTTGTGAGGAGCTTAATTGAACACACACACACACATTTTTCTATTCACATTATTTCTCTACCCCCTATGGGGTTTAGTTTTATTGCTTCTCTTCCTTTCCTTTTTGCATTCTAGTGTAGTTAGTGTAATCAATCTTTCTCTCCATTTTTTACCACTCGCCTTCGCACAAACCAAACGTCGACACACCTCCCAGTGGACGACCCATATTTGCCACCGCTTCAACGCGGCCGTGCACTTGCGGTTTAAATAAAATATATCAAACACCTTCGAACAAACCAAAAGTCGACACACCTCCCTATGGATCGACCCGTATTTGCCACCGCTTCAACGCGGTCGTGCACTTGCGGTTAATATAAAATGTTCAAAAACTTGTTGAACGTTTTATATTAAACCGCAAGTGCACGACGTCAGTGAAGACGTGGCAAATACGAGTCGTCCACAGGGAGGTGAGCAGCCTCTCGTTTTCACGAATTCAAGTGGCAAAAATAGGGAAGAGAGTTTGATTATCCTAAACTACGCTATACTACACTACGAAGTAACGCATGCATAAATGAACAACAAACGATGAACTAAAACTTAACTAAGAACGAAATAACTGTGCTGGAATTCAGAAATGGAAAAACCCTAAGGGGTGGAGTGAGTGCACACGTGCAAAGAGGTAGGTGTTGAACACATTCTTTAAGCACAAATGAAGGTGGTGTTATCATGCATAGGAAGTGTCTAAATGTTATGGCAAAACCTATCAATCCATTCACCATCCTAATTGATTAACATTTACATATACAAGTTGGTTATTTCAGAACATAAACAAGCATGAAAGGTGTCTAATCATTTTGGCAAAACTCATCAAGTTATAAATTCTATCCTAAACAAGCAAGCATACATTCATGTTTTATCCACACATTGTAAATAAAGCATTCATTCCATTCTCATTTGCATGTATGAACATCTACTCCACCCCCCCCAAAGTGGATGAAACTACTCACTACACATTAGACTAACGATTAAACTAAGCAAGGAAAGCATATTAACTAAGCTACTAAAACTAATGAAATGAAATTAAACAAAGTAAAACAAGCAACATGAAGGAAACAATATAATAAAAAAACTTTTATTAAAATGACTCACAATTGAAGTAGCATCCTCCTACTTTAGTGTGTGCTTCAAGGCCTCACTTCTAGTAGGAAGAATAGTCACTCAAAATGTGAAGTGATTACAATAGAAGGTGAAGAGTTCTATATTAGCGGTCCATATAGTCTGGATCCAGCTGGAATTTTTTCTGGGCTTTTTTGGATTTCTTTGTCGGTCTTTGATGCATCTACTTTGTTTATTGGAGCTTGGACCCGAATCTAATTGCCAAAAAACTCCCCAAGATGGTGTGCAATTTTCTGTTTTGCTCTTTCGTCCTTCGGTCTTATGTTCAGGTCCTTCTCCATTGCATCTTAGTCCCCAGGTCTCACAATTCAGTCCTTTTTCCCTGCTTTTGGGCCCTTTATTTCTGAAATTCAAACATAAAAGTATCATCATTTCATGCTTGTATTTGTATCTTATATCCATCATTTCATGCTTATATTTGTATCTTATATCCATTATCATTCACTTACACAATGCTATGTGACGAGTTTTATGTTTGAATTTCAGAAATAAATAGGTTTGAAGAGATGAAGCATAAAAGGACCCAAAACCAAGGAAAAAGGACTGAATTGTGAGACCGACGGACTAAGATGCAAGGGAGAAGGACCTGAACGTAAGACCGAAGGACCAAATAGCAAAACAGAAAACTCCACACCATCTTGGGGAGTATTTTGGCAATTCTATTTGGGTCAGAGCTCCAATAAACAAAGTATATGCATCAAAGACCGACAAAGAAATTCGAAAAAGCCCACAACAAATTCTAGCCAGATCCAAAGCTTGTGGACCGCTAATTGGCGATCTGGATCTCTCTGGATCCGCTCAAACTTCGGGGCACATGTATTAGAGGGTGTTTAATCTATTTCCGGTATTTATTTAGTCCCACATCGGGGGATTGTCCCGGATTGCCTTTTTCTATGGCTATAAATAGAACTCTTCACCTTCCATTGTAATCACTTCACATTTTCAGTGGCTATTCTTCCTACTAGAAGTGTGTCTTTGAAGCACACACTAAAGTAGGAGGATGTTACTTGAATTGTGAGTCATTTTAATAAAAGTTTCTTTATTATGTTATTTGTTTCATGTTGCTTGTTTTACTTAGTTTAATTTCATTTCATTAGTTTTATTAGCTTAGTTAATATTCTTTCCTTGCTTAGTTTAATCGTTAGTCTAATGTGTAGTGAGTAGTTTCATCCCCTCTGGGGGGTGAAGTAGATGTTCATACATGGAAATGAGAATGGAATGAATGCTTTATTTACAATGTGTTGATAAAACATGAATGTATGCTTGCTTGTTTAGGATAGAACTTATAACTTGATGAGTTTTGCCAAAATTATTAGACACCTCTCATGCTTGTTTAAGGTTCTGAAATAATCAGCTTGTGTATGTAAATGTTAATCAACTAGGATAGTGAATGGATTGATAGGTTTTGCCATAACATTTAGACACTTCCTATGCATGATAACACTAACTTTATTTGTGCTTAAAGAATGTGTTCAACACCCAGCTCTTTACATGTGTGCACTCACTCCACCCCTTAGGGGCTTTCTATTTCTGAATTCTAGCACTTATTTAGTTCTTAGTTTAGTTTGGTAGTTCATCGTTTGTTGCTTTCTTTCGCATTTCGTACTTCGTAGTGTAGTATAGCGTAGATTAGGGTAATCAAACTCTCTTTCCTATTTTTTGCCACTTGATTTCGTGCAAACGAGAGACTGCACACCTCCTAGTGGATGACCCGTATTTGCCACGTCTTCATCGACACCGTGCACTTGCGGTTATAATATAAAACGTCAACAAGTTTTTCGCGCCGTTGCCGGGGAGGTGCCAGTCCAGACTCTTGTTTGGACGATTCGAGTGGATTTAATTTGTGGTTTGTAGTTTTTCTCTGTTTCAGGAGACTTGGAGTCACCAGGAGAGGCAGCTGGAGAAGTTTTGAGGAAATCTGGGCACTTTAGACCGCCAATCAGCGGCCTAAGACCGCCAATTGGCGGTCTGGTGAGACATGTTTCCCTTTGTCTTTTCTTCCTCTTGTTTCCGTAATTGATTTAGGAATTTGGGACTTAATTTTGCATGTTCTGACTCTTAGATTGCTCCTAGATTTATAATCAACTTCCTTTAAGTAACTTGGACCCTAAAATCGAAAGCAAAAGATTAGGCATTCTTTCTTGTTTAGGTCATGCATCATGTATGTGACTTAGGCACGTAGATTATCTTTTATTTTTGCTTTATTTTCAGTTGTTGAGTGTTGGCGTGAGGTACGTACCTTCTACTCTCATTCATGCATTTCGTATGAACATGCATTAGTTAGTAGGAAGTGCATTGAAACAAGTGTGAGTTGAGCGTTTGTTTAGAGAGTTGATTGTTAGATTAAGACTCCAAAACGCTACTAAGGAGGGGCTGTCCCATAAAAGATAAGGTGGGGGATTTCATCACCCTTCCCTTCGCCTCACAAACCACACTAATTAAGAGCCTAATTTTTAAAATCAAGTAGACATTGGTCCTAAGGATCTCGGACGCATTAGGAGAGTGATCCGGTCACGACGGTCATGGCCTGATCGGTGTTGCCCACTTTGTCGATAGTAGGAGAGACGAGATCTCCGGATCTTGGCTCACTTGCTGGGCTTTGTGGTCCTCGTCGTAGGAAGGTGAGGCGTGTTGAGGCCATGTGACCTCACAGTTAGGCGTCGTCTAGCTGTAAGGACCTATAGCGACCTTAGGATTGCTTGAGCCTTGTTTGCTTGTGTGCTTCTACCTGTACCCATCTCCCGTAGCATAAGGACTTCTTCCCTTCTCTCCTGAGTCATTCTTCCTCTCCTGTGTTCCCCTGTCTTCTCCTCTACGCACATTCTTTATTAAAAAAAGGTGTGGTTTGTGTGTGTGCACCTGTGTGCATGCTTTCGTGGGCACGAGACGAGAGTGGTCGTTTGACGAGGCACATTGTCAACCCTGCTTCGGCAGTCGATTTCTCGACACCTCCCTCCTCTCGTGTCACACACAGTCCGGGTTTAATGGCTGCTAATTTCCGTGAGGAGGAGCAGTTGTTGGACCCACCTGTGCCACTTGTGCTTCCTGTTGTGCTCCCATACCTCTACGTAATCGATGCTACCTGAGCCGTACTGCTCTACCCTCATGCATCGTATTGCTAGAGGCAAATGGGAACCATTTTGATGTTAAGCCTCAATTTATTTCCATGCTCCCTCATTTCACTGGGAAAGGTGACCCCTATATCTTTCCCAGGGAATTTGAGGAGGTCTGTGCTATGTTCAAGCTGCAACAACTAGCACAGACTCCATGCATCTTAGGCTTGTCCCCTTTGCGCTGAAGGATGATGCCAAGATGTGGTTGTACAACAACCAGGCGAATGCCTTTAGGAGTTGGGATGAGTTTCAATCTGCATTCCTCAAGAAGTACTTCCCAATTCATCAGACTCAAAAATTAAGGAACGAAATCAATTCGTTCTATCAACTTGAGACCGAAACATTTCATGCATATCTAGAGAGGTTCAAGGAGCTACTAGCCTCATTCCCTCACCATGGCATTGAGTTGTGGCGTCTTTGCCAGATTGTTTACGAGGGTCTTCACATCTCGTCGTAAACGTTCCTTGAGTCCATGTGTCAAGGAGAGTTCTTAGGAAATGATGAAAAGGAGGCATGGGCTTTCCTAGAAGACCTCGCTGGAAAAAACCATGCAATGGGAGAGGTGAGGGAACCCCCAGTATCATCTAGCATAAGAGCAAGGATCGTAAATGCAAACTCGACTAGATCGGGTGCCGCATTTGCTGTCGATACCACTACGGCCACCGAGGCACGCATGGCAGCCTTAATAGGTCGTATGGATTCGATTGAGCTCAACAGCCAACAAGGTGCACCTCACATGTCCACATCTGGTCGAGTTCCCTGTCATTCATGTGGTAGGATAGGTCATGTAGAAAGCGAGTGTGCGTCCATTCCTCCTGAGATGGAACATGTCAACGCCATCTATGATAGAGCTAGGAATGACCCATACTCATCATCTTATAATCCTGGATGGAGGAACCACCCCAATTTTTCATGGAACCAAAATAATGCCCCGGGTGGTCCTTCAAACTCCTCTCGACTACCTAACCAATCATACCAACCTCCCATGCATGCACAATCTTATCAGCCACCCCAACCTCCAATCACCAATCAATCGGGTTTCACAAATTCCAATAATATGGAAACCCTATTCAATTTGCTTGAGACCTTGACTCGTGGACTTGAAAACTCAATGAAATTTTTTATGTCAACCACAAGTCAAGTTCTCACTTCAAATCAGCAGACCATCAAATCTCTAGAGCTTCAGATGGGCCAATCGGCTCAGTCTGTACATGAAAGAGAGAGAAGGGACTCTGCCTTGCCAGCCTGAGGCTAACCCCCACATGTACCAGCAACAACACAGGCAAAATGAGAATGTGGTACCTCAGGGGCGGCAAGTAAACCACGTGGAGGAACCTGTTCACCATGTCAATGCCATTGTAACCTTAAGGAATGGAAAGCAGGTTGACAATCACATTTCCTTGCCACCACCACCATCTATGCAGCCCATCAGTGGGAATGGTAGTGAAGAAGAAGCCGAGGGTGAGGGTAATACACCAACTCCTCCTTCTCAGGCACAACAGAAAACCTACCTGCCAAAAGCTCCCTATCCAAGTAGGTTAACCAAAAAGCAGAGTGACGCAATGGATAAGATATTAGAGGTGTTTAAGCAAGTGAAGGTTAACATCCCCTTGTTTGATGTTATCCAACAAATACCTCAATATTCCAAAGTGTTGAAGGATCTCTGCACAACCTAGAGGAAGACCAATGTTCCTAAGAAAGCATTCTTGGCTGCAAATGTAAGCTCACTTTTGTCCAATCCCGCCTACACAAAATACAAGGACCCTAGGTGTCCTACTATTCAGTGTACGATAGGGGACACTAGCATGAGTAATGTATTGCTTGATTTAGGATCGGCGGTCAACCTCCTCCCATTTTCTGTTTTTCAACAGTTGAATTTGGGAGAATTGAAACCAACTAAGATCACCCTCCAATTGGCGGATAGATCCATTCGTATTCCAAAGAGGATTATCGAGGATGTGCTTATCAAAGTTAGAGATTTTATATTTCCAGTCGATTTTGTTGTCCTCGATACCAATCCTGTTGCGAACACCCACTCTCAAATATCTTTGATTTTGGGTAGACAATTTCTGGCAACCTCCAATGCCTTAATTGCAGAAATGGTCTCATGAAGCTCTCATTCGGTACATGAGTGCCGAGTTTCATGTGTTCAACTCTGGTAAGGAACAGGAGCCCATGGATCAACCTTTAAATCTCAATATCATCCACCAATTAGAGAAAGCACCGCAAAATCAACGAACACGCCAAACACCAATGCAACCCATTGAGAATGTTTGTGGGCCCAGTGAAAACTCATTTCCTGTCTTTTCAATGCAACAGAGTGAGCTGGCATCAAACATGAATGTCCAAAAGGAGTGTTTGTTGCATGATTCAGTTGAGATTACTAGTGAGAGTGAGACACTTCATCATATGCATATACCAGAAGGTGTCTCTGTCTTATGTCCCTTGGCCATTGAGCCATTTGAGCTTTATCTTGACTCCAACAAGGACCCACCTACGACCGAGCTTATGTTTAATGATATAAATGATGGTGGGAGGTCCTTGTTGGATGACGTGGGGAGAAGACCCATTCTTAGTGATGCAGGTCTGCTGCATCCATCGAATGAGCTTGAGGAACTCATTCTGATCCACCCACCTATTGGTTGGAGGGTTTTGTTCGATGACCAACTAAACTCCAGTGAGGCAACACATCTTCACTCATTCATGTTGCCCACACACAACCAATATCATGAGGGGTTCGAGCCTTTCAGCTTTGACCTTTCACCACTCATGAAACCTCAGAGTACCAGTGAAGTTTGACCATCTCGGCAAGTCTCTTGTCCTCATAACTCGATGTTGCTTGACCAAATGATTATGAGAATATCTTTGTTGATGTATATACCTTGTCAAAAATAAATAAATAAAATGTAATAAAAGACTCCATGAGCGAGCATTCATTGTTGTGGACCCCAACCCTTGTGTACTTGGGCCTCATTTCTACACGTATTTGTCTCCCTTCTTCAGTATCTCACAGGTTTTGAGGGAATTCCGGTTTCTGTCCATCAATATAACCATGAACTTCCTGTTGCACATCATGTTGGTAAGATCTTCCTTTTTTCATGCATAAATCCATGTAGTATCATGCTCACATTCATTTACAACAATGCATGAATTAGGTGTGGGGGGGTGTTTTACGTGTGTACATAGTCGAGTCTTTTTCCTTTGATTTTGTTTTCTTTTGTATGTATTGAGAGGGTCATGATAGTGTGCCACATTTAATATCGATATATCTGCTTGCCATGATCCTTGGGTGACTTGTCTTCTTTTGCTTGCCTAGTGCTTTATAATTGTCTCATTTCGTTCAAAATCTTCATGTGTTTGCGAAAGAAAATGTTTTTATAGGTTTTGCATGTGTTTAGCATGTGCAAAACCGTTGAGAGGTAGAGTAAAAAGAAAGCTCCCAAAATTGTCTTGAACTTGATGCATTAGGATATCTAGTTTACTGGCTTTAGCTCTTACCGAGTCGTTAGGATGCACCCCAGTTTTCCCTCGGGGGCGTATAATGATAGGGTTTCAGTACTCAAACATTTAAAGAAGTCCACCCAGAACCTAGTGAGTCAATAATTCGTGTGTGTTAGTATAAGGAAGTTTGTCGTAGTCAAGGACCCTTAAACTCTTTTTGTGAAACTGTAAGTGTAGGGGTTTTGGTTGCCATGTAGATAAGTGAATAAGTGGTGTTCTCTCTTCTCGCACAACTCCTATCACTCGGGAAAGTAGGTCTGAGGGGACTTTGTGCCTGGTGCTCTCGAGTCATCTGACTTAGGACGCACTGACCGAACTCCCGTTACACGGGTGGTAGGGATCGCCCTATGTGGAGATTTGGGGGAAGGTGTACGTGATAGTGTAAGTCCGCATAGGCGATGATGCACGAAACCTGAGCCTGGGAGAATCAAACACCAAGCAATAAAATGCTCCAAAGAAGAAGAAAAAAAAAGTCAAATAAGAACCTTAATGGACTTTACACATTGTATCACATTCAGATGTTAAGGTTGCCCATGTCTTTCACTTAAGTCCTTAACTAACTTTCACGAATAATTCATTAGGCTAGGTGTGTGGACCGATTACATATATAGAGTCGACCCGTAGTATTACCGAATCCCTTGATCGACAAAATAAGTCCAACGAGTCGTGTAGCTAGATTGATTAATGCATCTTTGTTCGGATTTTGTGTGTGTATCCACTGAAAACCCTCAAGAGACAACACTCCTCCTCCTTGGTGACAAGGAGGTTTAACGACTTGTTGCATGTGCTAAGTACAACCGTGATTCCTACGAAAGTGAGTTAGGATTTCTTGTTTTTCGTATGCTTTTTCCTTTCTTTGTTTTTCTCGGGACTAGCAAAAGTTAGGTGTGGGGGTATTTGATTGACATCATTTCATGCTTATATTTGTATTTTATATCCATTATCTTTCACCTAAACAATGCTATATGACGAGTTTTAAGTTTGAATTTCAGAAATAAATAGGTTTGAAGAGATGAAGCATAAAAGGACTCAAAAGCAGGGAAAAATGACTGAATTGTGAGACATGGGGACTAAGATGCAAGAGAGAAGGACCTGAACATAAGACCGAAGGACTAAAGAGCAAAACAGAAAACTCCACACCATCTTAGGGAGTATTTTGGCAATTCTATTCGGATCAGAGATCCAATAAACAAAGTATATGCATCAAAGAGCGACAAAGAAATCTAGAAAAGCCGACAACAAATTCTAGGCAGATCCAAAGCTTATGGACCGCCAATTGGCGGTCTGGATCTCTCTAGATCCGCTCAAACTTCGGGGGCACATGTATAAGAGGGTGTTCATTCTATTTTTTGTATTTGTTTAGTCCCACATTGGGGGATTGTCCCGGATTGCCTTTTTCTATGGCTATAAATAAAACTCTTCACATTCCATTGTATCACTTCACATTTTGAGTGGCTATTCTTCCTACTAGAAGTGAGGCCTTGAAGCACACACTAAAGTAGGAGGATGCTACTTGAATTGTGAGTCATTTTAATAAAAGTTTCTTTATTATGTTATTTGTTTCATGTTGCTTGTTTTACTAAGTTTAATTTCATTTCATTAGTTTTAGTAGCTTAGTTAATATGCTTTCCTTTCTTAGTTTAATAAGTAGTCTAATGTGTAGTGAGTAGTCCATCCCCTTTGGGGAGTGGAGTAGATGTTCATACATGCAAATGAGAATGGAATGAATGCTTTATTTACAATGTGTTGATAAAACATGAATGTATGCTTGCTTGTTTAGGATAGATAACATGAATGTATAACTTGATGAGTTTTGCCAAAATGATTAGACACCTCTCATGCTTGTCTAAGGTTCTGAAATAACAAGCTTGTGTATGTAAATGTTAATCAACTAGGATAGTGAATGGATTGATAGGTTTTGCCATAAAATTTAGACACTTCCTCTGCAGTAATCCTACGGGCCGACTCTATATAAGTAATCAGTCCACCCACCTAGCCTAATGAACCATTTGGGCAAGTTAAATAAGGAATTAAGTGAAAGACATGGACAACCTCAACATCCTCAAGTGATACAAAGTGTAAAGTCCATTAAGGTTCTTATTTGCATTACCATTTTTTCTTTTTTTTCTTTTCTTATATATTTTTTTCTTCTTTTCTTTTTATTAGTTGGAGTTTCAATCTCCCAGGGTCAGGTTTCGTGCATCATTTCCCATGAGGACCAACACTATCACGTACACTTTTCCCCAAATCTCCACATAGGGAAATCCCTACCACCCGTGTAATGGGATTTTGGTCGGCGCATCCATAGTCAGATGACTCCAAAGCACCAGGCACAAAGTCCCCTCAGACCTACTTTCCCGAGTGATAGGAGACGTGCGAGAAGAGAGAACACCTACTCACTTATTTCTTATCTACACATCAACCAAAACCCCTACACTTAATGTCTCACAATAAGATTTAAAGGGTCCTTGACTACAACAAACTTCCGTAATTTTACAAACACGAATTATTGACTCACTATGTTCGGGATGGACTTCTCTAATTATTTGAGCACTAAAACCCTATGATTACTCACCCCCGAGGGAAAACTGGGGTGCATCCTAACGACTAGATAAATCCTAGAGCCACTGTACAAGATATCCTAATGCATCAAGTTCAAGACAATTTGGGAGCATTCTTTTTACCTTGCCTCTCAACGGTTTTGCACATGCTAAACACACACAAAACCCACAAAACATTTTCTTTCGCAAACACATGAAGATTTTGAAAGAAATGTGAAAATTTTGAAGCACTATGCAAGCAAAATAAGACAAGTCACCCAATGATCATGACAAGCAGATATCAATATTAAATGCAGCACACTAACATTACCCTATCAATGCACACAAAAGAAAACAAAAATCAAAGGAAAAGACTCGACTATGTACACACGTAAAAACACCCCCCACACCTACTTCATGCATTGTCCTCAATGAATGTGAACAAAATACTACATGGATTTATGCATGAAAAATGAGAGATCTCACCAACAAGAAGTACAAAGGAAAGTTCAAGGTCATGTTGACGGACACCAACCTGAATTTCCTCAAAACCTGTGAGATGCTAAAGAAGGGATACAAATACGTGAAAGAAATGAGGCTCAAATACTCAAGGTTTGGGGCCCACAACAATCGATGCTCACTGAAGGAGTTTTTTTTAACTATGTACAAAAATGGGCTCCCATCTTCATATGTCAAGAGACATCAAATGGGAACCCGCCATCTCTCGAGCCAAAAATGCACATGCATGGGCTCGCAACATACAAAGTAGAATTGCTAGACCACCTAATACCCTTATAAACGTTGTGGTCGTTTGATACCTCTTGAGAGTGAGCAAGATAGGAGGCATGAATGAGAGGTGAACCTCTGTCTGGTTGTTTGAAATGTAGGGTATCAGGTGGTTGATTCTTAACCGACATAGGGTCCTTAGCAGATACAGATTGAAGAGCATGTGGCCCAGAGGCCATAGAAATGGTATCTTGTGGCTCAAGAGCCACATGATCAAAAGGATGTGGCTCAACGGCCACGTGCTCAAAAGAATGTGGCTGTAAGGCCACGTGATCAGAAGATAAGGCACCTTCTTGTGCCAGCCCAGGTGAAACATCTTCACCACCTTCAGGATCTCCATCGAACAATTCTCTCAAGTACTTGAAGGTGCCCTCAACTTCAATCTCATCCAAACCCTAGATAAGGTTGACCCCAACAGGGTCATTGAAGGCACCTGGCTTCTTGCCGATGGTGAAGATGTTGAAATCAGCGCATTGACTACCATAAGTCAAGCGCATCAGACCATTGCGTCAATTGATCAAGGCATTGGAAGTCGCAAGAAATGGTCGCCTCAGAATGACAGGAATTTGTCCAAGTGGGTTTGGCACAGGTTCAGTATCCAAAACAAAGAAGTCGACTGGATAAATGAACTCTCCCACTTTGATCAGCACATCTTCCACCACACCCCTCGGTGTCTTCATAGACCTGTCAGCCAATTGAAGAGTGTTTTTTGTTTGTTTAAGGTCTCCAAGACCAAGGTGGACGTAGACAGAATATGGCAGGAGATTAACAGATGCACCAAGGTCCAATAAGGCTCGATGTATGGACACATCACCAATCACACAAGAGATAGTAAGACAACCAGGGTCCTTGTATTTGACTTGCATGGGTTGTGCCAACAAAGAACTCACGTTAGCCGTAAGAAAAGCTTTCTTCGGAACATGAGTCTTTTTCTCTTCTTGGTGCATAAGTCCATGAGAACCTTGGCATAAGGTGGCATTTGCTGAATCACCTCCAACAGAGGGATGTTCACCTTAACTTGCCGAAACATCTCAAGCATCTTGTCATGCTGATCTGAGGTTTTCTTTTTAAGGCGCTCAGGGAATGGCACCTTCGGGGCATAAGGGTGCTGCAAAGGAACCTCAGAATTCTTGTCCAAAGAAGCATGAGTGGGGACCTCAGAATCTGATTCCTTCGACACAAGAGGAGACAACGGGACCTCAGGGTTCGGCCCCTTTGTCGAAGGAAATGTAGAAGGAACCTCAGGATCCGGCTCCCTCAGAGATGGTGATGACAAGGAAGGCACCCCAATGTGGTTGTCCACCTCCTTACCAGACCTCAAAGTATGAATCACATTAATATGATGGGTTGGTTCAGAGGTAGCATGAGGCACAGGTGGCCTTACTTGAGAATGGGTACCCCGAGGATTCACCTCGGGTTGACTCGGTAACTGGCCCTTCTCGCGTTCATGGAGCTGATTAGCCAACTGGCTAACTTGCATTTCCAATGCTTTGACAGAATTGTTGATGGCCGCAAACATGGATTGGGTGCTCTGAATGAACGGTTGAAGGGTTTGTTCAAGAGTGGGGTCCTTCGAGTCAACTTGTTGGGGTAGTGGATTTTGGTTAGAATAACCCGACAATGAGGTCTGAGGAGGTTGGTAATTATGGTTCTGAGACCTTTGATGTGGTGGTTGGTAGGTCGCCCATGGGCGTGGAGGTTGATAAAGCGGAGGTTGAGGTTGAGTGTGCGAGCTCTAACCGTTACCCCCACTAGGCCCCCAAGAGAAGTTAGGATGGTTACGCCATCCCGGGTTGTAGGAGTGATTGTACGGGTCGTTACGGGGCCTCTGTTGATACATCGCATTTGCATACTCAGTATCCCTTGGAGCGTAAGCACATTCCAAGTCATCATGGCCCGTAAGTCCACATCTACCACATTCGGGAGTAGCGACCTGAGCTACTGGAGCTCGGTCCAACTCTAAACTCTCAATCCTACGCATGAGAGCAATCATTTTCGCCTCAGACGCCATAGTTGACTCAACTTGATATGATCCATCTCGACGCATGGGACGCATGGGACGCCTCAGACGCTGGTGGCTCTCTCATGGTGTCCCACTCAAAGGTACGTTCAGCCATTAATTCAAAAGTGTCCCATGCCTCATCGATGGGTTTCATTTGGAAATCACCCTGATACATCGACTCCAACAATGTGCGGGTGTTGTAGTTGAGGCCCTCGTAAACAATTTGACATAACTGGCACAACTCAATTCCATGATGAGAGCACTGCAAGCGAAGGTCCTTGAACCTCTCAAAGAAAGCATAAAACGATTCGGTCTCAGTCTGATACATTTGGTGTATATGGTGCCGTATCTGTTGAGTTTTCCTTTAAGGGAAAAATCTCTTCAGAAATACGGTCACAAAGTCATTCCAAGACCGAATAGAGCTCGTCGGGAGGTTGTACATCCATTTCTTCGCGTTATCCTTCAGCGCAAAAGAAATCATCATCATTCGGACTGAATCCTCATCAAACTGTTGAAGCTTGAACATGGAGTATACTTCCTCGAATTGGCCTATAAAAATATACGGATCGTCTTTATTGCCAGTGAAGGTAGGAAGCATGCTCACATATTGAGGTTTTAGCTCATAGTTGTTCCCGCGAGCTGGGGGAAGAACTATGCACGAAGGCTGCACGGCCCGAACAGTATGGGTCCGCTCCCACAAAGTCATCGGACTATCCTGTCGAGCTAAACGTGGTGGTGCACCAAGAACTCGATCCTGACCGAATCCCTCTTCCTCTCGAGTCAAAGGAGGAGGAGAAGGAGGTCTACGTAGTGGTGGGAGCGGACCGAGGTAATCCACATATGGAACCTGGTCTCTCCCGTCACCACGAGAAGACTCGACCTCACGCTCCAAAGGAGCACGAGGCGGAGATAGACGATCACCAAGACCGTCCATCTCAGAAAAATGCACTCTCTTACGTCGAGCGCTCTCACCAGAACGAGCCCAACCTCGCATAAAATTAATGTCGATGAGCTCGCGCCTACCCACGACATTAATTTCTACTGATCTATGCTTGGGCGCGGGCAGCCTATATCATCGCATGGGGGAGTACCTAATGCGCACATTTACTCCAATGTGCACATTGTAGCCAGGTGGGTGTGTAGAAATGTGTTGGGCCACAAGCGGACCTCCACATTTCTCACACCTAGTTTGTGAATCATGTATAGTCTGATGGATGGTTCACCTCACTGCATTTGTCGAACATTGTTCGACGTTTTGGTGATTGCTAAGCTGAAAGAAATACACTGTTTTCCTACTATGGTTAACAAATTGTGTGGCATGTTGGACATCCCACGATTTGAGCGCATGCTGAGGTGCCAAGGCACCGACCTCGAGGTAGCAAAGATGACCCCGTCATTTCGCCATTGCCTTCCTAAGGCATGGGTGCCTGACTACATGGAGGAGGATGTTAGAGCCAGTTCCTCAAGCTCGTCTGTGAGCTCAGGAACACTCTTTAACACCGACATTTCTGAGATGGCGGTCGAGCAGCGAAACGTCATCTTAGCCAAACAAAACCGGAAGATCTTTAGGAAATTGTCGGCTCTTGAGAGAGGTGCCTCTTCGAGCACCTCTGGCCGCCATCATCCGGTACACCCTATCCATTCATTGGCACCATTTTTCCATACATTGAGGACAATGCAGGGATTAGGTGTGGGGGTGTTTTCACGTTTGTACATAGTTTGTGCGTCTTTTGTTTTTATTTCGTTTTCTTTTGGTTGTACATGGATTAGGTGTGAGGGGGTGTTTTCACATTTTATATTAAACGTTCAACACCTATTGAGGGATGGTTGAACCGACTAGGCTATGGCTCTGTTGGTGTGGTGTAGACCACGTGGTTTCGTTTGGCACGGAAGTGCGGACGCTCCTGATTGATCCCTTGGCTCGAGTAGTCACGGGTGGTTGTGCATCGCGTACTGTCCGTAAGACCGTATGTGCCTACGGTAGGTCTCCGAGGGAGACCCGATGTTGTTCCTGGACTGATGTCCTTGTTGACCTATTGAGGGTATTTGTTGTTGCTATAGAATTTTGTTGCATTATTGATAATGACATGACATACTACTAGTATGATAGGTTCATTACCGTACTGTTGCATTCACATAAGTGAGCTTGGCATACGGGGTTTCCTAATAGGAAACTCAGGCATTGTTTAATTCATGTTTCAGAACCACAGTAGCTTCAGTGGGGTAGTGACAGTGGGCGCGCACATTTTGAGGTCAGGATCATCTTTGGACTATTCAAGATCATCATGATTCTTTGTATTCCTTCGTTGTATTGATCTAATCATGTATTTTTTGCAAACTCCGTTGTATTTGGTGCAGCGACTAGTTATTTATTTGAGTAACATTCCTGCTTGACTTGAGATCTCTGTTATTGTTTGGTGCACCGACTGTTAAATTTTTCCGCTGGTTCGGGATGTTATGATTTGGTATCAGAGCGGTCGGTTCCTATGTGACTCCCAAAGAATTCACCCTGTAGTAGTAGGATAGGTTGCACTTAAATTTTAGCATGCATTCATGGCTAATCTTGAGTTGTTTCCTTCTGCCAGATGCCTTCGAGACGTGTGAGGAACGTCGTGCATGAGAGCAGTGCCAGTGATGCCACTGAGGGTGCTACCTAGGATGGGTTGGGCGAGTTCCTCTAGCGTCAGGCGGCGAAGGTTGAGCAGACAGGGACAGGTGCTGAGCATGATTGCTTTATGAGGCAGCATCTGCCTAGTTTTGATGGCAGGAGGGATCCTGAGGTTGCAGAGGATGGGGTCTTTGAGATCCAGAGGATTTTCTGGGCTATTGGCTGTGCCGAAGCAGATGGTGGATCTAGCCACCTATGTGTTTCATGGTGAGGCAGCGAACTGGTGGAGGACCATATATGTAGTGGTGTTTGCCGACAAAGATGACGTGAGCTGGGAGGAATTCCTTGAGGAGTTCAACCAGCAGTTTTTCCCACAACACGTCAGAGATAGGAAGAAGGATAAGTTCTTGGCAATTGAGTAGAAGGAGATGTCTCTGGCTAGCTATATCAGCAGGTTCAACGCCCTGGAGCGTTACTATTCTGAGACTTATGTAACACCCGAGTAGCGAACGAGGAAGTTCATTAAGGGACTGACGAAGCAGCTCAGATCGCGTGTGATTACTAGCATGTCGCAGACCCTAGCGGATGCAGTGAAGTTCACGACTGTCATCGATCAGGACTATCAAGAGAACTACCAGGAGGTGCGAAGGCCATCGGTGAGCACAGGAGGATGTGCAGTTGGTCGTTCCACAGGGAATTCAGGCAAGATGCCCCAAGCTAATAGAGGAGGAGCACGCTAGTCTGGAGTGTGCGGTTCTTGCGGGAGATTTCATCCGGGTCCGGAATGCCCCCGACATACAGGGGCATATTTGGGTTGTGGTCAGATAGACCATTTCATCCGGGAGTGCCCGAGCAGGAGACCGGGACCACCTGTGGCAAGGAAGAGCAGGGGAAGCAGATCCATCGTTCCACAGGGCCAGAGCAGGAGAGGTAGGCGTGTCTTCACCGTCCGGGTTGAGGAGGCGAAGGGCTCCAACAATCTCCCACCGCCACGTAATGTGAAGGATATCCGCGCCTTTTTGGGGCATGCTGGATTCTATCGGCGGTTCATTCGGGATTTTAGCAAAATTGCTCGACCTCTCACCGCCTTGTTGGCTAAGGATGTCATTTTTGAGTTCACACCGGATTGCCACCATGCCTTTTTGACCTTGAAGAAAGAGTTGACTTCAGCTCCCATTATTAACGCACCGGTGTGGACTGAACCCTTTGAGTTAATGTGTGATGCATTTGACTTCGTTCTGGCAAACTTTACAATGCATGAAACTCCGTATGGCAAACTTTACGATGCATGAAACTGAAACACTCTAGCATGCAATTCTATCAACAAAGAAAAACACAAACAACAAGGTTGGGCTCGAGGGCTCTTTAACCCAACCACAGCAACAACCACAAGGGCTCCTGGACGTCCACTGACCTTCCCCTGTGCTCTCCTGGCCTCAGCATAATTTTCCTGATAGTCCTGATCGATGATCGTGGCAAACCTCACAACATCGGCCATCGTTTGTGGCATACTGTATGTCACATGAGTACGGAGTGCTTCCTAAGCCCCCGTACGAACTTCCTCGTCCTCTGCATAGGCGTCACACAAATCTCCGGACAGTAACGTTCCAGCGCGTTGAACATCCGGGTATACTCTGCCAGGGTCATCTCTCCCTGCTCGAGGGTCATGAACTCCTCTCTCCTCCCATCTCTGTCTGACATGCTCTAGGAAATACTGCTCATTGAACTCCCGCAAGAAGTCCTCCCAACTGATGTCAATCGTGCCCTCAAACACCACTGTAGATGTGGTCCTCCACCGTGAGAAGTGATTATCCATACAGATATTCAGCAGCTTCGGTTCAAATATGGCTAAAATAAACCCATATCCGCAATGACTTGAAACCAATTGATCTAGCCATGAGCTGCATGAGCAGGTTGAAGAGAGCTCAGAAAGGCCTTGGAGGACATATATTGGGGCTTGTAAAAAGATGTGTTTTCCTACTTCAAAAAAATATTATCAAACAATTTTTCACAAAATGTATGAAAAAAATAACTACGTTTAATGAAAAATGACAACATAAAGTCAAATTTAAGATATTTAATATGTAATACATAACAAAAAAATGTACAAACTGAATCATAGTATTAAAGATAATAATAGAAATAATATTTGAGTAATAGGTAATATATAATATGAGGGTTGTATTATTTCTATTATTATCCAAGGCCTATTTAAAATTTGTTATAAGAAAATAATAGAAATGATATTTGAGTAATAGGTAATACAAGTATGATAATAATAGGGGAGAAATTTTTACATTCACTTATAAGAGGAGTTCTCCTGATTATCACCAGATAAAGATAAAAGAAAAGTTCTTATTTGCTCAACCGTCCTTGAGATTCAAAAGTGATTACGCTGATGTCCGCATGGGAGTTCATCATTAACCATGACCCTGGACGACCTGGTCACGAGCGTTCCCTCAACTCTCTCTCTTCCACATCAGCTTTTCTCTCACCCCAACACACTTTTTTCTCTTTTCTACATTATTCACATCTTAACCATAACCCACAACAACCCACAACAACTTATCTCTCTCATCTACGTCATTTCGGGATACATCTTGGTAAAAATTTAAAAAAAATTAAAAAAAGCAAAACAATTATAAAACGTATTTTCAAAAAAAACTCAAAACAAAAAATTCAAAAAATCAAAACAAAAAAAAAATATTTTTATTCGGACGACCCGGTCTTCCGGATCGACGACCTGGGCGAAGATGACCTGGTCATCTTCGCATGACCATGTCGTGGGTGCTTTTTTTGCACCGTTAGTGCTGTCCTTAGTGTTGTAGATCCTTGTTGAATGCAGTCTTGTGCCTTAGTTTCAGATTTTTACCTAACTGAATTCTCAATTTTTACCTAACTATGATCTATATTCTCAGTACCTAATGTCTTGTCACGTGAGATAAAATATAGTTACTATTTCAGTGATACGAAAATGAACTGAAATAAAATCATAGTTAAAAGTATAATTCCACAGTTTACTAGGGCAAATTCTAACTTAGTTTATTGATATGAGTATGTGTGCGCATATATTCTCCAATTTCATGTGACGAAAATAGTTTGATGTTTATCCATGACACTATCACTTCGGTTTCGTGTCAGCATGGCTATGTTTGGAGTTTGGACCATCACATTTAATGGACAGAAAAGATGATATTAAATTTTCAAATACCGACTGTTTTATTTGACAAAATTTTACAAACCACGTCATCAAACTTCATTTTGTATTGATATTGACAATGGATATCAGATATAAGATGTAAAACTCCTGATGCTCAACAAAACTCAAATCATACTAAAAAAAATTAATGCACAATAAGTGAGGTAATACAAAGACAATCCACTTAATTATTTTCATTCCATAATGCAACAAGACAACTACCATTTCAGTCTTACAGACTTCCGTCTTAACATTCCTCTCTTAAATTATACATGAAAATAAGCTTAAAATTTAACTTAACATGACTGACTTGATCCAGTATATCTACACAAAACGAATACAAGTTGGATATTTAAATAAACACATGGTGGACCTCTGCCCCTGTGCCTGAAGCCACAAGAAAATAGTACATGTCGCACTGATATGCATACCCACACTAAGCAGACCCTTCTACTGAATGGGCAGAACATACATCTTCAGGCTTTTTTTACAACAGCAGTGACGGTTTCACTCACCTAGCAATTGATACCACACTCTAATGTATCTGGACCTTTCACTCTATTGGTGAAGGGATCAATACGGACCCACAAAAGAGAGAAGATTGACGCGAGAAGAATGGACCACACTATCACAATTGTTGGGGTTCGGTTCTGCCGACCCATGAGACCCTTCAGGAATGGATAAAGATGGACGATCACCCAGAATGCAAAGAACAGCTTTCCAAACAGAGGACCCCATGATTGGTAACCACTGTTAACGGCATACGAGATGCCAGCGACCACACCTACCAGGTTGACTATGAGGAGAGTTGTCGGCGGTATCAAAAGGGTAGTCCACTTAAACATGTACAACTCAGTAAAATCACCATCCTCATCTGATGCCTTGGAAGTGACAGTGAAGTTAGTGTCGATGCCAGCAAGAACCTTGAGAAGTCCTTGGACTACGGCGAAGAGATGGGCTGAGACACCACCAATGACCCAAAACTGTTCATTTCTCCACCACTCGTCGATTCTGACTCCACTCCATCTCATCTCCAAAATACCAGTAGCGAAAATGGAAAGAAAGAGACCAATGAAAACAAGACTGGCAGTATTGCTAATCTGTAGTCAGAGAATCAAGTCAGAGAGAGGTTCATATGAAAGAGGAAAAAAACGTTCATTGCTAAATTCTTCAGGAATATGCTGATTATAATTACATTGTGTTTCGAATAATACCAGCATGAAGGTATTTATTTTAACTTGACCTTTATTAACAAAATTGATAAGAAGTTTGTGATCATTAGTAAAAAGAACTGTTTAAATTGAATCATTGTAGTTTGCGATTCAGAAAAATGACAGCAGCAGCATGGCATAGTTTCATACGGATCATACTGCTGTCCAAGTTGTCTAATGAAAACATCCACATTCCTAAAATGAGTATATCAAAAGGTTCAAGAAAGCGTTTCAAAAAGCTCTAATACTGAAATTGATCGATTCAACTTCCCACTCTATAGTAGAAAATTCAACGTAGTCTCCCGACAACAATAAAAGTGGAAATGTATGAAATGATTGTTTCGTTAAATAGCACTAGAAAAGACAGATAGAAAACAATAACATAATTACTAGTTCAGCCCCCCAGGTGCAAGCCGAATGAGTCTCTTGATATTAAAGGAATTTCATTACTTACATCTTTGATGATAAACTTCCCAGTCAAAAGACAAACAGCTGGCAGCGTACAATAGAAAATGAGAGGAAGAGCAGTGATTGGATAAATTGTTGTATTAATATACGCAAACCGCTCCAAAAACTTAAGTCTTCCACCATAACCATACCATATCGGGCAATGCCGACTAAGAAGAATTTCAACAGAACCCAGAGCCCATCGAAGCACTTGGTTGAGACGATCTGACAAGTTAATGGGGGCGGATCCTTTGAATGCTGGTCGTTCAGGCATGCAGTAGATGGATCTCCAACCACGGGCATGCATTTTAAACCCAGTAAGAATATCTTCTGTAACAGAACCATAGATCCATCCAATCTGTGTTGAATTTTTTTGATTTGTTAAGATAATTCGAGAGAAGGCGACACATAAAAATAGAACTTGTTGAAGCAAACGTCTGCAACTTAAAATCGTAAGACATAAAGCCAAAACACATGCTGGAAACAACACCAGCTAAGAAAATGATTGATTTCAAATGGCATTCATAAAAATCAAAACTAAAATTGTGGACAACGTTGACAAAGAATATGATCATTCAACATGTTTTCTAGTATAATACTAAAGTTCATTTAGATTGTAAGGACATAAGTTCTGATGAGAAGATATTAACGGACTTCAATTGGAAATCATGAACCACACACGACTCAAATTTCACATAAGGATGGTATTGACAACTTTTGATCAATCAAAAGGTTTATTATGATTTGAAATACACACCTACAGTTCATTTTCTAAAATGATTCTAATTTAAAATGTTTAGTATAATTTTAAATACAAACCCATAGCTAATTATAATTTCAACAGTTTCTAATTCCATTCCTGTAAGGCATCACCCAACTTCAGATTATGATGACAAACTATTCCATAAGAAATTATATATATAAAAACATATAAACAACACACCTAGCTGAATTTACACCCAATTCTTTGCACCTAGTAGAGTAAAACTTAACACCATCATGTACAACAACTTTACATCTGCTGGCATTTTGTACAACAGACGAATAACATTTGTGCTCCAGACACCTTTTTTTATTATCGGCAGACACTATTACACTGCATACTACAAGCTGTTGTAGGTTTAAGAGTATAATTTCTTGATTATGTTCATTGGGCAAAATAGGTTCACGAAGGAAACGTCGTGAATTCATTTGGATCTCTATTTTTTTCAGAAATTTTTAGCAAGTCACTGATAAGAAACAAAAAAGAGGCATACCTCACATCCCCAGTCTGTTTTATCTTCATACCCACAACTAATGACATGGATAGCTTCTTTAAGAAGATTATCAGGATTTGCTGACTGAGGAACACCACCATGTTCCATGAGGGTAGAAGTGACAAAAGCATCAGATAGACCAAATCTTTTCTCCAAGCTCATTTGCGACATGAGCAGAGATTTCTCGTCATCAAATCCAGGACCTGGACAAGAAAAGTATAGCATTGTATTTATCAGGTCAAATGACTGGTATAGCATATGCAGGTAGAGGATTAGTATGAGCTCCTGCGAGATGATACAACCTGACTTAGTTAATTGTCAATTAGAAATCAAAATACAGCACAAAGACCCAAGAAAGAACAAAAGGAACACGATACCAAACTAATAACTAATGCTTGCCTGAGGAACCAAACTAACTTAAAATCATATATCGTAAATAAAATAAAGCACGTCATACCTTCAACACCCTCTTCAATATCTTCAAGATTGTATATCGGAACAGTGCTGTCAGCATGCTTAGATTTCTTCTTGTCTGAACCTTTCTTACCAGATTTCTGGCCTTTTTTACGTGAACCACCGAAGCATGTTGAGAAAAAGCTCGGTTTCTTGTTCTTCTTCTTTATTGGAGGCTCGTAGCCGTATAAAGCAGTTCGGTTGAAGACACATCCCGTACCGACATATACAGGGCCTTGAATACCATCCAAACCTCTCAAATTGATCTAAGCAATCAAATTCAGACACAAGTGAATAAGAATATTTTCAGTCCACACCTTTGTGATAATTAATATATAAATTTATAAAAATATTATCAAGTAAAATTAACTTTGATAAATAACATATTGTCTATTCAAACTTCACATGCATAATGGTATCAGTGCAAACGTTGGAGGGAGAATTTAGGCTTACATCAAAAAACACGGTGTTCCTATTGGCATATCGATCATTCTTATCAATACCATCAAATCTCTGGGGAAATTGTACATAGCAAACTGATTTGCCAAGGTTTGGATCCATGAGGAAGCACATAGATTCCTTGATAGCCTTGCTGTTGTTGATATAGTGATCACAATCAAGATTCAACATGAACGACCCATTTGTCAGGACTGCAGACACCCGAACCTAAAGGCAAAAAGATTCATTGAACAGTCAAGCCTCTGCTTTGACATGTCAAATGTAGCTGAATAGAAAGAGTACTGCATAGGCAACTCACAAGAGCATTCATGGCACCGGCCTTTTTGTGATGTTGAAAACCTGGACGCTTCTCACGAGAGACGTACACTAACCGGGGCAGCTCATTACCCTCGGTATCATGTCCTCCGCTGTGGCCAAGGAAGACCTGCAAGATATAAATTTGTTCCGATAGAAAAATATCTTAGTATAAGGCTTTAATAATTATGAAACCATAAAAGAGATTTTTATTGCAACTAGATAAACCCAACACAGGAGCACAAAATGGTTTTTCACCATTAACAGTCCAAACACGGCAAACACATCTCTTTTTTGTCATGAAATACAACTAACTCACTTCCACTTGTGAAAAATAGGATGGGTGTAATTTGGACTGACATGAATATACAACTACCTAACATAAACACTATACAAGACAAAGCAGGAGGTACATTGAAGTATTGTCAGAGGGAAGGGAGATAATTTTCATGTAATGATATTGGTATGTGTAGCTATTTGAAATAAGAAATCAAACTTCACCCTTTATGACATCTTGATTGTGATTGTTTACCTAATAAGAAAAACATTTTATTTAAGAATAGAAAAAAAGAAATGCAGAAATCACATCCAACATTTAGCACCTTGTTACCTAGATATGATACCACAAACAATCGGAGTACAAGAAATTCACCTGTATCATTCCAGGATGATCCCTAGTGTTATTTCCTGGCCAGGGTGTACCATCTTGCATGATCCATCCTTCCTCAGGAACCTTTGTTGCCTTTGCGACAAGCCCATTAATCCGAACTTTGAATTCTTCATATTCTCTCTATGACAAATGTGGATGTCAGCTTCTTCACTTCCCTCCATGTTATTCAAAAAAATTAAAGGAAAAATAAAAGCAGATCAACCAACTAAAACAGGGAAAATATTCTACCTTCATGGCTCTCCGATCTTTGACAAAAGTAGTCTGCACCTTGTCTTTCAAGTAGTCAATTTTCTGAGAGAAGTACCACTCAGGTGCACGAGGTTCTATGTTATATTTCTTGCAGAAAGGGACCCATTTTCTCGCAAATTCTGAGGTTTCCGCCATAGCTTCGAATGTCAACATTGCTGCTCCATCATCAGAAACATAGCAAGAAACCTTGTCAACAGGATAGTCAACTGCAAGGATTGACAACACAGTGTTGGCAGTGACAAGAGGTGGCTCCTTCAAAGGGTCCACGGTACTGACAAAAATATCAACAGCCGCCAACTGAGATGGCTCCCCTTCCCGATCGTACCTGTTAAATTGGTTTAATTCGAAAGGTAGAAAATCAAACACCACAAAGCAATGAAATTTGAAGGGGAAATACTTCAAGAGTGAAACAGGCTTCCGAAGTTAACCTTAGAGCAAGCCGGTCAAGATAGGTTTCCCTGTTTACTGGGAACCATTTTGGGAACTGATCCAGTATCCAAGATATAGCAAACCAAATCTCACAAATTACAGAGATCAACCACAAAGCAAATGCATCAGGTACGGGGTTTGTTATACGATAGTGGAGGAAAGCACATAAGATAACAAGCCGGAGAATGATGACCATCCTGTATGGGTTAATACGAGATGACGGGATAGAAACCTTTCTGGAAAGAGGTTGTCGAGCTTCGTCACTCCTGGATACCAAAAAGACAAACTAAAAGGCTTACGAATAGAACAAAACCAAAAATGATCAAAAACATTTGTGTTCACCTTTAAGCATACCAGCTAATAATAATTATGTTTCATAATTTCGTATTGATAAACACATATCTTATTAGTGAATAAGCGATACAAAGAACCTTCAAAATATGGGTATTTTAATAATTTGTTGCAGTGAATCATTTAGGATCCTTATACACGGTCGTGCGCGTCCCGGACGCAGCTGACGTGGTCAGTTGAGTCAGCAATCCAGTCAGCAGAGAAATTCATTTAATAACATGTTGGTGTCACATGCAACCTTTAGTTTCCCAATGCAGCATTACTTTTCACTACAACATTTGGTTTCCCCATGCAACTTTTACTCTCACTGCAACGTTTAGTTTCCACATGCAACTTTTACTTTTCCCAACGTAACTTTTAGTTTCCCCAAACAACAACTTAAAAAGGTAAAGCATGTTCATTTTTAACATTTACGTCTATCCTTTTTAAGTTTGCGGTTCACCTTTTTAACTGTGAATTTTACATTTTTAAGTGATGTCTGTTTCTTTTTAAGAATTATTTGTTCCTTTTTATGTTTGAGGTTCTTATTTTTAACTGTGAGTTGTACCTTTTTAAGTGTAGTCTGTTTCTTTTTAAGTGAGTTTACATTTTTAAGTGTGAAGATTTCATTTTTAGTGTTTTTTGTTCCTTTTTAAGTTTGCAGTTCTCCTTTTTAACTGAGTTGTACTTTTTTAAGAATTGCTTGTTCTTTTTATGGTTGAGGTTCAATTTTTTAACTGTGAGTTGTACATTTTTAACCTTTAATTTCTCATTGCAATATTACTCTCACTGAAACGTTTAGTTTCCTCATGCAACTTTTATTTTTCTCAACGCAACTTTTGGTTTCCCTAAACAACTTAAAAATGCAATACATGTTCTTTTTTAACATTTACGTCTATCCTTTTTAAGTTTGCGGTTCACCTTTTTACATTTTTAACTGTGAGTTGTACATTTTTAAGTGATATCTGTTTCTTTTTAAGAATTGTTTGTTCATTTTTATGTTTAAGGTACTTTTTTTTAACTATGAGTTCTAACTTTTCAAGTGTAGTATTTTTTTTTTAAGTATGTACATTTTTAAGTGTGAAGTTTTCATTTTTAGTGTTTTTTTTCCTTTTAAGTTTGCGGTTCTCATTTTTAACTGTGAGTTTCACCTTTTTAAGTAATGTATTACTTTTTAAGAATTGCTTGTTATTTTTTGTTTGAGGTTAACATTTTTAACTATGAGTTGTACCTTTTTAAGTGTAGTCTGTTCTTTTTAAGTGAGTGTACATTTTTTAAGTTTGAAGTTTTCTTTTTTAATTTTTGTTTCGACCTTTTTAAGATATGTTGTTCCTTTTTAGGTACTACTTCATCCTTTTAAGTTCCTGTTTTTCTTTTTTAAGTATTGCTTCATCATTTTTAATTTTCTATTGTATCTTTTTAAGTTGATGTTTTTCTTTTTTAATTATCTGTTTTTCCTTTTTAAGTTATGTTTGTTCCTTTTTAAGTTGTTTTCCTTTTTAACAAAACCAAAAACTTTAAATCGACCACAAAGAAACAAACTTTTGCTCAAAAACTCAACACAAAAACTCAAATCAACTACAAAGAATCATACTTCAAAAAAAAATGAAGACCAATCAATTATAGAAAAAACCAAAAACTTTAAATCAACCACGAAAACCAAACTTTCCCCAAAAACCACCACACAAAAAACTCAAATCAGTTACAAAAACCACATTCCTCCTCATCCGCAAAAACTCAACGCAAAAAAACTCAAATCAGCTACAAAAATATCATGTTTCCGAAAAATCCAAGATTAATCCATCACATAACAAAACCCCAAAAACATCAAATCAACCACGAAAACCAAACTTTCCCCCAAAAACGTCATACAAAAAATTAAAATCATTTACAAAAAATCACATTCCTCCTCTTCATCGCCTCGAGAAAGACTCCAACGTCGACCATTTCCTCCTCTTCCTCGCCGACCAACTACATCGTGACGTCCTAACCAACGACGTCTACGTCCCAACCACCTTAAGACTCACTCCCGCGTCATCTCTTCGGCATTCCTCTTACCGATCTCGTCTTCAATCGGGAGAAAATGATGGAGAATGAAAGGTTTGGGGGGATGATGGAAGATTTTGAGAATATATGTATGTTGAAAACCAAATGTCACATAGTTCCGTGTGTGTGTGATGTGACAAAATAAATAAATATGTGATTTAATTAATCTTTGGTTTTTGCTGACTGGATTGTCCACGTCAGACGGCGTCCCAGACGCACCGCGGCCATAAAACATTTCCCAATCATTTATACCACTACAATCAGAATCACTATAGTTGTTAACACGTGTACTCGTTTTATGAACTCTCCGAGATTGCTTCTAGTCATGGTTCCATAAGCTAAATCTAATCATTGCTTCAGCACTTTACTACTACACAGGGATGCTGAATCCCCATGGTGTTTGCTAGGAATTGACAGGAATCAACAAAATGCAACCAAATACAATGGATAGGATTGGCATCACACAAACTGCCTTCCTAAACTACTTAAACATGTTAATCACGTGATATATTATTTAATTTGGCACATTGTGGATTGAGCTGGATTGAGAATGAGACATATTACTAAGATAATGTGTTTTGAATTGTTGATAAGGGTATGGAACTGATGGACGCATAAATTATTGTGGCATCAAAATGGAGCACAAACTGATAGCAACATAAACATGATTATATGTGCTTTTAACAATCAACAACAAAAAAGTAAGGCAACTCACAAGAGAGCATCATCCATAGTATACTCAGTAGCTGCGTCAATATCCCCATGTCCTCTGCCTTCTGAAGGAGCCTGACTAGTACCATTTGTCATGGTATTTGTACGGGTATGCATGGTACCTTTATCTTGCTTAATCTTCCACCCATCAACCCTTTCCTTCCAGGCAACATTACCAATTCCACCAGAGAACTCTCTAGCCGGATCTACACCCCTTATATTACCTGACACCAAAGAAATCAAGCTCACATTGATATCTGAAGAATACATTCAACCCAAAGACTCAATGATCCAAACAAAACAAAAAAATCAACCCGAAGACTAACTCAAACTAAACCACCATTGATGAACTAGTGTAGGATTACCATCTGTGTAAGGTAGCGGATAAACACGCTTCCCACCATCACTAGGAGACATCACATGGTAGTCTGGCGATGCCCCAGGCAATTCTCCAGAGACCTGCATTACCAAGAAAAGAGTTCAGATTCGTGTTGAGGCATGTGATGGTACAACTTCACAGGCATCAAATACAAACTAAAGAAAGACTTACTGCTCGGCTGTGGGCAAGGAAAGGAACGTTGCCTCGAGGAAGCTCCCCACTCAACCCGCTATCATACTTTGGGCCACTATCTTCACCGCGGTTGTAGGTGTGCCAAGTGAGCATTCTCTCGGGAATCTTCTCTTTTTGCTCTCCAGACAACGGATAGTTGAAATCGCTACCACCGTCATCAGTGTCGGCGTTCGCACCTTCTTCCCCACGAAGAGCTGGGCTCCCTAATCATAACAAACAACAAATATTAACAAAACAAAAAGGAAACATCCTAATTAAAGACAATGAACTGGAGATCCACAAAAGACCTTTGTGTCTCTTATACTTCGTCTTGCACTGAGGGCAAGCCTGGTTCCCATCCTTCCTCTCGTACTCGTAGCACGGTCTGCAGACGGGGAACCCACAGACGTCGCACGCGACAAACGGGGCCCCATCCGAAGCCTTGCGAACAGTATCACCACAGATCTGGCAGACCTGACCCCTCTGGCGTTCCAAAATTTTACAAAATCAAAACTCATCAAACACAAACACCAATTTGGTTACATAAGAAAAATTAAAAATTAATGGTACCAACCACATTATTGTCCCCTTCTCCCTCCATCAGATTAGATTTCCAGCAAAATCTCTGACTTTGAAGTATCGAAACGGATTCGGCAGAAGATGATCAGATCCCAACCAGATCTAACATTTGCTCACCACATCCGCGTTCCAGATCAGATTCTGAAGCATCCCAAAAAGAACATATTTTCTCATCAGATCAAGTAAACTAATACAACCCAAAAGGTAGAAAAAATATTTTTTAGTAAACTCCATCAAAATCAGATTATTATTTTTTAAACAAACAAATAAAGACCCAAAACAACAAAACACCAAAAAAGATGAGATTTTGAACCGAAATCCGACCAAAACAAAACAAAAACAAAATTCCAACCCAGAGCACCGACAAAACCAGGATCAGATTTTGAAACCGAAACACCATTTGGGTCGCAAGATCTCACTGAGATCAAGTAAAAACTCTCAATCCAAAACCAAATAATAAAAAATAGAAATCCCATCAGAACAAGATTTTTTAAACAAACAAAACAAAGACCCAAAACCTGGAATAAAACGAAGATAGGATTTGGGATCCCAAAGATCGCACCTTCCGTAAGGGAGTGTCGGTGGAAGGGAGGAGAGGAGGTGGGGGAGTAGAAGTAGTAGTAGTAGCTGAAGTCCTCCTCGCCTCCAACCAGTGGTGAAAGTAAGGTATGATTGTTTTTTCCCGTCGGTGGAAAAAGACAGACCAACACACACACCTCCAGCTGGATTTTTTTGTATTTCTTTTTGAGGTGGTTTGGATTTCTGATCTCCATTTTTCGTTGCAGTGTTTACAAGTAGGCATCATGACAGCTGAGTTTGATGGGGTGGTGGATATGATGGCATGCCTCTTGCTTCACATCTTTACCTCATTGTTATTAGATTTTTCATTGTTTACTTTATATTATTATTATGTATATATATTATATAATGCAATTGACACTAAAATTTCACCTATTATCGTCGTCAACAAAATTATAGGTCAGTATAGCAATTTACCCCTTCTTTTGTATACAAGTCCTCAGCAACAATAGTATTTACCAAAATATTATTCTAATTTTCTTTTTCTATCACGTCGTATGTTCCACTTTACAGCATGTATCTACACTTATTTTTTATTCTTTTCCATCACAACAGTCAATAAAAATGTCTTAATATCAAATATTTTTTCTCTTATAAAACCAACTCAAATTTTACTTTTTACAAATAAATATATATTATCATTAAATTTTTATATATTAATTTTAATTATTAATAAACTTGACTATTAATTTTTTTCTTTTCTTAATATTTATTCAAAATCATTGTTAGGTAAACATTCATAATTAATTAATTTATTAACTGAAAGTTGATAATAGTAATTTCATAAATGACACTCATTCATATTACATTAATAATTACATATAATTAAACATTACAACATCTACCAGGGGAGAGCAAAGTCTGGTCCTGTTCGGATTGTTGGACCGGACTGATTGGTCCGGGTCGGTTTGGACCGAACATGGAGTCAGTTCGGGTTTCGGGTCGGGTGATTTGAAAATTCTGAGTTCCAGTCCGATCTGGATCGAACACGACAAAACCTGATGAAGACCGGACCAGATCCCATGTTCTGCCCATATCCAACCCTAATAGCCTTTGATTTTAATTGGACTTGACCAAATTGGAGTGGTCCTGGACCGACTGGGTCAGTCCGGTCTTCAGTCCAGCTATGACCGCACCGGTCCGGTTCGGTCCAAACCCGGATCCGAACGGTTCAGTCTTCGGTCCGCACCATGGCAACGGACCGGGTTTCGGTCCGGTTTCAGACCGATGCACACCCCTAACAACTACGATGTAAATGATAAAGACATTTTTAATTATCACTCTGGTCATAGCGTTGTCAAATATTCTCAATCAAATCCGCTTTAAAAGTCAAATGTGTCAAATAGAGCTCTATTGTTCAAGTAAATATTAATATCGACAATACGGTCAGAAGAAATACTCGAATGACTCATCATCATATATTTTTTTTGTTTTTCTGCTACTTGTATGTTGA
Organism: Triglochin maritima; assembly: GCA_963682175.1. Classification (NCBI taxonomy): domain Eukaryota; kingdom Viridiplantae; phylum Streptophyta; class Magnoliopsida; order Alismatales; family Juncaginaceae; genus Triglochin; species Triglochin maritima. The sequence continues at coordinate 8,108,061 of OY821793.1, read as the reverse complement.
GGTCTGTTTTGAACAAATTCACTTATATCATCATAGTGAGCGTACAATTCTCGTTCATCTTCTACTACCATATTGTGCATTATTATCCAAGTCATAATAATTTTGTTTAGCATGTCGACATTCACAACAAAGAGCTTTCGAATTATTGTGAATCGTGATTTAAGCACTTTAAATGCGCGCTCCACATCCTTGTGTGCTGCTTCTTGGTATTGAGCAAACAATCTAGCTTTGCGAGTTTGTGGAAGAATGATTGATTGGATGAATGTGATCCATTGTGAATAAATATAATCTATGACATAGTATCCCATATTGTAGTGGTGATCATTGATCATTTTATAGGTAGTACCTTACTAGCTAGAATTAAGTTCGATGAACACATTAATATCATTACACGAACCTGATATGCCAAAAAAGACAAATCCATAGATCTTGGGATGCTACAACCTTTAGGACAAATGTTGCATTACCACTTCACCTTTGATATTGTATTTTCCATGCAGTTGGAAAAAATTCCCACTTCTAGTGCATGCAGGTCAATGTTGCTTATCATACTAGGAATGAGTGTAAAGAGAAAAACAGAGAGGAGTTGAGGTATTTGAACTGACATGAAACATGTGCCTTCTTATAGTGGTTTCAAAAGTGACATGTAAGAATATATTTTTCTGGAAAAGTGAAAGTTGAGAATATATTCTCTGGAAAAGTAAAAATTGAGAACTGGATAAGTGAGATTTGAGAATAAAATTTCTGGAAAAGTTGATCTTGAGAATCTAACTATTGGAAAAGTGAAAGTTAGGAATATATTCCTTTAAAATCAGGATCTGGAAATTTGGATAGGCATTAAACTAGGATCATACGAAATTTTTTGTACAAAAATTGATTGCGAGTTTGTATTTCTTGGACGACGTGGATTATTCCCAGAATTAGGAGTATCATTTGAAATAAATAAAAGGAAGATTGAGACAAGAAGATGAAAATTTAAGAGAGATTGTGAAGATGTGTGAGGTATATCTAAATGAATGTGTATTATAGAGTTTGAGAAATAGAGTTGTTGGGAAAAAGATAAGTTGAAATAGTAAAACTGAGAATATAATCTTGGAAAAGTTAAAACTAAGGGGTGTTAGTGGCGTGGAAAGTTACGGAAAGTGATTTTCGGAGTCAATCGGAAAGTAAAGGAAAACAGAAACCAGTGGAAAACAGTTTTCCTTTGACTGATTTTTGTTTTTTGTGCATGCGTTGGAAAATGATTTGGGGAAGGGGGATTTCTGTTGTTTGCTCATACTTCTTATGTCCACTGCGAATGGTCGATCGGGGGTCTCCCTGGATAAGGAATGAGACTTCAGAACTAAACACAATGTAAAAATTCCAACAGTTTGGATAAGGAAAACCAACGACCGAACTAGTTTCGGTCGACCGAAATGAGACTTCTCAGAGTGAACATAAACGGAAGACCGAACTAAGTTCGGTCGTCCGAACGGGTCATTCCAGTTACGAATTCGGTGTACCGAAATATGTTCGGTCGTCCGTTACCATCATTTCGGTGGACTGAATGTTTGACGGTCGACCGAAAAAATTCGGTTTCCGTGGCTTTCCGATCTCAAAGTGACGAAAAACTCAAAAACAAATTATACATACCACATAAGCACCGGACTGAAGACCGGACCGGACTGGACCGAAGACCGAAATGTCGTGGTCTCCCGGACCGAGATCCGGACCGAAAAAGTTCGGTCCGAACCGAAAAATTCGGTTCGGTCCGGACACCCGGACCAAACCAAATTTTGCTCACCCCTACCGATGAGCATAGTGAACCATCAGTTTGTTCTGGATTGGTCTCTCTAGAATGTAGTGGCAGTGGTAGTTTGTGTCTCCGGTAAGACCAATAACTTGGAAGGAGGCTTTGGGACTGGCCCAACTATTCAGTCAGTTCCACATTTGAATTTTTTGATGCACTATTAATGTTTTTTTAATTGTGTTGGTGAATTTTGTGTGTTGTAGGATGGTGGAAGTTGTGGTTCTTCTTATGGATTGATTGGGTCCGTAATGAAGAAAACAATTTCACAATTGACATGAAGAAACTTGAAGAATTAGTGTCCATGAAATTGGATTCGTTAAAGGAGAAGATTGAAGCATTTGCGTCACAGGCGATGATGGATGAGTTGACCTTGTTGAAGGTGCAGCAGTTAGTGACGAAGTTACTTTCCAGTGATGTTTTGTGAAATTACAAAGTATTCTGGCAAGGAATGGCTTGTGGTGTGGCTTTGACTCTTGTGTTTTGTGTATGTATATGTTGTAGGTAGCTCGTAAGGTGTTTGTTAGTGAAAAACTTGGTTTTATGCCTTTGTTAGAAAACTTCATGCTTTGGTTTGGTTATTGGTTGGTGATGGGAATTAAATTTATACCGCAAGTGCACGGCGTCAATGAAGACGTGGCAAATACGGGTCAAACACAAGGAGGGAGAGATTTGTTATTAGTGTGATTTCGATTGGGGGAAAGAAGGAGAGAAGAAATAAGTTGGTTTTGAGATTTTTGATTTTTAATTATCTAAAGCAAGAAACAAGAACAATTAAAACTAAAACAAGAACAAAGAAGTAAATTCCGTTGGGTGGAGGTTTAGATTTAGGGTTTAGATTAGAGAATTCGGAAACTTATAATAAATCATGTTAGTTATGAAGCATTACATGATAAATGATTTAACATAAACTCAAGTAATCAAAATATACTAATCACGAACTTAAAATAATAACATTCATTCATCTTCTCTTCACCCTAAATCCGTCACCTCCACCCTTTGGAAGGAGTTAGAAACTCATAGAAGGACGAAGAAGGGGTCCTTGAGACATTACAAAAGAAAACTAAAAGTAAGAAATAAAAGACAGAATTTTATTAATGAAAAGAAGAATACAAAATTAAGATTAAGAATAAAAACTACAACCAAAGACTAAGGACCCTTCTAACATCGTTCTCGGGTCTATTTATAGTTGCTACAAGGGATCTAGGTATAATATTGGAAAGTACACGTGTCCAGACACGACTGGACGAAATTGGGAGACGCGGATCGTCGCTTGGGCGGCGGAAACGCCGCACATTGTGTGTGTGTTGCGGCGGAAACACCGCACAATCTGATCTGATTTTGTCCGGATTTTGGTTGAATGTTTATGGTATGATTTGATCCTTCTTTGCGCGTCTGGATTGATTCTTTCCATTCTTTTGAGCTCCGGATTAATTCCTTTATGTATTTGGAGATTTACATTGATTTTTCTTTAGGTTTTCTCCATAATAACTCGTGAATTGCAATTAGGTCCTTGACTTTTTGCAATTAAGTCTCCGACTACTTTTGTGCTTAAGTCCTTGTTCTTTTTGCAATTAGGACTTGAATGCTTTTATGCTTGGATACATTTCCATTCGTAACCCGATAATCTTGAGTTTGGTCTTTATGATAGAAATGAGTCTTTTGCACGCGTTTATGCTCGGGATGTGGGTAATTTGCATTCAGGTCCCTGTATTCTGTAAATATGACTAAACACATACCTTAGTAGCATTTATTGATATAAAAGCAATCTAAATGAAAGACATATGATGCAATGTATGCAATGCATCAAATACCCCCACACCTAGATTTTGCTAGTCCCTAGCAAAACAGAAGATATGAAAAATAAAAACAGGGAAATCCTAACTCACTTTCGTAGGAATCACGATTGCACTTAGCATGTGCAACAAGCCTTTAAACCTCCTTGTTGCCAAGGAGGACGAGTTTTGTCTCGTGAGGGTTTTCAGTTGACACACCCACAAAGTCTTAATTCAACATTCCTTTAACAACTTTCAATATCCCTACCTCAACCTTATACATCGCACTAAGAATTCTTGCATGCTCATTATATAAATCTAACTCATTAAAAATATGACTTGGTCTTTGTTCCTCCAACATTCACACCACTAACCCTTCTACACATGTTTATCACTTGAATTATTTTGCACGCCTCCTCTGGTGGTGAAGTATCATTCGGATCAACCATGGCATGGATCATTCTTTTAGTTTTGGGCCTTGAGTATCTTAAAGTATTTTTTTTCTTTTTCCGTGATTCAACACATTTGCTTTTTCTGACACTTTTACCCTTTTTGCATTCGTGTAGCGAGTTTGATCGATAATCCCGAGCTGATAGACTCAAGTTACCAGGTTTCAAGATACCCCTACGGACCAGTGACTCAAAGGCTTGGACTTTTGTAATCATTTTGCAAAATGTGCTTTCCTCACTTTTATTCCGCTTTTATTTTCCTCAAGGCTTAATTGCTATTAGAAGTCCACACTTCCCGGTATATTTTCCTCAACCTCTGCTTTTTATCAACCACTTCAAAGATTTGATTCATCCAATTTAAGTGCATACATGTCTTAAAGGGTAATGGGTTATTTCTTTGGAACTTAGATTTATGTCACGGTTTCTACAAGTAGAACTATATAATAAGGAACAAAAAACTCAATGCAATTTGTACATAGGTTTCGGTGGTTCAATCTTAAGCTATGTCATGAAGCATTGAATTTTTTAACAGAAAAATAAAACAGATAGATAGACACCCCCCACACCTAAATCATGCATTGTCCTCAATGTATGCAAAGAAAAAGCAAATGCACTTATTACCTAAGTCAAATTTCGGTAGAGGGGTTGAATTTGCTCACAGTCAACCATAGTCAGAACTGGATTGAATGACACCATGTTGGTGCATGTATCCAGTTGAATTGTTCCACATGTTGCACTGAGGCACAGATTCCATACCCCTCACATGTATTGGTTCTCTTATTTGCTCGAGTGATGGTGGGTGTGTCGCAGAATTACTCCTCCTTTTCTCACTTCCTTTTTGATTTTGTGATGATTTATTTGATTCAGAAATCTTATAGATACGTGCTCTCATCACAACATCATTTTGATTGCATATTATTTCGGGCTCACTATCAACATGAAAGATATTAAATTCAGCTTTTAAGTTCCCAAAAGATAATTGCATGAGCCCATTTCGACAGTTTATCAATGCTTCAGAAGTGGCTAAAAAGGGTCTGCCTAGTATTACAGGGATTTGTCTCTTAGGATCGACAACAGGTTCAGTGTCTAGAACGACAAAATCCACAGGGTAAATGAAGTCACCAACCTTAATCAAAACATCCTCGACTACACCTCTTGGTTTCTTAATAGAGCAATCAGCAAATTGAAGGGTTGTCCTAAAGGGTTTTAGTGGACCAAGGTTGAGTTGCTCGTAGACAGAGAACGGGAGTAGGTTAACACTAGCACCAAGGTCTAGAAGGGCTTTGTTGATAAAAGTATCTCCTATTGAGCATGAAATTATGGGACATCCAGGATCCTTATATTTGATAGGAGACGAGTTTGACAGGATGGAGCTTATGTTTGCAGTTAAGAATGCCTTCTTTGGTACGTTTGTTTTTCGCTTTTTAGTGCACAGATCTTTTAAGAATTTAGCATAAGCAGGTATTTGTTGAATCATGTCTAAGAGTGGAATGTTCACCTTAACTTGCTTAAATACTTCCAAGATTTTCTCTATTTGTGCGCTTGAGTTCTTTTTGAGTCTATTGGGGAATAGGGCTTTAGGAACATAGACTCGCTCAGGTTCAGGTTGAGCTATAGGTTCAGGTTGAGTAGGTGGGTTGGGCGTTTCAGATTGGATGTCGGGTTCAATGGTCAGGTCATATGTGGGTGCTTGATGGCTAGATTGATTAGACGTTCTAGGATTTACCACATTATTGTCAATCTGTCTTCCGGACCGTAATGATACTACAACATTTATTTGTTGGAACGGTCCTTCCTCATTAACCATTTGAACCGGTCTAGGGTTGTTATTTCCTGAAGGTGCCTGATAGGATTGATATGAATTATTAGATCTAGGGTTCACCTCAGGTTGACTTAGAAACCGACCCTTTTCTCTTTCACCTACTATTTGTGCTAGTTGGCTGACTTGTGTCTCTAGCCTTTGGAAGGTCTGGTTGGTTGTTTGTATAAAAGTTTTCATCAAATTTTCCAAGCTTGTCAACCTAACCTCATGATCGTTATTGTTACTAAACCCAGATGATGTATTATTTTGGTTATACGGGTTTGGTTGTTGTCTAGGAGGTTGACCCTGTTGGTTTGATGAGAAATTGGAATTATTACGCCAACCCGAGTTATAGGTTGATGCGTATGGGTCATTTTTAGCATGGTTATACATGGCATTAACTTGGTCCCAGTCCGCACAATCCTCCATTACATGACCAGTCTGACCACATCTAGAGCAAGGGATAGACGAGGCTTGATTCACTCGGTTTTGGGTTTGTAGCTCTAAACTTTTCATTCTGCGCATAAGGGTAGCTAGTTTTGCTTCAGCCGCTATGTTGGCATCTACAGCTAAGACACCTGGTTTGGGTTGACTTGCTATTCTAGATCCAATACTCGGGTTAAGCGATGTTCTAGCATTGTCCCATTGCATACTGTTTTCAGCTAATTCCTCAAGGAAAGTCCAGGCATCATTTTCATTTTTCGACATAAAGTTCCCTTGGCTTACGGATTCTACCATAACCCTAGATGTGGGTGTCAATCCCTCATAAATAATTTGACATAATTGCCATCTCGGAATTCCATGATGAGGGCATTGGATCAGAACACTTTTGAATCTTTCTAGATAGGAATAGAATGGCTCGCTCTCAGACTGAACGAATGCAACAATTTCATTCCTAATCCTCATAGTCTTATGGTTGGGAAAATATTTTTTCAGGAATACTTGAACAAACTCAGCCCAACTCCTAATAGATCTTTCGGCTAGACTATATAGCCATTTCTTAGCGTCATCCTTCAGTGCTAGAGGCACGAATTTCAGACGCACTGCCTCCTCAGGGATATGCTGGTATTGCATAAGAGAGCAGATTTCCTCAAATTCTCTAAGGAAGAGATATGGGTCTTCCCTAGAGGTGAACTTAGGCAACATACTCATGTATTGTGCCTTAAGTTCGAAGTCGCGACCCGGTATGGTGGGCATAACGATGCACGATGACTGAGCAGCCATCGCTGGATAGCATCGATCCCTCAGAGTTATAGGTTGTGCAACAGGCGGGTCCACTACGTTCTCACCCATTGGATCCGGGTGAGGTGGTGCAACAGGTGGATTGGGGCTAAGTTCCAGACTGGAATCTAGATGAACTCGTGAGAGTCGATTACTCAAGTCCCGAATCCAAATCTGAGTGCACCGGGTTGAATCAATTTTTGAATTCAAATTCTAAATTTAAATTCCAAATTTAATTTCAAGAATTAATTACAAATATATATCTTTTTTTTCGTTTTTTTTTCAAAAGGGAAACAAACAATAGAATGGGGAAAGATGAGAAAGGAATCCTAATCTAGAGAATTTAGGTGAGAAGAGAAAGAAGACTCAAATGAGAAGGGAGACCTAACTCTAAAGATAGAAAGAGGGTTGGTCAGAAAATTCCTAAGAAAGCACGGTTCAAACAATCCTAGACCTAGTGTCGCTTAGATCTAGACGACTCCTAACTGGTTGAGTTGAATTGATTCGCTTGATTCACCTCCCTCACTAATCAAACCAACTTGGCCAGGTAATGTATAGCTAGTGGGGGCGCTTCCGACAGAGTCGGTGCCAATTAGACAACCATTTCGCTTGGAAGACTTGCGTCAACACAAAAACACTTCCTAGGCACCAAATTAAATTCGATCAGCTTCAAGTCATAGCAAGTCAAACCAATTCTTCTCCTTAAATGAGTCTGAGTCCTTAGGGGTCAATGTCTAATTGATTTTAATTTAAGGCTTGGGTGACACTTTAGGATTGTGATTTGTGGGCCACGGAAGGGTGATGAAATCCCCACCGTATCTTTGCCTACGGAGTTGCCCTTAAGATAGTTTAACTTAGATCTAACAAGGATAGTCAAACAATGGTCTTTAGAGGGGGGCAATTTCAAGGTTGCATGCAAATTATATTATATGCTTAAATGCAATCGATAAAACCGCGATACGTACCTTGCCTCCAGCACTCTTCAACAAGAATTAATTTGCAAGAATTTAGCAAGAATAATGCAAACAAAACATTATATGATGCATGCACTAAGTTCTTCTAGTTTTGCCAATTTTTAGGTCAGAGTTGAATTATTGCCAATTATGGAATTTAAGCTTAACACGTGCAGTTCTACAAAAGGAAATTTTCCGAAACTAGAAAGTCGAGGAAAAAGGCAACAAAGGTTACCTACGCAATGCTCAGTCGGGTTCACCGCCCGCTCTCGAACTTTCCAGATGCTCTACGCGTCCACCCAGAGATGGTGCTAACCCCAGAAAAATTGGAAGCCCAGATGCTTCAACTGTGCGGCGATTCCGCCGCAGGTTCCTCTTGATATACGACGATTCCGCCGCCCTTGTTGCTCAGAATGCGTTCAGATTTCGCCGCGCGCTCTGTTGTCTCCTGAAACACAAATCCAAATACTTAGATCGCGCACAAGATAAACAGAATAGAATCGAAATCAATAAAAAAAACAAAATCTGCGTCGCCTCCCCGGCAACGGTGCCAAAAACTTGATGGGAATTAAATTTATAACGCAAGTGCACGGCGTCAATGAAGACGTGGCAAATACGTGTCGAACACAAGGAGGGAGAGATTTGTTATTAGTGTGATTTCGATTGGGGGAAAAAAGGAGAGAAGAAATAAGTTGGTTTTGAGATTTTTGATTTTTAATTATCTAAAGCAAGAAATAAGAACAATTAAAACTAAAACAAGAACAAAGAAGTGAATTCCGTTGGGTGGAGGTTTAGATTTAGGGTTTAGATTAGAGAATTCAGAAACTTATAATAAATCATGTTAGTTATGAAGCATTACATGATAAATGATTTAACATAAACTCAAGTAATCAAAATATACTAATCACGAACTTAAAATAATAACATTCATTCATCTTCTCTTCACCCTAAATCCGTCACCTCCACCCTTTGGAAGGAGTTAGAAACTCATAGAGGGAGTGTGTTTTTTGATGCACTATTAATGTTTTTTTAATTGTGTTGGTGAATTTTGTGTGTTGTAGGATGGTGGAAGTTGTGGTTCTTCTTATGGATTGATTGGGTCCGTAATGAAGAAAACAATTTCACAATTGACATGAAGAAACTTGAAGAATTAGTGTCCATGAAATTGGATTCGTTAAAGGAGAAGATTGAAGCATTTGCGTCACAGGCGATGATGGATGAGTTGACCTTGTTGAAGGTGCAGCAGTTAGTGACGAAGTTACTTTCCAGTGATGTTTTGTGAAATTACAAAGTATTCTGGCAAGGAATGGCTTGTGGTGTGGCTTTGACTCTTGTGTTTTGTGTATGTATATGTTGTAGGTAGCTCGTAAGGTGTTTGTTAGTGAAAAACTTGGTTTTATGCCTTTGTTAGAAAACTTCATGCTTTGGTTTGGTTATTGGTTGGTGATGGGAATTAAATTTATACCGCAAGTGCACGGCGTCAATGAAGACGTGGCAAATACGGGTCAAACACAAGGAGGGAGAGATTTGTTATTAGTGTGATTTCGATTGGGGGAAAGAAGGAGAGAAGAAATAAGTTGGTTTTGAGATTTTTGATTTTTAATTATCTAAAGCAAGAAACAAGAACAATTAAAACTAAAACAAGAACAAAGAAGTAAATTCCGTTGGGTGGAGGTTTAGATTTAGGGTTTAGATTAGAGAATTCGGAAACTTATAATAAATCATGTTAGTTATGAAGCATTACATGATAAATGATTTAACATAAACTCAAGTAATCAAAATATACTAATCACGAACTTAAAATAATAACATTCATTCATCTTCTCTTCACCCTAAATCCGTCACCTCCACCCTTTGGAAGGAGTTAGAAACTCATAGAAGGACGAAGAAGGGGTCCTTGAGACATTACAAAAGAAAACTAAAAGTAAGAAATAAAAGACAGAATTTTATTAATGAAAAGAAGAATACAAAATTAAGATTAAGAATAAAAACTACAACCAAAGACTAAGGACCCTTCTAACATCGTTCTCGGGTCTATTTATAGTTGCTACAAGGGATCTACGTATAATATTGGAAAGTACACGTGTCCAGACACGACTGGACGAAATTGGGAGACGCGGATCGACGCTTGGGCGGCGGAAACGCCGCACATTGTGTGTGTGTTGCGGTGGAAACGCCGCACAATCTGATCTGATTTTGTCCAGATTTTGGTTGAATGTTAATGGTATGATTTGATCCTTCTTTGCGCGTCTGGATTGATTCTTTCCATTCTTTTGAGCTCCGGATTAATTCCTTTATGTATTTGGAGATTTACATTGATTTTTCTTTAGGTTTTCTCCATAATAACTCGTGAATTGCAATTAGGTCCTTGACTTTTTGCAATTAAGTCCCCGACTACTTTTGTGCTTAAGTCCTTGTTCTTTTTGCAATTAGGACTTGAATGCTTTTATGCTTGGATACATTTCCATTCGTAACCCGATAATCTTGAGCTTGGTCTTTATGATAGAAATGAGTCTTTTGCACGCGTTTATGCTCGGGATGTGGGTAATTTGCATTCAGGTCCCTGTATTCTGTAAATAGGACTAAACACATACCTTAGTAGCATTTATTGATATAAAAGCAATCTAAATGAAAGACATATGATGCAATGTATGCAATGCATCAGTTGGTCTAGTTTAGGGAACTATATGGTTGTTCATGTGCCCATCACAACATGTATCTTTTATGTTGTACTTCTAGCGAATGAAATGAAATGATGCGTCTGTTATAAAGCAACATGTATTCCTGTATTGTGCCTATTATCACTACATCTATCATGTACACCAACTAACCTGTAAACAGACTACCAATCCAACAAAGCAAGCATATCAAAACTTTAGATCTCATTCATGTTAATTTGAAGTTGTCTATTACATCAAGTAAATTATGTTACTGTTTTAATTGCAACAACTAAACAACGTAGCTAATAGATATATGCACATCCTATACTAATTATTCGGGCTGAAAAATGATATTACATCCCAGAGTCCACTATCACAATTTCCTCCCACCCTGGTGGTGCATGGTTGCTCTGATGGTAATCTTGCTTCTTGTGCACCTATTGTTGCTGCTGGTGGTGTTGTTGTTGGTGCTTATGGTGGCGGTGGTGGTTTGCTTGTTACTGGTGGTGGGGTTGCTTTTGTTGTTGTTGGTGCTTTTGGTGGTGGGGGTTTGTTTGGTTGCTTTTGTTTGTGTGGAACTTTGGGGCTTTGACCTACAAATAGAATTGTAGAAATACAAGATTTTTTTAGTAGAACTGCAATCCATATATCTACTAATGAGAAAGATAATGAAATGGTTAAGCTGGTAATACCTAGTACTTTGGATTGACTCCTTGGAAGTTCTTGCTTGATGTCCAACTTTTTGGCATCTTTTGCACTTGTGCGTCCTCCTAATTCTATTAGGCTCGTCAATGGGTCATATACTCTTCTTTTTGGGTCTCCCAGGTGGCACAACAACATCTGGTAGCCTCACTATGATCCCAGGCTCCATGCACTTCCACTGAGTTTTGTTTGGAAGTGGTGATATGTTCCCACTATCAGCAAGTATGTACATGTTTGTGTAGTAAAATGGATGGACATAACTCTCCCAAACTGTCCCTAATGGTGCCTATGAATGTTGTTGCATGGCTACAAGGGAACCCAATTAATTGCCACTTCTTACATGTGCATACCCTCATATCTAACTCTACAATGCATCTTCTAGTAGGGATATCAACTTTTGCTCTCACATCAGAAGATCGGTTTGGCACATATCCACCTAGACCTTTTGATTTCTTTGTAAGTCATTTCCTGGCATATCGCACCAACACATCCTCTCATCCCGTAAACTTCTTTTCCCTTTGATAAAAAACTTTATGATTTTTTGTCTCAAACTGTCAACAAACAACAAAACGCCCTTATGACTTGGATCAGAGATCCAGAAGTCGATGACTTTGAGATATTATTAGTCACACTCTCACACTTTGCAGATACTCCAAATTGTGATATGCTCCACAATTTATCTTTACACTCCACATTTTTCAACCAATCATAGGTATGTTGGTTGGACAACTGCAAGTCACCTGTTAGCCTATTGAATTCATGTTTTGTATATACTCTGGAAGATCCCCATACAATGTCAATCAAGTTATCCCCCTCCCAAACTATCTTCTGAGGTTTTTGTACAAATGTCTCATACATGTTATGTGCTCACATTGTGGAAAATGTTGGCTTTTTGGCCTTAATCTATGTTTTGATGATTTAATTAACCTAATCTTAATTATGATCATGTAGAGTAGCACACATATTGCATTGCATATATATTGTTTTGTGCTAACCTCTACAGGTGATCAAGACTCAAGGAAGAAAGGAAAACAAGTCAAGACATGTAATCAAGCTCATTTGAAGACATGTATTTTGTATTTTTTTGTGTCTTTAGGAACTTGTGTATTTTGAGCATACTTGAGCTAAAATCAACTTAAACACACACTAGGTCCCTCATAGAAGTCACACACGAAATTTCACAAAATTTTGACTTCAATAGATCACCCAAACTTAGATCGGAAAACACTAAACCTGAACCCTAACTGTCTGCCCACATTTGGTCGATCGCAACAGGCCGTTCGATCGACCGGATGATCAAGTATTCTGTTTTGTGTTTCCCTGTCTAGTTTCGGTCGACCGCACCTTCTCTTTCGGTCGACCGTTTGAACTTAATTTTCCGACCGTTATTCTTGTCGTATATACCCAACGGTCGTAGTCGTATTAAATCAAAAATACCCCAAATACATTTCATGTATCGGTCGACCGAGGACCAAGATCAGTCGACCGTTTGTTCATCTCTTGACAAACCCAAATCTCCTGGACAAAATCGGTCGACCGCTAGACCTGTTTCGGTCGACCGAATATCTAATTGTTTGTCAACCCCAAAGTGCCTGGACAAAATCGGTCGATCAAACCATTTTCTTGTGTTCGACCGATGACTTAAGTGTACCTAAGTCGTAGGGTTGGGCGGTCGACCGTTACCCAACAGGTCGACCGAACTTAGTTCAAAACTGCCAAACGGTCGATCGTTCATCCCGATCCGGTCGACCGACTTCATCTAGAATTGGGTCCTGCAGGTTCTGTTTTGTGTAATCACACATCAACTCATACCCAATCAATCCCAACGGCTCTATTCTCTCTAATGCCTATATAAGGAGTTGTAAAACACATTTTAACACAACTCTCCCACTACAAACTTGTCCCAAACATTAGAGAGAATCTCAAACACTCAAAGCCTCAAATTTCCACACTAAGAATCAATTTCAATCTCATTCAAGTGTGCTCAAGTTTAGAGAGTGTGTTCCACTCAAGATTTCGTTTGTTCAAGAAGCAAGGACTTCGGTGAAAGCCCGAAGTGTTCCTCTCGGATTGTGAGAGAAGAAAGTCAAGCTCGTGAGGTTGTTCGCGGAGTTTGTTTTGTAAAAGGCGTTCTCTCCCGGCCCGGAACGGGGAGTGGTTAGTGAAGACGTAGGCGGAGCTCGCGGAGCTTACAAGAGAAGACTAGGACCCGGGTGGGGTGCCGAACCTCTATAAAATCCCCGTGTGATTGTGGTTTGCTTATTTCTTCCCTACTTGCTTGTATTTGTTTTAAATTTCGCTGCATCATCTTTTGACTTGCAAGTAGAGTTTGTTTAGGATTATATTTGTTAATTAGCCTTAATTGTGGACCCATAACCCACACGATCCAACAGAAAATACTAGGCAATCACTACACCGATGGTAGTTATTCGTTGGTCAATATCACCATCCGTTGGTGTAGTTAATCACCAATGGATAAGATTCCGTAAATGTTACATGCATCGGTGTATGTCTACTCCAACATACGTTTTGACGGATAGAGATCATCGGTGTTACTTTTGGCATGAAAATTCCCACCATAATTTTTCACCTACTTTCGTCGTATCGGAGAACACCAACGACATAAACACTAATGGCACAACTGTCGGTGCTAAACACCGACAGATCTATATGTCAGTATAGGTTACACCGACAAACTTGTGCTCCGATGGTTGTAGAACCTATAGAGACGAATATGTGCTGTCAGAGGTAAATATAGGTTACATACACCAACGAATATGTACAGTCAGTGTATGTCTTTTCCAGAACCCAAAATAGCTTGTTTGCTCTTCCGGTATCCGGGTTTCCCTGTTCATTCATACACATCAAATTTCACCATCATTCAATAAGCATTCATACACATTGAATTCAATCATCATTCAACATGCATTCATACACATCCAAGTCATTCAACAATAATTCATAAATATCTAAACAAAAGTCATCGTATATATTGATTTATCTAAAAACAATTCAAACAAAGAAGTTGTAATTACATTAAGATTACGATCTAATTTAGTAAGTAAAAATAGAGTTTAGTAATAACAACTGACTAGAAAAAATAAAACACTAAGTTACTAAACGTCTCATGCCACCTCCTTCTGATGGATCGTCATCGTTATCTCGACTTGGACGCGGATTTGGCATGCAAAAATCCTACACGATTAAAACATTATTCATTAAGTCACTTAGACTATTACAATGCATATAAACTAAATTTGGGGTTGGGGGTCACGTTTGGGGACAAGTTTAGGGCTGGGGGTCGGGTTTGGGAAGAGGGAGGGTCGGGGAAGAGGGAGGGGTCAGGTTCGGGGAGGGATTGGACGGGAAGACGGAGGATTACAATGAGAGGAGGCACGATGCGGGGAAGCGGCGACGAGGGGGCGGTGGTGAGGGAAGCGGTGGCAAGGCGAGGTTAGGGTTCTAAAACAGAGGAAGACAATAGGAGAAAGTGAGGAGGAAGCCCGAAATGACTTCTGGTAAAAACCTACATCGATGGACAATTTCCATCGGTGCTTATTTTATTATCCGTTGATGTGTGTTATCATATTAAGTTCAACATATATTTTTCAAAATGTACACCAACGAATGCTATCTATCGGTGCCTTTAACACTGACCAATGATTACATCCGTCAGTGTAGGTTTCCTAGTTGTCGATGCTTGTATTTCCACGAAAAATATCATTAACCGCAGATTCGAACTATTCACCACCGGATGCGATCCGTCAAAGGATTTGATGAAAGTCACTGACGCCTATATATCTGTTGGTGAAGGTTAACACATCCGTTAGAGTATGTTTTTCCACGAAAAAAATTATTTTGCTGTATGTTCGAAATCCACACTGACGGACCATTTCATCGGTGTATGTTTATGTTATGACGAATACTATTAAATTTTTGCCCGACAGCTCCATTCTGTTGGCGTTAGCGACATTATCCATCGGTGGATGTGTAGACCGACGGACTACGTCATCCGTCGGTGTATGTAAGTGTATACGGACAGATGTTTCTTTGATGGATGTTTTTTCGTCGGTGAAACCTATATTTCTAGTAGTGAATTGCTTCCTCTAGTCCCTTACATCTGTCACTAAGCAAGACTAGTCCATCCACACTACCAATTACTTCCTTTAGTAGACCACAAAACCACTTCCAATGTTCTTCACATAATGAGTGTATGATTTGATTATTATCAAAAACTATTAATAAGTATGGTGATAAAGTTATTAGTTGGTTATATATGACTTGTGCCGGAAAAGATGATATGTCAAAAGATTATCATTGCCCCTCTTGACTTGAGTTATGATATTGTTGGGCCCCTTGATAAAGCGAAATTATAATGTGAACAATGTAACCCTAAATGTATAGTTATATATTTATAATTAGTTTGAGAGATCAAGAAATGAATATATAATACAAAGACGACACATTTCTACTTTGTATAATATTCTTAATATCATGAGGCAAAAGATAAACACAAGTGATATTTTACATATCACTAAGTGGATCGTGTTTAGTTAGAGTGAGCAAAACATCTTTGTTATTTGGGTAACTATAATGTGTAGCTAGATATCGCTTATAGTTTATGATATAATGTGTTTTATATCATTGCCAACATAACTTAGATCCTCCTATAGGTCACACCACAAAACTGGGAAACAAGAAATATGATTTTATATTTTATATGATTTATTAAGTTTCATGTGTTATGAAATAATGTACAAGTAGTAAAATAATAAAATCAATTTGTTGTAAAAGCGACATGGTTAGAAAAATAAATAAATTTATATGAGATGTATATATATGATGGGGTATAATGTTTTGACATTATATATGATAATATATTAAATGTATTTTACAACATTATAACATATGAATTTGCTAAAACCCCAAAGTCCAAATTTTGTTGGATATTAATCCAAAATTTGGTAGAGTCAATAACAGTGAAAAATGGTCCAACCGTTTGGCCACGTTTTCACATATATTAATAAGAGATTTTTACTGATTAATGACTAGATTCAATCCACCTTGGTCAAAGGTAGTTATGGAATGATGATGTGGCAAAATAAACAAGAGATCATGTGCAAAGTGGTTTGCATATGATGTGGTTTAGTGGAGATGTAAACAAGAGATCATCTGTAAGTGGTTTACACATGATGTGGTTTAGTGGAGGGATTAATAAAGGATTATGTGTAAATGGTTTGCACATAATTTGGGTTAGAGGAAATCCTATAAATAGGTCCCTCTCTCCCTGACTACCCCATTATTCCATCCGAAAATCTCTTAATTATTCAAGTTTTTTGAGATTAAATTCTCAAGAGCTTTAGATGAGTTATTAGCTAGATTCTAACCTTGATTTAGAGATTGATTGACTAGTTTCTTTCTCTCTAATCTTATTCAGAGTTTGATTGACTACCCCATTATTCCATCCGAAAATCTCTCCACCTGTACTATCCTAAATACCAAAAGGAAAATCCCATTATTTCCATCAATGCTAACTGCTGCCAAACCAATACCCTTGAACTTGTTTTTAATGTGACAACCATCTAACCCTATCACAGGTTTGCATCCTTGCAAAAGCACAGTGCTACAGACAGCCAAGCACACAAAGCATCTCAAAAACTTGTTTTCTTTATCCATTTTTACTTTTATAGCAAAACTATGATTTCTGGTGAACAACTCTGACTTCAAGTGAGGCAGGAGTTTATATTGCTGCTCCTCAGACCCATGCAATATCTTTAGTGTCAATCTCTCCCTCTCCATACTCTACAATATAGTAATTTTATATGGTATAACTCTAAAAGTATGTTCGTAATGTGCTTCACAATAAAAGTTTCATCTGTAACTTACAACTGGTAGTAATGATGTGCAATCCATGATTCAGTGGCTACTTTAGATGCTACCTTATTAACAATAGGACATGTATGCTCAGGCTGCAAAGTTTTAATCCGCTGGAAGACCAATCCATCATCAATCCCAGATGCATGACATCTCCATTTGCAATTGTTGTCAACACGAATTGCTGTTACTATGCTTGAATAACTTTTGTAGAACCTAATTGCAAAACTTGATAAGTGAAAACTTGAATAACTTCTTAGGAAACTTCTTTTCTATGCAAAACTCAGGTTTCAACAATCTACCTCCACTGAGGTAGGCCCATCTTACTTAACCACACGATCTTCCTCCTCCTCAAGTTAAGAGTTGTCATCTCCACTACTATCCTCCCCTTTAGGATAATACACTTCCACATCTGATCCTAAGGAGTAGTGGGGAACTTCATCTGACTGATCCCCTCCACTATCAATTGGGTTAGTATTGGCTGCTGGGCAAGTATTGGGTGGTGGGCTTCTAGGAACATCAGAACAACCCCTCTCCTCTAGGTGACTTTACATGAAACGAGAGTGACTGAGAAAGATTTGTACTTCTTGATCTAGTGGAAGGAAATCCACTACTCATACACCCACCTTGGTAAGTTTGTGATTTATTTGGGTATGTTGTCTTCTTTGCATAGACATTTCTTCTCATAGGGAAGGTATATGCTATCTTAATTTTGGGAGAAGGAACAGATTTTGGGGTGGGTGTTGGTATTTATGGGAGGTCAGGAGTTGATGGTTGAGGTACAGGGAAGATTGTGTTAATTTTGATGGCTGGGGAATGACACTTACATAGATCTTCAATTCTTTTTTGGGTTTGGGTAACTAATGGTCTCAAATACATCCTTATCATGTGTAACTCTCTTAAACTCAAACCTCACCATCACTGGAACCTTATAAGTGAAACTTAATGTCTCATTTAAGCCCCACCTCATGCTAGTAGTAATGCTGGATCTAAGAACTTAATAGTTCAATTCACCAATAACAAAACTTTACCAACTTCCACAAATTTCTGAGGGAATACCCTACCCTTCCTCGTTACCCATTTTCCACCACTAAAATTACGTAAGGTGTAGTTTTCTGGAGGCCTTTTGCTGCAATAATTAAATCACTACAATAGCTAAACAAATCGTTTACTGTGTGTTGTTTTACTGTTATATATATTTAGAGTGAATTCCAACAACATAAACAAACCCTAACCAACTGAATCAACAGACAGTAAACCCCACAAATAACTTTAGGAACCCCTAACAACATTGCAAACCAGACAACAATAGAAAGTCATGCAACAGTAGAATCCAAATCATAAGGGGGATTAACTTAGGAGAAATCAGTAGGATTAACACATAATCCTTACTGAGTAACTTACTAATATCCTTCTACCAATGAGAGTACTACACGTGACACGTCCTAACGGTGGAAAAGTCATGATGCCTAATGGAGTGCCATTTGCCAAAAAGTAATGGCATTTGGGATACATGATATGTTTCTGAGTGGTATATGGGCAAATATGTGTAGAGCGATGATTGGTGATAATTACAGTGTTTTATAATAGCATGTAAGCAAAAAACCCTATAAATGATGGTCTTTTGAATTAGAGAAAGGATTCACTACCTTTAAGTTTTATTGACACAAATTTACCATTGTTAATAACTTGGTATTTAGACTCCGAATTATGGATCTTGATCTGGGACTCATGTAATCTATGTATGTCAAAAATGAAAAAAAATTTGAGAGTAATTTAATACAAGGTCAAAATATGCAAATAAAGCACCACATTCGTTGAAAAGTTTGATCTCTTGATCTTATATCAAACGACACTCTTTTTTTTCCTGACATGCATAGATTATATGAGTCTTAGTTCAAGATCCATAGTCGGATTTTCAATTTGGATTAATAACTTAATTTTAAGTTATTAACATAAGTAAATTTGTGTCAACAAAATTTGAAGGTATTGGAGTCCTTATTTTGTGTTAACCTAAATAGTTGTTTTTGGTATTATTCTAATTTATAAAAATTGTTGTTTTGATTTTTTTCATAGTTTAGCCAAATTATTGTTGTCATTATCGTTTTTCCTTCATAACATGAAACTCCTATCTCTGTCCCCCTGCCCCTCCTGGCCTTGTACTATGGACACATTTAAATGTATAAATGTAAATTAGCATAATTTATTACATTCAAGTAGCTAGGTAACTCAGGTCATCACTAACCATGACCTGGACGACCCGGTCATCAGCTCTCTCTCTCTCTTCAAAATCAGTTTTCTCTCTCTTCCACATCAGCTTTCTCTTTCCTCAACTCACATTCTTCTCTTTCCTACACTATTCATCTCTTAACCACAACCCAACACAACCCACAACAACCTACATCTCTCTTCCACATCATTTTGGGGTCCATCTTGGTAAAAATTTAAAAAAAAATAAAAAAATTCTAAAAAATCAAAACAATTATAAAACGAATTTTCAAAAAAAAAATTTAAAAAAAAACTCAAACAAAAAATTAAAAAAATCAAAACAAAACAAAAAAACAAAATAAAAAATCAAAAAATAATAAAATAATGGATGACCCGGTCGTCGACCCGGTCGTTCAAACGACCGGGTCGACGACCCGGTCGTCCATGACCTCTCCACGACCGCTCCATTCACCCGTTAACAAAAAAAAAGTCACGGTCATTAATGACCGAACTCTCACGACCGCAAATTTACACCCGTTAAGGGATGCTCTCAGAAGCTGAAGTTGAACAAAGGACACGTTGTATAACTGCAATATATCGACACATACGTGGCAGCACATTGGTCTACGAGCATACATGTATTGTTTCAACATATCAAAATTTAACATCGTTGTAAGAGCTTCTCTTATTTACGCATGCTTTATGCCGTCATGAAAATCTCATATTGAATTTGAATTTGTCCGATTAAAATTGCGTTTTGGCACCTTCTTTTTCTCTATTTACGTAAATATCTTTTGATTTTTTGGGTATATTCTTATGCTTAGGCTTCGGTTTATTTTTTAGTCATTTCTCCCAGAAGCTTAGTTTCCGTTTGTGTGGAGAAAGTCGTAGTTGTTTGGATTGCCATCATCAGCTTCTTTAAGCAAAGTCTTGTCCGAAGCAAAGTCCCTGTTCTACCCCCGCATGTTCCTTTGATCCTTTTCCCCACTTTAAACCAACATAACTATGGGAAAATGACTCCCCACTGGTCGCCAATACATGCATGCAAGCAAAAAATATTTTTTTCCACTAGAAAACTAGTCGAATAATCAAACTATAGAACATAAGGGACTCCCCCCATTGAAGATAATCAATTAAAATAGGGTTATTTGCTTGGGTGTCACCAAGAAACAACTAAATTGACTTTATACCACCTGGTTTTAACTATTTAGCCTAATGTCATAGAAAAATCAAACTATTTATCTTAATGTCATAAGAAAACAAAATATTTACCTTTATGCCATTCGGTCGGTAAACCGTTAACTTTTTTGTTAACGTCCGTTAAGTATATTAATATTTAATGGAAAATTTGCAGATACACCATGAATAAACCAAAAATTCATAAAATTCATTATATGTGTTGTAAATATTACAAACAATTATTCAAAATTTTATCTATACTCTTTCATCTCTATCTTTCAACTTTCGTTTCTTCTTTCTTTCTCACTAAACTTAATGACTCGATTACTAAACTAATGAAATTCGATAATTTTTTTATTTTAAAAATACAAAATAAATAATTATTTTTTATTAAAAAATTCATTTGTCTATTAAAAATTTATTTTTATATAAAATGTGTTTTTCCAAAAATATTATTTTTTTGTATAAAAAATCTTTTATCAATTATCAGAATATTGTACTAAAATATTAAAAATCATGAATCTGAAATAAGATAAATAAAAATAAATAATTGTTAGAATTTTTTTTATCGAATTTCATTAGTTTAGTAATCGAGTCATTAAGTTTAGTGAGAGAAAAAAAGAAATGAAAGTTGAAAGATAGAGATGAGAGAGTGTATAGATAATTTTTTTGTAATTTATACAACACATATATTGAATTTTATGAATTTTTGGTTTATTCAGGGTGAATCTGCAAAAATTCCATTAAATATTAATATACTTAACAGACGTTAACAGAAAAGTTAACGGTTTACCCACGGAATGACATAAAGGTAAATATTTTGTTTTCTTATGGCATTAAGCTAAATAGTTTGATTTTTTATGGCATTAGGCCAAATAGTCAGAACCGATTGGCATAAAATCAATTTAGTTGTTTCTTGGTGACACCCAAGCAAATAACCCATTAAAATATAGTGAAATAAATCAAACCTTAAGTAGTGAATTAAAATAAAATAAAAATAAGGTGCCTTGAACACTGAAGAGATACCTCACACCGGTGCGCTCCAAATAGAAGTCGGAGGTTGATGATCAAGAAGATAATGGGGGGAAGACGCACTTTGAAGAGTTAGGTTGGGAAGAAAAAAATTGATCGGGTGAGGCAAATGGAACTAACTGTTAAGGTTAGTGGTAGAACCGTGATAACACTGTTAAGGTTGGTTCACCAACGTAAATTAACACTGTTAGTGGGCAAAGAAAAGAGCGATTGTTGGGACATGGTTTGTCTTACGTTAATTCTTAGGGTACTTTGGGCCTTTCACAGTGCTCTAGAATCTAGAAGCTCATACCAGGAGCTTCGGGAGTGAAGGAAAATTGGGGACCTTGGGTAGCGTGACGAGCTTCTTGGACCCGCTCCTGAAATTCTTATTTGGATGCTAAATTGGGTTATAGCTAGGGATGACAACGGATTGGTTCCGATTCAGATACTAGTAGAACCGGAATCGGGTTCGAATTATAAAGTGAGACCTAGAACCGGATCTGGATTTGGATCGGTTTCCAACATGGATATCCAAAACCGGATCCGGTTGGTTAACTTATAGCAGCTCCTCCGTGAAGCTGCATCCAAATGAACGCTTATAAAGTGTTTGGATATGCACTTTGTAAGTTAAGATTCTGCAATAATCTTACTTTTATCTTTCTGACAACAAACACGCCAAACTCATATTCAGATTCTAAAAAAACTCAAGAAAAACGTTTTTCAAAAATCTAGGTATAAGTTTGGGAAGATACATTTTTACCATTGTCTTTATTTACAATATTAGTATATTTGAAATTAGATTTGTGAAAAGTAAAATTGACTTTTCTCACAAAAGTTAAAAAACTCAGTGGGAAGTAAGATTTAATGTCTTAATTTTTTGGAGACAATAATCCAGATTCTGGGAATATATCAAATCACATCTTTTTCCATGAAAATCCAGAAAACATCTGCACAACCTTACGCCACCCACTATGGGGCCTTTTTACCAGGTCGCGACTTGGTTCCGACGCCTTAACATGGGCTAGATTGGGGTCCGGTCCTGACCCAGCGGGTGGGCCTAGGGGTCCACGTGCCCCCGGGCCATTGGCCTTATTTTAATTTATTAAAATCAGTTAAAATCTGTTTTTTGAAATCTATTTTTAGATCTCTTTTTTTAGATCTTATTTTTTAATTTTTTTTAAAACTATTTTATTTCTAAATCTGATCGTGGAGGATGAACGCGACTCTTGCGATCGTTTAGCTGATATAAATGAGGAACATTTTCAATATTCCACCAATCTTATTGTAGATATTAACCAATCTCTGGATAATAAAGGTCGAGTTCGTGATAGAAAGAAACATTTGTCTTTGAAATCTGATTTGATCGAGAATATATGACAATGCTATAGAGACAATGCAAATTAAAATGTTTTTGTAATATGTATTTTAATATTTTAATTATTGTCGTATGTAGTTGTCAGTTATTATTAATCAATAATATTTTTGTGGTTTTTATCGAAATACTTGTTATTTAATTAGACTAAGTAATTGCAAAAATAATTTATTATGTAGTTTACGGATTGTCGTCAAAAAATAAAAAAAGGTAAACAAAAATGATGTGGAGGAGAGAGAGTGTTGAAATCTTGGGTTGTGATAGTGGAAGGTTTTTGTGTTGAATTGGATTGGATAAATGGTTGGATTAATGATTGTGATGATGTGTCAGAGAGAGAAATATTGGGTAGGGTTGGATTTAAGGTTGCGTAGTGAGTGCGTTAGGGCATCTTCAAAGGGCATTTTGCCCATTCATGATGCCCATCGTGATCCCCTCAATGGGGATCACATCACCGTGCGCTTGTGGAATGGGGCGTACAGTTACTGTAGCTACGTTGTAAACCATCGACGACACTTGGTTGGGTGGCAAGTTGTGATGGTGGTGAACTAAATTGTTGTGATAAATTGGCAGGACAATCAATGAGCTCTTCCTCTAAATTGACAATCGGTTCATCAGCTGTGTCTCCCTCTTCGTTTACATGCCTAGAACCACCTTCAGATTGAAGGTAGCTTGAATACATGGTATAATTATACGGTTGATGTGGTGGAGGATATTGGGGGATTTGGTAAGGTTGATATTGAGGATATTGTGGGTATCCATAGTGGGAGGGATCAAATGTTGGTGGTCTATGTTGGGGTAAGGATTGGGAAACAAACTACAATGGTTATGTGGTGGTGGTTGTGGTTCTTTGTTGTGGTAAGGAGAACCCATTGCAAATCAATGAAGTTTAGATGACCGAGGCACTCCTTCTTGTAACCCAACCATTACTTTATACTATTCCGAAGTCCCTTTTGTCCTATCATGACGACTCTTTTCTCGTGACCCAATGACTCATTTCTCGTGACCTGAAGATTACTTGGTCGTGACCTGAGGAATCCAATGACTACTTTCTCCCATCCCATCGACTCCTTTCTCCCATCCCAACAACTCCTTTCTCGTGACCTGATTGACATCATTTCATGCTTATATTTGTATCTTATATCCATTATATTTCACCTAAACAATGCTATGTGACGAGTTTTATGTTTGAATTTCAGAAATAAAAAGTTTTGAAGAGATGAAGCATAAAAGGACCCAAAAACTGGGAAAAGGACTGAATTGTGAGACCTGGGGACAAAGATGCAAGGGAGAAGGACCTGAACGTAAGACCAAATGACCAAAGAGCAAAACAGAAAACTCCACACCATCATGGGGAGTATTTTGGAAATTCTATTCGGGTCAGAGCTCAAAAAAGTGAAGTAGATGCATCAAAGACCAACAAAGACATCCAGAAAAGCCCAGAATAAAATCCAGTGTGATCCGGACAATATAGACCACTAATTGGCGGTCTGTTTTGGCCCAAATGCTCTCAGATTTTGGTGGATCGCGTATTAGTGTGTATTTAGTCCATTTCTGGTATTTGTTTAGTCCCACATCGGGGGATTGTCCCGGATTGCCTTTTTCTTTGGATATAAATAGAACTCTTGACCTTCTATTGTAATCACTCCATATTTTAAGTGGTTATTCTTCCTACTAGAAGTGAGGCCTTGAAGCACACTAAAGTAGGAGGATGCTACTTGAAGTGTGAGTCACTTTAATAAATGTTTCTTTATTATGTTGTTTCTTTTATGTTTCTTGTTTTACTTTGTTTAATTTCATTTCATTAGTTTTAGTAGCTTAGTTAATATGCTTTCCTTGCTTAGTTTAATAATTAGTATAATGTGTAGTGAGTAGTTTCATCCCCTTTGGGGGGTGGAGTAGATGTTCATACATGCATTAGAGAATGTAATGAATGCTTTATTTACAATGTGTTGATAAAACATGAATGTATGCTTGCTTGTTTATGATAGAATTTATAACTTGATGAGTTTTGCCAAAATGATTAGATACCTCTCATGCTTGTTTAGGTTCTGAAATAAATAACTTGCATATGTAAATGTTAATCAACTAGGTTGGTGAATGGATTGATAGGTTTTGCCATAACATTTACACACTTCCTATACATGATAACACCACCTACCTTCATTTGTGCTTAAAGAATGTGTTCAACACCCACCTCTTTGCATGTGTGCACTCACTCCACCCCTTAGGGGTTTTCCATTTCTGAATTCCAGCACTCGTCTTTCGTTCTTAGTTTAGTTTTAGTTAATCATTTGTTGCTTTCTTTCGCATTTCATACTTCATACTTTGTAGTGTAGCGTAGCGTAGCATAATAACCTCTCTTCCCTATTTTGCCACTTGATTTCGTGCAAACGAGAGGCTGCTCACCTCCCTGAGGACGACCCATATTTGCCACCACTTCAACGTGGCCGTGCACTTGCGGTTTAATTAAAACGTTCAACATGACCCGAAGATTCCTTTGTCGACCCGAGGAATCATTTCCCATATCCCGAAGGAGCCGTGATAGACGGACGCGCGCGTCACGGACGCGCCTTACGTGGATCTGTACAGCTCAGATATTTTTCTTTGAGTCAGCGTCCAGTCAGCGAAATTTCTCTTCGCGCGTTTTGGTCTTTTTAAAAAACGCCGGTTCTTTAAGTTGAACGATTCATTTCCCAATACACAGATAAGACAGTGTGCAGACCCTAGGACATCGTGCAGTCTCATTATTCGTGCAGAGCCCACACTTATCATAATAAAATATTTGTTTTTAAGTTTTACGTTGGATCAACTTAATTTGTCTAGCTTACTTTATGTGTGTGTGCAGTTTACATTATGTGTTTGTCCTGTTTACGTTATGTGTATGTCCGGAATAAGTGTATTTGCTGTCCGGAATAAGTGTATTTGTTGTCCGGAGTAAGTGTATTTGTTGTCCGGTTTAAGAATAAAGTGTGTCCAGAAACGGAACATAAAGTTTGTCCGGAATAAGTTGATTTCTTGTCCGGAATAAGTGTATTTGCTGTCCGGAATAAGTGTATTTGCAGTCCGGAATAAGTGTAGTTGTCCAGAATAAGAAGAAAGTGTGTCCAGAAACGGAACAGAAAGTTTGTCCGGAATAAGTGTATTTGTTGTCCGGAATAAGTGTATTTGTTGTCCGGACTAAGTGTATTTGTTGTCCGGTTTAAGAATAAAGTGTGTCCAGAAACGGAATATAAAGTTTGTCCGGAATAAGTTGGTTTGTTGTCCGGAATAAGTGTATTTGCTGTCCGAAATAAGTGTATTTGCAGTCCGGAATAAGTGTAGTTGTCCAGAATAAGAAGAAAGTGTGTCCAGAAACGGAACAGAAAGTTTGTCCGGAATAAGTGTATTTGCTGTCCGGAATAAGTGTATTTGTTGTCCGGAATAAGTGTATTTGTTGTCCGGTTTAAGAATAAAGTGTGTCCAGAAACGGAACATAAAGTTTGTCCGGAATAAGTTGATTTGCTGTCCGGAATAAGTTGATTTGTTGTCCAGAAACGGAACATAAAGTGCCGCCCCCTGCCACCCCCGCACAAACTCAACAAACCTCCCACTGTATATTTTACCCCACAAGAATTACGTTTAGGAAAAAAATAGCATCTCAGATTTCCTGTTTATGTAGAAAGTTTGTCATGTTTTGTCCTGTTTATGTAGAAAGCTTGTCCTGTTTTGTCCTGTTTATGTAGAAAGTTTGTCCTGTTTATGTAGAAAGTTTGTCTTGTTTATGTAGAATGTTTGTCCAGTTTATGTAGAAAGTTTGTCCAGTTTATGTACAAGGTTTGTCCTGTTTATGTAGAAAGTTTGTCCTGTTTATGTAGAATGTTTGTCCAGTTTATGTAGAAAGTTTATCATGTTTATGTAGATACAATGAGAGCACAATGAGATATTGATGGTACATATTATTGATGGTAACTATTACACAATAAGATACAATGAGAGCACAAAGACAAACAAACAATACAAGCACAAACACAAACACAAACACACAAAAATTACAAAAATAATATATCGTCTCCCAGTAAATCACACACAAACAAACAATACAAACACAAACACACACAAATTACAAAAATAATATATATTTTCCCAGTAAATCGGAAAGAAGATGTAAGACTTAAACATGACTGTCTCATTCACGCTGCTTACGTTGTGAAGAACCTTGGGAGTCGGCATCAGACGCTTCTTCGACGTAATATCTTACTCGAAATGGTGATATATTATGGAGAGATGTACAACATAAACCGAACAGACGTAAGTCTTCAGCACGGAGCGTTGTACCTCTCTCCGGAATAAATCACCATTTCGAGCAAGATATTATTTCGAAGAAGCGTCTGATGCTGACTCCCAGGGTTCTTCACAACGTAAGGAACGTGAATGGGACGGTCGATGACACTCTTTCTTTCTTCTTCATTCTTTTTCTGTCACGGGCACTCCAACAGTGCAGCAAAGATGTTGTGGTGCGAAGTCTTCACCACCGGATCGTCACATTCACGATGCTAACGCTGACAAGAACATCGGGAAGTCTTCGCACCGTCCCATTCACGCTGCTTACGTTGTGAAGAATCCTGGGAGTCGGCATCAGACGCTTCTTCGACCTAATATCTTGCTCGAAATGGTGATTTATTCTGGAGAGAAAGAATGAAGAAGAAAGAAAGAGTGTCATCATATTTGTATTTGGGTGGAGAGAGAGAACGTGCTGAGTTGAAACGCATTTAATGTGATTTGAGTGGACATCAGGAAGAAAAAACAAAAAAACATTCATGCTTTGGCCACGTAAGGGCTGACATGGATGTCCACGTAGAGCGCGTCCGTGACGCGCTGCGTTCATAAATCATTTCCCATCCCGAAGTTGCATTTCTCGTGACCCAATTACTCCTTTCTTACGACCTAACGATTCCTCTGTCGTGACTCAAAGATTCCTTTGTCGTGACCCGAGGAATCCTTTCTCCTATCCTAAAGTTGCCTTTCTCGTGACCCAACAACTCCTTTCTCACGACCCAACGACTCATATCTCATGACCCAAAGAATCCTTTGTCGTGACCCGAGGAATCCTTTCCCCTATCATATTGTTATATTTGTGTGGTCATAAGAGTATCGTTCATCCTCCACTATCATATTGTGCCTGATGATGCATGCAATCATTATTTTGTTTCACAAATCTGAATTCCTTGCAAGAGACGATTATCTAACTATTGCAAATCTTGATTGAAGCACTCCAAATGTCGTTCTACATCCTTACGGGTTGCCTCTTGTCGTTGGGCAAGTAATTTATCCTTACAAGTTTGCAGAACAATAATTGACTGCATAAATGCCGACCACAGATTGACATCATATCATGCATATATTCGTGTCTTATATCCTCTATTTTGAATCTAAGCAATGCCATGTAATGAATTTTATGTTTATGTTTCAGGAATAAACAAGATTGAGAAGAAGAGACACAAAAATGACCTAAACGCAACAAAAAAGACTGAATTGTGAGACTTATGGATTGATGTGCAAGAGGGAAGCACCCGAATGTAAACCAAAATGACCAATAAGAAAATCAAGACACTCCACACCATGATGAGGAGTATTTTGGCAATTAGATCCGGGTCTAAACTCCAGTAACCGATTCGGGTGCACTACACATCAGGAAATTGATCCAGCAAAGTGTCATCCAAGCCAGGGCTGGATCCAAGCAATCTGGACCACCAATTGTTGATTCCAGACCGCTGATAGGCGGTTGTATCTGCTCTAGTTCCGATAAGGTTTAGCCGGTTGTTGTATTAGTGTGTTTTATGTCCATTTATAGTATGTCATTAGTCCCACATCGGGAGATTGTCCTCGGTTATCTTTCTTCATGCCTATAAATAAAACCCTTCTTCCTCCTTTGTATTTACCCCTTACTTGGTGGTCATTCTCTCTACTTGTAGTTAGCCTTGGAGCAAAATTGAAGTGGAGAAGAATGCTACTTATAAAGTGAGTCATGTAAATAAAATAATTCTTCATAGTTTGTTTTAATGTTGTCTTTGTTTTAATGCTTGCATGTTTAGCTTGTTTGTTTTCTTTATCTTAGTATAATTAGTAGAATGTCTTTTCCTTAATACAATTGTTAGTTTAATGAGTAGTGAGTAGTTTCATCCCCTTTAGGGTGGAGTTGATGTTTATACATGTTATGACGAATGAGATAAATGTTATCTTTTGCTTTATGTGATGAATGTGGGTGTATTCTTGTTGGAATATAAGAGAATACTTAACTTGATGGTTTATGTCATAATCATTAGTACATCCCATGCTTGTTTAGGTTCTCAATAACAAACTTGTTTATGCTCGTGTTAATCAACTAGGTTAGTGATTTGGAGGATAGGTCTTGCCACCATCATTTCGTACTTCCTATGCATAAAAACACAACCTACACTTGTGCCTACTTGAATGCATTATTCACCACCTTATCACATGTGTACATTGTTGGCTTCTTGGCCTTAATCTATTTTTGATGATTTAATCAACCTAATCTTAATCACAATCAAAATGTAGTGTAGCACACATATTGCATAACATATATATTGCTTTGTGCTAACGTCTACAGGTGAACAAGACTCAAGGAAGAAAGGAATCCAAGTCAAGACATCTAATCAAGCTATTGAAGACATGTAATTTTATATTTCTTTTTAGTCTTAGGAATCTATGTAATCTTGAGCATACAAGAGTTAAAATCCATTCACATAGACACTAGGTTCCTTATAGAAGTCACACACAAAATCTCAGATCAATTGGACCTCAATAAGTCACCCAAACTTAGACCGGAAATCACTAAACCCGAACCAGAAGTGCCCGTGCAAATTCGGTCGACCGAACCACCTCCGTTTGACCGAATGATCAATTATCTAATAGTGATTTATACAGCTCGACCGTCTACACGTATCATTTGACCGTTAGACTTGTCGTATTATACCAACGATCATATTAACATTTTTATCCATACTCAAAAAATACAACTGACCATCGGTCGACCGTGGACCTAGTTTCGGTCGACCAAACATAAACGTTTAGACAACCCCATAGAGCCAATTAGTTTTCGGTCGACCGACCCAACCATTTTGCTCGACCATTAACTTAAGTGAACTTAAGTTGTAGTCGTATTTCAGTCAACTTTCCTTTGATCGGTCAACCATCTCTTTTCTGGACTTTTCTAGACTCCATTTTTGGACAACATCTGGTCGACCGTTAGACCCATTCGGTCGACCGAACCTACCCGAACAGTGCCCTGAGCTTTTCTGTTTTGTGTTTCTTACACAATCTTTTTTACCACTTATATCCCAACGGCTATATCTCTCTTAGAGCTTATAAATAGAGATTTTCCAACCTTATTCAAAAAACTCTTCTACTACTATTTGCCTCCTACATGATAAAGAATCCCAAACACTCAAAACCTTACATTCTTTTCACATAATGAGTGTATGATTTGATTATTATCAAAAGCTATTAATAAGTTTGGTGATAAAGGTATTAGTTGGTTATATATGACTTGTGCCGGAAAAGATGATATGTCAAAAGATTATCATTGCCCCTCTTGACTTGAGTTATGATATTGTTGGGCCCCTTGATAAAGCGAAATTATAATGTGCACAATGTAACCCTAAATGTATAGTTATATATTTATAATTAGTTTGAGAGATCAAGAAATGAATATATAATACAAAGATGACACATTTCTACTTTGTATAATATTCTTAATATCATGAGGCAAAAGATAGACACAAGTGATATTTTACATATCACTAAGTGGATCGTGTTTAGTTCGAGTGAGCAAAACATCTTTGTTATTTGGGTAACTATAATGTGTAGCTATATATCGCTTATAGTTTATGATATAATGTGTTTTATATCATTGCCAACATAACTTAGATCCTCCTATAGGTCACACCACAAAACTGGGAAACAAGAAATATGATTTTATATTTTATATGATTTATTAAGTTTCATGTGTTATGAAATAATGTACAAGTAGTAAAATAATAAAATCAATTTGTTGTAAAAGCGACATGGTTAGAAAAATAAATAAATTTATATGAGATGTATATATATGATGGGGTATAATGTTTTGACATTATATATGATAATATATTAAATGTATTTTACAACATTATAACATATGAATTTGCTAAAACCCCAAAGTCCAAATTTTGTTGGATATTAATCCAAAATTTGGTAGAGTCAATAACAATGAAAAATGGTCCAACCGTTTGGCCACGTTTTCACATATATTAATAAGAGATTTTTTACTGATTAATGACTAGATTCAATCCACCTTGGTCAAAGGTAGTTATGGAATGATGATGTGGCAAAATAAACAAGAGATCATGTGCAAAGTGGTTTGCATATGATGTGGTTTAGTGGAGATGTAAACAAGAGATCATCTGTAAGTGGTTTACACATGATGTGGTTTAGTGGAGGGATTAATAAAGGATTATGTGTAAATGGTTTGCACATAATTTGGGTTAGAGGAAATCCTATAAATAGGTCCCTCTCTCCCTGACTACCCCATTATTCCATCCGAAAATCTCTTAATTATTCAAGTTTTTTGAGATTAAATTCTCAAGAGCTTTAGATGAGTTATTAGCTAGATTCTAACCTTGATTTAGAGATTGATTGACTAGTTTCTTTCTCTCTAATCTTATTCAGAGTTTGGTGAACATTTGGAGGCGAATCGGCGGATCATTCAACGGGATCATCAAGAAGTTTTAGAGAACTTCTAGGTATGAATTTCGGAGTCCCTTATATTTGTTTTAATAGTTATTGAAACAAACCGATGCATGCATGAAACAAATCATAGAAAATTGTAATTGATCCTTATTGTGCATAAAAAATTCGAATATATATATGTACAATTAAACTAGAAATCCTACACATACATGCATAAGTGACATATAGTAATTTCAAGTATTAAGATATAGGTTGTCATCATCAAAAAGGGGGAGATTGTTGGCTTTTAGGTCTTAATCTATGTTTTGATGATTTAATCAACCTAATATTAATAACAATCAAAAGTAGAGTAGCACACATTATGCACAACATATATATTACCTTGTGTTAACTTCTGCAGGTGATCAAGACTCAAGGAAGAAAGAAATTCAAGTCAAGACATGTAATCAATCTTATTGAAGACATGTAATTGTGTATTTCTTTTGAGTCTTAGGAACTTTGTGTTCTTGAGCATACTAAAGTAACGAACTACACACACACTAGGTTCCTTGTAGAAGTCACATACAAAATCTCAGATCATTTGGACTTCAATATGTCACCCAAATTTAGACCGGAAATCACTAAACTTTAACCTCTACTGCCTGTGCTAATTAGGTTGACCGTTCGACCTTCGTTCGACCAAATGGTCAGCTTATTCAGTTAGCCAATAGTGATTTATCCAGCTTTGACCAGTTGACTGTTTTGACCTTCTCGGTTGACCACCTACACGTGTCACTCGACCGTTTGATTTGTCATTTTATACAACGGTCAGATTTCCCAAAAGCCCGAAATACTTTGGCCATTGGTCGATCGTTCCCTAGACTCGGGTTGACCGATCGTAGATTTCTCTTGATTCCCAAAGTCCTGGAAATTTCCGCTCGACGATTCCTAAGAATAGGGTCAACCAAACTTACATTTACTCTTGCCGAAACTCCCTCAACGGTCTATCGTCCCACAGTTTAGTTTGACTGCCCTGTGTTTGGTCGATTGTTTTGTTCCTGACTTTTCTGGACAACTTCCAGTTGATTGTTAAGCCCGTTTCCGTTGACCGAACTTAACCTGAACTATCCCTTGAGCTTCTCTATTTTGTGTTTCTTACACAAACTCTTACCATATGAATCACAACGGCTATAACACCTTAGGAGCTTACAAATAGATTTTACCAAGACATGCCTCACACTCCAAATTGTCATACACATCTAAGAGAGCTCCAAATCTCCCATTCCCCAAATCCTACTATGCAAGCCAAACTTTCCACACTTTAGATCAATTCTACTCTTACTCTAGTTGTGCGCAAGTTGGAGAGTGATTGTTCCACTCAAGTTCTTAGTCATCAAGCTTTTAAAGGTTAGGTGAAAGCCCGAAGCATCCCTCTCAGATTGTTAGAGGAGGAGCCAAGCTTGCGAGGGTGTTCGTAAGTTTTTTAGTGTAAATGTGTTTTCTCCCGGCCCGGAACGGTGAGTGGTTAGTGAAGACGTAGGCGAAGCTCACGGAGTCGATTAGAGCTTACAAGAGAGGAAGTAGGCGGGAGGCCAAACCTCTATAAAAATCCCCTAGTTTTTAAGGTTTGCATTGTCTATTCTTTACTTGCTTTTGTTTGTTTTTTTCCTCTGCATCTTGGTTAAGCAAGTAGAGATTAAGTTTAAAAGTGAGTACAATTTGGGTCATATTGATCCTACAACCTCGTCTTCATCGGCGGTCGTGCACTTGCGCTTAAAGCTTAATTGGAATCAAGTTTTTGGTGCCGTTGCCGGGGAGGTGCTCTGGTCAGACTCTGGTTTGGACTATTCGAGTGGCTTTAATCTTTTGTTTTTAGTTGTTATTTGTTTCAGGACGACACAACATCAAGGGGAGGTACCATTAGAAATCCGAGGCAGTAACAAGTAGGGGTGAGCTTCGGTCCAAACCCGGACCGGACCGGACCGAACCGGACCGGACCGAAACCCGAATTTTCGGGAAGTCCGGACCGAAGACCGGACCGAATAGGTTCGGTCCGGTCCGGTCCGGGTCGGTCCAAAACCCGAATTTTTACCTTAAATTTTCGGTCCGGTCCGGACCGAAGACCGAATTTCCAAAATTTTGAGGACCGAAGACCGGACCGAAAAAATTCGGTCCGGTTCTGTCCGGACCGAAAAATTCGGTTCGGTCCGGGTACCCGGACCGGACCGAATTTTGCTCACCCCTAGTAACAAGCTGATCTGACCGCCAATTGGCGTTCTGGTGAGAGGCTCTTGCTTTCTATTTTGTTCTGATTGTTTATTTTTGCAACATAGTTATCTGGGAGCCTAATTTGGCATTTTTGAACCTGTAGTTTGCTCCCAGATCAATAAATAATCAATCTCTCTTTTAATCAACTGGGACCTTAAAACTCAAAGCAAAAGATTAGACTGATATCCATCTAGGTCATGCATCATTTGTAGACCTTGCACGCACTCATCTTCTCTTTTCTTTACATTCTTGTTGTTGATTGCTGGCGTGAGGTACGTGCACTCATTCTCTCATTCATGCGTGGTTAAAGCATGCATTAGTTAGTAAAGTGCATTGTAACATGAGTGAGGTGAGTGGTTGTTTGGTGAGTTGCTTGGTAGCCTAAGATTTCAAAACATCTTTAAGGGGCACCACCTATAGTCTTAAAGATAAGGTGTAAGATTTCATCACCCCTCCTTTATCCCCACAAACCACACTTAAGTGAAGCCTTAATATAAAACCAAGTAGACATTGGCCATTAGGACTCGGACACATTAGGAGAGTGATCTGGTTGTGACCGTCAAAGCCTCATCAGCGTCACCCACTTTGTCGATAGTAGGATAGACAAGATCTCTGGATCTTGGCTCACTTGCTGGGCTCTGTGGTCTTCGTCGTTGGGAGGTGAGGCGTGTTGAGGCCGCGTGAGCTCGAAGTTAGGCGTTGTTGAGATTTTTATTTATACCGCAAGTGCACGGCCGCGTTGAAGCGGTGGCAAGTACGGGTCGAACACAAGGAGGGAGAGATTCTTGTATTTTTGTGATTTTCTTTGATTAAGGAAAACAAAAGAGAAATAGTGTTGGTTTGAGATTTTTGGATTTATATATTTTTTTTATCTTTCTAAAGCAAGAGCAACAAGAACAAAAATTAAGAAGAAATAACTATGGATGAGAGTCCAGTGGGTGGGAGTTATGAATCTTCAAGTTAGATTAGAGATTACGAAAATTATTATAAATCAAGTGAGATATTAAGCATCATATGATAATTGATTTAACAAAAACTCATATGATCAAAACACTAACAAGAAATTAAAATAAAAACGATCTCTCTTCTCTAACCCTAAATCCGTCACCCCCACCATTTGGAGGGTTTTAGAAACCCATGGGGAGAAGATGAGGAGAAGGGGTCATGGAGATCATCGAGAGAATACGGAAAAAAAGGGAAATATTATACTAAACTACGATCTACGAAAGTAAAAACAATTATTCTAAGCACGCAACAAATTATTCTAAGAGAAAAATAAAGAACAACTAAATTACTCTACTGGAATTAAGAACAAGAAACATTAATCTAAAACTAAGCTTACAAAAGACAAAGATAATGGAGAATTAAAAGGGCAGAATTTTATTGCTTTAAAATCTCATACAAAAAGCTCCTCTTACACAATATTTCGGGGCTATTTATAGCCGATACAAGAAACCCTAAGTATGCATCGGGACGAACACGTGTTACTAAACAATTGGACGAAAATAGGAGGCACGGATCGCAACCCATGCGGCGATTCCGCCGCATATTGACCGTTAGATGCGGCGATTCCGCCGCATGGATGGTCCAGATCACTTCGTGCTTTTGTGGGTGTGTTTTTGGTATGTTGTAGGTGGCCTCCACGTATATAAATCAATTATTGCATATCTTTGGAGATCCGAATTTGATTTCTTTTTGAATATTCCTCCAAAATAACTTTTTAGTCCTTCCAATTTGCGATCATGTCCCTGACTTCTTATGCAATCAATTGGACTTCAACTTGAGCTTGAATCTCTATCTAATTGGTCTTTGTGATCCATCTAAGTCCATTGCACGCGTTTTAGCTCGAATATTGGTAAATTGCATTGTAACTCCTATATTCTGCACAATTGCTCAAAACAATACCTTAGTAGCATTTATTTATATAAAAACACTCTAAATGAAAGACATATGATGCAATGTATGCAATGCATCAAATATCCCTACACCTAGATTTTGCTAGTCGCGAGCAAAACAAAACATGAGAAATATAGGTATGAAAGCACAAAAATCCTAACTCATTTTCGTAGGAATCACGGTTGCACTTAGCATGTGTAACAAGCCTTTAAACCTCCAAGTTTCCTTAGAGGACGAGTTTTGTCTCGTGAGGGTTTTCAGTTGACACACCCACAAAGTCTTAATTCAATATTCCATTAATAGCTCTTGATATCTCCATCTCAACCTTATACATCTCACTTAGAATTCTTGCATGCTCATTATACAAATCTAACTTATAAAAAGTTTGACTTGGTCTTTGTTCCTCCAACATTCACACCACTAACCCTTCTACACATGTTATCACTTAAATTATTTTGCACGCCTCCTCTGGTGGTGAAGTATCATTCGGATCAACCATGGCATGGATCATTCTTTTAGCTTTGGGCCTTGAGTATATTTTTTTTTCTTCCATGATTCAACACATTTGCTTTTTCTGACACTTTTACCCTTTTTGCATTCGTGTAGCGAGTTTGGTCGATAATCCCGAGCTGGCAGACTCAAGTTACCGGGTTTTAAGATACCCCTACGGACCAGTGACTCAAAGGCTTGGGCTTTTGTAATCATTTTGCAAAATGTGCATTCCTCACTTTATTCCTTTATTTTTACTTTTATTTTCCTCAAGGCTTAATTGCTATTAGAAGTCCACACTTCCCGGTATATTTTCCTCAACCTCTGCTTTTTATCAACCACTTCAAAGATTTGATTCATCCAATTTAAGTGCATACATGTCTTAAGGGTAATGTGTTATTTCTTTGGAACTTAGATTTATGTCATAGTTTCTACAAGCAGAACTATATAATAAGGAACAAAGACTCAATGCAATTTGTACTCAGGTTTTGGTGGTTCAATCTTAAGTTATGTCATGACACATTGATTTTTTTTTATTTTTTATTTTTTGGAGAATTATATATAAAAAAACAAAACAGATAGGTAGATAACTAGTCACCCCCCTACACCTATTTCATGCATTGTCCTCAATGTATGCAAAATTGAATAATATAGGAAATGCAAGAATTAATAAAGTTACCGCCTTCGGGATGACGACTCTCCACGGTCGGAGAGTGCTTTGTTCAGTTTGCTATTGAGGCGCTTCATCCCGCCCCACATTCGGGACCTATGTTCGTCAGAGTTTTCTGGGGTTGACTGAGCCCAGAATGTTGCGGAGTCTTCAGACGACTCACTTGATTGCATAGCATCCTCCATTTCTGGAGGTGTCCACAGGTCCGCTATAGTGCCACGGTAGGAGGATGTCTCTCGTTCCACCGTACAAGGGAGCATGTCGGCTTCGTACACCCAGAAAGACTCATAGGCCATAAAGTGCTTGCAGATAGTGGTGACGAGGCATGGCAGAGATTGGGAGTTGCGTTGGTGGCCTTCTGCAATGGTGGTCAGAAGCCGTCGGCACATACAGTAAGTGCGATCACGGGTCATCAGGGAGTGAACGATGCCCATCTCAACGGTGCGAAAAGAAGTGTTGTGGGTATTACTCGTGACATTTTGGCATGCCCACCTACATGCTGTAAAGACATTCCGGTACATGGATGTGCCCTTGATACCCCGATCACGGCTAAGCACACAATCTGGTCCCATGAGTGACCGATAGAAACTGAGTTCCTCGGATGGCAAAGTGGAGGCCCCTTGTGGTATGTCAGTCAAGTTGGAGATGATGTTGAGGTCAATCGCCTAGACTTTGTTTCTCCAATTCAGTAAAATGTACCCACTGTCCAGGTCTATGTTAGTGATACTGCTATAGAACTCCTCCACTAAGCTAGGGCAGTACACATCATCGTTATTATGGACCAAGTAGCTCCAACTCCGTGCTATGATTTCTTCGTAAAAGTGGGTGCCGTTTTGATCACTAACAAGCAACGGGTGGAAGTTCTTCTCAGGAAACACCATGGTGATAGAATACTGCTAAAGTGATATATGTTAGATTTAGAAAAATAAGTCATGTATTTCCACCGTTTTCCAAAATAAGTCATGTACCAATAATGAATTTTTTTTTTTGAGAAATAAACTAAAACTTAATCAGAATGAGGAATTGCGTGTAAAAACACGACTTCCTCTGCAACATTGGAGGGACGATTTAAGTAGGGCTTCAATCGATGCCCGTTAACTTTAAAGTTTTCACCGTTCTCCGGATTACTGATCTCAACCGCTCCGTGAGGGAAAACAGTTTTGATCATGAAAGGGCCGGTCCAACGACTCTTTAGTTTGCCGGAAAAGAGATGAAGGCGAGAGTTATAGAGAAGGACCAACTGTCCAGGAGAAAAAGATTTCCTAACGATGGATTTATCATGAAAAACCTTGGTCTTTTCCTTATAAATTTTAGCATTCTCATAAGCCTCATTTCTTATTTCCTCAAGCTCAACTAAATCCAATTTTCGAGCATTACCAGCTGCCTCTAAATCCATATTTAGTTGCTTAATAGCCCAAAGGGCTCTATGCTCCAATTCGACCGGTAAGTGGCACGCTTTTCCAAAGACTAACCGGTAAGGGGACATTCCTAAATTGGTCTTGAAAGCGGTCCGATAGGCCCACAACGCATCATTAATTTTTACAGACCAATCCTTACGTGAGGCATTAACCGTTTTTTCCAGAATTTGCTTGATTTGTCTATTGGAGACCTCAACTTGTCCACTTGTTTGAGGGTGATACGGGGTGGCTAACTTATGAGTTATTGAATATTTTCTCATCAAAGCTTCAAATGATCGATTACAAAAATGAGTACCCCGGTCACTGATAATGGTACGTGGAGTACCGAATCGGGAGAAAATATTCTCCTTCAGAAATTTGACAACAACTTTGTTGTCATTGGATTTTGTGGGGATAGCCTCAACCCACTTGGACACATAGTCCACAGCTAGCAAGATATACTCCTTCCCAAAAGACATTGGAAACGGGCCCATAAAATCGATACCCCAAACATCGAAGATATCAACTATGAGAATAGGGTGTAGAGGCATCATGTCTCTACGAGAGAGTTTTCCTAGCATTTGACATCTAGAGCAAGAATTACAAAATGCAAATGCATCCTTAAATAGGGTGGGCCAATAAAATCCACACTGTAAAACTTTGGCCGCAGTTTTCTTAGCTCCAAAATGTCCTCCACATGCTTGGTCATGACAAAAAGATAGAATACTTGCAAATTCCTCCTCAGGAACACATCTTCTAATGATTTGATCCGAACAATACTTGAAAAGATATGGGTCATCCCAATAAAAATTCTTTACTAGGGACCTAAATTTGGCTTGATCGTTCTTAGACCATTCAGTCGGGGTCACACCAGTTACTAAGAAATTGACTATATCGGCGAACCATGGTTCGCCAGACACAGCCATAATCTGTTCATCCGGAAAGTTCTCATTCACTGGTGTGTTATTCACTGGGATAAGAGGAATTCTAGACAAGTGATCGGCGACTACATTTTCACAACCCTTTTTATCACGGATTTCGACATCAAATTCTTGCAGTAGTAAGATCCAACGCAATAAACGCGGCTTGGCCTCCTATCTGTTCACTAAATGTCTTATTGCCGCATGATCCGTGTAAATAATCACATGTGTGCCTATCAAATATTGTCGAAATTTTTCCAAGGCAAAAATGACTGCTAGAAATTCTTTCTCAGTTACCGTGTAGTTCAATTGGGCATCATTCAATGTTTTACTAGCATAATATATCACGTGAGGTTTCTTTTCAATTTTCTGACCCAACACCGCTCCTATGGCGTAATCCGATGCATCACACATTATCTCAAAGGGTTGTGTCCAATCGGGTGAATGAATAATGGGTGCCGACGTTAATTCCCTCGTAAGGTGGTTAAAGGACTCCAAACATTTATCAGAAAATTCAAACATAGAGTCCTTCGCTAATAATTCAGTCAATGGTCTAGCCACCTTACTAAAGTCCTTGATAAACCTTCGATAGAATCCGGCATGCCCTAAAAATGAACGAATCTCTTTGACATTTGTTGGTGGAGGGAGATGCTTAATCAAATCCACCTTGGCTTTATCCACTTGAATGCCATCCTTAGACACAATGTGACCAAGTACTATTCCATTCTTAACCATGAAATGACATTTTTCCCAATTTAAGGTCAAGTTCTTCTCCTTACATCTTACTAGTACTAATTCCAAATGGTTCAAACAATTGGCAAAAGTGGGACCAAAGACAGAGAAATCATCCATGAAAATTTCCATGAAGTTATCCACCATATCAGAGAAGATGCTAACCATACATCTTTGAAATGTGGCAGGAGCATTGCACAAGCCAAAGGGCATGCGAGGGAAAGCAAACGTGCCGAATGGGCACGTGAAGGTAGTTTTCTCCTGATCCTCAGGAGCGATAGGAATTTGGTTATAGCCGGAATATCCATCCAGAAAACAATAATACTCATATCCGGCCAACCGTTCTAACATTTGATCTATGAAAGGAAGAGGGAAGTGGTCCTTACGGGTTGCAGAATTCAGTTTCCTATAGTCAATGCAAATCCTCCAACCTGTTTGGATACGGGTCGGGACTAACTCATTAAGCTCATTCTCAACTACCGTAACTCCAGATTTCTTAGGGACAACCTGAACAGGACTAACCCACGCACTATCGGATATAGGGTATATAATTCCATTGTCCAACCACTTAAGTATTTCCTTTTTGACCGCCTCAGTTAGGACCGGGTTAAGCCGCCTTTGCGGATCCCTACGGGGTTGAGTATTATCTTCCAAATGGATCCTATGTTGGACTATAGATGGGCTAATCCCCTTGATATCGGCCATGGTCCATCCAATAGCTTCTTTATTCCTACTGAGGACTCTCAACAATTCATTCTCTTGATTGGGGGTCAAATCCGATGCTATGATAACTGGAAGGGTGGATGAGGGTCCTAAAAATGCATACTTCAATGTAGTAGGGAGGGGCTTCAACTCTAGTGATGGTGGTTCTTGTAGTGAGGGTTTGGATTGAGGTCTTGGTTCGGCTAAAAGTCCACCTAAGGCTGACCAATTGGGTGAAGATCGATTCGAACCTATATAATTGATATGGTCACAAATTGTGCCCTCACCACTCAGGTTCTTTTGAAAATCAACTTCATCCAATTGGGTGAAATTTAAGTAATCCGAAATCAGCTCATCTTCACTACAATCCTGAATGTAATTCAATTCACTCGATTCATCAGAGAAAATTCCAGGTTGCTTCCCTAAGTTAAAAATATTTAGCTCAGCTGTCAAATTCCCAAATGACAATTTCATCAATCCATTCCTACAATTGATTAGGGCATTGGAAGTGGCTAAAAAAGGTCTTCCTAAGATCACAGGAATTTGATTGCTAGGGTTAGCAACAGGCTCCGTGTCTAAGACAACAAAGTCCACAGGAAATATGAATTCACCCACTTTGATCAGAACATCATCAACCACACCTCTAGGAATCTTAACAGATCTATCAGCCAATTGGAGTGTGGTCCTAGTCTGTTTAAGGTCTCCTATATCCAATTCTTTATATACAGAGTAGGGAAGCAGATTAACACTAGCACCCAAATCCAGCAAGGCCCTATTGATTAAGGTGTTACCAATTACACATGAAATAGTCAGACAACCAGGGTCTTTATATTTGATTTGTGTGGGTTGGGTTAACACAGAGCTTATATTTACAGTTAAGAATGCTCTTTTTGGTACTTGTGTTTTCCTCTTCTTGGTGCATAAGTCTTTTAAGAATCTTGCATAAGGTGGAATTTGTTGAATAGCTTCTAATAAAGGGATGTTTACCTTTACTTGCTTAAAGACTTCCAACATTTTCTCCATTTGATTTGTATGATTCTTATTAAGTCTATTAGGGAATGGTGCTTTAGGAATGAATACTCTTTCAGGTTCAGTGGGTTCAATTTCAATTGGTTCCTCAGATTGAATTGGTGGCTCGTTGGATGGCTCAGGTGTGACAGAATTATTAGACTCATTAGCCAAGGGGTGAGTGACATTGTTATTAACAGATTTTCCAGATCTTAATGTAAGTATAGCATTAATGTGTTGATTTTGCTCTTCTTCTTGAACCATATGAACTGGTCTGTTGTTATTGTTCACATTAGGAGGTGGTGCATTATGTGGTACATTAGGTGGAGGCCTAATGTGTTGAGGATTGAATGGTTGAGGATTAAATGGTTGAGGTGGTTGATATGGCATATGTTGATGTGGTTGATATGCCATATGTTGATTATGTGGATTGTTAATTCTTGGGTTCACCTCGGGTTGGCTTGGGAATCTTCCTCTTTCTCTTTCACCTACAACTTGTGCTAATTGACTTACTTGAGTCTCTAGCTTTTGAAAAGATTGAGTAGTTGTTTGAACAAATGTTTTCATTAAGTTTTCCAAATCAGTTAATTGGCCATCACTATTATTGTTGTTGTTGTTTGAATACATTTGTTGTCTAGGTGGTTGGCTGTTGAACGTTTTATTTTAAACCGCAAGTGCACGGCCGCGATGAAGCGGTGGCAAGTACGGGTCGTCCTCAGGGAGGTGAGTAGTCTCTTGCTTGTACGAAATCAAGTGGCGAAAAAAATGGAGAAGAGAGTTGGTTACGCTAATCTAGACTACGCTACACTAAGAAGTATGAATTGCGAACGAAACAAACAAACGATGGAATAACAACTAAACTAAGAACAAAGGAAGAATGCTGGAATACAGAAATGGGAAAACCCCTAAGGGGTGGAGTGAGTGCACACATGCAAAGAGGTGGGTGTAGAATACATTCTTTAAGCACATGAAGGTGGTGTTTATCAAGCATAGGAAGTGTCTCAATGTTATGGCAAAACCTATCAATCTATTCACCAACTTGGTTGATTAACATTTACATATGCAAGTTGTTTATTTCAGAACCTAAACAAGCATGAGAGGTGTCTAATCATTTTGGCAAAACTCATCAAGTTATAAATTCTATCCTAAACAAGCAAGCATACATTCATGTTTAATTAACACATCAAAAATAAAGCATTCATCCCATTCTCTAATGCATGTATGTACATCTACTCCACCCCCCAAAGGGGATGGAACTACTCACTAAGCATTACACTAATTATTAAACTAAGCAAAGAAAGCATATTAAAACTAAGCTAGAAGTAAAAGACGATTAAACTAAAACATGCACAAACAATAAAAGAAGCATAAACAAATAATGAAAGAAACATAAAACTTTATTGATAAAATGACTCACATTAAAAGTAGCATCCTCCTACTTTAGTGTGTGCTTCAAGGCCTCACTTCTAGTAGGAAGAATAGCCACTTAAAATATGGAGTGATTACAAAAGGAGGTGAAGAGTTCTATTTATAGCCATGGAAAAAGCTAATCCGGGACA
The DNA here is from genome assembly GCA_963682175.1 of Triglochin maritima. Taxonomy (NCBI): domain Eukaryota; kingdom Viridiplantae; phylum Streptophyta; class Magnoliopsida; order Alismatales; family Juncaginaceae; genus Triglochin; species Triglochin maritima. The sequence goes on along the minus strand of OY821793.1, from coordinate 8,064,723 downwards.
ATCTCCCGATGTGGGACTAAACCAATACCAAAAATAGCCTAAACAAATATTAATACACGTCCAGGAGAAAACTTGGTGGATTTGGGCCCAAAGTGACCGCCAATTGGCGGTCTTGGACCGCTAATTGGCGGTCCACATTTTCCGGATCGAGTTGAATCTTGTTCTGGGATTTGCTTGGCGTATTTGGTGGTCTTGGATGCATCTACTTTATTTATTGGAGCTCCGACCCGAATCCAATTGGTAAAATACTCCCCATGATGGTGTGGAGTATTCTGTTTTGCTCTTAGGTCCTTCTGTCTTACATTCAGGTCCTTCTCCCTTGCATCTTGGTCCCTAGATCTCACAATTCAGTCCTTTTTCCCAGCTTTTGGGTCCTTTTATGCTTCATCTCTTCAAACCTATTTATTCCTGAAAACTAAACATAAAACTCATGACATAACATTATTTAGGTGAAAGATAATGGATATAAGATACAAATATGAGCATGAAATGATGTCAATCATTGGCCTTGCTGAGGCATGGGTGCAGGATTTGAACTCCCTTGGCTCCATGAAAAATTGGGATGGTTGCGCCAACCTGGATTATAGGTTGACGAATAAGGGTCATTCCTAGGACGATTAAATGCAGCATTAACTTGTTCCATGTCCGAAGAAATGTGTGCACACTCCTCCAAAACATGACCAGTTTGACCACACCTAGAGCAAGAAACAGAAGAGATTTGATTTACTAGGGGTCGGTTTTGAAGCTCTAGGGTTTCCATCCTACGCATAAGGGTGGCTAATTTCGCTTCAGCAGCTATAGAAGCATCTACAGCTAAGACACCTGATCTGGATTGATTTGCTATTCTAGATCCAATACTTGGGTTGGTCGGTGCCCTAGCAGTGTCCCATTGCATACTATTATCAGCCAAGTCTTCAAGAAAAATCCAAGCATCATTCTCATTTTTGGACATAAAGCTTCCTTGGCTTACAGATTCTAGCATAACTCTAGATGTAGGTGTCAATCCCTCATAGATAATTTGGCACAATTGCCATCTTGGGATTCCATGATGAGGGCATTGGGTCAGAAGGTGCTTAAATCTTTCTAAATAGGAATAGAATGGCTCGCTCTCAGATTGAACGAATGCACAAATTTCATTCCTAATCCTAATAGTCTTATGGTTGGGGAAATATTTCTTTAAAAACACTTGAACAAACTCAGCCCAACTCCTAATGGATCTTTCGGCTAGACTATATAGCCATTTTTTAGCGTCGTCCTTCAGTGCTAGAGGCACGAATTTAAGACGCACTGCCTCCTCAGGGATATGCTGGTAATGCATAAGGGAGCAGATTTCCTCAAATTCTCTAAGGAAGAGATATGGATCTTCCTTAGAGGTGAACTTGGGCAACATACTCAGGTATTGTGCTTTGAGTTCGAAGTCGCGACCCGGTATGGTGGGCATAACGATGCACGATGGCTGAGCAGCCATCGTTGGGTAGCACCGATCCCTCAGAGTCATAGGTGGTGCAACAGGTGGGTCCACTACATTCTCACCCATTGGATCCGGGTGAGGTGGTGCAACAGGTGGATTGGGGCTAAGCTCTAGACTGGAATCTAGATGAACTCGTGAGAGTCGATTGCTCAAGTCCCGAACCCAAATCTGAGTGCACCGGTTTGAATTAATTTTTTTTTTTATATTTTTTTTTTCAAAAAAAAAAGGAAAAAGAAAAAAAGACAAACAATAGAAGGGGAAAAGATGAGAAAGGAATCCTAATCTAGAGAATTGAGGTGAGAAGAGAAAGAAGACTCAGATGAGAAGGGAAACTTAACTCTAAAAGATAGATGAGAGGGTTGGTCAGAAGTTTCCTAAACAAGCACGGTTCAAACAATCCTAGACCTAGTGTAGCTTAAGTCTAGACGACTCCTAACTGGTTGAGTCGAATTGATTTGCTTGATTCACCTCCCTCACTAATCAAACCAACTTGGCCAGGACGTGTATAGCTAGTGGGGGCGCTTCCGACAGAGTCGGTGCCAATTAGACAACCACTTCGCTTGGAAGACTTACGTCAACACAAAAACACTTTCTAGACACCAAATTAAATTCGATCAGCTTCAAGTCATAGCAAGTCAAACCAATCTTCTCCTTAATTGAGTCTGAATCCTTAGGGGCCAATGTCTAATTGATTTTAATTTTAAAGCTTGGGTGACACTTTAGGATTGTTATTTGTGGGCCACGGAAGGGTGATGAAATCCCCACCGTATCTTTTCCTACGGAGTTGCCCTTAAGATAGTTTAACTTAAATCTAGCAAAGATAGTCAAACATTGGTCTTTAGTGGGGGACAATTGCAAGGGTTATATGCAACTAATTTATATGCTTAAATGCAATCGATAAAAACTGCGCACGTACCTTGCCTCCAGCACTCTTCAACAATGAATTGATTTGCAAAATTTAGCATGCATAATGCGAGAAAATCTCTAAATGATGCATGCACTAAGGCCTTTCTAATTTTGCAAAAATTTTAGGTCACAAGTTGAATTAGTGTCAATTATGGAAGTTTGCCCTACACATGCAATTCTACCAAGAAGGAAATTTTTCGAAAATAGAAATTTCGAGGAAAAGGCAACAAAGGTTACCTACGCACGCTCAGTCGGGTTCGCCGCCCGCTCTCGACAATTTCCAGCTTCTCTACGCGTCCACCCAGAGATAGTTCGCGTCCAGGAAAAATCTCAGGCTCAGATCTCCAACCTGTGCGGCGTTTCCGCCGCAAACTACACTGCTGGTGCGGCGATTTCGCCGATTGGTCACCTTGGATTGCGTCCGGATTTTTGCGTCGTCTCTAATACTTCCTGAAAAGCACAGAGAAAACGTTAGATCGCGAAAAACCAAGATCCAAACAAACCAAACAAAAATCACAAAAAAAAACTTGGAATTCTCGTCGCCGCAAAGGCAACGGCGCCAAAAACTTGTTGAGATTTTTATTTATACCGCAAGTGCACGGCCGCGTTGAAGCGGTGGCAAGTACGGGTCGAACACAAGGAGGGAGAGAATCTTGTATTTTTGTTATTTTCTTTGATTAAGGAAAACAAAAGAGAAATAGTGTTGGTTTGAGATTTTTGGATTTATATTTTTTTTTTATCTTTCTAAAGCAAGAGCAACAAGAACAAAAATTAAGAAGAAATAACTATGGATGAGAGTCTAGTGGGTGGGAGTTATGAATCTTCAAGTTAGATTAGAGATTACGAAAATTATTATAAATCAAGTGAGATATTAAGCATCATATGATAATTGATTTAACAAAAACTCATATGATCAAAACACTAACAAGAAATTAAAATAAAAACGATCTCTCTTCTCTAACCCTAAATCCGTCACCCCCACCCTTTGGAGGGTTTTAGAAACCCATGGGGAGAAGATGAGGAGAAGGGGTCATGGAGATCATCGAGAGAATACGGAAAAAAGGGAAATATTATACTAAACTACGATCTACGAAAGTAAAAACAATTATTCTAAGCACGCAACAAATTATTCTAAGAGAAAAATAAAGAACAACTAAATTACTCTACTGGAATTAAGAACAAGAAACATTAATCTAAAACTAAGCTTACAAAAGACAAAGATAATGGAGAATTAAAAGGGCAGAATTTTATTGCTTTAAAATCTCATACAAAAAGCTCCTCTTACACAATATTTCGGGGATATTTATAGCCGATACAAGAAACCCTAAGTATGCATCGGGACGGACACGTGTTACTAAACAATTGGACGAAAATAGGAGGCACGGATCGCAACCCATGCGGCGATTCCGCCGCATATTGACCGTTAGATGCGGCGATTCCGCCGCATGGATGGTCCAGATCACTTCGTGCTTTTGTGGGTGTGTTTTTGGTATGTTGTAGGTGGCCTCCACGTATATAAATCAATTATTGCATATCTTTGGAGATCCGAATTTGATTTCTTTTTGAATATTCCTCCAAAATAACTTTTTAGTCCTTCCAATTTGCGATCAAGTCCCTGACTTCTTATGCAATCAATTGGACTTCAACTTGAGCTTGAATCTCTATCTAATTGGTCTTTGTGATCCATCTAAGTCCATTGCACGCGTTTTAGCTCGAATATTGGTAAATTACATTGTAACTTCTATATTCTGCACAATTGCTCAAAACAATACCTTAGTAGCATTTATTTATATAAAAACACTCTAAATGAAAGACATATGATGCAATGTATGCAATGCATCAGGCGTCGTATAGCTTAAGAACCCATAACCAGCCTAAGCTTGTTTGAGCCGTGTTTGCTAGACTAGGCTTCTACCCTCACCCTCTACCCATGCTAGTTTTAGGAATTCTTCCCTTCTCCTCTGAGTCATCTTCTTCTCACTTAATTCTACGTTCTACTCTCCCCTTTACACTCTCTGTAAGTGTTTTAGGGTCGAGTCGAAAACTTTTTGTGAGCTTGGCCTCGTGGTTGTGAGAGTGGTCGACTCGAGAGAACTTTGTCGAGATGGATGGTTACATTGGCGACCATCCATTTCATTGCTGGGACTATGACTATTCTCCCTGGTATTCCGGACCCATGCATCCGGGTGTGCCTCAGACAAACACCACATATGGTTGGGACTATCTTAATCTTCAGATTGGGGTAATATGAGAGAGACACTGACTGCTAGACCACAATCTAGTTATGTCGGATCATATGTTGGTCAACAAACTGAGACATTACAACAACTTTTTGCCTCTTTCATGGGTACGGTAGACGACATGAGTGCACCAGTGGCTCTAGCAACTTCAGATTGGGGTAATATAGTGTGACTGTTGTGGATTGAGTGGTCACATTATCTGGGAATGTCCTCATGTTCCCCAGAGCCTGAGTATGAGCATACATTTTCCCAAAATGCTCAATGTGACATTTACGCATCCACATACAACCCAAGAGGGATTGATTCTTGGGGAGACAATATTGATTCAAATTTTTATACATCATACCCACCCCATTATTCTCTTCCCGAATACCCATATCCCTACCAACCACCACCCATGACCAATCATTGGACTCATTCTCAGCACATAAACACCCAACCCCAAAATCTCCAAAATTCTGATGTGCGCCTGATGAGATTTTTATTTATATCGCAAGTGCACGACCGCGTTGAAGCGGTGGCAAGTACGGGTCGGACACAAGGAGGGAGAGATTCTTATATTTTTGTGATTTTCTTTGATTAAGGAAAGCAAAAGAGAAATAGTGTTGGTTTGAGATTTTTGGATTTATTTTTTTTATTTTTCTAAAGCAAGAACAACAAGAGCAAAAACTAAGAAGAAATAACTATGGATGAGAGTCCAGTGGGTGGGAGTTATGAATCTTCGAGTTAGATTAGAGATTACGAAAATTATTATAAATCAAGTGAGATATTAAGCATCATGTGATAATTGATTTAACAAAAACTCATATGATCAAAACACTAACAAGAAATTAAAATAAAAACGATCTCTCTTCTCTAACCCTAAATCCATCACCCCCACCCTTTGGAGGGTTTTAGAAACCCATGGGGAGAAGATGAGGAGAAGGGGTCATGGAGATCATCGAGAGACTATGAAAACAAAAAGAAAGAAATATTATACTAAACTACGATCTACGAAAACAAAAACAATTATTCTAAACACGCAACAAATTATTCTAAGAGAAAAATAAAGAACAACTAAATTACTCTACTGGAATTAAGAACATGAAACATTAATCTAAAACTAAGCTTACAAAAGACAAACATAATGGAGAATTAAAAGGGCAGAATTTTATTGCTTTAAAATGTAATACAAAAAAGCTCCCCCACAACACAATTTCGGGGCTATTTATAGCCGATACAAGAAACCCTAAGTATGCATCAGGAAGGACACGTGTGATTACATAATTGGACGAAAATGGGAGGCACGGATTGCAACCCGAGCGGCGATTCCGCCGCATATTGACCGTTAGATGCGGCGATTCCGCCGCATGGATGGTCCAGATGAATTCGTGCTTTTGTGGGTGTGTTTTTGGTATGTTGTAGGTGGCCTCCACTCGTATAAATCAATTATTGCATATCTTTGGAGATCCGAATTTGATTTCTTCTTGAATACTCCTCCAAAATAACTTTTTAGTCCTTCTAATTTGCGATCAGGTCCCTGGCTTCTTATGCAATCAATTGGACTTCAACTTGAGCTTGAATCTCTATCTAATTGGTCTTTGTGATCCATCTAAGTCCATTGCACGCGTTTTAGCTCGAATATTTGTAAATTGCATTGTAACTCCTGAATTCTGCACAATTGCTCAAAATAATACCTTAGTAGCATTTATTTATATAAAAACACTCTAAATGAAAGACATATGATGCAATGTATGCAATGCATCAAATACCCCTACACCTAGGTTTTGCTAGTCTCGAGCAAAACAAAACATGAGAAATATAAGTATGAAAGCACAGAAATCCTAACTCACTTTCGTAGGAATCACGGTTGCACTTAACATGTGCAACAAGCCTTTAAACCCCTAAGTTTCCTTGGAGGACGAGTTTTGTCTCGTGAGGGTTTTCAGTTGACACACCCACAAAGTCTTAATTCAATGTTTCATTAATAACTCTCAATATCTCCACCTCAACTTTATACATCTCACTTAGAATTCTTGCATGCTCATTATATAAATCTAACTCATAAAAATTCTGACTTTGTCTTTGTTCCTCCAACATTCACACCACTAACCCTTCTACACATGTTATCACTTAAATTATTTTGCACGCCTCCTCTGATGGTGAAGTATCATTTGGATCAACCATGGCATGGATCATTCTTCTAACTTTGGGCCTTGAGTAATAATTCCCCGTGATTCAACATATTTGCTTTATTTGACACTTTTACCCTTTTGCATTCGTGCAGCGAGTTTGGTCGATAATCCCGAGCTGGCAGACTCAAGTTACCGGGTTTCAAGATACCCCTACGGACCAGTGACTCGAAGGCTTGGGCTTTTGTAATCATTCTGCAAGATATGCTTTCCTCACTTTTATTCCCTTTTTTTTCTTGCATTAATTTTTTTTCTCAAGGCTTAATTGCTATCAGAAGTCCACACTTCCCGGTATATTTTCCTCAACCTCTGCTTTTTATCAACCACTTCAAGGATTTGATTCATCCAATGTAAGTGCATACATGTCTTAAAGGGTAATGAGTTATTTCTTTGGAAATTAGATTTATGTCATAATTTCTATAAGCAGAACAATATAATAAGGAACAAATACTCAATGCAAGTTGTACTCGGGTTTTGGTAGTTCAATCTTAAGCTATGTCATGAAACTTTTTTTCGTTTTTTTTTTGATTTTTTTTTTGATTTTTTTGATTTTTTTTTGAGAAATAAAAATAAAACAGATAGGTAGATAACTAGTCACCCCCCTACACCTATTCCATGTATTGTCCCCAATGTATGCAAAATTAAATAATATAGGACATGCAAGAAAAATAAAGTTACCGCCTTCGGGATGACGACTCTCCACGGTCGGAGAGTGCTTTGTTCAGTTTGCTATTTAGGCGCTTCATCCCGCCCCACATTCAGGATCTATGCTCGTTAGAGTTTTCGGGGTTGACTGAGCCCAGAATGTTGCGGAGTCTTCAGACGACTCACTTGATTGCATAGCATCCTCCATTCCTGGAGGTGTCCACATGTCCGCTATAGTGCCACGGTAGGAGGATGTCTCTCGTTCCACCGTACAAGGGAGCATGTCGGCTTCGTACACCCAGAAAGACTCATAGGCCATGAAGTGCTTGCAGAAAGTGGTGACCAGGCATGGCAGACGTTGGGAGTTGCGTTGGTGTCCTTCTGCAATGGTGGTCAGAAGTCGTCGGCACATACAGTATGTGCGAACACGGGTCATCAGGGAGTGAACGATGCCCATCTCAACGGTGCGAAAAGAAGTGTTGTGGGTATTACTCGTGACATTTTGGCATGCCCACCTACATGCTGTAAAGACATTCCGGTACATGGATGTGCCCTTGATACCCCGATCACGGCTAAGCACACAATCTGGTCCCATGAGTGACCGATAGAAACTGAGTTCCTCGGATGGCAAAGTGGAGGCCCCTTGTGGTATGTCGGTCAAGTTGGAGATGATGTTGAGGTCAATTGCCCAGACTTTGTTTCTCCAATTCAGCAAAATGTACCCACTGTCCAGGTCTATGTTAGTGATACTGCTATAGAACTCCTCCACTAAGCTAGGGCAGTAAACATCATTGTTATTATGGACCAAGTAGCTCCAACTCCGTGCTATGATTTCGTCGTAAAAGTGGGTGCCATTTTGATCACTAACAAGCAACGGGTGGAAGTTCTTCTCGGGAAACACCATGGTGATAGAATGCTGCTAAAGCGATGTACGTGAGATTTAGAAAAATAAGTCATGTACTTCCACCGTTCTCCAAAAATAAGTCATGTACCAACTTTTTTTTTTGGAGAAATAAACTAACACTTAATCAGAATGAGGAATTGCGTGTAAAAACAAGACTTCCTCTGCAACATTGGAGGGACGATTTAAGTAGAGCTTCAATCGATGCCCGTTAACTTTAAACTTTTCACCGTTCTCCGGATTACTGATCTCGACCGCTCCGTGGGGGAAAACGGTTTTGATCATGAAAGGGCCGGTCCAACGACTCTTGAGTTTGCCGGAAAAGAGATGAAGGTGAGAGTTATAGAGAAGGACAAATTGTCCAGGAGAAAAAGATTTCCTAACGATGGATTTATCATGAACAACCTTGGTCTTTTCCTTATAAATTTTAGCATTCTCATAAGCCTCATTTCTTATTTCCTCAAGCTCAACTAAATCCAATTTTCGAGCATTACCGGCTGCCTCTAAATCCATATTCAGTTGCTTAATAGCCCAAAGGGCTCTATGCTCCAATTCGACCGGTAAGTGGCACGCTTTTCCATAGACTAACCGGTAAGGGGACATTCCTAAATTGGTCTTGAAAGCGGTCCGATCGGCCCACAACGCATCATTAATTTTTACAGACCAATCCTTACGTGAGGCATTAACCGTTTTTTCCAGAATTTGCTTGATTTGTCTATTGGAAACCTCAACTTGTCCACTTGTTTGAGGGTGATACGGGGTAGCTAACTTATGAGTTACGGAATATTTTCTCATCAAAGCTTCAAATGATCGATTACAAAAATGAGTACCCCGGTCACTGATAATGGTACGTGGAGTACCGAATCAGGAGAAAATATTCTCCTTCAGAAATTTGACAACAACTTTGTTGTCATTGGATTTTGTGGGGATAGCCTCAACCCACTTGGACACATAGTCCACAGCTAGCAAGATATACTCCTTCCCAAAAGACATTGGAAACGGGCCCATAAAATCGATGCCCCAAACATCGAAGATATCAACTATGAGAATAGGGTGCAGAGGCATCATGTCTCTACGAGAGAGTTTTCCTAGCATTTGACATCTAGAGCAAGGATTACAAAATGTAAATGCATCCTTAAATAGGGTGGGCCAATAAAATCCACACTGTAAAACTTTGGCCGCGGTTTTCTTAGCTCCAAAATGTCCTCCACATGCTTGGTCATGACAAAAAGATAGAATACTTGCGAATTCCTCCTCAGGAACACATCTCCTAATGATTTGATCCGAACAATATTTGAAAAGATATGGGTCATCCCAATAAAAATTCTTCACTAGAGACCTAAATTTGGCTTGATCGTTCTTAGACCATTCAGTCGGGGTCACACCAGTTACTAAGAAATTGACTATATCGGCGAACCATGGTTCGCCAGACACAACCATAATTTGTTCATCCGAAAAGTTCTCATTCACTGGTGTGTTATTCACTGGGATAAGAGGAATTCTAGACAAGTGATCGGCGACTACATTTTCACAACCCTTTTTATCAAGGATTTCGACATGAAATTCTTGCAGTAGTAAGATCCAACGCAATAACCGCGGCTTGGCATCCTTTTTGTTCACTAAATGTCTTATTCCCGCATGATCCGTGTAAATAATCACATGTGTGCCTATCAAATCTTGTCGAAATTTTTCCAAGGCAAAAATGACTGCTAGAAATTCTTTCTCAGTTACCGTGTAGTTCAATTGGGCATCATTCAAGGTTTTACTAGCATAATATATCACGTGAGGTTTCTTTTCAATTTTCTGACCCAACACCGCTCCTATGGCGTAATCCGATGCATCACACATTATCTCAAAGGGTTGGGTCCAATCGGGTGAATGAATAATGTGTGCCGACGTCAATTCCCTCTTAAGGTGGTTAAAGGACTCCAAACATTTATCAGAAAATTCAAACTTAGAGTCCTTTGCTAATAATTCAGTCAATGGTCTAGCCACCTTACTAAAGTCCTTGATAAACCTTCGATAGAATCCGGCATGCCCTAAAGATGAACGAATCTCTTTGACATTTGTTGGTGGAGGGAGATGCTTACTCAAATCCACCTTGGCTTTATCCACTTGAATGCCATCCTTAGACACAATGTGACCAAGCACTATTCCATTCTTAACCATGAAATGACATTTTTCCCAATTTAAGGTCAAGTTCTTCTCCTTACACCTTACTAGTACTAATTCCAAATGGTTCAAACAATTGGCAAAAGTGGGACCAAAGACAGAGAAATCATCCATGACAATTTCTATGAAATTATCCACCATATCAGAGAAGATGCTAACCATACATCTTTGAAATGTGGCAGGAGCATTGCATAAGCCAAAGGGCATGCGACGGAAAGCAAACGTGCCGAATAGGCACGTGAAGGTAGTTTTCTCCTGATCCTCAGGAGCGATAGGAATTTGGTTATAGCCGGAATATCCATCTAGAAAACAATAATACTCATATCCGGCCAACCGTTCTAACATTTGATCTATGAAAGGAAGAGGGAAGTAGTCCTTACGGGTTGCAGAATTCAGTTTTCTATAGTCAATGCAAATCCTCCAACCGGTTTGGATACGGGTCGGGACTAACTCATTAAGCTCATTCTCAACTACAGTAACTCCAGATTTCTTAGGGACAACCTGAACAGGACTAACCCAAGCACTATCGAATATAGGGTATATAATTCCATTGTCCAACCACTTAAGTATTTCCTTTTTGACCACCTCAGTTAGGACCGGGTTAAGCCGCCTTTGCGGATCCCTACGGGGTTGAGTATTATCTTCCAAATGGATCCTATGTTGGACTATAGATGGGCTAATCCCCTTGATATCGGCCATGGTCCATCCAATAGCTTCTTTATTCCTACTGAGGACTCTCAACAATTCCTTCTCTTGATTAGGGGTCAAATCCGATGCTATGATAACTGGGAGGGTGGATGAGGGTCCTAAAAATGCATACTTCAGTGTAGTAGGGAGAGGCTTCAACTCTAGTGATGGTGGTTCTTGTAGTGAGGGTTTGGATTGAGGTGTTGGTTCGGCTAAAAGTCTACCTAAGGCTGACCAATTGGGTGAAGATCGATTCGAACCTATATGATTGATTTGGTCACAAATTATGGCCTCACCACTCAGGTTCTTTTGAAAATTAACTTCATCCAATTGGGTGAAATTTAAGTAATCCGAAATCAAATCATCCTCACTACAATCCTGAATATAATTCAATTCACTCGATTCATCAGAGAAAATTCCAGGTTGCTTCCCTAAGTTAAAAATATTTAGCTCAACAGTCAAATTTCCAAATGACAATTTCATCAATCCATTCATACAATTGATCAGGGCATTGGAAGTGGCTAAAAAAGGTCTTCCTAAGATCACTGGAATTTGATTGTTAGGGTTAGCAACAGGCTCCGTGTCTAAGACAACAAAGTCCACAGGAAATATGAATTCACCCACTTTGATCAGAACATCATCAACCACACCTCTAGGAATCTTAACAGATCTATCAACCAATTGGAGTGTGGTCCTAGTCTGTTTAAGGTCTCCTATATCCAATTCTTTATATACAGAGTAGGGAAGCATATTAACACTAGCACCCAAATCCAGCAATGCCCTATTGATTAAGGTGTTACCAATTACACATGAAATAGTTGGACAACCAGGGTCTTTATATTTGATTTGTGTGGGTTGGGTTAACACAGAGCTTATATTTGCAGTTAAGAAGGCTCTTTTTGGTACTTGTGTTTTCCTTTTCTTGGTGCATAAGTCTTTTAAGAATCTTGCATAAGGTGGAATTTGTTGAATAGCTTCTAATAAAGGGATGTTTACCTTTACTTGCTTAAAGACTTCCAACATTTTCTCCATTTGATTTGTATGATTCTTATTAAGTCTATTAGGGAACGGTGCTTTAGGAATGAATACTCTTTCAGTTGGTTCAATTTCAATTGGTTCCTCAGATTGAATTGGTGGCTCATTAGATGGCTCAGGTGTGACAGAATTATTAGGCTCATTAGCCAAAGGGTGAGTGACATTGTTATTAACAGATTTCCCAGATCTTAATGTAAGTATAACATTAATGTGTTGATTTTGCTCTTCTTCTTGAACCATATGAACTGGTCTGTTATTATTGTTCACATTAGGAGGTGGTGCATTATGTGGTACATTAGGTGGAGGCCTAATGTGTTGAGGATTGAATGATTGAGCATTAAATGGTTGAGGTGGTTGATATGGCATATGTTGATGTGGTTGATATGTCATATGTTGATTATGTGGATTGTTAATTCTTGGGTTCACCTCGGGTTGGCTTGGGAATCTTCCTCTTTCTCTTTCACCTACAACTTGTGCTAATTGACTTACTTGAGTCTCTAGCTTTTGAAAAGATTGAGTAGTTGTTTGAACAAATGTTTTCATTAAGTTTTCCAAATCAGTTAATCGGCCATCACTATTATTGTTGTTGTTGTTTGAATACATTTGTTGTCTAGGTGGTTGGCCTTGCTGAGGCATGGGTGCAGGATTTGAATTCCCTTGGCTACATGAAAAATTGGGATGGTTGCGCCAACCTGGATTATAGATTGACGAATAAGGGTCATTCCTAGGACGATTAAATGCAGCATTAACTTGTTCCATGTCCGAAGAAATGTGTGCACACTCCTCCAAAACATGACCAGGTTGACCACACCTAGAGCAAGAAACAGAAGAGATTTGATTTACTAGGGGTCGGGTTTGAAGCTCTAGAGTTTCCATCCTACGCATAAGGGTGGCTAATTTCGCTTCAGCAGCTATAGAAGCATCTACAGCTAAGACACCTGATCTGGATTGATTTGCTATTCTAGATCCAATACTCGGGTTGGTCGGTGCCCTAGCAGTGTCTCATTGCATACTATTATCAGCCAAGTCTTCAAGAAAAGTCCAAGCATCATTCTCATTTTTGGACATAAAGCTTCCTTGGCTTACAGATTCTAGCATAACTCTAGATGTAGGTGTCAATCCCTCATAGATAATTTGGCACAATTGCCATCTTGGAATTCCATGATGAGGGCATTGGGTCAGAAGGTGCTTAAATCTTTCCAAATAGGAATAGAATGGCTTGCTCTCAGATTGAACGAATGCACAAATTTCATTCCTAATCCTAATAGTCTTATGGTTGGGGAAATATTTCTTTAAAAACACTTGAACAAACTCAGCCCAACTCCTAATGGATCTTTCGGCTAGACTATATAGCTATTTTTTAGCGCCGTCTTTCAGTGCTAGAGGCACGAATTTAAGACGCACTGCCTCCTCAGGGATATGCTGGTATTGCATAAGGGAGCAGATTTCCTCAAATTCTCTAAGGAAGAGATATGGATCTTCCTTAGAGGTGAACTTGGGCAACATACTCAGGTATTGTGCCTTGATTTCGATGTCGCGACCCGGTATGGTGGGCATAACGATGCACGATGGCTGAGCAGCCATCGTTGGGTAGCACCGATCCCTCAGAGTCATAGGTGGTGCAACAGGTGGGTCCACTACATTCTCACCCATTGGATCCGGGTGAGGTGGTGCAACAGGTGGATTGGGGCTAAGCTCTAGACTGGAATCTAGATGAACTCGTGAGAGTCGATTGCTCAAGTCCCGAACCCAAATCTGAGTGCACCGGTTTGAATTAATTTTTGAATTCAAATTCAAAATTTAAATTCCAAATTCAAATTCAAGAATCAATTACTATTTGATTTTTTTTTTCAAAAAAAAGAAAAAAAAAGAAAAAGAAAAAAAGGAAACAAACAATAGAAGGGAAAAAGATGAGAAAGGAATCCTAATCTAGAGAATTGAGATGAGAAGAGAAAGAAGACTCAGATGAGAAGGGAAACTTAACTCTAAAAGATAGATGAGAGGGTTGGTCAGAAGTTTCCTAAACAAGCATGGTTCAAACAATCCTAGACCTAGTGTAGCTTAAGTCTAGACGACTCCTAACTGGTTGAGTCGAATTGATTCGCTTGATTCACCTCCCTCACTAATCAAACCAACTTGGCCAGGCCGTGTATAGCTAGTGGGGGCGCTTCCGACAGAGTCGGTGCCAATTAGACAACCACTTCGCTTGGAAGACTTACGTCAACACAAAAACACTTTCTAGACACCAAATTAAATTCAATCAGCTTCAAGTCATAGCAAGTCAAACCAATCTTCTCCTTAATTGAGTCTGAATCCTTAGGGGCCAATGTCTAATTGATTTTAATTAAGGCTTGGGTGACACTTTGGGATTGTTATTTCTGGGCCACGGAAGGGTGATGAAATCCCCACCGTATCTTTTCCTACGGAGTTGCCCTTAAGATAGTTTAACTTAAATCTAGCAGAGATAGTCAAACATTAGTCTTTAGTGGGGGACAATTGCAAGGTTGTTTGCAAACTAAATTATATGCTTAAATGCAATCAATAAAAACCGCGCACGTACCTTGCCTCCAGCACTCTTCAACAATGAATTGATTTGCAAAATTTAACATACATAATGCGAGAAAATCTTTAAATGATGCATGCACTAAGGCCTTTCTAATTTTGCAAAATTTTAGGTCACAAGTTGAATTAGTGCCAATTATGGAACTTTTCCCTACACATGCAATTCTACCAAAAAGGAAATTTTCCGAAAATGGAAATTACGAGGAAAAGGCAACAAATGTTACCTACGCACGCTAAGTCGGGTTCGCCGCCCGCTCTCGACAATTTCCGGTGCTCTACGCGTCCACCCAGAGATAAGTCGCATTCCGGAGAAATTTCAGGCTCAGATCTTCAACCCGTGCGGCGTTTCCGCCGCAGACTATTTATTATGCGGCGATTTCGCCGCCTGTCCAGATCGGATGGTCTCCGGATTTTCGTGTCCTCTCTACTACTTCCTGAAAAGCACAGAGAAAACGTTAGATCGCGAAAAACCAAAATCCAAACAAAACAAAAAAAACGAAATCACAAAAAAACTTAAAATTCTCGTCGCCTCCCCGGCAACGGCGCCAAAAACTTGATAAGATTTTTATTTATACCGCAAGTGCACGACCGCGTTGAAGCGGTGGCAAGTACGGGTCGGACACAAGGAGGGAGAGATTCTTATATTTTTGTGATTTTCTTTGATTAAGGAAAGCAAAAGAGAAATAGTGTTGGTTTGAGATTTTTGGATTTTTTTTTTATTTTTCTAAAGCAAGAACAACAAGAGCAAAAACTAAGAAGAAATAACTATGGATGAGAGTCCAGTGGGTGGGAGTTATGAATCTTCGAGTTAGATTAGAGATTACGAAAATTATTATAAATCAAGTGAGATATTAAGCATCATATGATAATTGATTTAACAAAAACTCATATGATCAAAACACTAACAAGAAATTAAAATAAAAACGATCTCTCTTCTCTAACCCTAAATCCGTCACCCCCACCCTTTGGAGGGTTTTAGAAACCCATGGGGAGAAGATGAGGAGAAGGGGTCATGGAGATCATCGAGAGACTATGAAAACAAAAAGAAAGAAATATTATACTAAACTACGATCTACGAAAACATGGGGTTTCAATTCACGATCACTTGATGGGGGATTTGTTTCAAATTGAGAATAGTATGGACCAACGTCATTATGAGTCGACACAGGATTGTGCCTTATGTTTTCTTCTCGTGGTCCTTGAGCCACATGATCTTATTGTTGTGTGATTGACATCATTTCATGTTTATATTTGTATCTTATATCCATTATCTTTCACCTAAGCAATGCTACGTGACGAGTTTTATGTTTAGTTTTCAGGAATAAAAAGGTTTGAAGAGAAGAGCCATGAAAGGACCCAAAAGCAGGACAAACGGACTTAATTGTGAGGCCTAGGGACTCAGATGCAATGGAAAAGGACCTGATCGTAAGACCGAAGGACCTAAGAGCAAAACAGGAAACTCCACACCATCATGGGGAGTATTTTGGCAATTCGATTCGGGTCGGAGCTCCAACAGACCGAGTAGATGCATCCAAGACCAAGACACACTTCAAGCAAAGTCCACAAACAAATCCAGACGGATCTGGATCCTATAGGCCGCCAATTGGCGGTCTGGATCATTCCAGATCCGATAAGTTTTCTCCTGGACGTATATTATGGTTTGTTTAGGCTATTTTTGGTATTGGTTTAGTCCCACATCGGGGGATTGTCCTCGATTAGCTTTTTCCATGCTTATAAATAGAACTCTTCACCTTCCATTGTAATTACCCATTGCTTGGTGGCATTCTCTCTACTAAGGAGTGAGCATTGAAGCAAAAACTTAAGGTGGAGAAGAATGCTACCTTCAATGTGAGTCATTTGTTAATAAAATAATTCTTCTAGTTTCTTTTAATCTTGTCTTTTAATTTGTGCATGTTTGTTTAGTCTTTCCTTTCCTTTTATGTTTCTTTAATACTTCTTGCCTTCTTAGTTAACTTTCATTTCAGTATTATGCTTTCTTTTGTTAATATAGTCAGTGTAATGACTAGTGAGTAGTTCCATCCCCATTTGGGGGTGGAGAAATATGTGATATAATCACGTAGTGTATTAAGTGTGTGTTATCTTTATCCCTTGAGCTTTATATGATTTCCATAACCATCTAATGGGTTTTCACTCTTATCTTTGATATGCTAATGCTCTTGAAGAAAGCTTAGCTTATGCTTTGATTAGTGGACCTATTTTATGGGGAATGATAAGGTTAGGATATGGATGAAGTTAATATTGGAAACACAATTTGTAGTGTATGTGCTCTTGTTGCCTTTACCTTAGCTAATGTCTTGTATGTTTTAATGATGTAGTCTTATCTTAATTCATGTGGAGGCATAGTAGGGTCTAGTCTCTATACTTGAGTTCATGTAGCTTCATTCCAATTATTGTCTTGTATGTTTTAATGATGTAGTCTTATCTTAATTCATGTGGAGGCAAAGTTGGATGTAGTTTTATGATTTCATGCACTACATGTTGTGAGGAGCTTAATGAACACACACACACACAAACACACACTTCTTTATGTTCACATTATTTCTCTACCCCCTTTGGGGTTTAGTTTTCTTGCTTTTTTTCCTTTTGCTTTTTGCATCTTAGTGTAGTTTAGTGTAACCAACCTTTCTCTCCTTCTTTTTACCTCTCGCCTTCGAACAAACCAATCGTCAACACACCTCCCAGTGGACGACCCATATTTGCCACCGCTTCAGCGCAGCCGTGCACTTGCGGTTTAAATAAAATGATCAATCATTGTGCCTCTTAAAGAATCACTTGTGGTTGAGTAAGAGCTCCCTAATACCCTTAATTTCATACGACCTGATTAGAGTTTGCCTCTCACTATTATTCCTGATCATCTTGAAAATGTCAGGACATCAAATAACTACATTGCCAATGAGGGTATTGGGAGTTCCTTAGAGGATACCTTAGGTAAGAGACCCACTTTCTATTCGCGAGTGACTCGGACATGCATAACGAGGTTCTTGACCTCTTTCGGACCCACCAGCCTGTTGGTTGCAGAGTTTGGACTGACGATCATAACTTCAGTACCGCAACAAGAGAAACTCTTCTTCCGTTGCACATTATTTCCCAAACTCTTGAGAGGGTCGAGCTCTTTCAGTTTGATCCTTTCAATGAGACGCCTTTGCGTCTAATTCGTGAATCTTTCCTTGCATTTTGTGTACTTTGTGAGGGGGCCCATACATGAGTATTTCCCCCCGCACGGCGTTAAGTTCTCATTCCAAGTGCATTGACCCACTTTTAAGATTCCCATTTGATGTCCTTTGACAAATGAGGATGGGAACTTATTTTTGTAAATAGTTATATTTCAAAAAAAGAAAAAAAACAAGAAGACTCCAACAGTGAGCTCAACTTGTTGTGGGCTCCAACCCCTGTGTATTTAGACCTCATTTGTTACACGTATTTGTCTCCCATCTTTAATATTTCACAGGTTTTGAGGGGAATTCAGGTTTGTGTCCATAAACATAACCATGAAATTCCCTTTGCGCTTAATGTTGGTGAGATCTTTTCTTTTTCATGCAGCAATTCATGTAGTACGATGCTCACATTCATTGAAGACAATGTGAACTAAGTGTGGGGGTGTTTTACGTGTGTACATAGTCGAGTCTTTCTCCTTTTATTTTGTTTTCTTTTGTTTGTATTGTTAGGGTCATGTTAGTGTGATACATTTAATATCGATATATTTGCTTGCCATGATCCTTGGGTGACTTGTCTTCTTTTGCTTGTCTAGTGCTTTAAATTTTCCATTTCTTTCAAAAAATGAGTTAGGATTTCCCTATTTTCCATTTCTTTTGGTTGCTAAGTGCAACCGTGATTCCTACGAAAGTGAGTTAGGATTTCCCTATTTTTCCTATGTTTTTCCTTTCTTTCATTTTTCTCTTTTCTTTCTTTTGCTCGGGACTAGCAAAAACTTGGTGTAGGGGTATTTGATTGACATCATATCATGCATATATTTGTGTCTTATATCCTCTATTTTAAATCTAAGCAATGCTATGTAATGAGTTTTATATTAAGTTTCAGGAATGAACATGTTGGAGATGAAGACACAAAAAGAACCTAAACGCAGGAAAAAAGACTGAATTGTGAGACTTATGGACTAATATGCAAGAGGGAAGGACCCAGATGTAAACTAAAAGGACCTATAAGCAAATCAAGAAACTCCACACCATCATGAAGAGTATTTTGGCAATTAGATCCGAGCCTAAACTCCATCAACAAATTCGGGTGCACTACACATGAAGAAATCGATCCTGCAAAGTGTCATCCAAGCCCGGGCTGGATCCAAGCAATCCAAACCGCTGATTGGTGGTTGGATCTGCTCGAAATCCGATAAGGTTTAGTTGGGTGTTGTTTTAGTGCGTTTTATGTCCATTTATAGTACGTCATTAGTCCCACATCGGGGAATTGTCCCCGGTTATCTTTTTCATGCCTATAAATAGAACTCTTGTTCTTACTTTGTATTTACCCATTACTTGGTGGTCATTTTGTCTACTTGGAGTAAGCCTTGGAGCAAAACTCAACTGGAGAAGAATGCTACTTATAAAGTGAGTCATGGAAATAAAATAAATCTTCATAGTTTTTTGTAATGTTGTCTTTGTTTTAATGCTTGCATGTTTAACTTGTTTGTTTTCTTTATCTTAGTATAATTAGTAGAATATATTTTCCTTAATACAATTGTTAGTTTAATGAGTAGTGAGTAGTTTCATCTCCCTTTAGGATGGAGTTGATGTTCATACATGTTACGACGAATGAGATAAATGTTATCTTTTGCTTTATGTGATGAATGTGGGTGTATTCTTGTTTGAATAAAAGAGAATACTTAACTTGATGGTTTCTACGATAATCATTAGGTACATCCCATGCTTATTTAGGTTCTCAATAACAAACTTGTTTATGCTCATGTTAATCAACTAGGTTAGTGATTTGGTTAATAGGAATTGCCACAACCATCAGTTACTTCCTATGCATAAGAACACAACCTACACTTGTGCCTTATTGAATGCATTCTTCACCACCTTATTTGATGTGTCAGGGTGATTTCCCAATGAAACACATCGATGAGGCGTTGGACACTTTTGAATTAATGGTTCAACGTACCTTTGAGTGAGACACCATGAGAGAGCCACCAGCTGCCAGGTCTTCTGGTCGAGCTAGATCATATCAAGTTGAGCCAACTATAACGTCCGGGGCAAAAATTTCTGCTCTCTTGCGTATCATTGAGAGTTTGGAGTTGGATCGAGCTCTTGTAGCTCAGGTCGCTACTCCCGTGTGTAGTAGGTGTGGACTTACCAGACATATTGACTTGGAATGTCTTACGCTCCAAGTGATACTGAGCATGCAAATGTGATGTATCAATAGAGGCTCTATAACAACCCGCACAGTCACTCCTACAACCCGGGATGGTGAAATCACCATAACTTCTCTTTGGGGCCTAGTAGGGGCTACTATCAGAGCTCACACGCTCAACCACAACCTCCACTTTATCACCCTCCACGCCCATCGACGACGTACCAACCCCCACATCAAATGTCTCAGCCTCATACTCACCAACCTACTCAGAATTGCAGGACTTATGGACTGAGATGCAAGAGAGAGGGACCCGAATGCAAAAGCAAAAGGACCAATGAACAAATAAAGAAACTCCACACCATCATGAGGACTATTTGGCAATTGGATTCGAGTCACAACCTACACAACCGATTAGGGTGCATCAGACATAAAGACATGAAAGCAGACAACCACACTCCAAAACCAGGCCCGATCCACACAATATAGACCACTGTTTGGCGGTCTATTTTGGTCCGGATCCAATAAAACTTTGTCGGGTCATGTATTAGAGTGTTTTATGTCTATTTTTAGTAGTGCATTAGTCGCACATCGGGGGATTGTCCCCGATTGCATTTTTCTAGGACTATAAATAGAACTCTTCATTCTCTTTTGTATTCACCCATTGCTTGGTGGCATTCTCTCTACTTGGAGTAAGCCTTGGAACAAAAACTCAAGGTGGAGAAGAATGCTACTTGTAATGTGACTCATGTAAATAAAATAATTTTTCATAGTTTGTCTTAATGTTGTCTTTGTTTTAATGCTTGCTTGCTTGCTTGTTTAGTTTGTTTTATTTTCTTGATCGTAGTATAAATAGAATGTCTTTTTTAATTAATGTAGTTTATAGTTTAATGTGTGAGTAGTTCCATCCCCCTTTGGGGGTGGAGTTGATGTTTATACATGTTATGTAGATGGAATGAATGCTAAATATTGTTGTATGTGAGAAATGTTAGTATGCTTGTTTGAATTAAAGAGAATACTAACCTTGATGGTTTCTGCCATAATATTTAGGTACATTCCATGCCTGTTTAGGTTCTTTATAACAAACTTGTCATGTTCATATTAATCACCTAGGTTAGTGATTTGGATGATAGGTCTTGTCATGAGGTACTTCTTAGGCATAGCAAACACTACCTACACTTGTGCTTAATGAATGCATTCATCACCACTTATTTTATTTGTACACACACTCCACCCCTTAGGGGTCTTCCATTGCTGATTTCTTGATTCTTCTATTAGTCACTTAGTTTTATTTCTTGTCGCACTTTCAACTTGTTTGTTGCTTATTAGTGTAGCATAGCATAATTAGTCTTGTTAGTTTAATCAATCTCTTCTCCCTTTTGTTTCCCTCTTGCCTTGGAACTAACCAAAGTCGACACGCCTCCTTGTGGATCGACAAGTATTTGCCACCGCTTCAACGTGGTCGTGCACTTGCAGTTATTATAACTTAATCAATCAAGTTTTTGGCGCCATTGCCGGGGAGGTGCTCTGTCCAGACTTTGGTTTAGACGATTCGAGTGGGTTAATTTTTAGTTTTTGTTTGTTTCAGGGATATCCAGGAATCTAGGGGAGGCAACTGGAGAAATTGGAGGAAGAAGACATTGAACTGACCGCCAATCAACGGTTTGGGACCGCCAACTGGTGGTCTGGTGAGCCTCGTTTGTCCAATATTTGTTCTGGTTGTTTATTTGTTCAGTTTAGTGGTCTGGGAGTTCAATTGTGACATGTAGTTTGCTCCCAAATCAATCAATTCCCCTTTTTAAGACAACTTGAACCATAAAACTCAAAGCAAAAGCTTAGACTAATTGCCATCTAGGTCATGCATCACTTGTAGGCATCACATGCACATTGTCTTTCAATTGCTTTCAATTCCTGTTGTCAATTGCTGGCATGAGGTACGTGCACCCATTCTCTCATTCATGCATGTTTAGATCATGTATTAGTTGGTAAGGTGCATTGTAACAAGAGTGAGGTGAGTGCTTGTTTGGTGAGTTGCTTGCTAATCTAAGATTTCAAAACATCTTTAAGGGGCATTACCTATAGTCTTCAAAGATAAGGTGGGGGATTTCATCACCCCTCCCTTAGCCCCAAATAGCACACTCAAGTAAAGCCTTAATCTAAAATCAAGTAGACATTGACCAATAGGACTCGGGCACATTTGGAGAGTGATCCGGTCACAACCGTCATAGCCTGATCGGCGTTGCCCACTTTGTCGATAGTAGGAGAGACAAGATCTCCAAATCTTGGCTCACTTGCTGGGCTTTGTGGTCTTCGTCGTAGGGAGGTGGGGTGTGTTGAGGCCGTCTGACCTCGCAGTTAGGCGTCGTCTAGCTGTAAATACTTATAGTGATCGTAGGTTGCTTGAGTTGTGTTCGCTAGACTAGGCTTCTACCCTCACCCTTTACCCACGCTAGTTTTTAGGGATTCTTCCCTTCTCCTCTGAGTCATCTTCTTCTCACCTACTTCTACGTTCTAGTCTCCTCCCCTTTACACTCTCTGCTAGCATTTTAGGGTCGTATCGAGCACTTTTTGTGAGCTTCGCCTCGTGGTGGTGAGAGTCGTCGACTCGAGGTTTTTTTGTTGAGATGGATGGTTACATGGGCGACCATGTATATCATTGTTGGGACCAGGACAATTCTACCTGGTACTCCAGACCCATGCATCCTGGTGTGCCTCAGACAAACACCCCGTTTGGTTGAGACAATCTTAATTATGTGGCTGAACAATCTTCAAAATTGGGTAATATGAGAGAGGTACCGATTGCTAGATGACCATCTAGTTACGTCGGATAATATGTTGGTCATCAAACTAAGACATTGCAAGAACTTTTGGCCTCTTTCATGCATGTGATAGATGACATGAGTGCACCGGTAGCTCCAGTAGTTGTACCATGTGATTATTACGGGTTGAGTGATCATGTTTTCAGGGAATGTCCTTATGTTCACCCAGAGCTTGAGTATGAGCACACTTTTTCCAAAAAATACTCAATGTGACCCTTACACATCCGCGTACAACCCCAGAGGGATGGATTCGTGGGGAGACTATTCTTATTCAAATTCTTATACATCATTTACACTGCAGTATCCTCTCCCCGAATACCCAGAATTCTACCAACACCCCACTCAGAATCTTTGGACTCATTCTCAGCCCATCAACACCCAACCCAAAACTTTCTCAAGCTCTGACTTGAACCTCATAGTTGACCGCATACCCGATTCCTTGAAACAAACTTTCCTTACGTTCATGGAAACCACTCAATAATCCATACAAAATATGGCAATGCAAGT
The DNA here is from genome assembly GCA_963682175.1 of Triglochin maritima. Taxonomy (NCBI): domain Eukaryota; kingdom Viridiplantae; phylum Streptophyta; class Magnoliopsida; order Alismatales; family Juncaginaceae; genus Triglochin; species Triglochin maritima. The sequence continues at coordinate 8,041,282 of OY821793.1, read as the reverse complement.
GAGTTAAATGACGAAGCAATTACGTGAATGTGAGGAGGGTAACTTTTCTTGTCAACATGAGGATTTATCTTCTGATATCGAACCACCACCACATCCACAAATTCAAAGTACAATCTTTCAAAGTCAAACTCCTAGTCAGTCTGAGGGACTTGGGGTTTCAATTCACGATCACATGGTGGGGGATTCGATCCAAATTGAGAATAACATGGACCAACTTAATTATGAGTCGGCACAGGATTGTGCCTTACCTTTTTGTCCCGTGGCCATTAAGCCACATGATCTTCATGTTGTGTCTCTGAAGGACTCACCTCTGGTGGAGCATGAGATCCCTAGTACCATTAATTTCAAAACGACCTGATGAGAGTTTGCCTCTCATTATTGTTCCTGATCATCTTGGAAATGATTGGACATCAAACAATTACATCACCAATGAGGGTATTGGGTGTGCCTTAGAGGATACCTTGGGTAAGAGACCCACTTTCTGTTCGCATGGTGAGTTGGACATGCATAACGTGGTTCTTGACATCGTTCCGACCCACCAGCCTGTTGGTTGGAGAGTTTGGACTGACGATCATAACTTCAGTACCGCAACGGGAGAAACTCTTCTTCCGTTGCCCCATATTTCCCAAACTCTTGAGTGGTTCAAGCTCTTTCAGTTTGATCCTTTGAATGAGACGCTTTTGCGTCTAATTCATGAACCTCTCCTTTCATCTTGTGCTCTTTGTGGGGGGCCTAAACATGAGTATTCTGGCCCCGCGTGGTGTCATGTTCCCTTTCCAAGTGCATTGACCCACTTTTGAGGTTCTCATTTGATGTCCTTTGACAAATGAAGATGAGAACTTATTTTTGTACATAGTTATATTCAAAAGAAAGAAAAAAAAGAAAATACAATAAAAGGCTCCATGAGAGCATTGATTGTTGTGGGTCCCAACCCTTGTGTATTTGAGCCTTATTTCTTTCACGTTATTGTCATCATTAGTATTTCACAGGTTTTGAGGGGAATTTAGGGTTTTGTCCATCAACATAACCATGAACTTCCCTTTGTGCTTCACGTTGGTGAGATCTTTTCTTTTTCATGCATAACTCCATGTAGTTTTATGCTCACATTCATTGGGGACAATGCATGAAGTAGGTGTGTGGGGGTGGGGTGGGGGGGTGGGGGTGTTTTACGTGTGTACATAGTCGAGTCTTTCTCATTTTGTTTTGTTTTCTTTTGTTTGTATTGTTTGAGGTCATGTTAGTGTGCTGCATTTAATATCGATATATCTATTTGCCATGATCCTTGGGTGACTTGTCTTCTTTTGCTTGCCTTGTGCTTTCAATTTTCACATTTCTTTCAAAATCTTCATGTGTGTGCGAAGAAAATTGTTTTGTGGGTTTTGCATGTGTTTAGCATGTGCAAAACCGTTGAGAGGCAATGTAAAAAGAAAGTTCCCAAAATTGTCCTGAACATGATGCATTAAGATATTTAGTACACCGGATTTAGGTCTTACTGAGTTGTAAGGATGCACCCTGATTTTCCTTCGGGGGGCGTGTAATCATAGGATTTCAGTACTCAAACAATTAAAGAAGTCCACCCTGAACCTAGTGAGTCAAATAATTCGTGACTGTTAATATAAGGAAGTTTGGCGTAGTCAGAGACCCTTAAAATCTTGCTGTGAGACATTAAGTGTAGGTGTTTTGATTCCCATGTAGATAATAAAAAAGTGATGTTCTCTCTTCTCGCACGACTCCTATCACTCGGGAAATTAGGTCCGAGGGGACTTAGTGCCAGGTGCTTTCGAGTTATCTGACTTGGGATGCACCGACCAAATTCCCATTACACGGGTGGTAGGGATTTCCCTATGTGGAGATGTGGGGAAAAGGTGTACGTGATATTGTAAGTCCTCATAGGCAATGATGCACGAAACCTGACCCTGGGATAATTACACATAACTAGTAAAAAAATAAAAAAAGAGAAGAAAAAAAGAAATGAAAAGAAAAAAATGGTAATGCAAATAAGAACCTTAATGGACTTTAGACTTTGTATCACTTGAGGATATTAAGGTTGACCATGTCTTTCACTTAAGTCCTTAATTAACTTGCAAGAATGATTCATTAGGCTAGGTGTGTGGACTGAATACATATATAGAGTCGGCCCGTAGGATTACCGTGTCCAATGATCGACAAAAATGAGTCCATCGAGTCGAGTTTCTAAATTGATTAATGCATCAATGTTCAGATTTTGTGGGTATGTATATATGCTGAAAACTCTCAGGAGACAACTGATTGACATCATTTCATGCATATATTTGTATCTTATATCCATTATCTTTCACCTAAACAATGCTATGTTACGAGTTTTATATTTAGTTTTCAGGAATAAATAGGTTTGAAGAGATGAAGCATAAAAGAACCCAAAAGCTGGGAAAAAGGACTGAATTGTGAGATCTGGGGACTAAGATGCAAGAGAGAAGGACCTGAATGTAAGACAGAAGGACCTAATAGCAAAACAGAATACTCCACACCATCATGGGGAGTATTTTAGCAATTCGATTCGGGTCGGAGCTCCAACAAACCAAGTGAATGCATCCAAGACCAGCAAATATACCAAGAAAAGCCCACAACAAAAATGCGCAGGATCTGAACCATATAGACTGCCAATTGGCGGTCCAAGACCGCTAATTGGCGGTCCATTTGGGCCTAAATCCGCTAAAATTTCTCCAGCACATGTATTAGAGGATGTTTAGGCTATTTTTGGTATTTGTTTAGTCCCACATCGAGGGATTGTCCCGGTTTGCCTTTTTCCATGGCTATAAATAGAACTCTCCACCTTCCATTGTAATCACTCCATATTTTAAGTGGCTATTATTCCTACAAGAAGTGAGGCCTTGAAGCACACACTAAAGTAGGAGGATGCTACTTTTAATGTGAGTCATTTTAATAGAAGTTTTCTTTATTATGTTGTTTGTTTTATGTTTCTTGTTTTGCTTTGCTTAATCTCATTTCATTAGTTTTATTAGCTTAGTTAATATGCTTTCTTTGTTTAGTTTAATAATTAGTGTAATATTTAGTAAGTAGTTACATCCCCTTTGGGGGGTGGAGTAGATGTACATACATGCAAATGAGAATGGATCGAATGCTTTATTTCCAATGTGTTGATAAAACATGAATGTATGCTTGCTTGTTTAGGATAGAATTTATAACTGAGTTTTGCCAAAATGATTAGACACCTCTCATGCTTGTTTAGGTTCTGAAAAAAACATCTTGCATATGTAAATGTTAATCAACTAAGTTGGTGAATGGATTGATAGGTTTTGCGACAACATTTAGACACTTCCTATGCATTATAACACCACCTTAATTTATGTTTAAAGAATGTGTTCAACACCCACCTCTTTGCTTGTGTGCACTCACTCCACCCCTTAGGGGTTTTCCCATTTCTGTATTCCAGCATTCTTGTTTTGTCCTTAGCTTAGTTGTCATTTCATTGTTTGTTTCTTTCGTTCGCATTTCATATTTCTTAGCGTAGTTTAGTGTAGAGTAGCATAATCAATCTTTCTCCCCTAATTTTTGCCACTTGATTTCTGATAAACAAGAGGCTGCTCACCTTCCTGAGGACGACCCGTACTTGCCACCGCTTCATCGCGGCCGTGCACTTGCGGTTTAAATAAAATGTTCAACAACAACACTCCTCCTCCTTGGAGACAAGGGGTTTAATGGCTTGTTGCACGTGCTAAGTGCAACCATGATTCCTGCGGAAGTAAGTTAGGATTTCCCTATTTTTCGTATGTTTGTTCCTTTCTTTCATTTTTCCATTTCTTTATTTTGCTCAGGACTGACAAAAGTTAGGTGTGGGGGTATTTGATTGACATCATATCATGCATATATTTGTGTATTATATCCTTTATCACTAGCCTAAGCAATGCTACGTAACGAGTTTTATGTTTAAGTTTCAGGAATAAACAAGTTTGAGAAGAAGAGACTATAAAAGGACTTAAAAGCAAGAAAAAAGACTGAATTGCAGGACTTATGGATTGAGATGCAAGAGAGAGGGACCCGAATGCAAAAGCAAAAGGACCAATGAGCAAATGAAGAAACTCCACACCATCATGAGGACTATTTTGGCAATTGGATTCGAGTCACAACCTACACAACCGATTAGGGTGCATCAGACATGAAGACATGAAAGCAGACAACCACACTCCAAAACCAGGCCCGATCCAGACAATATAGACCGCTGTTTGGCGGTCTATTTTGGTCCGGATCCAATAAAACTTTGTCGGGTCATGTATTATAGTGTTTTATGTCTAGTTTTAGTAGTGCATTAGTCGCACATCAGGGGATTGTCCCCGATTGCATTTTTCTATGACTATAAATAGAACTCTTCATTCTCTTTTGTATTCACCCATTGCTTGGTGACATTCTCTCTACTTGGAGTAAGCCTTGGAACAAAAACTCAAGGTGGAGAAGAATGCTACTTGTAATGTGAGTCACGTAAATAAAATAATTTTTCATAGTTTGTCTTAATGTTCTCTTTGTTTTAATGTTTTCTTTATCGTAGTATAAATAGAATGTCTTTTTTAATTAATGTAGTTTATAGTTTAATGTGTGAGTAGTTCCATCCCCCTTTGGGGGTGGAGTTGATGTTTATACATGTTATGTAGATGGAATGAATGCTAAATATTGTTGTATGTGAGAAATGTTAGTATGCTTGTTTGAATTAAAGAGAATACTAACCTTGATGGTTTCTGCCATAATATTTAGGTACATTCCATGCCTGTTTAGGTTCTTTATAACAAACTTGTCATGTTCATATTAATCACCTAGGTTAGTGATTTGGATGATAGGTCTTGCCATGAGGTACTTCTTATGCATAGCAAACACTACCTACACTTGTGCTTAATGAGTGCATTCATCACCACTTATTTTATTTGTACACACACTCCACCCCTTAGGGGTCTTCCATTCCTGATTTCTAGATTCTTCTATTAGTCACTTAGTTTCATTTCTTCTCACACTTTCAACTTGTTTGTTGCTTACTAGTGTAGCGTAGCATAGTTAGTCTAGTTAGTTTAATCAATCTCTTCTCCCATTTGTTTCGCACTCGCCTTCGAACTAACCAAAGTCGACACACCTCCTTGTGGATCGACCCGTATTTTCCACCGCTTCAACGCGGCCGTGCACTTGCCGTTTTTATAACTGAATCAATCATGCATTTGCCAATCTTTTGTCGTATTCTGTCTATGTCCACATTGGTCTTGGAGACCTCAAACAAACAAAAACCACTCTTCAGCTGGCTGATAGGTCAATGAAGAAACCGAGAGGCGTGATGGAAGATGTTCTGATCAAAGTGGGTGACTTCATTTATCCAGTCGATTTCTTTGTTTTGTATACTGAACCTGTGCCAAACCCACTTGGACAAATTCCTGTTATTTTGGGGCGAACCTTTTTAGCGACTTCCAATGCCTTGATCAATTATCGTAATGGTCTTATGTGCTTGACTTATGGTAGTCAATGCGTTGATTTCCTCATATTCACCATCGAGAAGAAGCCAGGTGCCTTCGATAACCCTGCTAATGTCAATCTTATTTAGGACATGGATGAGAACAAAGTTGAAGGCACCTTCAAGTATTTCAGAGAATTGTTTGATGGAGATCCTAATGGTTGTGAAGATGTTTCACTTGGGCTGGCACAGGAAGGTGCTTTATCTTGTGATCATGTGGCCTTTGAGCCACATCCTTTCGATCATGTGGCTCTTGAGCCGTAAGATACCATTTTTGGCCTCTGGGCCACCTGCTCTCCACTTTGTATCTGTTGAGGACCCCATGCGTGTTAAAAATCAACCACCTGATACCATACATTTCAAACAACCAGACAGAGATTCACCTCTCATTCATGCCTCCTATCGTTCTCATTCTCAAAGTGCATCAAACGACCACAATGCTTATAAGGGTGTCAGGTGGTCAAGCAATTCTGTTTCTGGACTTCGTCATTTGGGTAATAAGTCCACGGTATAACCTTGTGTGGATGAAAGGATCCCGGTGCACCCAAATATCGGTTGGAGGGTATACATTGATGACCCTCAACTCTGTCGTGGAGTGGAAACATCACTGAACTCGGTTTTAAGAGGCATGAACCCCCATCCGTGGTTCATAAACCTCTTAACAATCCTCTTGTTTCTTATGTCGCGAGCCCATGTAGTTGCATTTCTGGCGCGAGAGATGGCGTGTTCCCATTTGATGTCCCTTGACAAAAGCAAATGGGAGCCCATTGTTGTACATAGTTATCTTTGAAGAAAAATAAAAAAAAGGAAAAAGGAAAGAAGAGAAAGACTCCACAAGTGAGCACTGATTGTTGTGGGCCCCAACTCTTGTGTATTTGGGCCCCATTTCTTTCATGTATTTGTCTCCATTGCTTAGTATTTCACAGGTTTTGAGGGAAATTTGGGTTTGTGTCCATCAACATAACCATGAACTTCCCTTTGTGCTTTAGGTTGGTGAGATCTTTTATTTTTCATGCATAAATCCATGTAGTATCATGCTCACATTCATTGAGGACAATGGATTGAGATCTTTTATTTTTCATGCATAAATCCATGTAGTATCATGCTCACATTCATTGATGACAATGGATGAAGTAAGTGGGGGGGGGGGTGTTTTACGTGTGTACATAGTCGAGTCTTCCTCTATTTGTTTTCTTCTTCTTTTGTTTGTATTGTTCGGGTCTTGTTACCGTGCTGCATTTAATATCGATATTTCTGCTTACCATGATCCTTGGGTGACTTGTCTTCTTTTACTTGGCTAGTGCTTGAAATTTTCTCATTTCTTTCAAAATCTTCATGTGTTTGCGAAAGAAAATGTTTTGTGGGTTTTGCATGTGTTTAGCATGTGCAAAACCCTTGAGAGGCAAAGTAAAAGGAAGCTCCCAAAATTATCTTGAACATGATTCATTAGGATATTTAGTACACCGGCTTTAGGCCTTATCTAGTCGTTAGGATGCACCCCGGTCTTCACTCGGGGGGAGTAATCATAGGGTTTCAGTACTCAATCAAATAAAGAAGTCCACCATAAACCTAATGAGTCAAATAATTCATGTCTGTTAGTGTAAGGAAGTTTGTCGTAGTCAGGGAACTTTAAACTCCTTTTGTGAAACCGTAAGTGTAGGGGTTTTGGTTCATGTGTAAATAAGAAATAAGTGAGTAGGTGTTCTCTCTTCTCGCACTGCTCCTATCACTCGGAAAATTAGGTCCGAGGGGACTTAGTACCTGGTGCTTTCGAGTCATCTGACTTGGTATGCACCGACCGAACTCCCGTTACTCGGGTGGTAGAGATCGCCCTATGTGGAGATGTGGGGAAAGATGTATGTGATAGTCCTTATAGGCAATGATGCACGAAACCTGACCCTGGGAGAGTTACACACCATCTAGAAGAAAAAAAATGAAAAAAAGAACAAAAAAAGTAGAAAAAAGAGGAAACGGTAATGTAAATAAGAACCTTAATGGACTTTACACTTTGTATCACTTGAGGATGTTAAGGTTACCATTGTCTCTTACTTAAGTCCTTAATTAACTTGCATAAATGATTCATTAGGCTAGGTGTGTGGACCAAATACATATAAAGAGTTGACCTGTAGAATTACCGTGTCCAATGATCGACAAAAATGAGTCCAGAGGGGTCGTGTTGCTAGGTTGAATAATGCATCTATGTTCGGATTTTGTGAGTGTATCAACTGAAAACGCTCAGGAGACAACACTCCTCCTCCTTGGCGACATGGAGGTTTGACGGCTTGTTGCACATTCTAAGTGCAACCGTGATTCCTACGAAAGTGAGTTAGGATTTTCTTGTTTTACGTATGCCTTTGTCTTTCTTTCATTTTTCCTTTCTTTGTTTTGCTCGGGACTAGTAAAAGTTAGGTGTGGGGGTATTTGATTGACATCATATCATGCATATATTTGTGTCTTATATATCCTTCATTTTTAGCCTAAGAAATGTTATGTAACGAGTCTTATGTTTAAGTTTCAGGAATAAATAGGTTTGAGAAGAAGAGACTCAAAAATGACTTAAAAGCAAAGAAAATGACTAAATTGCAAGACTTATGGACTGAGATGCAAGAGAGAAGGATCCGGATGTAAACCAAAATGACCAATGAGCAAATCAAGAAGCTCGACACCATCATGAGGAGTTTTTTGGGAATTAGATTCGGGCCTAAACATCAACAACCAAATCCGGTTCACCAAACATCAAGAAATCAAGCTGACATGAGCCATTCAAATCCAGACTCGATCCAACCATTCCAGACCGCCAATTGGCGGTCCAAATGAGTCAAAATGGCTCATGGTTTAGTTGGGTGTTAGATTATGTTGTTTGATGTCCATTTTTAGTATGCATTTAGTCCTACATCGGGGGATTGTCCCCGATTACCTTTTTCTATGACTATAAAGAGAACTCTTCCTCCTCCATTGTAAACATCTCCTCTCTTGGTGGTCATTCTCTCTACTAGGAGTAAAGCCTTGGAGCAAAACTCTGGTGGAGAGATGCTACTTGTAAAGTGAGTGAGCAATAAAGAATGTTTTCTTAGTTTCTTTTAATTCTTGCATGTTTAGTTAACTTTGTTTGTTTTAATCTTCATAGAATTAATTTGCATGTTTCTTTACCTTAATATGAATGTTAGATTAATAATGTGTGAGTAGTTCCATCACCCTTTGGGGGTGGAGTTGATGTTTATGCATGTCATGTAGAATGGAATGAATGCTATATGTTATTTTATGTGAGAAATGTGAGTAAGCTTATTTGAATTAAAGACAATACTTAACTTTATGGTTCTGCCATAATCTTTAGGTACATTCCATGCTTGTTTAGGTTCTTAATAACAAACTTGTTCATGCTCATATTAATCACTTAGGTTAGTGATTTGGATGATAGGTCCTGTCATGATGTACTTCTTATGCATAGCAACACTACCTACACTTGTGCTCTATTGAATGCATTCATCACCACTTATTTCATGTGTATACACACTCCACCCCTTAAGGGTTTCCATTCCTGAGCTTGCTTCTATTAGTCACTTAGTTTAGTTTTATTTTGTCTCGTGCTTCATCTTCTTTGTTTGTTTCGTGATAGTTTAGCGTAATCAATTTCTTCTACCATCTTTTTCCCACTTGCATTCGAACAAACCAGAGTCGACACACCTCCCTGTGGATCGATCCGTATTTGCCACGTCTTCACCAACGTCGTGCACTTGTGGTATTTAAAACGAACACATCAGTAATGAACTAATGATGCAGAAATCATTCTTGTTTTTTTACCCCTAGTAGGTATCTAAGTTATTTAGGATATCAAGGTCCACATCACAAGTTGTTACTTTCCACTGTTCAAGACCAATTTTCAAATAAAAGAAAATAAACTGAATGACAAACTGTTGCTTGACATCATAGTTTCGTTGCAAGTATCATTGAATACATGTGTAAATAAATTGACATGCTAAACGTCACCCCAAAATTACTTAAATCACCCGTGCGAATTACCTTTTTGTTATTCTCTCATTTCTACTTAATTCTGCTCTCAATAGGCCATCCACTTTTCATACTACAACAAAAAAAAAAACCAAGAAAAATAAAATCAGAGTAGGACACCCGTTTACCCGTTTATTTCGACCCCCTATTATTGTACTCCAGATATTGATCTGTTTACCTGTTTATTTACGTTTGTGTTTTTTTCCACCCCGTCACCATCGAAATCTTGCAACGTAACCTAAAATAATTTGAAATAACACACCGTATAAATTCGGGATTTAAAAAAAAACAAAAATAGGGCGTCTGGCTAAGACACCCCCACCATGGGAGGGGTGTCTAATCCAGACGCCCCCTTCATAGTGGGGCGTCCTAGCCAGACGCCCTGATTTTATTTCTTATTTTTTATGGGACATAATGGGTATTAAATAGATTGTGAATGACAAAATGGTAATTAAGACAGACGATTTAAGTAATTTTGGGGAGACGAATAGTAATTCTCTAAATAAATATAGCAACAATTGCAAGGAATTTTCGAAGGAGAAGAAGGAGGCTAACGAAGAAGGTAGGGGCATGTTCGCAAAAATTACAAAAAGGTTAAGGTGTTTATAATAAAGAAAAGTTTAAGGGATATGTTTATAACATTTAAAAATTAAGGAGGTGATAATGAAATCAAACCAAATTTCAAGTGGAAAGCCTAAAAATAGCATCTCTTAAACAAATATTAGTATTAGTTGCAAAGAATTCGCCGACAATTCTATCAACAAATATTCGCCAACAATTCTCTTAAACAAATATTCGACAATTCTACGACTTCACTTCTAAGATGCGTTTACACTATGAAGGTAGTCTTTTCTATTATAGAGTCAAAACATATCTTCAGGGTGATGTTGTCTTTTGGATTCCTAAGGTCATGTTGAGTCATGATATTTTCATAAATGTTAACATAGTCAAATCAATATTATTTCTCCGTCACATCAGCATGACATTTTTCTTCTCTCTCTTTCTACTATTCCCATCTCATCCACAACAAATCTCATAAATGTTAACCTAGTTATACCAACACTCTCTCACTTTCACCTCATTTATTTTCACTCATTTTTAATTTTCCACGATTCCAATTAATTATATCACATAATTTATTTATCGTAAATTATTATAATTAAATGTGAATATTACAGATAATTGAAAATAAATTTTATTAAATATTAAACGTGTTTTCCGTAGCGCTGCTAGATGTTCTCGATCAAGTCCTCTTTGAGTTGCAAATTTTTACGACGGTTTTGAACGTGATTTTTATTATCCAAGTACATGATATCAAAACATTCTCATTCCCCGTATTGTGTAAGTAATAACCATAATTAAACTAAATTTAATTAAAGTAATTAACAATATAAATTTAATTAATGTAATTAACATAATTAGCAAAATCATCTTATTTAACAATACTAATTAATTTACAAATTAAACTAAAAAACAAAATAAAAAATAAAAAAAATCCAACCCCAACGCCCGTGGCACCCAAGGGTGACATTTTTTTCAATTATCAGTTGAACATGACCTAATAAGAGCATCATTTACTGCTTAGGAGAAAAATATCTTAGATGTGTAACATTTACGAGCAAAATACAAACACCACGAAAATGTCTGGCGAAGCGCCTGGATTCCGTGAGTTAAACCCAACAATTATTTTTTTGGGTCAGACGTCTGGGTAAGACGCCCCCATGGGGGAGGCATCTTAGCCAAATGCCTACCCTATGGAGGGGGCGTCTGTCTAAGACGCCTTACCGACGGAGGAGGCGTCTGGCTAAGAAGCCCGTCCAAAAAAGATAAAAAAATCTTAAAATTATACGGTGTGTTATCTCAAATTATTTAAGGTTCTGTTGCAAGATTTTCGGTGGTAACGGGTCGGATTACAATGAGTTTTTTTGCAAGTGATTAAGATTCAAAAATTTCCAGATCCAACCCGTATAAATAACCACGGGCGCAGGATCTGGTGAGGTGGTGAGGTGTCGGACGGTCGATCGTTTGATTCTCGGTCTACCGAACATGTTCCACGCGGATGACCGAGTTTCCATCGGTGCACCGTGATCGTAGAGATAGTAAGTTTTTGATCTTCTGGAATCCTTGGGTCGGTTTACCGACCTCTCCCTAGTCATCCGAATATTTATCCTCAGTAGCTTCGACATTTCTCTGGAAATCTCTATTTGGTGTACCGAAGGGGTATCGGTCATCCGAATATAGTAATTATTAACTTAATAATCAATTTATTTACCAATTATCTAAATCTATAATCAATTTAAAAAAATTCAAAAAAAAACAAACAGGGGCGTCTGCCGGAGACGCCCCTCCGTGGGGGGGGGGGGGGGGGGGGGGGTCTGATGAGCTGCCTCCCCCATCGGAGGAGCGACTCCTTCAAACGATGTCCCCTACGGGCGGGCGTGCGAGGGAGCCGCCAGACCGAAGGGGGGGGGACTCCCTCGAATGGCCGACCCAATTTTTTTTTAAATTAAAAAAAACTAAATAAGACATTTAATCAGATTCGAGTATTACGGGGTGTGCGTTGACTCTTTTCCTGGCTTCCGAGACATTTTTTCTGATGAATATGAGAGTAATATGAAGAGAGAGTTGTGTTAGGAGAGTAAAATGAAGAGTTATATAAGTAGAAAGTGCAGAATGACAAAATGGTAATTCGCATGAGCGATTTACGCAGTTTTCCGACGATGAATAACAGTTTACAAAAGCGTGGTAAATAAAAGACATTGCACGATGATAATCATTTTTTTTCCAAACGTTCACTTCCTTTCGCTTCTAATTTAGTTGTCTGGTGGAAATTCGGACATACGTCAACATCTATATCAAAGCACACATTACCACAACACCAAACTTGTATTTGGGATCTAACTGTGTTAAATTAAAATACAATGTTTTATCAAATTTTTAATTAATCAAACCACACAAGGGTTCAATTCCTCATTGTTAAAGATAGTTTACATATAATATCACATGCATTAATAATATATACGTACAGAGATCTAAATATAGAGAATATAAGCAATGTGGGGAGAGATCCACTAAATTTAACTTACTCATACTTATAACTTAAATTTTAAACTTTAAATAGAGAATTCAAACCACAAATCTTAATCTATGACTCATATTATATGTGTCAAAAATCAAAAAAATTGAAAGTCGTTTGATATGAGATCAAGAGATCGGGTCTTTTTGACTAATGTAATGCATTCATTTTTCCATCTCTTAACCTTATATCAAATGACATCATTTCTTTATTATTTCGAGCACACATAGATAATACGAGTCATAAATGAAGATCTACGGTCAATCCAAAGATACAAATTTAAGTTATTAGCAATGGTGAAATTAATGTTAACAAAAATTAAGAGTAATATATCCCTCCTCGAGTAATATATGTAATAATTTATAAAATAAAGATTATAACTACTCCAATAGATACACTCGTAAATTTATTATTATGAATTGTAGAGAACGTAATATACACTGGGTATCTTATATGCAAATTCCTAAATTGATTATTTTATGCAGAGCTAATCTATACAAATATTGGTTACATGTGGAAAATGCATTAATTATTATATTACATATACTTTTATATTTATAAATTAGTTAACTAAAACAATTATTGATTAAAACGTTTTTATTTTGTAATTGGTTTTTATGTTGATAACATCATTTAATATACATTTTTATTTTATCGATGCATATTTAAAATGATTTATGTTTAAAAAATAAGTTAAGAATTTTGAGCTTTTAAGACAATCTTCTAAGGACATGATTTTGCATCTATCTTAATAGGTGTTTTAAGATACCTTTATATTGAAGATAATTTTTAAAAATTGTTTTCAAATGCTTTTAAAGATATTTTCTTGAAAGTGTATTCGTAAGTGTGTCTTTACAAATTTTTCCAAGACACTTTTTAAAAAACGTTTTTAAATTCACAATTTCAACACGTTTTATAAAGTGTCTCCAAAACAGTTTTTTCAAGTCACAATTTCAAAATGTTTCTCAAGATGGTTTTTAATAAATGTCTTTAAAACCGTATCTTTAAAAGAATTCTTTTTATGATTTTTTTTAATAAGTCCATTTAAAAGTATCTTTAAATGTGTGGTTTTTGAGACTTTTTTTCTAGAAGTGTCTTAAAATGCTTGTAATTCACTTTTGAATATAATTTTCGATATTAAATGTCCATAAAATATAATTTTTGATATTTCTTTCAGAAGTGTCTTTAAATGTTTTACAAGACTTTTTCAAGAAGTGTTTAAATTTTGTCTTTAAAAGTGATTTTTGGAGTAGTGGGCATTTTGTTATTAGTTCAAATATTTTTTCCATGTTATTATATTTTTTATTGGAAGTGGTTGGATTTTTCGATGATAAATTGTTAAATATGAGAAAAATGTCACAATTTAAAAATATTTTATAGAGAATGAGTCGAACAAGAAGTAGGAATATGAATCCACTTAGCATTTTGTAGTTGGGAGGGGCAATTATGTTATAACATGACACTCTTTTCTTATGGAAGGGTCGTTACTTGTTAGGCATGTTTGTTTGTTGTTTTTGACAAATTCCTTTTCGTACCTCAAAAGAGCCTTTTATCAATAAATTTGTTGATTCAACCAAAACCAAGCACAGTGTCAGTGACTCTGAAACAGAAGCATAAAAAAACTGAAATCTCAAACAAAAAATCCTCTGAATAGAATAATAATAATAAAATAATAATAATAACAACAACCTCAAAAACAGAACATCAAATTAAGTTGCAAAAACACAAACTTTTTTTAAAGTAAAAAAAACGACTAAAATATCGAAAACCTTGCTCGGCGAAGTGAGATGCGATATCTTCCTCCATGGACATGCTGTAAAGGGCACAATATGCCTTTCTAACAGCAACCAAATGGTGGGGCGAAGTAGGTTCTTTGAGTCATTGATTCTATTTTATCAACACTTGGTGGTGAGTCAAGATTAGCGTGTTTATTTGTTTCATGCAGTTTTTTTATAATTAGATTTGGTTTAATGGATTATAATATTATTAGATATATACATGCATATTTAATCTAATGATGGGTTATTTTATATTAAAAATGCATTTCATAGATAGATAAAGCGACCATATATATATATATATATAGTATACGCACTTTATCTACATATATTATATATATATTTAAAGGAGATAAACATCATCCTACCTCGTCTAATAAAGAACCTCCCGTATATATCCTTGCTACTGAATATGCCACTGGACGCACTAATAAAATCTCGTAATAAAAAAACTGCACTAAACCATTGACAAATTAACGTGCCATCAAATTTGCTAGAGGACGGATACCAACTTTTTGCTAGCGTAACTTCTGTAGTTGAGAGAACACAGACGGCATGGATATTTTGTAATAATTAAAATAAGCTTGTGCAGTTGTGCTACAAAAGTAGGATATTTCAAGGTTAAATATAACACTTGGCATGTTTTGTTATTTAAAGCAGTAGGGTAGGGTTTTAAAGCAATTCTAAATACGAAGTCTAAAATAGGGGTAAACGTCTCTAACCTGCAGGTTGCAATTAAATTTTATTAATTGTACGCAATTATCAATGTCTACCATTTAACCATGCTTTATATATATAAAAAATAATCAAAATTCTGTATTTTAAATGTGTATGTGCAACCACCTCCATAATTCATAACAGGAGTAGTTAATGGGATTCTTCTATGAGTTAAATAACTCAAAATGGGTCATCAATCAGCATCATAAGGTAGACAAGTAGAAAGAAAATAACAAATGGGATATTGGGTCACATAAGACCACCCCCTTGATTAGGGCATCAACTGTGAAGGTCACCTAGTTAAAACCACAAAATATTATTGATAATTATTAATTGATTTCATGTCATTTTCATGTTTACTGGTACAAACACGAAAATACCCAGTATGATAATATTATGTGAGTAGAAACATTAATGGATTAGTTGTAGTAGCTGAGTGGTGAGATGAGGCACCTTATGGCGTATTAACGGTGAAGCAAACCACTAAGGCAACCAAAAAAATTAATGCTTATTTTATGATTTTGTCCAACATATTTGCTTTTCAATTAACCGTAAAATGTACAAACTTTTAGTCTCACATTGACTAAATGCAACAAACACCTCATATGTCATGACTATAAAAGGATTTGCAACCTATGTTTACAATCCAAACTCTTTGAATGACTTCCTCTTGTTGAAGTTCCCAGGTTAAATGAAATCTTCTGGTATAGTAGTTAATATTATGATTTGGTTTTTGAAATTAATTAAATTTTTCGTGTATGTTTGGGTTAAAAAAAAGTTAATAAAAATTGGAAAAAACCAATTGTGTCCCAGCCTCATAGAGCGTGGCACCTGTTAGAACCTAAACCATATTAGGTTAAACAAATGATGTTTGAGGGTGTTTAATTAAGCTAAGGATTGTTTTGGCTTTGAAGATAAGATTTATGTTTATAGTGTAGGATTTCGTGACCCTATGTGTGTGTATATTTTAAAAACTTTAATACAAACATACATGATCGATTTCATATTTTCATAGATTTTACATACATGTATATGTTTATTCTAATATCATGCATTCCTACACATATTAAAATAAACAAGAGATATGATCATACCCAAAGGTTCTCTACAACATTTTAGAAGATCCGGAGTTCTGTTGCCCATCGAATCACCCGTCAATTCGCCGCCAAGTGTTCACCAAACTCTAAACAAGATTAGAGAGAAATGAGCTATCCAATCAATCTCTAATTAATCTTAGAATCTAGCTAATAACCTCTAAAAGCTCCTGAGATTTTAATCTCCAAAACTTAAAACTATTAAGAGAATTTTCGTGGTGATTAAGGGAGAGATTAGGGAGAGAGAATTTTGCATTAATTCTTATGAAACAAGTAGGGTGAGAGAACCTATTTATAGCCTCCCAAATCACCCACATCAGGAACTATTCTCTTGTCATGATTTCTTGTTTTTTCTCTCCTAAAATTAATCTCAATTTGCTACTAAGCATCCCAAAAAAATATTTGACTAAATCTGGAATTAATAATTCAGGCAAAAATCGTGTTGTTCGGTTCACCGAGATTTCCACTCAGTCGACCGAACCATTCGATTTTACGCAAGTTTGGATGACCGTGAGCTAAACGGTCGATCGAATATTCACAAGAAAAATTCCCCGGAAAAATTCGGACGATCCACGTCTCACTCTGGTCGACCGTTGACTCACCAAAATTTCTCCTGGTAAATATGATCTGACGACCGTGTCACTTTTGGTCTACCGAAATATCCCAAAGAAAGCTCCTGGATATTTCCTTTCGGTTGACCGTTTACACTTGGTTGACCGAACCTAATTGTCTAGGCACTCCAGACAATTTCAGTCAACCAATCGTGTAATCCGATCTTCGTCCGGTTGATCGTTCCTAAGAAACCTCGGTCGACCGAACCCAAAAGGTGGACCGTTTTGACCCCGATTTTGGCTTTTTCAAATTTTGGATTTATATCAAACAAAATTTGATCTTTTGGTTTTTTTAGCAAATTCATATCTTATGTAATGTATTATCCTATGTAATATTAAATTATTACACCCCATAATATATACACCTCATATGAATTTATTTATGATTCTAATTATGTCAATTCTCATGACATATTGATTTTATTGATTCACCACATGTGTCCCTTGTCACATGAAACCCGACACATCATATGAACTCAAAATCAAGCTTCTTGTTTTCCAGTTTTGTGGTGTAACCTTTAGGAGGATCTAAGCTAAATTGGCGGTATCTAGCTACCCAATTAGTATAGATGTCTTGTTCCACTCGAACTAAACACGAACCATTTAGTGATGTGAGTGCACCACTTGTGTCCGTCCCTTGTCTCATGATATTAAGAATATATACAAAGTAGAAATGTGTCACCTTTGTATCATATTCATTTCTTGATATCTTTAAGCTAATTATAACTATGTAACCTCACTCAAGCTACATTGTGCACATTATAGTTATAATTTATCAAAGGGCCCACTAATATCATCACTCAATCAAGATGGGCAATGATAATCTTTTGACTAGCTATCTTTTCCAACACAAGTCATGTTCAACCAACTATTGCCTTTATCACTATACTCTATGATACTTTTGACAATAATCAAATCAATCACTTCTTGAGTGAAAAGATATAAGTCTCATGTCTTAGGATCCAAGACACAATCAAACATTAATGACACAAAACAATTCCATAATGTTTTACTTGTTAGGTCTATTCAATATATAAAAGTAACCATTTCCTCATTTATATACTCGTGTCGTCAAATATTTGTAGAGCTACAATAATCGATGACCAACATGACAATCTTATCTCGGTAATTAATGTTCCATGTTAATTACCATGATTGTGAATAACTTTTGATTTATGCGATCCATTATCTTTTAGAGCTCTACGGTGAAGGACCAATCGCCTCTTCCTCAACACATACAAAAGACGAATACAATAATAGGAACAAAATGTTTGCACATCCAATTCATAATAATTGACATATAAAAGTAAAACTTTTAGAACACATTCCTTTCATATAATTGATGGGGTGGCATGAGGGTGATGTGGACGCTTGTGACTGGAGGCTTGGGAGGTTAGGGTTAGAAAAGCAAACCTTATCACCTTTTTTTCTTTTCTCTTCTCTCACTCTCTCAGCACATCTCTTTCTCACCCTCTCAGATCCGCCGGGGCCGGTGAGAGGCGAGTTAGAATAAGTGATCAGTAAGGCGTGGCCAGGGAGACTAGAACGGAGTTGTCGTGGAATCTCGGTGGGACGGGTTTTCCGAAGGTTCAAGAAGGCAAGGTGGTAATCGTCGTCGATGTTCGGAAGCTTCGACGATCATGAAATGTATGCCAAGTTCCATTTAGTTACTCACCTAAGGTGAGTGAGAAGTTGGGCTTGTCGCCGAGGTCGGAGACCTCGGTGGTTGCAACATGCAACAAGATTGATGTAGGTTAACAGTTGACCAATATTAGTATTCGTGGACTGCTCGTAGTATAATTGTTAATTTTTGTCTTGCACCAGTCAAACGATGCCTATGGGCGGTCGACCGGTGGTGCATAATTTCACAAGAGGAAGAATACCCTATTATATTCTGTCAAACAAGATCCCTTTGCCGTTCAACCGGTTGCATCTGCAGCTAAGTCGGTTAAGGCCTAGATCTTTTAAATGGTCGACTGCCTTGTGATCAGTTCAACCGATAACTTAAGTATACTGCCCATGGGTGCGACCGATGTGTGTTGGGTCGATCGATCTTTTATGGGGGAAACGGTCGACTGCCATGTTAGTTTAGTTCGACCGGTGGTTGTCGATGTTGGGGGATTGAGGCTCTGTTAAATTCGGTCGGACATGACCGCTTTGTCGTTCGACTGTGAGGATGTTAAGTTAGTTGGACCCGGGCTTAGACAATCTAAACGGTCGACCACCTGTAACCTTGGTTTGACTAGCTATCTTGTGGTTCGAACTCGTGACTGAATTGAAGGTAAACAATTGATCGCTTGGTTGTTTTCGGTAGACCATTGATGCCTAGTATTGGCTTTTAAGTATTTTATGATAGTACAACCTCATCCACATAATCCCATGTCCTTGCCTCGTGCATGTGCCACGAGGTGACAGTGGGTGCGATGATCGTGCCAGCCCAGGGACTGCCAGGTGGAAAGGTATGGATAGTTCATGTGGATGCCTCGTCTTGATTCAGGGGAGTGTGCAGCTTGTGTGAGCAATCATGTGTGTGATCTTGTGTGAGCAATCATGTGTGTCAGCTTATGTGAGCAATCATGTGTCAGCTTGTGTGAGCAATCATGTGTGTCAGCTTATGTGAGCAATCATATGTCAACTTGGGTGGGCAATCATCGTGTTAGCTTGTGTGAGCATTTATATTTCTTCCATATAATCGTGTGTGCCATGGTAACCATGCTGTTTAAACATTTTAAATACCGCAAGTGCACGACATCGGTGAAGACGCGGCAAATATGAGTCGATCCACGGGGAGGTGAGGAGCCTCTGGTTTATCCGAAATCAAGTAGCGAAAAAGGGGAAAGATATTTGATTAGGTTAAGCTAAACTACACTAAACTAGTAAGTAAGAAATGCGTAAGAAAGAAACTAAAGATTGGAAATCAGGAAGAGAACCCCTAAGGGGTGAGTGTGTGCACATATGAAGTGAAATAAGTGATGAATCACGCATGTAAGCATGTATGTGTGTGTGTCGTGTGTGTCTTCATGCATAGGAAGTGTCTAAAGATGTGGCAAGACCTATAAATCCTTTCACACAACGTATCGGAAATTACTACCTGATCATCATAAGATTAGACTCAGCATGAGAAGTGTCTAAAGATATGGCAAGACTCATCAAAAACCATAAACTCATGTGAAGAACAAAGCTAAGCATGGGAGATGTCTAAATGTTATGGCAAAACCCATCAAAACATAGTTTCTTCAATCTATCAAGCAAGAAAACACAAATACAAACACATAACTAACATGTAGCATATTCAACATGAAATTTTAGTCAATAAACATGAGGAAACTAAATATGGGAAGTGTCTAAATGTTATGCCAAAACCCATCGAAATCACCCAACATGTAGATGATTAAAATACCCCCAATGAACATACAAACATGCAAGTCTACACAATAAAAAATTCATCAAACATCCAAACTTCACAACATATATGTACATAATCTCCACCCCCCAAATGGGATGGATCTACTGACTACAAATTAAGCAATCATTCATATAAAGAAAATGAGATATTCTAATTAATTTAGACTAAGATTAAAGCTAAGCATGCAAGAAAAAGAGACAACATGAGAACAAAACAATGAAAAATTATTTTATTAAATGACTCACATTACAAGTAGCATTCTTCTCCACTTGAGTTTTGCTTCAAGACGTCACTCCAAGTAGAGAGAATGCCACCAAACAATGGGTGAATACAAAGGAGAAGAAAGAGTTCTATTTATAGGCATAAAAAAGATAACCAGGGACAATCCCCCGGTATGAGACTAAAACGCATACCATATAAGGACTAAATACAACCTAATCTAACACCCGATGGAAGAACGTGTCATTTGGAACCAAATGGACCGTCAATTGGCGGTTTGGGACAGCCAATTGGCGGCCTGGATGGGCCTGATCGGGTCTGGTTTTGGGTGGCTTGATTATGGCTTGATTTCTTCATGTTTTGTGAACCCAATTTGGTTATTGATGTTCGGGCCCGGATCTAATTGCCAAAATACTGCTCATGATGGTGTGAAGCTTCTTGATTTTCTCATTGATCATTTTGGTTTTACATCCGGGTCCTTCTCTCTTTCATCTCAATCCATAAGTCTTGCAACTTAGTCATTTTCCTTATTTTTGAGTCTTTTTTGAGTCTTTTCTTCCCAAACCTGTTTATTCCTGAAACATAACCATAAAACTCGTTATGTAGCATTGTCTAGGCTAAAAAAAGGATATAAGACACAAATATATGCATGATATGATGTCAATCAAATACCCCCCACAACTAACTTTTGCTAGTCCCGAGCAAAACAAAGAAAGGAAAAATGAAAGAAAGACAAAGGCATACGTAAAATAAGAAAATCCTAACTCACTTTTGTAGGAATCACGGTTGCACTTAGCATGCGCAACAAGCAGTTAAACCTCTCTGTCACCAAGGAGGACGAGTGTTGTCTCCTGAGGGTTTTCAGCGGATACACCCACAAAATCCGAACATAGATGCATTATTCTGTAGGATTTCTAGTTTAATTGCACATATTTATTTTCGAAATGTTTATGCACAATAAGGATCAATTACAATTTTTCTATGATTTGTTTCATGCATGCATCAGTTTGTTTCAATAACTAGTTTCAAAACTTTATTAAAACAAACATGGGCTCCGAATTTCATACCTAAAAGTTCTCTAAAACTTTTTGACGATCTGGAGACGTTGAAGATGCTTATCGCTGCGCCGGATGCCTCCGAGTATTCACCAAACTCTAAACAAGATCGGAGAGAGAAGAGCTAGCCTCTCAATCTCCAATAGGGTTTAGAATCTAACTACTAACCCCTCTTCAGTTCCCTTGAGAAGAAGATCTCTGAAAACTAAAACTAAAACTCAAGAATTAATGGAAATTCGTGGAGAATTATGGAGAAAGATTTTTGCACAAGAAGATAATGAATTAATTAATAAGGTAATGAGATAAACTTGTATTTATAAGTTCTCTCCAAATTACCTATTCATGTGCAACCTATTGCCCATGATTTCATGCAAACTTCCATCTAACCATCCATTATTTGTTAACAAATAATCTCAGCCACGAATTAAATCAGTTATGGACCAATTCCACGCATGATCTAATTGATTCTTAAATTAATTCTGCAGAAAACCGTCTGGACCGGTCAACCGTTTGGAGGTTCGATCGACCGTTTAGAACGAGTTTCGGTCGACCATTCATAACTTGGTCGACCGTTCGTAACAAAAATATTTCATCGCGATGTTCGGTCGACCGAGCGATTATACTCGGTCGACCGAAAACGAACAGACAAAATTCCTGTTACCGGTGCAACATTCGGTCGACCGTTTAGCATTTAGCGTTCGACCGTTTTTGCACAGTACTTGCAGACTTGTCAAATTTCGGTTTAACCCCTACAAAATTTGACATTTCGGGATTAGTAGTAAGTTCACAACTTATGTAATATATTATCCTATGTAATGATTAATCATTACACCCCATAATATTTACATCACATATGAATTTAATTTAGATTCTAATTATGTTATTAATTATAACATAATTTTGATTTTGCTTGTTCACCACATGTGTCATATTTTCTACATGAAACCCGACACACCTTATGAACTCAAAATCCTCATTTCTTGTTTCCTAGTTTTGTGGTGTGACCTATGGGAGGATCTAAACTAAGTTGACAGTGATATTAAGAGCTTAATATCACAAGCTATAAGCGGTATCTAGCTACACATTATAGCTCCCAATTAGTTAGATGTCTTAATTCCACTCGAACCAAAACCCGATCCATTTAGTGATGGAGTGCACCACTTGTGTCCGTCCCTTGCCTCGCAATATTAAGAATACACACAAAGTAGTATTGTGTCATCTTTGTATTAGTATTCATTTCTTGATCTCTTTAAGCTAGTTATAAATATGTGACTTAACTCAAATCACATTGTGCACATTATAACTTTGCTTTATCAAGGGGCCCACTAATATCATTACTCAATTAAGAGAGGCAATGACAATCTTTTGACTAACTATCTTCTCCAACAAATGTCATACTTAACCAACCAATGCCTTTACACTACACTTATCGATAGCTCAAGACACTAGTCTAATCAAGCATTTCTTAAGTGATCGGACATAAGTCTCATATCAAAGGACCAAGGACATAGTAAAACATTAATGACACAGAAAACACAATTCTAAATGTTTTACTTATTAGGTCTATTCAGTATACAAAAGTAGTATTTTCCTCTTTCGTGTACCTGTGTTGTCACTCACTTGTAGAGCTACAATGATCTATGACCAACACGACAATCTTAACTCGGTAATTAATGTCCCATGTTAATTACCATGATTGCGAATATCTTTTGTTTTATGTAAACCATTATCTTTTAGAGCTCTACGGTTAAGGACCAAAAGCCTCTTCCTTAACACTTCTAAAAGACGAATGACATAAACAAGGAACAAAATGATTTCTCATTCAATTCATAATAATTGACATTTAAAAGTAAAACTTTTAGAACACATTCCGTTCATATTCAACATAGCAACACACATCGTTGGACTCATTTTCGTCGATCATTGGACACGGTAATTCTACGTGTCCACTATATATATGTAATCAGTCCAAACATCTAGCCTAATGAACCATTCGTGCAAGTTAATTAATGACTTAAGTGACACAAAGTGTAAAGTCCATTAAGGTTCTTATTTCCATTACCATTTCCTTTTTCTTCTTCTTTTTTTCTTTCTTTCTAGTTGGTGTGTAATTCTCCCAGGGTCAGGTTTCGTGCATTATTGCCTATGAAGACTTACACTATCACGTACACCTTTCCCCACATCTCCACATAGGGCGATCCCTACCACCTGTGTAACGGGAGTTCGGTCGGTGCATCCCAAGTCAGATGACTCGAAAGCACCAGACACTAAGTCCCATCAGACCTAATTCCCGAGTGATAGGATTCATGCGAGAAGAGAGAACACCACTTATTTATTTCTTATCTACATGAGAACCAAAACCCCTAAACTTAAAGTGTCACAATAAGATTTTAAGGATCCCTGACTACGACAAACTTCCTTATACTAACAGACACGAATTATTTGACTCACTAGGTTCAGGGTGGACTTCTTTAGTTGTTTGAGTACTGAAATCCTATGATTACTTGCCCCCTGAGGGAAAACCGGGGTGCATCCTTACGAATATATAAGACCTAAAGCCAGTATACTAGATATCCTAATGCATCTTGTTCAAGACAATTTTGGGAGCTTTCTTTTTACTTTGCCTCTCAATGGTTTTGCACATGCTAAACACACGCAAAACTCACAAAACATTTTCTTTCGCAAACACATGACGATTTTGAAAGAAATGTGAAAATTTTAAAGCACTAGGCAAGCAAAAGAAGACAAGTCACCTAAGGATCATGGTAGACAGATAATCAATATTAAATGCAGCACACTATCATGACCCTAACAATACAAACAAAAGAAAACGAAAATCAAAATGAAAAAGACTCGACTCCACATATATACAAACGTAAAGCACCCCCCACACTTACTTCATGCATTGTCCTCAATGAATGTGAGTACGATACTACATAGATTTATGCATGAAAAAGAAAAGATCTCACCAATGTGAAGCATAAAGGGAAGTTCATGGTTATGTTGATGGACATAAACTCGATTTTCCAAAAACCTGTGAAATACTTAAGAATGGATACAAATACGTGAAAAAAATGTAGCCCAAATACTTAAGGGTTGGGGCCACAACAACCAATGCTCACTTGTGGAGTTTTTTTTCTTTTTCTTCTTCTTTCTCTCTTTTTATTTATTTATTTATTATAAACAAGATATATACATTAACAAAAATATTCTCATAATCATTTGGTCAAGGAACATCAAATGAGAACATCGAGTCATGCGGACCGGAGATTTGCGAAGAACGGCCCACTTCATTGGTACTCTAAGGTATCATGATGGGTGAAAGGTCAAAACTAAAAGGCTCGAACCACTCATGATATTGGTTGGGCGTAGGCAATGTAAATGAGTGGAGTTGCGTTGCCTCACGAGAGTTTAGTTGCTCGTCGAACAAAACCCTCCAACCAGTAGGCGGGTGCATCAGAATGAGTTCCTCATGCTCATTCGAAGGATGTGGCACACCACTTTCACTTAGAATGGGACTTCTCCCCAAGTCATCCAACAATGACCACCCAATATCCTTTATATTATTAAGCATAAGCTCGATCGCAGATGGGTCCTTGTTGGACTCAAGATAAAGCTGAAAAGGCTCAACGGTCGTGGGACATGGGGTAGAGACACATTCTGGTATGGGCATATGCTGAGGTGTGTCCCCCTCACTAACAATCTCATCTGAATCATCTAACAACACTCCCTTTGTACATTCATGTTTGATGCAAGCTCACTCTATTGCATTGCAAAGACAGGCAATAGGTTTTCGTTGGGCAAACAAACATTCTCAACGGGTTGCATTGGTGTTAGGGGTGTTTGTTGATTTTACGGTGCTTTCTCTAATTGGGGGATGAGGTTGAGATTTAATGGTTTGTCCATGGGCTCTTATTGCCTACCAGAGTTGAACAGATGAAGCTCGGCACTCATGTTACCGAATGAGAGCTTCATGAGACCATTTCTACAATTAGTTAAGGCATTGAAGGTTGCCAAAAATGTTCTACCCAAAATCAAAGGTATTTGAGAGTGGGTGATCGCAACAGGGTTGGTATCGAGGATGACAAAATCTACCAGAAATATAAAATCTCCAACTTTGATGAGCACGTCCTCAATAATCCCCTTTGGGACACGAATGAATCTATCCGCCAATTGGAGGGTGATCTTAGTTGGTTTCAGTTCTCCCAAGTTTAACTGTTGATAAACAAAAAAATGGGAGGAGGATGACCGTTGATCCTAAATCAAACAATACATTACTCATGCTAGTGTCCCCTATCGTACAGTGAATAGTAGGACACCCAGGGTCCTTGTACTTTTTGTATGTGGGAATGGAGAAAAGTGAGCTTACACTTGCAGCTAAGAATATTTTCTTAGGAACATTGGTCGTCCTCTTGGTTGTGCAAAGATCTTTCAACACTTTAGCATATTAATATATTTGTTGGATGACATCCAACAAGGGGATGTTAACCTTCACTTGCTTAAAGACCTCTAATATCTTATCCATTGTGTCACTCTGCTTTTTGGTTAACCTTTTTTTTGCAAAGCAAAAGGGAGGCGCAGCCTCGAATTTTATTGATTTGTGTAAACGGACTTACATACAAACCAACCCAACAAAACACACCCAAAGCATTCGGAACTTGCTGGGTACAAGCTCAGATTCATATCTAGCACATTTCTATCACAAGTTTCACCGTCTACGACAATGAATTACAACATGCACCACATTGCTTAGCTATTACTTAATTCAAAGCTACACTAACGAAAGAGACCCATTGCTACCTCCATGTTGTCGCAAATGTCACCCTCTCATGCTCGTCTCCCTTGCCTTCCAGCATACCAAGCCCTTTTATCCGAATCACATCCTTCACATGCTGAATAATGTACTCCACTCGTCGTTCCTCACCCTCCATACATCGCCTATTCCGTTCAGCCAGCACTCGAACACCACAGCTCCCACAGCTAACTTCAGCATTAGTGCCCATGCTTTGTAGGTGTACTCCAAGTCTGAATCCTATAAATCTCCTCGAAAGTAGCTGCAACCATGCGACCCATATCTCCTCCGATCCTCCGGATTTCTTCCCATACAGTTTGTACGAATGGGCACTCCCAGAATTAGTGCTTTAACTCCTCGTATGCATTCTTACATAGTGCACACCTTGACACCATGCATAGCTTGAGCCCCCTCCGTCTCATCATATCATGAGTAGGTAGCTTCCCATGCATTGTCCTCCATAATGTTAACACATGCTTTGGGACAGCCCATTTGTGCCACACCATTGTCCCCCACCTAACGACGGGTCGTTCCAACTTGACCCACTTCCACGTATCCCTCAAGGTAAGAGTGCTTCGAGTGGCACCCATCCATGAGATCTTATCCTCCCCCTGGTCCACCTGGATGGTAGACAACCAGGCCCAAAGTTGTGTGAGAGCTCGGGAGCGTAGTCGACGCACTCTCCACCTACCATCTTCGAGGAAGTGGGACACGGTGATATCCTGAGGGACCCCTAGATCATACCTCATTCTCTCCCCCTCCAGTAATGTTAGAAGTGGCGGGCCACACCAAGGATCCTC
Organism: Triglochin maritima; assembly: GCA_963682175.1. NCBI lineage: Eukaryota > Viridiplantae > Streptophyta > Magnoliopsida > Alismatales > Juncaginaceae > Triglochin > Triglochin maritima. The sequence continues at coordinate 8,014,241 of OY821793.1, read as the reverse complement.
AAAGAGCTTCACCCTCCGCCCATCACCTATTCTGAAAATCATTTTCTCCCTTGCCATATTCCGAACTCGCATGAGACCTCGCCATGCCCAGGAGAAATTTGCTGGAGGCTGCACTATCCATATGGACTTCCTCCTTAGGTACTTACTCCGTAAGCAAGAGGCCCAAAGGGATGTATCATGTGATGCAATGATCCAAAATAAGCGTAGAAGGCCTGCATCGTTCCAATCCACCAATCGACGCAAACCAAGGCCTCCTTCCCGCCTCCGAGTGCATATGTCCTGCCACGAGACAGCAGCCAACCTCTTTGTTCCCCCCCAAACAAAATGCATAATCAATATTTCTATTTCGTGAAGAACACTCCGTGGTACGAGAAAGGCCGAAATCCAATAAATACTAAAGGACGTAAGCACACTACGCACTAGTTCCACTCGCCCCGCCATGGAGAGGAGCTTTCCCTTCCATGAACTCAGCCTCCCCCGTACCTTCTCCAGGAGTGCTTCACAATGCGTCTTCGTAAACCTTGATGAAAAAAGTGGCAACCCAAGATATGTCACCGGGAAGGTGCTCTGCTGCATTCGAAGATGGCTGCAAATCCACTCCCTCCCACGAATACTTGGCTCTTAGAGTTGTTTAGTTGCAGCCCCGAGTATCGTGAGAACTCATCCAACACCTCTTTCAGCACGCGGGCATCAGACTTTGTGGCACTCGTGAAGACCATTACATCATCAGCAATCATCAAGTGCGAGACCGAGATCGAACCACATTTAACCGGTCGAAACCCACCTCTCCTCTCTTCGCGACGCATCAAACCCCCCAGGATCATACCGCTTTTTGGTTAACCTACTAGGATAGGGAGCTTTTGGTAGGTAGGTTTTCCACGGTGCCTGAGAAGGAGGCGTTGGTGTATTACCCTCACCCTCAGCCTCTTCTTCACCATCATTCCTACTGAGGGGCTACACAGATGTTGGTGGTGGTACGGAAATGTGATTGTCGACCTGCTTTCCATTCCTTAAGGTTACAATTGCATTAACATGGTGAACAAGTTCCTCAACATGGTTCACTTGCCGCCCCCATGGTACCGAACTCTCATTTTGTAAGTGTGGCTGTTGGTACATCTGGGGGTTAGCCTCAGGCTGGCTTGGCAGAGTTCCTCTCTCTCTCTTATGTACAGAGTAAGCCAATTGGCCCATCTGAAACTCTAGAGATTTGATGATCTGCTAATTTGAAGCGAAAACTTGAACTTGTGGATGACATGAAGTTTTTTATTGAGTTCTTGAGTCCACGAGTGAAGGTTTCCAGCGAATTGAATCGAGTTTCCATATTTTTGGAATTTGGGAAACCCGATTGATTGGTGATTTGAGGTTGGGGTGGCTGATAAGAATGTGCATGCATGTGAGGTTGGTGTGGTCAGTTAGGTGGCCGAGAGAAGTTTGAAGGACCACCCGGGGAATTGTTTTGGTTCCATGAAAAGTTAGGGTGGTTCCTCCATCCAGGATTATTTGATGATGAGTATGGGTCATTCGTGGATCTATTATAGATGACATTGACATGTTCCATCTCAAGAGGAATTGATGCACACTCGCCTCCCACATGACCCATCTTACCGCATGAATGACAGGGAACTGGAATAGATGCAGATACATGAGACACACCTTGCTGGTTTTGGAGCTCAATCGAATCTATACAGTGCATTAGGGCCGCCATGCGTGCCTCGGTGGCCGTAGTGGTATTGACAGCAAATGCGGCACCCGATCTAGTCGAGTTTGCGTTTGCGATCCTCGCTCCTATGCTAGATGATGCTGGTGGTTCCCTCACACTCTCCCGCTGCATTGTTTTCTCAATGAGGTCTTCTATGAAAGCCCATGCCTCCATTTCATCCTTTCCTAAGAACTCTCCTTGACACATGAATTCAAGGAGCGTTCAGGACGGGATGTGAAGACCCTTGTAGACAATCTGACAAAGGGGCCACAACTCAATGCCATGGTGAGGGCATGAGGATAGTAGCTCCTTGAATCTCTGTAAGTATTCATGAAATGATTCGGTCTCGTGTTGATAAAACGAATTAATTTCGTTCCATAATTTTTGAGTCTGATGATTTGGAAAGTACTTCTTGAGGAATGCAAATTGAAATTCATCCCAAGTCCTGAAGGCATTCGCCTGGTTTCTGTACAACCACTTCTTGGCATCATCCTTTAGTGCAAAGGGGACAAGCCTAAGATGGATGGAGTCTGTGCTAAGTTGTTGCAGCTTGAACAAGGCACATACCTCGTCAAATTCCCTGAGAAAGATATAGGGGTCAGCCTTCCTAGTGAAGTGAGGGAGCATGGCGATAACTGAGGCTTAAGATCAAAGTGGTTCCTATTTGTCTCTGGCAATATGATGCATGAAGGTAAAGCAATACAGCTCGGGTAGCATCGATCACATAAAGAAACGGGAACATGTGGGTCCAGCAACTGCTCCTCCTCACGGTACTGAGCAGCCATGGAAACCAGACTGTGTGCGACACGAGAAGGGAAGACGTCGAGAAATCGACTACCGAGGTAGGATTGACGACACACCTCGTCAAACGACCACTCTCGTCTCGTGCCCACACAAGCATGCACAAAGGTGCACACACACAAACCAATTTTTTAAGAACTAAAGCAGAAGCTGCGTAGAGGAGAAGACGGGAGGACACAGATGAGAGGGAATGACTCAGGAGAGAAGGAAAGTCCTTATGCTACAGCGGGTAGGTACTGGTAGAAGTACACAAGCAAACAAGGCTCAAACAACCTAAGGTCGCTATAGGTTCTTATAACTAGACGACGCCTAACTACAAGGTCACGCGCCCTGAACACGCCTCACCTCCCTACGATGAGGACCACAAAGCCCAGCAAGTGAGCTAAGATCCGGAGATCTCGTCTCTCCTGCTATCGACAGAGTGGGCGACGTCGATCAGGCCATGACGATCATGACCATATCACTCTCTTAATGCGCCCGAGATCCTTAGGGGTCAATGTCTACTTGATTTTAAAATTAGGCTCTTGATTAGTGTGATTTTTGGGGCGAAGGAAAGGGTGATGAAATCCCCCACCTTATCTTATTTGGGACAACCCCTCCTTAGTAGTGTTTTGGAGTCCTAATCTAGATATCAACTGTCCAAACAAACACTCAACTCACACTTATTGCAATGCAATTCCTACTAACTAATGCATGGTCATATTAAATGGATGAATGAGTGTAGGAGATGCGTACCTCATGCTTGCGCTCAACAATTGAAAGTAAAGCTAAAACACAAGATAAAATACGTGCCTAAGTCAAGTACATGATGCATGACCTAAACAAGCAAGAATGTCTAATATTTTGCTTTGGATTTTAGGGTCCAAGTTGCTTAAAAGGGGATTGATTATTGATTTGGGGGAAAACTACAAGTCAAAATATGCCAAATTGAGCCCCAGACCACTATGTTTAAACAACAAACAACCAGAAGAAAGAAGAGTGCCAGTAGAGCTCACCAGGCTGCCAGTTGGCGGTCCACCACCGCTGATTGGCGGTCTGTTTGTCTCTGTTGGCCTCCCAACTTCTTCTGGTGTCTTCCCTTGATATTTAGAGCCTCCTGAAACAAACAAAACTACGAAACACAAATTAAATCCACTCGAATCATCCAAACCAGAGTCTGGACTGACACCTCCCCGGCAACGGTGCCAAAAACTTGTTTAAACGTTTTAAATACCACAAGTGCACAACGTCAGTGAAGACGCAACAAGTACGGGCCGATCCACGGGGAGGTGAGGAGCCTATTCTTTATCTGAAATCAAGTGGAGAAAAAGGGGAAAGAGATTTGATTATGCTAAGCTAAACTAGACTAAACTAGTAAGTAAGAAATGTGTAAGAAAGCAACTAAAGATTGGAAATCAGGAAGAGAACCCCCTAACGGGTGGAGTGTGTGCACATATGAAGTGAAATAAGGGATGAATGATGCATGTAAGTATGTATGTGTGTCTTCATGCATAGGAAGTGTCTAAAGATGTGGCAAAACCTAGCAATCCATTCACTCAACGTATCGGCAATTACTACTTGATTATCATAAGATTAGGCTCACCATGAGAAGTGTCTAAAGATATGGCAAAACTCATCAAAAACCATGAACTCATTTGAATAACAAAGCTAAGAATGGGATGTGTTTAAATGTTATGGCAAAACCCATCAAAATCCCCCAACATGTAGATGATCAAAATACCCCTAATGAACATACAAACATGCAAGTCTACAATAAAAAATTCATCAAACATCCAAACTTTACAACATATATGTACGCTGATTGATCGTTTTATTTTAACCGCAAGTGCACGGCCGCGTTGAAGCGGTGGCAAATACGGGTCGTCCACTGGGAGGTGTGTCGACACTTGGTTTGTGCGAAGGCGAGAAGTAAAGAAAAGGAAGAAGGATGTATTACACTAAACTACACTACAATGCTAAACTAGAATGCAAAAGGAAATGAAGATAAACAATAAAACTAAACCCCAAAGGGGGTAGAGAAATGATGTGAACATAAAGATGTGTGTGTGTGTGTTCAATTAAGCTCCTCACAACATGTAGTGCATGAAATCATAAAACTACATCCAACTTTGCCTCCACATGAATTAAGATAGGACTATATCATTAAAACATACAAGACATTAATTGGAATGAAGCTAAATGAACTCAAGTATAAAGACTAGACCCTACTATGCCTCCACATGAATTAAGATAAGACTACATCATTAAAACATACAAGACATTAGCTAAGGTAAAGGCAACACGAGTACATACACTACAAATTGTGTTTCCAATATTAACTTCATCCATATCCTAACCTTATCATTCCCCATAAAAAAGGTCCACTAATCAAAGCATAAGCTAAGCTTCATTTAAGAGCATTAGCATATCAAAGATAAGAGTGAAAACCCATTAGATTGTTATGGAAATCATATAAAGCTCAAGGGATAAAGATAACACACACTTAATACACTACATGATTATATCACATATTTCTCCACCCACCAAATGGGGATGGAACTACTCACACATATTTAAACTAACTACTCTAACAAAAGAAAGCATTAATACTGAAATGAAATTAATCTAAGCAAGCAAGAAATATTAAAGAAACTAAAAGAACATGAGACTAAAGAAACATGCAAGACATTGAAATTAACTAAGCAATGTAAAACCTAAAGCAAACAACAATTAACTACAAAACTTCTATTATTACTCACTCCAAATTACAAGCAGCCCTTCCTCCACCAGAGTTTTGCTTCAAGGCTTCACTCTTAGTAGGGAAGAAGGCCACCAAGAGAGAGATGGATACAATGGGAGGTGAAGAGTTCTATTTATAAGCATGGAAAAAGCTAATCCGGGACAATCCCCCGATGTGGGACTAAACCAATACCAAAAATAGCCTAAACGAACATTAATACAAGTCCAGGAGAAGTTGGGGCGGAACTGACATCATCCAGACCGCCAATTGGCGACCTATAAAGCCCAGATCCGTCTGGGTCTTCTGGTGGGCTTTCCTTGAAGTGTGTCTTGGTCTTGGATGCATCTACTCGGTTGTTGGAGCTCCGACCCGAATCGAATTGCCAAAATACTCCCCATGATGGTGTGGAGTTTCCTGTTTTGCTCTTAGGTCCTTCGGTCTTACGATCAGGTCATTCTCCATTGCATCTCAGTCCCTAGGTCTCACAATCAAGTCCTTTTTTCCTGCTTTTGGGTCCTTTCATGGCTCTTCTCTTCAAACCTCTTTATTTCTGAAAACTAAACATAAAACTCGTCACATAGCATTGCTTAGATGTAAGATAATGGATATAAGATACAAATATGAGCATGAAATGATGTCAATCATACGCCATCTCCACCCCCCAAAGGGGATGGATCTACTCACTACACGTTAACCAATCATTCATATAAAGAAAAGGAGACATTCTAACTAATTTTGACTAAGATTAAAGAAACAAGACTAAGCTAAGCATGCAAGAAACACAGACAACATGAGAACAAAACTATAAAAAATTATTTTATTAAACGACTCACATTACAAGTAGCATTCTTATCCACTTGAGTTTTGCTTCAAGTCTTTACTCCAAGTAGAGAGAATGCCACCAAGCAATGGGTGAATACAAAGGAGAAGGAAGAGTTCTATTTATAGGCATGAAAAAAAGGTAACCGGGGACAATTCCCCAGTATGGGACTAAAACGCATACCATATATGGACTAAATAAAACCTAATCTAACACCTGATGGAAGAACGTGTCATTTGGTGCCAAATGGACCGCCAATTGGCGGTCTGGATGCGCTTGATCGGGTCTGGTTTTGGGTGGCTTGATTTCTTCATGTTTGGTGAACCCAATTTGGTTGTTGATGTTTGGGCCCGGATCTAATTGTCAAAATACTCCTTATGATGGTGTGGAGTTTCTTGATTTTTTCTCATTGATCCTTTTGGTTTGACATCCGGGTCCTTCTCTCTTTCATCTCAGTCCATAAGTCTTGCAACTTAGTCATTTTCCTTGCTTTTGAGTCCTTTTTGAGTCTCGTCTTCCCAAACCTATTTATTCCTGAAACATAACCATAAAACTCATTACGTAGCATTGTTTAGGCTAAAAATAAAGGATATAGGACACAAATATATGCATGATATAATGTCAATCACATGTCATACTATTATGTTGGTGATATATTTTATTTTATGCATGTTAGGGGAGTTTGGCACACGAGATTTTTGTTATGAAGACCCAAGCATTGTATCAAGTTTGCATTTTAGGTCGTGATCGACATTAGAGGGTGGTGACTGAGCACGAGCATACCAGGGACTGGATCCTCAATTTTCTCTTTTTTGAGGTTGTTGTGATTACTTGTATATGTCTTCTTCTATATCCTTTTGATGTAATCACGCTTTTGAAAATTTTGTATATTGGTGCACCTTGAGTATGTTTAGTAATGTCCTTGTGTGATTCTAGTTTGACCTTTTGATTATCGTTTAAACATTTTCCATTGTTTTCGAGAATGTTACAACACTCGCTTGGGATTCCGCCTTCTTTAAGGGAGTGGAAATTGGCCCCCTCAAGGGAGCGGAAATTGGGCGCCCAAATTTTTTCCACCCATAGTGCGTGGTCTTAATGGGTGTCCTTTGGCTGGGAGCCCTATCCAAGTGGGATTTCACATGGGAATGGGGGGGGGGGGGGACGTGCCCCCCCATTTGTCAACTTTTTATATTGTTTAGTATAGTGTTGAATTCCTGGGTCGGTTTGAGTGTTCTTAAGAGTAAATTTTTGAGTAGTTGTGTTTTAAGAACTAGTTTGACGAATGTGTAGTTTAATGTGAGTTGATGTTTTCAATTCACTTGAAGTCACATGTGGGTATTAGAAACTGTTTTGATGAATATGCAGTTGAATGTGGTTCAAGTGTTTCAAATCACATCAGATGTACTTGTACCGACCCACATAAAGTAAATTAAACCAACAACCAATAGATTTTATCATATGCAATGACTACCTTAAGACTTATCCCAAAATACATATAACCAAGTAGCACCATTAGCTGGAGCAAATATAACCAAAACATGTCCAAAATACTTAGAACAAACTTAAAGCACTTGTCAAAGCCTGCTTAAACATGTCCAAAATTAACTTAAACATGCCCGAGGGGATGCATTGCTTCTAAAGCATCCTCGAGTGAATATCCACCCTCAAGGTCTTGCACTATTCTTCTTGGCTTTTTCGCTCTTCAGTTGTTACTGTAATAGCCCCAACCGCTCCACCTCATCTTCATCACCTTATGGTTGTTTCTGCTGCTGGTTAGCTTGTTGTTGTTAGTTATCTTTATGTTGTGCTTTTACTTTGGGTTTGCTTTTCCTGCACCAAAAATAGAGTAACTTAGAAGAGTGAACTGTGTAGTAGAGACAAGTAGTGCTTTTACATCAATCTTTCCTTGGTTTAGGCTTGTTATGCTGCTATATTTCATGTTGCTCTGCTTGCTGCTTCTACTGATCTTCATGTTGGTGGTGATGCTCTTCTTGCTCCTAGTGGTCCTCCTGGTACTCCACTTGCTCCTCTGTTATAGGTTGTTCTTTTCTTTTCATGAGCTCGGGTTTTGCTTGTCTTTGTTAAGTTGGGACACTAGCTCAAAATGAATGACACTTGCATCAAATTAAATTAACAATTGTAGAGACTAAAGGAAATGAGACATACATGAAATTAAAACACAGTTACCTATCTGAGCCTTGAGTTGTGTTGATTGATTCCTTGCATGTTGATTGACATAATTTCATGCTCATATTTGTATCTTATATCCATTATCTTACACCTAAGCAATGCTACGTGACGAGTTTTATGTTTAGTTTTCAGGAATAAAGAGGTTTGAAGAGAAGAGCCATGAAAGGACCCAAAAGCTGGGAAAAAGGACTGAATGGTGAGATCTAGGGACCAAGATGCAAGGGAGAAGGACCTGAATGTAAGACAGAAGGACCTAAGAGCAAAATAGAATACTTCACACCATCATGGGGAGTATTTTACCAATTCTATTCGGGTCGGAGCTCCAACAAGTCGAGTAACCGCATCAAAGACCAACAATACCAGAAAGCAAAGCCCACAACAAATTCCAACACGATCCGACAATTTTGGACCGCCAATTGGCGGTCTTGGACCGCTAATTGGCGGTCCATATTGCTCAGGATCCGTCGAAATTTCTCCTGGACTTGTATTAATGTTCGTTTAGGCTATTTTTGGTATTGGTTTAGTCCCACATCGGGGGATTGTCCCCGATTAGCTTTTTCCATGCTTATAAATAGAACTCTTCACCTTCCATTGTAATTACCCATTGTTTGGTGGCATTCTCTCTACTAAGGAGTGAGCCTTGAAGCAATAACTCAAGGTGGAGAAGGATGCTACCTTCAATGTGAGTCATTGTTAATAAAAGTTTATTTGTTTCTTTTAATCTTGTTTTGTTATGTTGTTTGTTTTGTGTGGGTTGCTTTACTTTGTTTAATTTTTTGTTTAGTAATTTTAGTATCCTAGTTAAATGTTTTCTTTACTTAGTCTAATCAGTAGTGTAATGAGTAGTGAGTAGTTCCATCCCCATTTGGGGGGTGGAGAAATATGTGATATAATTATGTAGTGTATTAAGTGTGTGTTATTTTTATCCATTGAGCTTTATATGATTTCCATAACCATCTAATGGGTCTCCACTCTTATCTTTGATATGCTAATGCTCTTGAATGAAGTTTAGCTTATGCTTTGATTAGTGGACCTATTTTATGGGGAATGATAAGGTTAGGATATGGATGAAGTTAATATTGGAAACACAATTTGTAATGTATGTGCTCTTGTTGCCTTTACCTTAGCTAATGTCTTGTATGTTTTAATAATGTAGTGAAATCTTAATTCATGTAGAGGCATAGTAGGGTATAGTCTTTATACTTGAGTTCATGTAGCTTCATTCCAATTATTGTCTTATATGTTTTAATGATGTAGTCTTATCTTAATTCATGTAGAGGCAAAGTTGGATGTAGTTTTATGATTTCATGCACTACATGTTGTGAGGAGCTTAATGAACACACACACACACTTCTTTATGTTCACATTATTTCTCTACCCCCTTTGGGGTTTAGTTTTATTGCTTATCTTCATTTCCTTTTGCATTCTAGTTTAGCATTGTAGTGTAGTTTAGTGTAACCAATCCTTTTCTCCTTTCTTTACCCCTTGCCTTCGCACAAACCAAGTGTCGACACACCTCCCAGTGGACGACCCGTATTTGCCACCGCTTCAACGCGGCCGTGCACTTGCGGTAGAAATATAAAACGATCAATCAAGTTTTTGGCACCGTTGCCGGGGAGGTGCTCTGTCCAGACATTGGTTTGGACGATTCGAGGGGTTTTTAATTTTTTGTTTTCAGTTTTTCTTAGTTTCAGGGAACAATCTGATCAAGGGGAGGCTACTGGGAAAATCTGAGGACCAGAAGACCAAAAGGGACCGCCAATCAGCGGTTGTAGACTGATTGACATCATTTCATGCTTATATTTGTACCTTATATCCATTATCTTACACCTAAGCAATGCTACGTGACGAGTTTTATGTTTAGTTTTCAGAAATAAAGAGGTTTGAAGAGAAGAGCCATGAAAGGACCCAAAAGCAGGAAAAAAGGACCTAATTGTGAGACCTGGGGACCAAGATGCAAGGGAGAAGGACCTGATCGTAAGACAGAAGGACCTAAGAGCAAAACAGGAAACTCCACACCATCATGAGGAGTATTTTGTCAATTCGATTCGGGTCGGAGCTCCACTAAACAAGTTAGATGCATCCAAGACCAAGAAACACACCAAGGCAAGCCCACCAGAAGACCCAGACGGATCTGGGCTTTATAGGCCGCCAATTGGCGGTCTGGATCATGCAGGATCCGCCCCAACTTCTCCTGGACTTGTATTAGTGTTCGTTTAGGCTATTTTTGGTATTGGTTTAGTCCCACATCGGGGGATTGTCCCTGATTAGCTTTTTCCATGCTTATAAATAGAACTCTTCACCTCCCATTGTAACCATCTCTCTCTTGGTGGCCATCTTCCCTACTAAGAGTGAAGCCTTGAAGCAAAACTCTAGTGGAGGAAGAGCTACTTGTAATTGAGTGAGTTAATAATAGAAGTTTTCTTTTAATGATGTTGTTTCTCTCTTAGTTTAATTTTCTTTCATTTGCATGCTTGTTTGTTTGTTTAGTTTTATGCTTCTTTAATATTTCTTGCTTAAGTAGTATAACTTTCATTTCAGTATTATGCTTTCCTTTGCTAAATTAGTTAGTGTAATGAGTAGTGAGTAGTTCCATCCCCATTTGGGGGGTGGAGAAATATGTGATATAATAATGTACTGTATTAAGTGTGTGTTATTTTTATCCCTTGAGCTTTATATGATTTCCATAACCATCTAATGGGTCTCCACTCTTATCTTTGATATGCTAATGCTCTTGAATGAAGCTTAGCTTATGCTTTGATTAGTGGACCTATTTTATGGGGAATGATAAGGTTAGGATATGGATGAAGTTAATGTTGGAAACACAATTTGTAGTGTATGTACTCTTGTTGCCTTTTCCTTAGCTAATGTCTTGTATGTTTTAATGATGTAGTCATCTTAATTCATGTGGAGGCATAGTAGGGTCTAGTCTTTATACTTGAGTTCATGTAGCTTCATTCCAATCATTGTCTTGTATGTTTTAATGATGTAGTCTTATCTTAATTCATGTAGAGGCAAGATTGGATGTAGTTTTATGATTTCATGCACTACATGTTGTGAAGAGCTTAATTGAACACACACACACACATCTTTATGTTCACATCATTTCTCTACCCCCTTTGGGGTTTAGTTTTATTGCTTATCTTCATTTCCTTTTGCATTCTAGTTTAGCATTGTAGTGTCGTTTAGTGTAACCATCCTTTCTCTCTTTCTTTTACCTCTCGCCTTCGAACAAACCAAGTGTCGACACACCTCCCAGTGGACGACCCGTATTTGCCACCGCTTCAACGCGGCCGTGCACTTGCGGTAGAAATATAAAACGAGATCAATCAAGTTTTTGGCGCCGTTGCCGGGGAGGTGCTCTGTCCAGACCTTGGTTTGGACGATTCGAGGGGTTTTTAATTTTTTGATTTCAGTTTTTCTTAGTTTCAGGGAACACTCTGATCAAGGGGAGGCTACTGGGAAAATCTGAGGACCAGAAGACCAAAAGGGACCGCCAATCAGCGGTTGTAGACCGCCAACTGGCGGCCTGGTGAGGTCCACTTGCCTTGAAATTTTTTCTGGTAGTTGTTTTCTTCTATTTGGTTATCTGGGAGCCCTATTTTGCATGCTTTGACTTCTGGTTTGCTCCCAGATCATTAATAACTCCCCCATTAATCAACTTGGACCATAAAACTCAAAGCAAAAGATTAGACTTCTTGCCATCTAGGTCATGCACCATTGGTAGACCTTGCATGCATTTGTCTTTTCTTTGCTTTACATTTTGTCGTTGATTGCTGGCGTGAGGTACGTGCACCCACATCCCTCATTCATGCATGTTTCTTTCATGCATTAGTTAGTAAGGTGCATCGGGACAAGAGTGAGAGAGCGTTTGATTGGAGCGATTGATTGCTAGATCTAGGATCAAATCGCTACTAAGGAGGGGCTGTCCCATAAAAGATAAGGTGGGGGATTTCATCACCCTTTCCTTGGCCCCAGAAACCACTCTTAATAAAGCCTTAACTAAAAGCAAGTAGACATTGGCCCTAAGGAATTCGGACGCACTAGGAGAGTAATCTAGTCGAGACCGTCATGACCTGATCGGCGTTGCCTACCTTGTCGATAGTAGGAGGTACTGGATCTTCGGATCTGGTATCACTTGCTGGGCATTGTGGTCCTCGTTGTAGGGAGGTGAGGCGTGTCGAGGCTAGTGACCTCGAAGTTAGGTGTCGTCTAGCTTAAGGACCCATTGCCTTACTTTGTTTGAGCCGTGCTTGCTAGTTAGGCTTCTTCCTGATCCCACTACCCACGCTAGCTCTAGGGATTCTTCTCTCCTCACCTGAGTCATCTCCTCATCTATTCTCTACGTTTCGTCTCCTCCTCTAGTACACCTTCTGTTGTGTGTTTGTTAGAGTCGAGTCGAGCATTTTTATGCGAGGTTGGGCTCGTTCTGGTGAGAGCGCTCGACTCGAGAGAGTGCTTATTTCTGAGATATGGAAGATCTTGGTGATCGACCATCTCCGCCTCGTGCTCCTTTGGAGCAAGAAGGCGAGTCGTCTCGTGGTGGCGAGGGAGACCGGGTTCCATACATGGACTACCTCGGTCCATTCCCACCACCACGTAGACCTCCTTCTCCTCCTCCTCTGACTCGAGAGGAAGGGAGATTCGGTCAGGATCGAGTTCTAGGTGCACCACCACCTTTAGCTCGACAGGATAGGCCGATGACGTTGTGGGAGCGGACCCATCCTGTTCGGGCCGCGCAACCTTCTTGCATAGTTGTTCCCCCTGCTCGCGGGAACAACTATGAGCTGAAACCTCAGTATGTGAGCATGCTTCCAACCTTTACTGCCAATAAGGAGGATCCGTATATTTTTATACGCGAATTCGAGGAAGTATGCTCCATGTTCAAGCTTCAACAGCTTGACGAGGATTCTGTCCGGTTGAGGATGATTTCGTTCGCATTGAAGAATAATGCGAAGAAATGGATGTATAGCCTCCCGGCGAGCTCGATTCGGTCTTGGGATGACTTTGTGACCGTCTTTCTGAAGAGATTTTTCCCTCAAAGGAAAACTCAACAGATACGGCACCAGATACATCAAATGTATCAGACCGAGACCGAATCTTTTCATGGTTTCTTTGAGAGGTTCAAGGACCTTCTCCAGAAATGCCCTCATCATGGACTTGAGCTATGGCAGCTGTGCCAGATTGTTTATGAGGGCATCAACTACAACACCCGCACATTGTTGGAGTCGATGTGTCAGGGTGACTTCCAAATGAAACCCATCGAGGAGGCATGGGACACTTTTGAATCCATGGCTGAGCGCACCTTCGAGTGGGACACCATGAGAGAGCCACCAGCCGCCAGGTCTTCTGGTCGAGCTGGATCATATCATGTTGAGTCGACTATCGCGTCTGAGGCGAAAATGGCTGCTCTCATGCGTAGGATAGAGAGTTTGTAGATGGACCGAGCTCCTGTAGCTCAGGTCGCTACTCCCGGGTGTACTAGGTGTGGACTGTCGGGACATGATGACTTGGAGTGCGCTTACGCTCCAAGAGATACTGAGCATGCAAATGCGATGTATCAACAAAGGCCCCGAAACGACCCGTACAGTCAGTCCTATAACCCGGGATGGCGTAACCATCCTAACTTCTCTTGGGGGTCTAGTGGAGGACACGGTCAGAGCTCGCACGCTCAACCTCAACCTCCACCTTATCAACCTCCACGCCCATCGGCGACCTACCAACCCCCACATCAAAGGTCTCAGCACCAAAATTACCAACCTGGTCAGGCCTCTTCGTCGGGTTATTCTAACCAGACTCCACCACCCCAGCGGGTTGACCCTAAGGACTCTACCATTGAACAAACCCTTCAAGCATTCATGCAGAGCACTCAATCCATGCTTGCGGCCAACAATAATACGGTCAAAGCATTGGAAATGCAAGTAAGCAAGTTGGCTCATCAGCTCCATGAACGCGAGAAGGGTCAATTCCCGAGTCAACCTGTGGTAAATCCCAGGGGTCAGCCTGCTAATACCAGGCAGAATGTACACAATGTTGAAAGTGACCCTTCCCAACATGCTAATGTTATTCATACCTTGAGATCGGGAAGGGTCGTTGACAACAATGTGAACATGCCGGAAACCAACCCTGTTGGCAAGTCTTCCGAGGAGAGTCTTGAGCCTGTCAAGGAACCTAATTCTGAGACTCCTCCTCGTGATTCCTATGTCCCCAAGGCACCATTCCCTCATCGGTTGACTAAAAAACGTGATGAGCATTGGGATAAGATCGTTGAGGTACTTAGGCAAGTAAAGGTGAACATTCCGTTGTTGGACGTTGTTCAACAAATGCCACCGTATGCCAAGTTCCTCAAAGACCTTTGCACCACCAAGAGAAAAACAAATGTGCCCAAGAAGGCCTTCTTGGCCGCCAAGGTGAGCTCCATATTGACACAACCCATGACTGTCAAGTACAAGGACCCTGGTTGTCCAACTGTCTCTTGCATGATTGGGAATGTGACCATCTCTCAAGCTCTATTGGATTTGGGGGCATCTGTGAATCTCCTGCCTTACTCAGTCTATGTCAATCTTGGGATAGGCGATCTTAAACCAACGAGGACAACCCTCCAGTTGGCTGATAGATCCGTCAAAATCCCACGAGGGAGTGTGGAGGATGTCCTTATCAAAGTGGGTGAGTTCGTATTTCCAGTTGATTTCATCATCTTGGATACCGAACCCGTGTCCAACCCACAAGGACAAATTCCTGTAATCCTTGGGAGGCCATTTCTTGCGACATCTAATGCTTTGATCAATTGTCGCAATGGCTTGATGAGGTTGTCTTTTGGAAACCTCACGGCGGATTTCAACATCTTCACTCTTGGTAAGCAACCTGGGCTCTTCGACGACTCAGTCGGAGCCAATTTCATCCAGGACACGGATGAGCCCGATTCATTAGGCATGTTCGACTCACATCGACATATTATTGAGGTGCCTAATGATCAGGTTGCGAGTGAAGAGGATCTTGAGGAATCCGCCAGCATATCTCTAGACGAGGAGGCACATCTGGGTGCTTGCTCCTCTTACCCCGTGGCCCTTGAGCCACTTGAAATTAACTCTGAATCCTACAAGGACCCACCTCTGGTCGAGCTTAAACCGCTCCCCGATAACCTAAAGTACATCTTTTTAGGGGATAATGAGACCTTGCCACTCATTATTGCTTCTGATCTTGAAAAAGATCAAGAGGTTGCCCTCAAAAGAGTACTCTTTGAAAACAAAGAGGCGATCGGGTGGTCCTTGAAGGATATCAAGGGAATTAGCCCTGGTATTGTTCAGCATCGGATCCACATGGAAGAGGATTCTAGGCCCCGCATGGACCCACAACGGAGATTGAATCCTGTACTGAAAGAAGCCGTCCGAAAGGAGGTTCTTAAGTGCTTGGATCATGACATAATTTATCCTATCTCTGATAGTTCGTGGGTGAGTCCTGTCCATGTGGTTCCCAAGAAGTCAGGCGTGACGGTTGTGGAGAATGAGCATAATGAGCTTATCCCGACACGCCTGCAAACTGGCTGGCGAGTTTGCGTTGATTATCGCAAGCTCAATGCGGCAACGCGGAAAGATCATTTCCCGTTGCCATTCATTGATCAGATGTTGGAAAGGTTGGCCGGACATGAGTACTATTGTTTTCTTGATGGATACTCCGGTTACAACCAAATTCCCATCGCCCCCGAGGACCAAGAGAAAACCACATTCACTTGTCCCTTTGGCACGTTTGCCTACCGTCGCATGCTCTTTGGGTTATGCAATGCGCCGGCAACGTTTCAGAGGTGTATGATCATCATCTTCTCCGATATGGTTGAACGTTTCCTTGAGATCTTCATGGACGACTTTTCCATATTTGGCGCTTCCTTTGATGAGTGCCTTCATCACTTGAGCCTTGTCCTCAAGCGATGCCGTGAGAAGAACCTCGCTCTCAATTGGGAGAAATGTCACTTCATGGTGAAGCGAGGGATTGTACTTGGACATGTGGTCTCAAGTAGGGGAATTGAGGTCGATCCCGCCAAAGTGGGTATCATTGCTAATCTCCCACCGCCACGTAATGTGAAGGATATCCGCGCCTTTTTGGGGCATGCTGGATTCTATCGGCGGTTCATTCGGGATTTTAGCAAAATCGCTCGACCTCTCACCGCCTTGTTGGCTAAGGATGCCATTTTTGAGTTCACACCGGATTGCCACCATGCCTTTTTGACCTTGAAGAAAGAGTTGACTTCAGCTCCCATTATTAAGGCACCGGTGTGGATTGAACCCTTTGAGTTAATGTGTGATGCATCTGACTTTGCTGTGGGAGCAGTGCTTGGGCAACGATTGGACAAATTGCCTCATGTGATCTACTATGCCAGTAGAACACTCAATGATGCCCAATTGAACTACACTGTGACCGAGAAGGAATTCTTAGCGATCATATTTGCTTTGGAGAAATTCCGGTCGTACTTGATTGGCTCCCACGTGATTATCTATTCTGATCACACAGCCATCAAGCACCTCATGGCGAAGAAAGATGCAAAATCCCGACTCTTGAGATGGATCTTGTTGTTACAAGAATTCGATCTCGAGATTCGGGACAAAAAAAGGTGTGAAAACGTTGTAGCTGACCACTTGTCTCGTCTAGAGACGACCAACCCACAGGACCAAATCATTGACGATAAATTTCCTGACGAGCAGTTGTTCATGATCGAAGATAACCCTTGGTTTGCCGACATCGTGAACTACCTCGTGACCGAGCAATTTCCTGTGGGTTGGTCAAAATCTGACCAATCCAAATTTAGATCGTATGTCAGATTCTTTCACTGGGACGACCCCTACCTATTCAAATACTGCTCTGACCAAATTTTCAGGCGGTGCGTCCCAGATACCGAGTTCCAAAGTGTGCTCCATTTCTGCCATTCCAAGGCATGTGGAGGACACTTTGGAGCAAAGAAAACTGCTGCCAAGGTGCTCCAATCTGGATTCTACTGGCCCTCTCTTTTCAAGGATGCTTACGACTTTTGTAAGCAATGTGATAGGTGCCAGCGCCTTGGCAGGATTGGTCGACGTGACATGATGCCTTTGCAAAATGTCCTTGTTGTCGACATCTTCGATGTGTGGGGCATCGATTTCATGGGTCCCTTCCCGAACTCTTTCGGGAATGTTTACATTCTGGTGGCCGTTGACTATGTGTCTAAGTGGGTTGAGGCTATACCCACAAAGACCAATGACAACAAGGTGGTCACCAAATTCTTGAGTGACATTTTTGCGCGATTTGGTACTCCTCGTACCATAATCAGCGATAGGGGTACCCACTTCTGTAATCGCTCCTTTGAAGCGCTTATGAGGAAATATTCGATCACCCACAAGCTTGCGACCCCATACCATCCGCAAACTAGTGGGCAGGTCGAAATCTCTAACCGTCAATTAAAGCAAATTCTTGAGAAGACGGTTAGTTCCTCGAGGAAGGATTGGTCTACCAAGTTGAATGACGCATTGTTGGCTTTCCGCACCGCGTACAAGACCAATTTTGGTATGTCCCCTTATCGGGTAGTGTACGGCAAGGCTTGCCACCTACCCGTCGAGCTTGAGCATCGTGCTTTCTGGGCGATCAAGAACCTGAATATGGATCTTGATCAAGCAGGAGTACAACGTAAGTTCGACATTGTGGAATTAGAAGAGCTACGCAATGATGCGTACGAGAATGCCAAAATTCATAAGTCCCGAGCCAAGATGTTTCACGATCGCATGATTATGCGAAAGGTGTTTACGGCCGGGCAGAAGGTGTTGCTCTACAATTCCCGGCTTCATCTGTTTGCGGGTAAGCTCCGCAGTCGCTGGTCTGGCCCGTTTATTGTCCAAACCGTTTATCCTCATGGAGCGGTTGAGATCTTGAACCCAGGGAATGGGGACGTGTTCAAAGTTAATGGACAACGCCTCAAACCCTACTTGGAGGGGGCACCAGCCGAAGTCGAGGAGGTCATGTTCCTTCATGAACCTCCCTCGCACTCAACCATTCATGCTCCTACATGAGTGGTTGAGCTTTCATGTTTGTACATAGTTATAAAAAAAAAAAAGACTCCTTCAGTGAGCATCGATTGTTGTGGGCCCCAACCCTTGAGTATTTGGGCCCCATTTCTTTCACGTATGTGTATCCCTTTCTTTAGCATCTCACAAGTTTTGAGGGAATTTGGGTTGTGTCCATCAACATAGCCATACATTTCCCTTTGTACTTCATGTTGGTGAGATCTCTCCTTTTTATGCATCAATCCATGTAGTATCTTGCTTGCATTCATTGAGGACAATGCATGAAGTAGGTGTGGGGGGTGTTTTACGTGTGTACATAGTCGAGTCTTTTTCCTTTGATTTTGTTTTCTTTTGTTTACATTGTTAGGGTCATGATAGTGTGCTGCATTTAATACCGATATATCTGCTTGCCATGATCCTTGGGTGACTTGTCTTCTTTTGCTTGCCTAGTGCTTCAAAATTTTCACATTTCTTTCAAAATCTTCATGTGTTTTCGAAAGAAAATGTTTTGTGGGTTTTGCGTGTGTTTAGCATGTGCAAAACCGTTGAGAGGCAAAGTAAAAAGAAAGCTCCCAAAATTTTCTTGAACTTGATGCATTAGGATATCTAGTACATGGCTTTAGGATTTATCGAGTCGTTAGGATGCACCCCAGTTTTCCCTTGGGGGTGAGTAATCAGTGGGTTTCAGTGCTCAAACATTTAAAGAAGTCCACCCTGAACCTAGTGAGTCAAATAATTCGTGTTTGTTAATTTAGGAAGTTTGTTGTAGTCAAGGGCCCTTAATATCTTTTTGTGAAACTTAAGTGTAGGGGTTTTGGTTCCCATGTAGATAAATGAATGAATAAGTGGTGTTCTCTCTTCTCGCACGGCTCCTATCACTCGGGAAAGTAGGTCTTAGGGGACTTTGTGCCTGGTGCTTTCGAGTCATCTGACTTGGGATGCACCGACCGAACTCCCGTTACACGGGTGGTAGGGATCGCCCTATGTGGAGATTTGGGGGAAGGTGTACGTGATAGTGTAAGTCCTCATAGGCAATGATGCACGAAACCTGACCCTGGGAGAATCAAACACCAACCAATAAATGCTCCAAAGAAAAAGAAAAAAAAAAGAAAGAAAAAAAAAGAAAAGAAAAGAAAAGAAAAGAAGAGTCAAATAAGAACCAAAATGGACTTTACACGTTGTATCACATTCAGAAGTTAAGGTTGCCCATGTCTTTCACTTAATTCCTTAGTTAACTCTCACGAATAACTCATTAGGCTAGGTGTGTGGACTGATTACCTATATAGAGTCGGACTCATTCTCAGGCCATCAACACCCAACCCCAAAATTTCCCAAGATCTGACTTGGACCTCCTCGTTGACCGCATACAAAATCTGACACTTCAAGTGAGTCAACTGACGCAACAATTAAGTGAGGAGAGTAACCTTTCTTGTCAACTTGAGGATTTATCTTCTGAAATCGAACCACCACCACATCCACAAATTCAAAGCACAACCTTTCAAAGTCAAACTCCTAGTCAGTCTGAGGGACTTGGGGTTTCAATTCACGATCACTTAGTGGAGGATTCGATTCAAACTGAGAATAACTTGGACCAGTTCTATTATGAGTCGGCACAGGATTGTGCCTTACCTTTTTGTCCCGTGGCCATTGAGCCACATGATCTTATTGTTGTACCTCCTAAGGACTCACCTTTGGTGGAGCAAGAGCTCCCTAGTACCCTTAATCTCATACGACCTGATGAGAGTTTGCCTCTCACTATTGTTCCTGATCATCTTGGAAATAATGGAACATCAAACAACTACATTGCTCATGAGGGTATTATGAGTTCCTTGGAGGATACTTTGGGTATGAGACCCACTTCCTGTTCCCCTGGTGAGTTGGACATGCATAACGAAGTGCTTGACCTCGTTCCGACCCACCAGCCTGTTGGTTGGAGAGTTTGGATTGACGATCATAACTTCAGCAGCGCAACGGGAGAAACTCTTCTTCCGTTGCCCCTCATTTCCCAAACTCTTGAGAGGTTCAAGCTCTTTCAGTTTGATCCTTTGAATGAGACGCCTTTGCGTCCAATTCACGAACCTCTCATTTCATCCGGTGCTCTTTGTGAAGGGGGCCCACGCATGAGTATTCTGGCCCCGCGTGGTGTCATGTTCCCTTTCCAAGTGCATTGACCCACTCTTGAGGTTCCCATTTGATGTCTTTTGACAAATGAAGATGGGAACTTATGTTTGTACATAGTTATATAAAAAAAAGAAAAAAAAAGAAAAAAAAAGAAAAAAAGTACAATAAAAGACTCCTTCAGTGAGCATCGATTGTTGTGAGCCCCAACCCTTGTGTATTTGGGCTCCATTTCTTTCACGTATTTGTACCCTTTCTTTAGCATCTCACAGGTTTTGAGGGAATTTGGGTTGTGTCCATCAACATAGCCATACACTTCCCTTTGTACTTCACGTTGGTGAGATCTCTCCTTTTTCATGCATAAATCCATGTAGTATCTTGCTTGCATTCATTGAGGACAATGCATGAAGTAGGTGTGGGGGGTGTTTTACGTGTGTACATAGTTGAGTTTTTTTCTTTTGATTTTGTTTTCTTTTGTTTACATTGTTAGGGTCATGTTAGTGTGCTGCATTTAATATCGATATATCTGCTTGTCATGATCCTTGGGTGACTTGTCTTCTTTTGCTTGCCTAGTACTTCAAAATTTTCACATTTCTTTCAA
The DNA here is from genome assembly GCA_963682175.1 of Triglochin maritima. Lineage (NCBI taxonomy): Eukaryota > Viridiplantae > Streptophyta > Magnoliopsida > Alismatales > Juncaginaceae > Triglochin > Triglochin maritima. The sequence goes on along the minus strand of OY821793.1, from coordinate 7,993,268 downwards.
AATCTTCATGTGTTTTCGAAAGAAAATGTTTTGTGGGTTTTGCGTGTGTTTAGCATGTGCAAAACCGTTGAGAGGCAAAGTAAAAAGAAAGCTCCCAAAATTGTCTTGAACTTGATGCATTGGGATATCTAGTACGTGGCTTTAGGATTTATCGAGTCGTTAGGATGCACCCCAGTTTTCCTTTGGGGGTGAGTAATCATAGGGTTTCAGTGCTCAAACATTCAAAGAAGTCCACCCTGAACCTAGTGAGTCAATAATTCGTGTTTGTTAATTTAGGAAGTTTGTTGTAGTCAAGGACCCTCTTAATCTTGTTGTGAGACATTAGTGTAGGGGTTTTGGTTCATGTGTAGATAAGAAATAAGTGAGTAGATGTTCTCTCTTCTCGCACGACTCCTATCACTCGGGAAAGTAGGTCTGAGGGGACTTTGTGCCTGGTGCTTTCGAGTCATCTGACTTGGGATGCGCCGACCGAACTCCCGTTACACGGGTGGTAGGGATTGCCCTATGTGGAGATTTGGGGAAAGGTGTACGTGATAGTGTAAGTCCTCATGGGCAATGATGCACGAAACCTGACCCTGGGAGAACGAAGCTCCAACTAATAAAAAGAAGAAAAAAAAAGAGAAAAAAAAATGTGAAAATAAACAAAAAGAAAAAAAATATGGTAATGCAAATAAGAACCTTAATGGACCTTACACTTTGTATCACTTGAGGATCTTGAGGTTGTCCATGTCTTTCACTTAATTCCTTATTTAACTAACACGAATGGTTCATTAAGTTATGTGTGTGGACTGATTACCTATATAGAGTCGGCCCGTAGGATTACCGCGTCCAGTGATCGACAACATAAGTCCAACGAGTCGAGTGTCTAGATTGAATAATGTATCTTGTTCGGATTTTGTGGGTATATCCGCTGAAAACCCTCAGGAGACAACACTCCTCTTCCTTGGCAACAAAGAGGTTTAACGGCTTGTTGCACGTGCTAAGTGCAACCGTGATTCCTACGAAAGTGAGTTAGTATTTCTTGTTTCTCGTTTGTTTTTCTTTTTCTTTGTTTTCCTCGAGACTAGCAAAAACTTAGGTGTGGGGGTATTTGATTGACATCATTTCATGCTCATATTTGTATCTTATATCCATTATCTTACACCTAAGCAATGCTACGTGACGAGTTTTATGTTTAGTTTTCAGGAATAAAGAGGTTTGAAGAGAAGAGCCATGAAAGGACCCAAAAGCTGGGAAAAAGGACTGAATAGTGAGATCTAGGGACCAAGATGCAAGGGAGAAGGACCTGAATGTAAGACAGAAGGACCTAAGAGCAAAACAGAATACTCCACACCATCATGGGGAGTATTTTACCAATTCTATTCGGGTCGGAGCTCCAACAAGTCGAGTAACCGCATCAAAGACCAACAATACCAGAAAGCAAAGCCCACAACAAATTCCAACACGATCCGACAATTTTGGACCGCCAATTGGCGGTCTTGGACCGCTAATTGGCGGTCCATATTGCTCAGGATCCGTCGAAATTTCTCCTGGACTTGTATTAATGTTCGTTTAGGCTATTTTTGGTATTGGTTTAGTCCCACATCGGGGGATTGTCCCCGATTAGCTTTTTCCATGCTTATAAATAGAACTCTTCACCTTCCATTGTAATTACCCATTGTTTGGTGGCATTCTCTCTACTAAGGAGTGAGCCTTGAAGCAATAACTCAAGGTGGAGAAGGATGCTACCTTCAATGTGAGTCATTGTTAATAAAAGTTTATTTGTTTCTTTTAATCTTGTTTTGTTATGTTGTTTGTTTTGTGTGGGTTGCTTTACTTTGTTTAATTTTTTGTTTAGTAATTTTAGTATCTTAGTTAAATGTTTTCTTTACTTAGTCTAATCAGTAGTGTAATGAGTAGTGAGTAGTTCCATCCCCATTTGGGGGGTGGAGAAATATGTGATATAATTATGTAGTGTATTAAGTGTGTGTTATTTTTATCCATTGAGCTTTATATGATTTCCATAACCATCTAATGGGTCTCCACTCTTATCTTTGATATGCTAATGCTCTTGAATGAAGCTTAGCTTATGCTTTGATTAGTGAACCTATTTTATGGGGAATGATAAGGTTAGGATATTGATGAAGTTAATATTGGAAACACAATTTGTAATGTATGTGCTCTTGTTGCCTTTACCTTAGCTAATGTCTTGTATGTTTTAATGATGTAGTGAAATCTTAATTCATGTAGAGGCATAGTAGGGTATAGTCTTTATACTTGAGTTCATGTAGCTTCATTCCAATTATTGTCTTGTATGTTTTAATGATGTAGTCTTATCTTAATTCATGTAGAGGCAAAGTTGGATGTAGTTTTATGATTTCATGCACTACATGTTGTGAGGAGCTTAATGAACACACACACACTTCTTTATGTTCACATTATTTCTGTACCCCCTTTGGGGTTTAGTTTTATTGCTTATCTTCATTTCCTTTTGCATTCTAGCTTAGCATTGTAGTGTAGTTTAGTGTAACCAATCCTTTTCTCCTTTCTTTACCCCTTGCCTTCGCACAAACCAAGTGTCGACACACCTCCCAGTGGACGACCCGTATTTGCCACCGCTTCAACGCGGCCGTGCACTTGCGGTAGAAATATAAAACGATCAATCACATGTCTTGTCTTGATGACCCAACTTCAAAAATCTTTTACACCTATGACTCCTAGTAATTTTTATTCCCTCATCTAGTGCTTTAAACATTTTCTTCTTAGGTCGACCTTTGGGTCCTGGTGCATCATGTGGTTGTTGTTGGCTTTTTGTCCTTAATCTATGTTTTGGTGATTTAATCAACCTAATCTTAATTATGATCATGTATAGTAGCACACATATTGCATTGCATATATATTGCTTTGTGCTAACTTCTACAGGTGATCAAGACTCAAAGAAGAAAGGAAATCAAGTCAAGACATGTAATCAAGCTCATTTGAAGACATGTAATTTGGTATTTGTTTGAGTCTGAGGAACTTGTGTAAATTGAGCATACTTGAGCTAAAATCAACTTAAACACACACTATGTTCCTTATAGAAGTCACACACGAAATTTCACATTATTTGGACTTCAATAGATCACCCAAACTTAGACCGGAAAACACTAAACCTGAACCCAAACTGCCTGCCCACTTTTGGTCGACCGATACAGACCGTTCGGTCGACCGGAGGATCAATTATCCTGTTTGTGTTTTCACTGCCCGGTTTCGGTCGACCGTATATACACTTTCGGTCGACTGTATGAACTTATTTTTCCGACCGTTTGTTTTGTCGTATTATACACAACGGTGGTATTCGTATTAACCAAAAATACCCCAAATACATTTCATGTATTGGTCGACCGAGGACCTTGTTCGGTCGACTGAATATCTATCTCTTGATAAACCCGAATGTCCTGCTGGAATTCGGTCGACTGCTAGACCTTAGCTCGGTCGACCAAATAGATCATTGTTTGTCAACCCCAAAGTGCCTGGTGCAAATCGGTCGACCAAACCCTATTCGGTGTTCGACTGATCACTTAAGTGTACCAGATTCTTAGCATTGGGCGGTCGACGGTTACCTAACTGGTCGACCGAACTGTGTTCAAAACTGCCAAACGGTCGACCAGATGACCGGTCGACCAAATTAACTGAGAATTGGGTCCTGCGAGTTTCTGTTTTGTGTATCCTACACCAACACTCACCCAATCATCCCCAACAGATCTATTCTCTCTAATGCCTATATAAAGAGTTGTAAAACACATTTTAACACAACTCTCCCACTACTACTGGTCCTATACATTAGAGAGAAACTCCTAAGCTCATTTTTCCCCAATCCAACACTCCAAGCTTACACTTCCACACCTTAGCATCAATTCCACATCCTAAGCTAAGTGTGCTCAAGTTAGAGAGTGTGTTCCATTCAAGTTCTCATTGTTGTAAAAGAAGCAAGGACTTCGGTGAAAGCCGGAAGTGTTCCTCTCGGATTGTGAGAGAAGAAAGTCAAGCTCACGAGGGTGTTCGTGGAGCTTATTTTGTAAAAGGCTTAATCTCGGCCCAGAACGAGGGTGATAGTGAAGATGTGAGCGGAGCTCGAAGGAGAACGAGCGGAGCTTGCAAGAGAGGAAGTAGGCGGGAGGCCGAACCTCTATAAAAATCCAGTGTCGTTCCATTCTGGTTTGCTTTACTTACTAGTCTTTGTTTTAAATTCCGCTGCATCATTATTTGACTTGTGAGTAGAGTTTGCTTAGGACTTAAAGTGATTAGAGATTGTGGACCCATAACTCACACGATCCTACAGTTGCACCTTTAGGCATGATTGTGGGTTGGCCACTTGGTAGAGTCTAGCATAGCTCCTATGCTACCTGGATAGGCTAGTCTATACTTCTCAGGTATGTAGCATGGCTGAACATAATTTTCCCACTTCAGTCCTCTGATTGTAGTAATCACAACATGGTGACAAGGAAGGCCAAGAACTGACCACCTCTTATAGCTGCAGGTTCCCACATCAAGTTCCACAACTTCTCTACTAGTTGTTCCTATCACTTCTACCATGTGATCTGTCTACTTAAGCACCTTATACCCTCCTAATACTCTACTCCGTTTATTTATCTAGTCTCTAGAAAAAGGTACTAGTTGATCATCCCAACTTAGCTTTTCTTTGCCTTTCATAAAACAATTTCATAAACTTCTGCCTCACACTGTCCACAAACTCTATAACTGGTTTGTGTACTAATACCTAGTTGTTGAAGCTCTCACATAGTCACACAATTTGTTATATCCTAATCCTACTTAGGGGACTAATCTTGTTTAGGTGGGGTGATTAGAGGCTAACGGGGGTTTGCATGGAATGGGTAGAGGGATGGTGGGGGTATGGTTTGTTAGGATCTATGGCCCTCTAATCGCTAGAAAAATACGGAATTAAAAATACTAAGCGAAGGATTAAGGGAAGAGACAATGCAAACCATAAAATCGTCGACACCAGAGTTTAGAGAGGTTTGGCACCCACACTCGGGTCCTAGTCCTCCTCGCAAGCCTCGCTCGATCCCCCGAGCCTCGCTTACGGTTCCACTAACGGATCTCCTTTCTGAGCCGAGATCAACGCCGTTTACAAAACCGAGCCTCGCGAACACCCTCGCCTCGCTCGTGTCTCCTCTCACAACCCGAGAGGGAGCTTCCTCGAAGCTTTACAACTCTTTGATCTTGAATATGAAAGTTGAATTACAATCTAACTAACACTCTATACTTGAACACACTTGGATATGATATTGAATTGGATATACAAGTGGTGAAGTTTAGGCTTGAGTGTTGTGGATTGAGAGCTTTAAGATGGAGAGGATTCGGCTTTGAGTATTGGATAGATAGGAAGTGTTCAAGATGTCCAAAGCAACCAAATGATGTCGTATTTATATGCCTTCAAGCTCATATAGTCGTTTGGGAGTTGGTGGGGAATAGACCAATAGGAATGCAAGACGTGACTTAGGCTCGGGCAGAAATCGAGACAGATTCGGTCGACCGTTATCCAAACGGTAGTCCGAAGAATTGGTCTGAACTAAGAACTTGGTTGACCGATCATGTATCGGATCACCGTTCACTAACCTCCAGTAGCTTTTATCTATTTAGCCCTAATTAAATTCGGTTCACCGAAGTACATTCGGTTCACCGTTCCAAGGTGGACAGTAGAATTGATTGGGCTCTGATTATGTCAAGTTCGGTTGACCGTGTATACTTTAGTAGACCGAAGTAGCACGGGTATTGCGCTGACATTGTATGAGAAATTGGTTTATCGATAACGGTTAAGTGCCACGTGTAAAATAGCCGTTGGGATTCTAAAGCCAATAAAGATTCGGTAGACCGAAGTGTGTGCGGTCGTCCGAAGTGGTTCAAGTTAATTGGGCTCTGGGGACTCGATTTGAATGCGACCGTTGGAGGAAAGTCCAAAACGGGTCCAGGGCTATTCGGTCGACCGAAGGTAGTTCGGTCTTCCGTTGGGGCAATTCCAGAGAACACCTAAGTTTTACTGGTGGGAAGAATTTGGCTATCCGACATGTGTTTGGTGGACCAAACTGGGTATGATTTGGTTTACCGAAATAGGTTCGATTTACCGAGGAATGACAGGACAAAATCCTAGTGCTCAAGTTTACATAAAACCTTATGGACTCAATAAATATAAAGTTACATGTCTTGATCCAAAGCTTTCATTACAAGTCTTGAGTCTTGATGTCCTTGTCCCAATGCACATTTCCTTGATTGTCTTGATCAACCTTTTAAGATGATTGCAAGTATACAAATATATATGCGATGCATGTAATCGTGTTTGCTCACTTTGATTGATTAAGTTGATTGACTAAGATTAGTTTAATTAATCATCAAAATTAATATAGATTAAGGGCAAAAAGCCAACAATCTCCCCCTTTTTGATGATGACAAATCTATATCTTAATGCTTGAGTCTCAATTTAAGTTCTCCCCTATTCTATATGATTACTCCCCCTTCATATATCTAAACTATGCATATTTAAGATGCTCCCCCTAGCAATGTGCATAGTATGAGTAAATTGAAGCTCAATCCTTATCATTCTCCCCCTTTGACATCAATCAAATGCAAATAATACAAGCATATGATGTGAAGGTATAAGATTAGCTAATTCTCCCCCTTAATTAGATGATATAACATTATATGCTCCCCATATCAATAAGGCCTAAAACCAATGATGTATGATATCAATTAAGCATGTAATATCCCTAGATTAGAACCAAAAGTTAAAATAGTCAAAATTGAGAGGATTGAAAATAGTACCCAACTTTTGATCCTCGATTGTGTATTGGTTCCAATCTCCTTTCGATAGCGACGATGGCTTTATGAATTCAATCCAAATGATTTCCTTGAAGCTTGGAATCGATCTTTTGTTGCTTGAGCCGATCGCCATCGATTCTCCTTTCTCTAAGTACCTACAAGTGAAGATTTTGGTACCCAAACAACTTTGGGTCCTTTAACATTAATCTTTGGTACCCAAACCATTTTGGTCTTAGGTGCCAAAACACTTGAGGAACTTTTATTCACAAAGAAATGCTTTCCATTCATAGTAGTATGAATAACATGGTTTTTGTAGTTGTTAACAAAATAGCCTATACCATTCTTATCTAAAGATTATTTTTGACTCCTTATGAGCATATCAAGCATTTTCTTTCCACTTGTGAATTTTTCATGATCCTTTTGTAATTGAACATTCTTAGCAATTAGATCTTGAATATCATCACTACATGAAGGTTTTGCATTTAGAGTTGTAATTTCATCAATCAATTGAGTGTTCTCTAATGCAATTTTATCATGACTAGCAAGCAATTCATTCTTCTCATTCATGATAGATTCAATTTGAGATTGTAGCTCATTGATTTTTTTTCTTGTTAGTTTATTCTTTTGACAAATTTTCTCAAAATTTTGAAGCAATTCATTGAATTCACATTGAAGTTCATCATATGCATTTGAATTATTTGAATCAATTGAATCACGACTAGAGCAAGAAGATACCTCACTTTCGTCATCTTCTATTGCCATGAAGCACATCGAGGAGAATTCGCCTTCAATTGATGAAGATGATGAAGTGTCCCAAGTAGCTTTGAGAGTTTTCTTCTTCTTCTTCTTCTTCTTCTTCTTCTTCTCTTTTCTCTTGCTTTTCTTCTTCTTCTTCTCTTTTCTCCTTTCTTTCTCTTCTTTGAGAAACTCCTTAAATTGATGTGTCGCCAATTGTTCCTCGATGTCACTATCTCCTTTGATCAAATTGGTGACGGCATGTAGCCCCAAAGATTTCTTGACTCCCTTCTCCTTGCGGTCTTTCATTTGTATCTCATATGTCATGAGACTACCCATTAGCTCCTCGACCGATAATTTGGTGAGATCTTGTGCTTCTTCGATGGCGGTAGTCTTCTCCTCTCAATCGTCGGTGAGTGACCGGAGAATCGTTTGAGTCATTTCTTCCTTGCTAAAGTCCTTGCCAAGTGCTTTAAGAGAGTTAATGATCTCGGTGAAGCGAGTGTGCATCTCGCTTATGTTTTCACCGGATTGCATATGAAATAATTCATATTTATGCATGAGCAAATTAATACTAGTTTCTTTCAATCTAGTTGAACCCCCATGATGCATTGCTAATGTATGCCAAATATCATAAGTACTTTCACAGCCTCTTACCCCATTGTATTCTCCTTCATTTAACCCACAGAAAAGATATTCATAATGCGGGAATTCATCTCCGCTTCCTTAATTTTGGGTTTTGTTAAGGATACAATTTCATCATAATTAGGATGTGTGTATGAGTTTAATATGAATGTCCAATATTTCAATTCATTTGATTGCAAATATATTCTCATTCTTTTCTTCCAATAGTCATAGTTTAACCCATTAAACAACGGTGGCTTAGATGTAGATAATCCTTCACAATGATTAGAACTAGATGTCATGCTAAATTACGATTAAGTAAATGAAATTAGCAACCTAATGCTCTGATACCAATTTTTAGGATCTATGACCCTCTAATCGATGGAAAAATGCAGAATTAAAAATAATAATCGAAGGATTAAGGAAGAGACAATTGCAAACCACAAAAATGACGACGCCGGAGTTTAGAGAGGTTCGGCACCACACCCGGGTCCTAGTCCTCCTCACAAGCCTCGCTCAATCCCCCGAGCCTCGCTTACGGTTCCACTAACCGATCTCCGTTCTGGGCCGAGATCAACACCGTTTACAACACCGAGCCTCACGAACACCCACGCCTTGCTCGTGTTTCCTCTCACAACCCGAGTGGGAGCTTCCTCGAAGCTTTACAAATCTTTGATTCTTGAATATGAAAGTTGAATCACAATCTAACTTACACTCTATATTTGAGCACACTTGGATATGATATTGAATTGGATATGCAAGTGGTGAAGTTTAGGCTTGAGTGTTGTGGATTGAGAGCTTGAAGATGGAGAGGATTTGACTTTGAGTATTGGATAGATAGGAAGTGTTCAAGATGTCCAAAGCAACCAAATGAGGTCCTATTTATAAGCCTTCAAGCTCATATAGTCGTTTGGGAGTTGGTGGGGAATGGACCAATAGGAATGCAAGACGTGACTTAGGCTAGGGCAGAAATCGAGACAGATTCGGTCGACCGTTATCCAAATGGTAGTCTGAAGAATTGGTCTGAACTAAGAACTTGGTTGACCAATTATGTATCGGATCACCGTTCACCAACCTCTAGTAGCTTTTATCTAGTTAGCCCTAGTTAAATTTGGTTCACCGTTCCAAGGTGGATAGTAGAATTGATTGGGCTATGATTATGTCAAGTTCGGTTGACCGTGTATACTTCGGTAGTCCGAAGTAGCGTGGGTATTGCGCTGACATTGTATGGTAAATTGGTATCGATAATGGTTAAGTGCCACGTTTAAAATAGTCATTGGACTCCCAAAGCTAATAAAGATTCGGTAGATCGAAGTGTGTGCGGTCGTTCGAAGTGGGTCAAGTTAATTGGGCTCTAGGGACTCGATTTGAATGCGACCGTTGGAGCAAAGTCCAAAACCGGTCCAAGGCTATTCGGTCGATCAAAGGTAGTTCGGTCTTCCGTTGTGGCAATTCCAGAGAACACCTAAGTTTTACTGGTGGGAAGAATTCAGCTATCTGACAGGTGTTCGGTGGACCGAACTGGGTATGATTTGGTTAACCGAAATAGGTTCGGTTTACCGAGGAATGCCAGGACAGAATCCTAGTGCTCAAGTTTACATAAAACATTATGGATTCAAAAAATATAAAGTTACATGTCTTGATACAAAGCTTTGATTGCAAGTCTTGAGTCTTGATGTCCATGTCCCAATGCTAATTTCCTTCATTGTCTTGATCAACCTATTAAGATGATTGCAAGTATACAAATATATATGCAATGCATGTAATCGTGTTTGCTCACTTTGATTGATTAGGTTGATTGATTAAGATTAGTTTAATTAATCATCAAAATTAATATAGATTAAGGCCAAAAAGCCAACATGGTTGATGGGATGGGGGTATGGTGGGGGTGCTGGTGTTGGTTTTAAAAGGAGAAGGATGCACCCATAACTCCTTTTTCTTCTCTCCCAACTCCACCTTCCTCTCCCTCTAATCCATCTCTCCTCCTCTCTCCTTTTCTCTATAGACGATGACATGGGTGTCTGGAACTTTGGCGAATGATGATGAGTAGCGAGTAGAGAGTGTGGTTGGGTGGAGGTGTTGCTTGAAGAAAGGCGCGAGAGGGTGGAGGTCCGAAGAACTCTGGAGATCACAAGAAGAGGTATGCCAAGTTCTTTAGAATATTCACACAAGGTGTGTGTGGGGTTGTGCTCGTTGTCGGAGGCTGGAGGTGTCACCGGTGACGAGGGACAAACAAATATTTGTCATGGAACCGTCGACCAAATGCATTTTGCGGTCGATCGGTCATAATGTAAATGCAAGGTTTTGCCCAGCATTGGTCGAGCGATGCCTTCTGGGCAGTCGACCAGTTATGCATAAATGTTGGGCGGGAGAAGGCTCTATTATTTTCGGTCGTACGAGTCCTTCGTGCGTTCGACTGTTGCCTTGTAGTTTTGAAATTTCCTGAGAATAGACCTTTTAAACGGTCGATCACCTTTGATTTTTAGTTCAACAGTTTCTGATATGTTTGGACGTAAGAATTCCCCTATTATTTTCAGTCGAACGAGGCCACTTTGCCGTTCGACCATTGCATTGTTTGATTTAGTGTTAGTCTGACCTAGACCATCTAAATGGTCAATCACCTTTGACCATTTGTTCAACCATTGTGACTTAAGTTGTGTGCCCAAAGTTCGAACGGGTTAGGCGATGGTTTGAACATTTCCCATATCCTTTGGGAGCGATCAACCGGTTTGCGTTTTTTGGTCCAGCGTTTGTGCCCAGATCTGAGTCCTTGCCTTTTGTAGTGTCAACTTTATCTATGGAAGTCCGTGTCCTCGCATCGTGCATAAGATGGGAGGTGACATGCATGCCTAGGGACCGCTGAGTGGAAGAGTGTGGACGCTTGGGGTACGAGCCACCTCTGTTTTATGGATTGTGGCGTAGCCTAGACCTTTCCTTTGACTTTTACTAGGGTACTATACCTGAGAGATCACGGATCCCAATGCTTGATATTGCACAACTTTATGGATGAGTTGATCAACCGATCTTATGGACGACGGATACTCGACTAGCCTTGATGGCGAAGATGTGCCTCGCGCGACCAAGTGGCGGTGGGAGGGACCCTGCACGATCGAGTGGTAGCAAGAAGGAGTACACGACCGAGTGGCGGCGGTGATGACTGTCTGACGATGTATTCTGATAGGTAGCCCTGGTGTGGTACAACCCGACGAGTGACCGCCTTGAGCAACGGCTCCGGCGAGTGTGGAGTTGTCTGATTGACATCATTTCATGCTCATATTTGCATCTTATATCCATTAACTTTCACCTAAACCATGCTATGTAACGAGTTTTATGTTTGCTTTTCAGGAATAAATAGGTTTGAAGAGATGAAGCATAAAATGACCCAAAAGTTGGGAAAAAGGACTGAATTGTGAGATCTAGGGACTGAGATGCAAGGGAGAAGGACCTGAACGTAAGACCGAAGGACCTAAGAGCAAAACAGAATACTCCACACCATCATGGGGATTATTTTAGCAATTCGATTCGGGTCGGAGCTCCAACAAGTCACGTAATCGCATCAAAGACAAACAATACCAGCAAGAAAAGTCCAGAACAAATTCCAACCCGATCCAAAGTTTATGGACCGCTAATTAGCGGTTTTGGACCGCTAATTGGCGGTCCAGATCACTCTAGATCCGCCCCAATTTCTCCAGCACATGTATTAGAGGATGTTTAGGTTATTTTTGGTATCTGTTTAGTCCCACATCGGAGAATTGTCCCGGAGTGCCTTTTTCTATGGCTATAAATAGAACTCTTCACCTTCTAATGTAATCACTCCATATTTTGAGTGACTATTCTTCCTACTAGAAGTGAGGCCTTGAAACACACACTAAAGTTGGAGGATGCTACTTGAAATGTGAGTCATTTGTTAATAAAAGTTTCTTTGTAATGTTATTAGTTTCATTTTGCTTGTTTTACTTTGTTTAATTTCATTTCATTAGTTTTAGTATCTTAGTTAATATGCTTTCCTTGCTTATTTTAATAATTAGTATAATGTGTAGTGAGTAGTTCCATCCCCTTTGGGGGGTGGAGTAGATGTTCATACATGCATTAGAGAATGGAATGAATGCTTTATTTACAATGTGTTGATAAAACATGAATGTATGCTTGCTTGTTTAGGATAGAATTTATAACTTGATGAGTTTTTCCAAAATGATTAGACACCTCTCATGCTTGTTTAGGTTATGAAATAAACAACTTGCATATGTAAATGTTAATCAACTAGGTTTGTGAATGGATTGATAGGTTTTGCCATAACATTTAGACACTTCCTATGCATGATAACACCACCTTTATTTGTGCTTAAAGAATGTGTTCAACACCCACCTCTTTGCATGTGTGCACTCACTCCACCCCTTAGGGGTTTTCCATTTCTGAATTCCAGCACTCTTCTTTCGTTCTTAGTTAAGTTTTTAGTTAATCGTTTGTTGCTTTCTTTCGCATTTCGTACTTCGTAGTGTAGTGTAACATAGAGTAGGATAATCAAACTCTCTTCCATATTTTTGCCACTTGATTTCGTGCAAACGAGAGGCTGCTCACCTCCCTGAAGACGACCCGTATTTGCCACCGCTTCAACGCGGCCGTGCACTTGCGGTTTAATTAAAACATTCAACAAGGTTTTGGCACCGCTGCCGGGGAGGAGCCAGTCCAGACTCTTGTTTGGACGATTCGAGTGGATTTAATGGTGCACATTTTGAGTATTTTATGAGTAATGCTCCCGTTCTTTTCTGGTATTATCTCTTGTGATATTTTGTTTAAATTTTCCACTGTTTCGAGACATTACACAATTGCTTTTGGTTGTGACTCCAAACTATGATCTACTCCAACATTTGTCTTTGTTCTGGATATTTGTTAACCACTATCAAGCATCAACATTAGCCAACTGAATATCCCCCATGATTGGACTGAATTCTTCTTCAGTGTAAGCTCTAGAAGCCCCCTCGCTAGATCATGCAAGCAAACATCCCCTACACGCCTTCTGAAATTCTTGTAGAGATGTCTCATGAATGTACTATGTTCATAACTACAATACTACAATTCCGCTGCCTTCTCTAATCCTTTATCTTTGCCACTCATGAAAACCATTCCATTTATCTCCCCAATTACCTTCCTCAAGCACGGCAAGAACCACTCCCAATTGTCCTTGTTTTCTATTTGAACAACTGCAATTGCCAATGGTAGAAGTCCATTCTTACCATCCATAGCAACTGCTGGCAAACAACTACCTTTATACTTGTGTTTGAGGTGGCTCCCATCTGAACCTATCACAAGTCTACAACTAAGCAACAAAGTATTACTACAACCTTGAAGCACACAAAAAACCTATCACAATCATCAAGTTCTAGTTTAATTACAAATCCATGGTTTCTTTTGTGCAGCTCCTCAACCATAGCTGGTAGTAACTCATACTGACTTTCATCACTCCCATATATTTTCTTCAGTAGAATCTCTCTTTGATTAGTAGCATATCGTGCATCATATTCATGCTATATATACTTAATTTTACCCCAATATTGTGCTACTCGAGTGTTTGTTGTTATATTTCAGGTATTAGGTAATAAAGAAGAGAAGGGAAGAGAAAAATGACTTAAATGAATCAAAATGGACCTCTCTGTCATGCACAAGGACCCATCTACAAGAGGGAATGACCTGGACGTAAGCCCAAAGGGACAAAATAGCAAGCCGAGAAACTCCACACCATCATGAGTATTTTGACAATTAAATTTGGGCACAGACTCAGACAACAAATCCGGGTGCACCCCACGTGGAGAATTGAAGCAATGAAGAAGCAAACCGAAATTGGGTCAAATCTGACCAACCATGACCAGCAATTGGCGGTCCAGTTTGCTCAGGATCTGACCCAACTTCCCGTGGTTGTGTATTATGTTGTTTGTATCCATTTGTAGAAGTTTCATAAGTACCACACCGGGGGATTATTCCCTATTGCCTTTTTTAGGTCTATAAATAGAACTCTTCTTCCTCATTGTAAACTACTCCTTGCATGGTGGCCATCCCCTCTACTTAGAGTAAGCCTTTGGAGCAAAACTCAAGTGGAGAGAAGTTACTTGTAATGCGAGTCACGAATAAAATAAATCATTGTTAGTTTCATGTTGTCTCTTTTAATTCTTGCATGTTTACCTTAATTTTGTTTTATTAATCTTTGTATACTTAGTTAGAATGTTTTTCTTCTTAATATGAATGTTTGCTTAATGAGTAGAGAGTAGTTTCATCCCCCTTTGGGGGTGGAGATGATGCACATTTATGTTTGAGGTTTTGATGTTTGACGAATTTTGATTGTGTAGACTTGAATGTTTGTATGTTCATCAGGTTTGTTATAATCGTCCACATGTTGGGGGATTTTTTATGTGTTTTGCCATAAGATTTAGACACTTCCCATGCTTGGTTTCCTCATGTTTATTGGCTGAAATCTCCCATTGGGTATGCTACATGTTAGTCGTGTGTTTGTATTAGTGTTTGCTCACTCGATTGATTGAAGAACTTTGTTTTGATGGATTTTTCCATAAGATTCAGACACCTCCCATAGTTAGCTTTGTTGTTCACATGAGTTCCTGGTTTTCGATGAGTTTTTCCATAACTTTAGACACTTCTCACGCTGAGTCTCGTCTCATGATAATCGAGTAGTAATTGCTGATATGTTGTGTGAATGGAGTGATAGGTCTTGCCAAATCTTTAGACACTTCCCATGCATGAAGAGACACACATGACACCCACACATACATGCTTACATGCATCATTCATCACTTCTCTCACCTCATATGTGTTCACACTCCACCTCTCAGGGGTTCATCCATATTTTGTGCCATATCTTTTGCTGCATTTCTTTAGATTTCATTTGCATCATAATCTAGTTTGTTTTGCATTCTTAGTATAATCGTCTTTTCAGTAGTAGCATTATAATTTCTTCTTTCACCGTTATTTCCCACTTGATTTTAATCGCTCGAAGGTTGGCAACACTCCCTGTGGATCGACTCGTACTTGCCTCGTCTTCACCGATGATCGTGCACTTGCGATTATTTAGTAAAATGTTAACATGTTTTTGGTTGCGGTTAACAAGTTTCATAGTTGGATGTAACTCATACTGACCTTCATCACTCCCATATATTTTCTTCAGTGTAGTCTCTCCTCCTCTTTAAACTTTGTGATACTTCAACTCCAAGTGATACAACTCGGTAAGTGATTGAACATTTTAATTATAACTGCAAGTGCACGACCGCGTTGAAGCAGTGACAAATACGGGTCGATCCACAGGGAGGTGTGTCGACTCTAGTTTGTTCGAAGGCGAGTGGGAAAGAAAGGAGAGAAAGATTGATTACACTAAACTATACTAAACTAGACTAGTAAACTAGAAAGGAGGAAATGAAAGCACGAAATGAACTAAACTAAGTAACTAATAACAGAAGATAGAAATTAGGAATGGAAAAACCCTAAGGGGTGGAGTGTGTGTGCACATGAAATAAGTGTGGTGAATGCATACAATAAGCTCAAGTGTAGTTAGTGTTTGTTAATGCATAAGAAGTACCTAATGGCAAGACCTATCATTTAAAGCACTAACCTAGTGATTAATATGAGCATGACAAGTTTGTTATTAAGAACATAAACAAGCATGGAATGAACCTAAACATTATGGCAGAAATCATCAAGTAAAAGTTCTTATTAATTCAAATAAGCATACTAACATCTCTCACAAACAACAATGTCTAGCATTCATACCATCTACATAACATGTATACACATCTACTCCACCCCCAAAGGGAATGGAACTACTCACACATATTTAAACTAACATTTATACTAAGGAAAAAACATGCTTAAACTAATTATAAGAAGACTAAAACAACAACTTTAACTAAAAGAACATAAAACTAAAGAAACATGCAAGACATAAGAAAGGAAATTAAACTAAGAAAGAAACAACATAACCAAAGGAAAACATCTATTATTACTCACTCAATTACAAGTAGCCTCTCTCCACCAGGGTTTTTGCTTCAAGGCTTTAACTCCTAGTAGAGAGGATGGCCACCAAGAGAGAGATGAGGTACAAGAGAGGAGGGAGAGTTCTATTTATAGCCATAGAAAAAGGTAATCCGGGACAATCCACGGTATGGGACTAAACATACCAAATATGGACTAAACATACCAAATATGGACTAAACACAACATAATACACCACCCGACCAAAACATGTCACCTTTGGACTGATTTGGACCATTGATTGGCGGTCTATAAGTGTTGGATTGAGTCTGGATTTTGGTGGCTCGGTTCTGGCTTGATTTCTTGGTGTTTGATGAAACCTGATTTGGTTGTTGATGGTTGGGCCCGGATTTAATTGCCAAAATACTCCTCATTAAGGTGTGGAGCTTCTTCATTTGCTCATTGATCCTTTTGGTTTGACATCCAGGTTCTTCTCTCTTTCATCTCATTCCATAAGTCTTGCAACTTAGTATTTTTTCCTTTCTTTTGGGTCCTTTTATGCCTCTTCTCCTCAATCCTGTTTATTCCTGAAAACTAAACATTAAACTCGTTACATAGCATTGTTTGGGTGAAAGATAATGGATACAAGACACAAAGATATGCATGAAATGATGTCAATCAGTAAGTTTGTTCTAGATGTCTTTAACCTTCATATTCTCATCTAGATGAAGCCACTTCAAGCATTTGTCACCTATTAATCTTTTAGTGTCTGATTGACATCATTTCATGCTTATATTTGTATCTTATATCCATTATCTTTCACCTAAACAATGCTATGTCATGAGTTTTATGTTTAGTTTTCAGGAATAAATAGGTTTGAAGAGATGAAGGATAAAAGGACCCAAAAGCTGGGAAAAAGGACTGAATTGTGAGATCTGGGGACCAAGATGCAAGGAAGAAGGACCTGATTGCAAGACAGAAGGACCTAAGAGCAAAACAGAATACTCCTCACCATCATGGGGAGTATTTTGGCAATTCTATTCGGGTCGGAGCTCCAACATGCACACTAGATGCATCAAATACCCAAAAAGCCTTCCAGAAAAGCCCACAAGAAATTCCAGAGCGATCCGGACACTGTAGACCGCTAATTAGCGGTCCAAGACCGCTAATGGGCGGTCACTTTTGGCCCAAATGCGCTCAAATTTCTCCAGCACATGTATTAGAGGCTGTTTAGGCTATTTATGGTATCTATTTAGTCCCACATCGGGGGATTGTCCCGGATTAGCTTTTTCCATGCCTATAAATAGAACTCTTCACCTCCTATTGTAATCACTCCATATTTTAAGTGGCTATTCTTCCTACTAGAAGTGAGGCCTTGAAGCACACACTAAAGTAGGAGGAAGCTAATTTTAATGTGAGTCATTTTATCAATAAAGTTTTGTGTTTATTTCATTGTTTGTTTTATGTTTCTTTTATTGTTTGTGCATGTTTTAGTTTAATCGTCTTTTAATTCTAGCTTAGTTTTAATATGCTTTCTTTCCATAGTTTAATAATTAGTGTAATGTTTAGTGAGTAGTTCCATCCCCTTTGGGGGGTGGAGTAGATGTACATACATGTATTAGAGAATGGGATGAATACTTTAATTTCAATGTGTTGATTAAACATGAATGTATGCTTGCTTGTTTAGGATAGAATTTACAACTTGATGAGTTTTGCCAAAATGATTAGACACCTCTCATGCTTGTTTAGGTTTTGAAATAAACACCTTGCATATGTAAATGTTAATCAACTAAGTTGGTGAATAGATTGATAGGTTTTGCCATAACATTTAGACACTTCCTATGCTTGATAAACACCACCTTCATGTGCTTAAAGAATGTATTCTACACCCACATCTTTGCATGTGTGCACTCACTCCACCCCTTAGGGGTTTTCCCATTTCTGTATTCCAGCATTCTTCCTTTGTTTTTAGTTTAGTTGTTATTCCATCGTTTGTTTGTTTCGTTCACATTTCATACTTCTTAGTGTAGCGTAGTCTAGATTAGCATAGACAACTTTCTTCCCCCTATTTTTGCCACTTGATTTCGTACAAGCAAGAGGCTGCTCACCTCCCTGAGGACGACCCGTACTTGCCACCGCTTCATCGCGGCCGTGCACTTGCGGTTTTAAATAAAACGTTCAACAAGTTTTTGGCGCCGTTGCCGGGGAGGTGCCAGTCCAGACTCTTGTTTGGACGATTCGAGTGGATTTAATTTGTGTGTTGTAGTTTTTCTTTGTTTCAGGAGACTGGGAATAGCAAGTGGAGGCTACTGGAGAAATTTCCAGACGACCTGAGCACTTCAGACCGCCAATCAGCGGTCTGGTGAGCTCTGTTCATCTTTTAATTTCTTGCTGTTGTTGCTCTAAATGATCTAGTTATCTGGGACTCAATTTGGCATGTTTTGACTTATAGTTCGTTCCCAGATCAATAATCAAACCTCCTTTAAGCAACTTGGACCCTAAAACCCAAAGCAAAAGATTAGGCATTCATTCTTGTTTAGGTCATGCATCATGTATGTGACTTAGGCATTTAGATTGTCTTTTATCTTAGCTTTATTTTCTGTTGCTGAGAGCTGGCGTGAGGTACGCACCTTCTACTCTCATTCATGCATTTCGTATGAACATGCATTAGTTAGTAGGAAGTGCATTGCAACAAGTGTGAGTTGAGCGTTGTTTGGAGAGTTGATTGCTAGATTTAGGACTCCAAAACGCTACTAAGGAGGGGCTGTCCCGTAAAAGATAAGGTGGGGGATTTCATCACCCTTTCCTTCGCCCCAAAAACCACACTAATCAAGAGCCTAATTTTAAAATCAAGTAGACATTGGCCTTAAGGAATTCAGACGCATTAGGAGAGTGATCCGGTCCCGACCGTCATGACCTGATCGGCGTTGCCCACTTTGTTGATAGTAGGAGAGACGAGATCCCCAAATCTTGGCTCACTTGCTGGGCTTTGTGGTCCTCGTTGTAGGGAGGTGAGGCGTGTTGAGGCCGTGTGACCTCGCAGTTAGGCGTCATCTAGCTGTAAGGACCTATAGCGACCTTAGGATTGCTTGAGCCTTGTTTGCTTGTGTGCTTCTACCTGTACCCATCCGCCGTAGCATAAGGACTTCGTCCGTTCTCTCCTGAGTCATTCTTTCTCTCTTGTGTTCCCCCGTCTTCTCCTCTACGCACATTCTTTGTTAAAAAAAGGTTTTGTTTTGTGTGTGTGCACCTTTGTGCATGCTTTCGTGGACACGAGACGAGAGTGATCGTTTGACGAGGAGCGTTGTCAATCCGGCTTCGGTCATCAATTTCTCGACACCTTCCTCCTCTCGTGTCACACGCAGTCCGGGTTCAATGGCTGCTAATTTCCGTGAGGAGGAGCAGTTGCTGGACCCACCTGTTCGACCAGTGCTTCCAGTTGTCGTTCCCATACCTCTACGTGATCGATGCTACCCGAGCCGTACAGCTCTACCCTCATGCATCGTATTACCAGAGGCTAATGGGAACCATTTTGAGGTTAAGCCTCAATTCATTTCCATGCTCCCTCATTTCACTGGGAAAGGTGACCCCTATATCTTTCTCAGGGAATTTGAGGAAGTCTGTGCTATGTTCAAGCTGCAACAACTTAGCACAGACTCCATCCATCTTAGGCTCGTTCCTTTTGCACTAAAGGATGACGCCAAGAAGTGGTTGTATAGCAACCAGGCGAATTCCTTTAGGACTTGGGATGAGTTTCAATCTGCATTCCTCAAGAAGTACTTTCCTAATCATCAGACTCAAAAATTGAGGAACGAAATCAATTCGTTCTATCAACATGAGACCGAACCATTTCATGCATATCTTGAGAGGTTCAAAGAGCTACTATCCTCGTGCCCTCACCATGGCATTGAGTTGTGGCGTCTTTGTCAGATTGTGTATGAGGGTCTTCACATCCCGTCCAGAACGCTCCTTGAGTCCATGTGTCAAGGAGAGTTCTTGGGAAAGGATGAAAGGGAGGCATGGGCCTTCCTAGAAGACCTCGCTGAGAAAACCATGCAGTGGGAGAGTGTGAGGGAACCACCTGCATCATCTAGTATAGGAGCGAGGATCGCGAATGCAAACTCGACTAGATCGGGTGCCGCATTTGCTATCGATACCACTACGGCCACCGAGGCACGCATGGCGGCCTTAATGCGCCGTATGGATTCGATTGAGCTCCAAAACCAACAAAGTGCACCTCACATGTCCACATCTGGTCCAGTTCCTTGTCATTCATGTGGTAGGATAGGTCATGTAGAGAGCGAGTGTGAGTCCATTCCTCCTGAGATGGAGCGTGTCAACGCCATCTATGACAGAGCTAGGAATGACCCATACTCATCATCTTATAACCCTGGATGGAGGAACTACCCCAATTTTTCATGGAACCAAAATAATGCCCCGGGTGGTCCTTCAAACTCCTCTAGACCACCTTACCAATCACACCAACCTCCCATGAATGCACATTCCTATCAGCCACCCCAAGCACAAACGACCAATCAATCGGGTTTCACAAATTCCAATAATATGGAAACCCGATTCAATTCGCTTGAGACCTTGACTCGTGGACTTGAAAACTCAATGAAATTTTTTATGTCTACCACAAGTCAAGTTCTCACTTCAAATCAGCAGACCATGAAATCTCTAGAGCTTCAGATGGGCCAATTGGCTCAGTCTGTACATGAGAGAGAGAGTGGGTCTTTTCCTAGCCAGCCTGAGGCTAACCCCCGCATGTACCAACAACAACAAATGCAAAATGAGAGTGTGGTACCTCGGGGGAGGCAAGTGAACCATGTGGACGAACCTGTTCACCATGTCAATTCCATTGTGACCTTAAGGAATGGAAAACAGGTTGACAATCACATTTCCTTGCCACACCCACCACCATCTATGCAGCCCCTCAGTGGGAATGGTGGTGAAGAAGAAGCTGAGGGTGAGGGTAATACACCAAGGCTTCCTTCTCAGGCACCGCAGAAAACCTACCTGCCAAAAGCTCCTTATCCAAGTAGGTTAACCAAAAAGCAGAGTGACAACATGGACAAGATATTAGAGGTATTTAAGCAAGTGAAGGTTAACATCCCCTTGTTGGATGTCATCCAACAAATACCTCAATATGCCAAAGTGTTGAAGGATCTCTGCACAACCAAGAGGAAGACCAATGTGCCTAAGAAAGCATTCTTGGCTGCAAATATCAGCTCACTTTTGTCCAATCCCACCTACACAAAATACAAGGACCCTGGGTGTCCTACTATTCAGTGTACGATAGGGGACACTAGACTGAGCAATGTTTTGCTTGATTTAGGATCGGCGGTCAACCTCCTCCCATTCTCTGTTTATCAACAGTTGAACTTGGGAGAATTGAAACCAACTAAGATCACCCTCCAATTAGCGGATATATCCATTCGTATTCCCATGGGGATTATCGAGGATGTGCTTATCAAAGGTTGAGATTTTATATTTCCAGTCGATTTTGTTGTCCTCGATACCAATCCTGTTGCGAACACCCACTCTCAAATACCTTTGATTTTGGGTAGACCATTTCTGGCAACCTCCAATGCCTTGATTAATTGTAGAAATGGTCTCATGAAGCTCTCATTCGGTAACATGAGTGCCGAGTTTCATGTGTTCAACTCTGGTAGGCAACAGGAAGCCATGGATGAACCTTTAAATCTAAATCTCATCCGCCAATTGGAGAAAGCACCACAAAATCAACGAACACCCCTAACCCCAATGCAACCCATTGAGAATGTTCGTGGGCCCAGTGGAAACTCATTGCCTGTCTTCGCAATGCAACAGAGTGAGCTGGCCTCGAACATGAATGTCCAAAGGGAGTGTTCGTTGCATGATTCAGTTGAGAGTACTAGTGAGAGTGAGACACCTCATCATATGCCTATACCAGAAGGTGTCTCTACCTCATGTCCCATGGCCATTGAGCCATTTGAGCTTCATATTGACTCCAACAACGACCCACCTATGACCGAGCTTATGCTTGATGATCTAAATGATGGTGGGAGGTCCTTGATGGATGACTTAGGGAGAAGCCCCATTCTTAGTGATGCAGGTCTCCTGCATCCATCGAATGAGCTTGAGGAACTCATTCCGATGCACCCACCTATTGGTTGGAGGGTTTTCTTCGATGAGCAATTAAACACTAGTGAGGCAACACAACTTCATTCTTTGTTGCCCACACCCGACCAATATCATGAGGGGTTCGAGCCTTTCAGCTTTGACCTTTCACCCCTCATGACACCTTAGAGTACCAGTGGAGTTTGCTCATCTCGGCAAGTCTCTGGTCCTCCTGACTTGATGTTCTCATTTGATGTTCCTTGACCAAATGATTATGAGAATATCTTGGTTGATGTATATATCTTTAAAAAAAGAAAAAAAGGAAAAAAAACAACAAAAAAACAACAAAAAAAGAAGAAGTGTGTAATAAAAGACTCCTTCAGTGAGCATCGATTGTTGTGGGCCCCAACCCTTGTGTACTTGGGCCCCAATTTCTTCACCTATTTATCTCCCTTCTTCAGCTTCTCACAGGTTTTGAGGGAATTTAGGTTTGTGTCCATCAACATGACCCCGAACGTCCCTTTGTACTTCATGTTGGTGAGATTGTTCCTTTTTCATGCATGTATCCATGTAGTATCTTGTTCACATTCATTGAGGACAATGCATGAAGTAGGTGTGGGGGGGGGTGTTTTACGTGTGTCCATAGTAGAGTCTTTTTCCTTTGGTTTTATTTTCTTTTGTTTGCATTGTTAGGGTCATGTTAGTGTGCCGCATTTAATATCGATATATCTGCTTGCCATGATCCTTGGGTGACTTGTCTTCTTTTGCTTGCCGAGTGCTTTAAAATTTTCACATTTCTTTCAAAATCTTCATGTGTTTGCGAAAGAAAATGTTTTTGTGGGTTTTGCGTGTGTTTAGCATGTGCAAAACCGTTGAGAGGCAAAGTAAAAAGAAAGGTCCCAAAATTGTCTTGAACTTGATGCATTAGGATTTCTAGTTTATTGGCTTTAGGTCTTGTCGAGTCGTTAGGATGCACCCTGGTTTTCCCTCAGGGGGCGTGTAATCATAGGGTTTCAGTACTCAAACATTTAAAGAAGTCCACCCTGAACCTAGTGAGTCAAATAATTCGTGTTTGTGAGTATAAGGAAGTTTGTCGTAGTCGAGGGCCCTTAATCTCTTTTTTGATACTTAAGTGTAGGGGTTTTGGTTCCCATATAGATAAATAAGTGGTGTTCTCTCTTCTCGCACGGCTCCTATCACTTGGGAAAGTAGGTCTGAGGGGACTTTGTGCCTGGTGCTTTCGAGTCATCTGACTTGGGATGCGCCGACCGAACTCCCGTTACACGGGTGGTAGGGATCGCCCTATGTGGAGATTTGGGGGAAGGTGTACGTGATAGTGTAAGTCCTCATAGGCAATGATGCACAAAACCTGGCCCTGGGGAGAATCAAACACCAACCAATAAAATGCTCCAAAGAAAAAGAAAAAAAAAGAAAAAGGAAAAAAAGAAGAAAAAAAGAGTCAAATAAGAACCAAAATGGACTTTACACATTCTATCACATTCAGAAGTTAAGGTTGCCCATGTCTTTCACTTAAGTCCTTGACTAACTCTCACGAATAACTCATTAGGCTAGGTGTGTGGACCGATTACATATATAGAGTCGACCCGTAGTATTACCACGTCCCATGATCGACAAAATAAGTCCAACGAGTCGTGTAGCTAGATTGATTAATGCATCTTGTTCGGATTTTGTGGGTATATCCGCTGAAAACCCTCAGGAGACAACACTCCTCCTCCTTGGCGACAAGGAGGTCTAACGGCTTGTTGCACGTGCTAAGTGCAACCGTGATTCCTACGAAAGTGAGTTAGGATTTCTTGTTTTTTCGTATGCTTTTCTCTTTCTTTGTTTTGCTCGGGACTAGCAAAAGTTAGGTGTGGGGGTATTTGATTGACATCATTTCATGCTTATATTTGTATCTTGTATCCATTATCTTTCACCTAAACAATGCTATGTCACGAGTTTTATGTTTAGTTTTCAGGAATAAATAGGTTTGAAGAGATGAAGGATAAAAGGACCCAAAAGCTGGGAAAAAGGACTGAATTGTGAGATCTGGGGACCAAGATGCAAGGAAGAAGGACCTGATTGCAAGACAGAAGGACCTAAGAGCAAAACAGAATACTCCTCACCATCATGGGGAGTATTTTGGCAATTCTATTCGGGTCGGAGCTCCAACATGCAAACTAGATGCATCAAATACCCAAAACGCCTTCCAGAAAAGCCCACAAGAAATTCCAGAGCGATCCGGACACTGTAGACCGCTAATTAGCGGTCCAGGACCGCTAATTGGCGGTCACTTTTGGCCTAAATGCGTTTAAATTTCTCCAGCACATGTATTAGAGGATGTTTAGGCTATTTATGGTATCTGTTTAGTCCCACATCGGGGGATTGTCCCGGATTAGCTTTTTCCATGCCTATAAATAGAACTCTTCACCTCCTATTGTAATCACTCCATATTTTAAGTGGCTATTCTTCCTACTAGAAGTGAGGCCTTGAAGCACACACTAAAGTAGGAGGATGCTACTTTTAATGTAAGTCATTTTATCAATAAAGTTTTGTGTTTATTTCATTGTTTGTTTTATGCTTCTTTTATTGTTTGTGCATGTTTTAGTTTAATCGTCTTTTAATTCTAGCTTAGTTTTAATATGCTTTCTTTCCATAGTTTAATAATTAGTGTAATGTTTAGTGAGTAGTTCCATCCCCTTTGGGGGGTGGAGTAGATGTACATACATGTATTAGAGAATGGGATGAATACTTTAATTTCAATGTGTTGATTAAACATGAATGTATGCTTGCTTGTTTAGGATAGAATTTACAACTTGATGAGTTTTGCCAAAATGATTAGACACCTCTCATGCTTGTTTAGGTTCTGAAATAAACACCTTGCATATGTAAATGTTAATCAGCTAAGTTGGTGAATAGATTGATAGGTTTTGCCATAACATTTAGACACTTCCTATGCTTGATAAACACCACCTTCATGTGCTTAAAGAATGTATTCTACACCCACCTCTTTGCATGTGTGCACTCACTCCACCCCTTAGGGGTTTTCCCATTTCTGTATTCCAGCATTCTTCCTTTGTTTTTAGTTTAGTTGTTATTCCATCGTTTGTTTGTTTCGTTCACATTTCATACTTCTTAGTGTAGCGTAGTCTAGATTAGCATAGACAACTTTCTTCCCCTATTTTTGCCACTTGATTTCGTACAAGCAAGAGGCTGCTCACCTCCCTGAGGACGACCCGTACTTGCCACCGCTTCATCGCGGCCGTGCACTAGCGGTTTTAAATAAAACGTTCAACAGTGTCCATCCTTGAAATGAGTTTGTTGACACTAGAGCAGTTGTGCTTCTCCTTGAGACTCTTGATCTGAAACATTTGCATGTGTTTGGAATGTGCAAAACCATTGAGAGGCAAAGTAAAAGGAAGCTCCTGAAATTGACTTGAACTTGATGCATTAGGTTATCTAGTCCACCGGCTTTAGGTCTTACCCAGATTTTCCCTCCGGGGAGAGTAATCATAGGGTTTTAGTACTCAAATAAACAAAGTCCACCCTGAACCAAGTGAGTCAAATAATACGTGTTGGTTAGTATAAAGAAGATTGGTGTAGTCAGGGAACCTTAAACTCCTGTTGTGAAACCTTAAGTGTAGGGGTTTTGGTTCATGTGTAGATAAGAAAAAAGTGAGTAGGTGTTGTCTTTTCTCTCACGGCTCCTATCACTCGGGAAATTAGGTCCGAGGGGACTTAGTGCTTGGTGCTTTGGAGTCATCTGACTTGGAATGCACTGACAGAACTCCCGATACACGGGTGGAAGGGATCACCCTATGTGGAGATGTGGGGAAATATGTACATGATAATGTAAGTCCTCATATACAATGATGCACGAAACCTGACCCTGAGAGAATTACCCACCAACTAATAAAAAAAAGAAAAAAATGGTAGCACAAATAAGAACCTAAATGGACTTTACACAACGTATCACTTGAGGATGTTAAGGCTTCCCTTGTCTTTCACTTAAGTCCTTAATTAACTTGCATCAATCATTCATTAGTATAGGTGTGTGTATAGGATCGTTATGGGTTGCTAATTCTAATCACTTTTAAGCTCGAATCTCTACCTAAACAATCAAAGATGCAGCGAAAACAATTTAAACAAAGGTAGAGAGAAACAAGCAAACCACAATCGACCGAAAGATTTTTATGGAGGTTTGGCCTCCCGCCTACTTCCTCTCTGGCAAGCCCCGCTTGACTCCGCGAGCTCCACCTACATCTTCGCTATCAATCTCATTCCGGGCCGAGATTAAGCCTTTTAAACATCAAGCTAGCGAACAACTCTGGCCTAACTTCGATCCTATTCTCAGAATCCGAGAAAGAACACTTCGGGCTCTCACCGAAGTCTATACTCTTTGTCTTGGGCTTTCACCAAGACCTTTGCTTCTTGAACAACAGTTTTGGAGTGGACAATAGTCTCTAATTCTTGAGCACACTTTGAGTAGGATATAGCAATGATCAAAGGTGTGGAATTTATGCTTGGAGAGTAGGATTGGGGAATTGAAAGCTTGGGAGTTTCTCTTAGGTGTATTGGACAATATAAAGTGTAAGAGTTGTTGAATTGTGTCTTGGTAACACCTATTTATAAGATCTAAGAGAGTTATAGCCATTGTGATATAATTAGAAGTTGTTTGTGTAAGATACGCAAAATAGAATTTAGTAGGTCACAATTTGGGTTAACTTTGGTCGACCGAAATGGGTCAAACGGTCGACCAGATGACGTCCATAAATAATGTCCAGAAAAGTCCAGAGACTTCCAGGAACAAAACGATCGACTAAACAGGGGTCGGTCGACCAAACAATGCTATAACTTAGGTTCACTTAATTGAACGGTCGAACTAAATGTGAGACGGTCGACCATTTAGGCAATCTAGAATAATCGTCAAGGAAAGTCCATGGACAAACGGTCGAACAAGAGGGTTAGGTTGGTCAACCAAAAAACAACTGACACTATGGGGTTGTCAAAACATTTATTTTCGGTCGACGGAAATATGGTCCACGGTCGACCAGTGGTCACTTGTATTTTGGGGTATGGCTAAAAATGTGAATACGATCGTTGGTATAATACGACAAGTTAAACTATAAAATGACACGTGTAGATGGCCAAACAAAATATTCAAAATGGTCGACTGGTTTAAGACTATTGGCTAACAGATTAACTGATCCAATTGGTTGAACAGAGAACTCGTTCGGTCAATCGATTTTGCTCAGAAAGTTCAGGTTTAGGTTTTAGTGTTTTCCGGTCTAAGTTTGGGTGACTTATTGAAGTCCAAAAGATCTGAATTTTTGTGTGTGAGTTCTATAAGTAACCTAGTGTCTATGTGAATTGATTTTAACTCTTGAATGTTCAAGATTACATAGATTTCTAAGACTCAAAAGAAATATAGTATTACATGTCTTCAAAAGCTTGATTACGTGTCTTGACTTGAATTCCTTTCTTCCTTGATTCTTGATCACCCATAGATGTTAGCACAAAGCAATATATATGTTATGCAATATGTGTGCTGCACTACATTTGATTGTGATTAAGATTAGGTTGATTAAATCATCAAAACATAGATTAAGGCAAAAAGTCAACAATCTCCCCTTTTTATGATGGGAATCTATATCTTAATACATGAAATGTCTAAATGTAAACTATGCATCTAAATGCTCCCCCTATGAGTGTGCATAGTTTTTGATCAAATTTTAAGCAAATTTCTAGTTACCCCCTAATATTCTCTCCCCTTTTGACAACTATCAAAAATAAGTTTTTTCAATGAATTTATTCTCTCCCCCAAAGTTCTTGTAATGAAGTTGATCTACTTTAATTTTACACTTCATTACCCTATTTAAAGATATTCATTAAGCTTTCTCTATCAATATGAATATGATATAACAATTAAGTTCAATTCTATTCTTCCCTTTTAAACATCAATCAATTATGAACATGAAGGCATGTGATGTTTTAACTCCTTTTGACATCCATTAGAAAATCTGACAATTAACAATAGGATGTGATTTTCTCCCTGTTTATAAGATGTGCAATGAATGATATAAAGGATGTGACAATTAAGCATTCATAATGTCCTAGATTAGAACCAATCTAAAATGAATGTAGAGGATAGATAAATTTTACCCAATTTGATCATCTAATTGGTCCCAATCTCCTTTCAATAGTACAACCGGCTTCGAATTTGACTCTTCAAGCTTGCCCGGTCACTACCGATCTCCCATCTTTCTTCAAGTACCTACAAGTGTGGTTTTTGGTACCCATTTTTGTTTGGGTCCATTCAATTTAGCCTTTGGTACGCATACCCAAGTGGATTTAGGTACCCAAACACTTGAGGTTGTTTTCATGACAATATGATGCTTTCCATTTACACTATCATGCACAATAGGGGTTTTCACATAAAAGACATTATAGCCTAAACCATGCTTGTCTAATGATTCTCTTTGATTTCCTAGAAGCATATCAAGGTTCTTCTTGCTATTTGTGAACTTATGCACTTCGTTAATCAATGTTTCATTTTTAGCTTTAAGTTCATCATTTCTAAGCACAAGAGATTCATTTATGCAGTTTAGATTTTCAATTAAAGAAATGTGCTTGTCATTCATTTCATCAATGTGCATCTCGAATTCAATAAATTTGTCATTTATGCAATTCAAGTCATTCAATAAGTTCTTGCTTTCAAGATTTGATTCTTCAAGTTTCTTAAGCAAAACATTCTTTTCATTTTCAAGCATATGACTATCAATTACATGAGATGAGTTGGGTTTAGTTTTCAATTTCTCATTCTCATCTTTTAAGCATGCGTTCTCCAAAATGATTTTATCAAGTTTAGCAAGCAAATCATTTTTCTCATTTAAGATAGATTCATTTTGACAATGAAGACCATGATTTTCATTTCGACAATGAAAATTATTTACTTGTTCTTTTGACAAAGTAGCTCATATCTTTTAACAAGCTCATGGCATGCAATTTGTAGTTCTTTAAAAGAGTACGAGTCATTGTTAGAACTAGAGCTAGATCAACTAGATTTGGAAGATACCTCACTTTCTTTATCTATTGTTGCAATGAGGCATGTGTGGGCATCTTCTCCCTTGGACGAGCTTGATGAGGAATATGATGTTGAGGTGTTCTTATCCTATCTCTCTTGAGCTTCATCCATTTTGCTTGATTCTCCCTCTTTCCTGGTTGGTGATTCTTCATTGTCACCATACTTAGCTTGAATTGTTTGCCACATATTATGTGCACTCACAAGGAGACACATGGTCAAAAAGTTCATACTTGAGTGCACAATGCAATACATTTATAACCTTGGCATTCAAGCAAGCTAATTTCTCTTCTTCTAAACTCCATTGTTTATAATCATATGTAGGCATATCATATGGAGTTATAATCATGGACCACATATCTAAATTAGTCATGGATTTCAAGTATATCTTCATTTTACTCTTCCATTAAAAGAATTTTGATTATCAAAATATGGTGGTCTAGAAGAGCATGTAGGTGATTCTAAATCATAAGAGATTGATTTGGATGCAATTTCCGCCATATTTACTACGGTTAAGTAGATGATTCAAGCACCTAAGCTCTGATACCAATTGTAGGATCGTTATAGGTCACTAATTCTAATCACTTTTAAGCTCAAATCTCTACCTAAACAATCAAAGATGAAGCGGAAACAATTTAAACAAAGGTAGAGAGAAACAAGCAAACCACAATCGACCGGAAGATTTTTATAGAAGTTCGGCCTCCCGCCTAATTCCTCTCTTGCAAACTCCGCTCGACTCCACGGGCAACACCTACGTCTTAGCTTGTTCCGGGCCGAGATTAAACCTTTTACACATCTAGCTAGCGAACAACTCTCGCCTAGCTTGGATCCTATTTTCACAATCCGAGAAGGAACACTTCAGGCTCTCGCCGAAGTCTATACTCTTTGTCTTGGGCTTTCACCAAGATCTTTGCTTCTTGAACAACAGTTGTGGAGTGGAACAATACTCTCTTATTCTTGAGCACACTTTGAGTAGGATTAGCAATGACCAAAGGTGTGGAATTTAGGCTTGGAGAGTTGGATTGGGGATTGAGAGCTTGGGAGTTTCTCTTAGGTGTATTGGACAATATGAAGTGTTAGAGTTGTTGAATTGTGTCTTGGTAACACCTATTTATAAGCTATAAGAGAGTTATACCCGTTGGGATATAATTAGAAGTTGTTTGTGTAAGATACACAAAACAGAATTGAGTAGGTCACAATTTGGGTTTAGTTCAGTCGACCGAAACGGGTGAAACGGTCGACCGGATGACGTCCAGAAATAATATCTAGAAAAGTTCAGAGACGTCCAGGAACAAAATGGTCGACCGAACAGTGGTCGGTCGAACAAACAAGGCTATAACTCAGGTTCACTTAATTGAACGGTCGAACTAAATGTGAGACAATCGACCGTTTAGGCAGTCCAGAATATATGTCCACGGACAAACATCGAACAAGAGGGTTGGGTTGGTCGACCGAAAACAACTGGCACTATGGGGTTGTCAAAATGTTTATGTTCGGTCGACCGAAATAAGGTCCACGGTCGACTGGTGGTCACTTATATTTTGGGGTATGAATAAAAATGTGAATACGAACGTTGGAATAATACAATAAGTCTAACGGTTAATTGACACGTGTGAATGGTCGAGCAAAATGTTCAAAATGGTCGACCAGTTTAACACTACTGGATAATAGATTAACTGATCCAATCGGTCGAACAAAGAACTCGTTCGGTCGACCGATTTGGCTCAGACAGTTCAGGTTTAGGTTTTAGTGTTTTCCGGTGTAAGTTTGGGTGACCTATTGAAGTCCAAAAGATCTGAGATTTTCTGTGTGACTTCTATAAGTTACCTAGTGTCTATGTCAATTGATTTTAACTCTTGTATGCTCAAGATTACATAGATTCCTGAGACTCAAAAGAAATATAATATTACATGTCTTTAAAAGCTTGATTTGAATTCATGTCTTGATTTGAATTCATTTCTTCCTTGATTCTTGATCACCTGTAGATGTTAGAACAAAGAAATATATATGTCATGTAATATGTGTGCTACACTACATTTGATTGTGATTAAGATTAGGTTGATTAAATCAACAAAATATAGATTAAGGACAAAAAGTCAACAGTGTGGACTCGATACATATATAGATTGTAGGTCCGACGAGTCGAGTTGCTAGGTTGAATAATGCATCATTGTTTGGATTTTGTGGGTATATCCGCTGAAAACCCTCAGGAGACACCACTCCTCCTCTTTGGCGACAAGGAAGTATAACGGCTTGTTGCACGTGCTTACTGCAACCGTGATTCCTACGAAGGTGAGTTAGGATTTCCCCATTTTTCGTATGTTTTTCCTTTCTTTCATTATCCTCTTTCTTTCTTTTGATCGGGACTTGCAAAAGGTAAGTTTTTAATCGATTAAGTTTAGACCGCAAGTGCACGACCACAATGAAGCGGTGACAATTACAGGTCGATCCACGGGGAGGTGAGTAGCATCTGATTTGTCCAAAATCAAGTGGCAAAAAAGGAGAAAGAGATTTGATTATGTAAACTACACTAAACTAGTAAGTAACAAATGTAAATGAAAGCAAGTAACGATTGATTAAAACTAAACTAAAAGGCTAACAAATAGATTGGAATTCAGGAAGGAAAACCCCTTAGGGGTGGAGTTTGTGCACATGTAAAGTGAAATAAGTGATGAATGACGCATGTATGCATGTGTGTGTGTCGCGTGTGTGATTTCATGCATAGGAAGTGTCTAAAGATGTGGTGAAACCTATCAATCCTCTCACACAACGTATCATGTGTCCCTCCGGATTTTCAGTTGGGTCCTTCCTTAATTGCAGATGAATCCAAGATGCTTCGATAATGTTTTTTTTTCCATTTCAGTCATTTTCTCTTCGTTTCTCTTCTCTATTACCTAAAACCTGAAACACATCAAACAATGTTTTCCTAATGGACCCAACCGCAACATGACCTGTGCCCAACGTCAATGAATCTCATTACCGTAATGACATGGAATGAAAAGCTTGGCATCTACGGATAATAAAAGTTTTGTTGGTGGCCTACATGGAAATAATCGTCGAGTGATGATAGAAAATCAATTTTGTTGTTTTCCATAATCGGCTTCTCACTAAAGACATGTTACAAAAACATGGATTGAACATCAATACACTACCCACTTTGCAATATTGAATAAAAACAAATGACCACCTATTCTTCAATTGTAAAATGACTCCAAGATTTTGGGAGTTGTTGGTTTAGACTTGAACATTTGGAATCACCAAGTGTGGGAATTACTTAAATCCTAATTAGGCTCGAAAGAAATAATCAAATTTTTCGACAAACTTCTTCTTCATTTGAGCAAATCACCAAGTGTAGGAATTACTCAAATCCGAATAGAACACAAATTTCTAACCCAGAATTGAATTTAATACTAGTCTATAAGGTACATCACCAAACCACTGACAAAAACTGAGTATTTGGAACATACCTTATTGATTCACCAAGTAAGTGCACTTTCCTTAATTTGCAATTTTCAATGGTTCACTCCTTTGATGTTAATCTCTATATGATCACATCTACCTTCTCAACGTACATCTACACTAAATCACACCTAACTAATTGTCTCTCGCCTACATCACTCCAGCAACCGGTGTCCTGCAAGGCCTCCCGTACAAAGCCTCACACGGTGCCATCCTAATACTAGCACAGAAGCTATTGTTGTAGGCGAACTCGATCAGCAGAAAATGACCATCCCAATGTTCGGCCCAATCCAGAGTGCATGCTTTCAGTATATCATATAATGTTTGGATCATCCTCTCAGACTGTCCATCTGTCTGCGGATGAAAAGATGTACTAAGCTTCAACCGCATCCCCAAGGCCTTCCGCAAACTCCCCCAAAATCTGGATGTAAACCTAGGGTCTCGATCGGAGATGATGCTCGTAGGTAGTCTGATTATCTCTTCAATGTATAACTTAGCTAGACCTTCCAGAGGCATCATGGTCCTGATTGCTAAGAAATGTGCCGACTTGGTCAATCGGTCGATAATGACCCAAATCACGTCATGAAACCTCCTCGACTTAGGCAAACTTGTGACAAAGTCCATCACATGCTCCCGCTTCCACTCTGGAAGGTCAATCCTCTGCATCGGCATTGCTGGTGTCTGTGCTCGATCTTCACCTTCTGATAGACTAAGCATCTGGACACAAACTTTGTTATGTCCTTCTTCATACCCTTCCACCAGAAATTCTGCTCCAGGTCCTTGAACATCTTCGTACTTCCAGGGTGGATATACTATTGGGATCTATGTGCCTCCTCCATGATTTCTTTTCTCAGGTCTTCTGTCTGTGGTACCCAGATACAATTTCTGAACTGTAGACCTCCGTCTATTCCGACACTGAAATCTGATCCCTCCTTCGCTGCCAACTACACCAAGTTGGGTAACACGACATCTTCTCTCTGAGCCTGCACAATCCTAGATATAATAAGGCTCTGCTCTTAGCCCAACAATCACTGCCCCCTCTGATCCCTCCATGATTGGCTTCCATTTTGCCAAGGCCTCGATCAATTTTCACTTTTGAATGCACATAGTCGCCACTGAAACCTCCACATTCTCGCTTACATCATCTACAACTACATTTGCCTTCCCCGGGTGATACGAAATGATGAAGTCATAATCTTTGATGAACTCT
The DNA here is from genome assembly GCA_963682175.1 of Triglochin maritima. Lineage (NCBI taxonomy): Eukaryota > Viridiplantae > Streptophyta > Magnoliopsida > Alismatales > Juncaginaceae > Triglochin > Triglochin maritima. The sequence continues at coordinate 7,959,291 of OY821793.1, read as the reverse complement.
AATCATCTGCGCTGCCTCATATTCAACTCCTTTTTGTGAAAATAAATACTTCAAACTCTAGTGATCGTTGAAGACTTCAAACTACTCTATGTATAAATACTATCTCCAAGTCTTCAATGCGTGAACTATTGCTGCTAACTCCAAATCATGTGTCGGGCAGTTCTTCTTGTGCACCTTCAGCTGCCTCGACGCATAAGTTACTACCTCCCTGTGTTGCATAAGCACGCTACCCAAGCCAATACCTGATGCATCATTGTAGATCATGTATTAACCAATGCAACTCGAAAGAGTCAAGATCGGTGCATTCATCAGTCGTCTCATCAAATCCTGAAAACTAACCTCGCAATTCTGGGACCAAACAAACATAACTCCTTTCTAAGTCAAGTGTAGTGATTAATTCGTTTTAATTATAACCGCAAGTGCACGACCGCGTTGAAGCGGTGGCAAATACAGGTTGATCCACAGGGAGGTGTGTCGACTTTAGTTTGTTCGAAGGCGAGAGGGAAAGAAATGAGAGAAAGGAGTTATGATCTAAACTACACTACAATGCGAAATGAAATGGAAATACGCAATAAAGCTAAACCCCATAGGGGGTAGAGAAAGAATCTGAATACAAAGATATGTGTATGTGTGTGTTCAATTATGCTCATCACAACATGTAGTGCATGAAAATCATAAAACTAAATCCAACTTTGCCTCCACATCAAATAAGATAACACAATATCATTAAAACATACAAGACAATAATTGGGATGAAGCTAAATGAACTAATGTATAAAGACCAAACCTCACTATGCCTCCACATGAAATAAGATTTACACAATCATTAAACCATACAAGACATTAACCAAGGTAAAGGCAACAAGAGTACATGCAACTACAAATCATGTTTCCTTTATCAATTCCACCCATATTCTCACCTCATCATTCCCCATAAAATAGGTCCACTAATCTAAGCATATGCTAAGCTTCATTCAAGAGCATTACCATATCATGCAAATCCCATTAGATGGTTATGGAAATCATGTAAGGTTCAAAGGATAAAAATAACACACACCTACTACATCACATAATCATATCACATATTTCTCCACCCCCCAAATGGGTATGGAACTACTCACTTATATTAAACTACAACCTACATTAACAACATGAAACATTCTACTAAAAGGAAATTAAACTAAGCAAGCAAGAAATATTAAAGAAGCTAAAATGACACAAAACTAAAGAAGCATGCAAGACATATGAAAGGAAATTAAACTAAGAAGGAAACAACATAACTAAAGGAAAACATCTATTATTAATCACTCAATTACAAATAGCCTCTCTCCACCAGGGGTTTTTGCTTCAAGGCTTTTACTCCAAGTAGAGAGGATGGCCACCAAGAGAGTGATGGGGTACAAGAGTAGCCATAGGAAAAGGTAATCCGGGACAATCCCCCGGTATGGGACTAAACATATACAAGATATAGACTAAATACACTCTAATACACGACCGAAACAAATCTCAGCGGATCCGGGGCAACCCGGACCGCTAATTGGTGGTCTACAGGGTTTGGATCGTGCTGGGCTTTCTTCTGGGATTTTCTGGATGACTTTGTTTGTCTTTGATGCATCTACTTCGCTTGCTGGAGCTCCGACCCGAATAGAATTGCTAAAATACTCCCCATGATGGTGTGGAGTATTCTTGTTTGCTCATCGGTCCTTCGATCTTACATTCAGGTCCTTCGATCTTGCATCTTAGTCCTCGAGTCTCTCAACTCAGTCCTTTTTCCTGCTTTTACGTCCTTTTATGACTCTTCTCCTCAAACCTATTTATTTTTAAAATTCAAACATAAAACTCATTACGTAAGGAGGAGGAGTGTTGTCTCCTGAGGGTTTTCAACAGATATACCCACAAAATCCGAACATAGATGCATTATTGACTCTAGACACGATAATCCTAAAGGCCGACCTTATATAGGTATTTCTCCACACACCTAGCCTAATGAACCATTCGTGCAAGTTAAATAAGGACTTAGGTGAAAGACATGGACAACCTCAACATCCTCAAGTGATACAAAGTGTAAAGTCCATTAAGATTCTTATTTGCATTACCATTTTTTTCTTTTTTTTTCTTACTCATTTTTTCTTACTAGTTGGAGTTTCATTCTCCCAGGGTCAGGTTTCGTGCATCATTGCCTATGAGGACTTACACTATCACGTACACCATTCCCCAAATCTCCACATAGGGCAATCCCTACCACCTGTGTAACGGGAGTTCAGTCGGTGCATTCCAAGTTAGATGACTCGAAAGCACCAGGCACAAAGTCCCCTCAGACCTACTTTCCCGAGTGATAGGAGCCGTGTGAGAAGAGAGAACACCTACTCACTTATTTCTTATTTACACATGAACCAAAACCTCTACACTTAATGTCTCACAACAAGATTTAAAGGGTCATTGATTACAACAAACTTCCTTATATTAACAGACACGAATTATTGACTCACTAGGTTCAGGGTGGACTTCTTTATATGTTTGAGTACTGAAACCCTATGATTACTCGCCCCCCGAGGGAAAACTGGGGTGCATCCTAACGACTAGATAAGTCCTAAAGCCACTGTACTAGATATCCTAATGCATCAAGTTCAAGACAATTTTGGGAGCTTTCTTTTTTACTTTGCCTCTCAACGGTTTTGCACATGCTAAACACATGCAAACCCCACAAAACATTTTCTTTCGCAAACACATGAAGATTTTGAAAGAAATGTGAAAATTTTAAAGCATTAGGCAAGCAAAAGAAGACAAGTCACCCAAGGATCATGACAAGCAGATATATAGATATTAAATGCAACACACTAACATGACCCCATCAATACACACAAAAGAAAACAAAATCAAAGGAAAAAGACTAGACTTTGTACACACGTAAAACACCCCCCCACACCTACTTCATGCGTTGTCCTCAATGAATGTGAGCAAAATACTACATGGATTAATGAATGAAAAAGAAGAGATCTCACCAACGTGAAGTACAAAGAAAAGTTGTTGGTTACGTTGATGGACACAAACCTGAATTCCCTAAAAACATGTGAGATGCTAAAGGGCAGTGTGCCAATGAGTATGGGTGTGCAACTCAAGAAGGGCAGTGTGCCAATGAGTATGGGTGTGCAACTCAAGAAGTCTCAACGTGCGCAATCACGTAAGGACTTAGAGTACATGAAGGATGTCCCTTATGCTTCGGCAATTGGGTCGATCATGTATGCGATGACTTGCACAAGACCCGATGTCTCGTATGCTCTAAGCGTGACAAGTCGTCATCAATCCAACGCAGGTCCTGAGCATTGGACTGCGGTCAAGAATATCCTGAAGTACCTTAACCGGACTAAGGATAAGATTCTTGTTTATGGAGGACAAAGGGAATTGATAGCTGAAGGTTACTCGGATGCGAGTTTCATGAGTGATCCAAACGATAGAAGGTCGCAATCAGGATACGTCTTCCTTCTGAATGGTGGAGCTGTGAGTTGGCGTAGTTGGAAGCAAAGCACTACGACCGACTCAACCACTGCTTCAGAAGTGATGGTTGTCGCTGAAGCGAGCAAGGAAGGAGTGTGGATCAAGAAGTTCCTTGAAGAGCTTGGAGTAGTTCCCACGAGCGAGGGACCCATTGAGCTATTTTGCGATAATAGTGCATCTATCTCGCAAATCAAGGATCCTAGATCACACCACAAAGTGAAGTACATGGATCGTAAGTACTTCGTGACACGTGACCTCATCGACAAAGGCAAAATAAATCTTTTATGGGTGGACACCAACAGCAACACAGCTGATCCATTCACAAAATCCTTATCCCAAGCCAAGGGCGAAATGCATTTCGAGTCCATGGGATTGAGGAACCATGTAGATTGGCTTGATGATTGATATGTAATGGGGTTTACCCTAGTTATTATTGTTTTATGCATTGAGTATGTATGAGAAAGAAAACTTTAATAACAAGTGGGAGATTGAAGGGAATGCATTCTAAAAGTTTTACTTTCAAATGTCAATTATTATGAATTGAATGAGAAATCATTTTGTTCCTTGTTTATGTTATTCGTCTTTCAGAAGTGTTAAGGAAGAGGCTCTTGGTCCTTAACCGTAGAGCTCTAAAAGATATTGGTTTACATAAAACAAAAGATATTCGCAATCATGGTAATTAACATGGGACATTAATTACCGGGTTAAGATTGTTGTGTTTGGTCATAGATCATTGTAGCTCTACAAGTGAGTGACAACACGGGTATGCAAAAGAGGAAAATATTACTTTTGTATACTAAATAGACCTAATAAGTAAAATATTATAGAAATGTGTTTCTGTGTCATTAATATTTTACTGTGTCTTTGGTCCTTTGATATGAGACTTATATCTGATCACTTAAGGAATACTTAATTAGATCAATGTCTTGAACTATCGATTAGTGTAGTGTAAAGGCATTGGTTGGTTAAGCACAACTTTTGTTGGAGAAGATAGTTAGTCAAAAGACTATCATTGCCCCTCTTAATTGAGTGATGATATTAGTGGGCCCCTTGATAAAGCAAAGTTATAATGTGCACAATGTGATTTGAGTTAAGTCACATATTTATAACTAGCTTAAAGAGATCAAGAAATGAATACTAATACAAAGATGACACAATACTACTTTGTGTGTATTCTTAATATCATGAGGCAAGGGACGAACACAAGTGGTGCACTCCATCACTAATTGGATCGGGTTTTGGTTCGAGTGGAATTAAGACATCTAACTAATTGGGAGCTATAATGTGTAGCTAGATACCACTTATAGCTTGTGATATTAAGCTCTTAATATCACTGCCAACTTAGTTTAGATCCTCCCATAGGTCACACCACAAAACTGGGAAACGAGTAATGGGGATTTTGAGTTCATAGGATGTGTCGGGTTTCATGTAGAAAATATGACACATGGGGTGAACAAACAAAATCAAAATTATGTTGTGATTAATAACATAATTAGAATCTAAATTAAATTCATATGTGATGTTAATATTATGAGGTGTAATGATTGATCATTACATAGGATAATATGCCACATAAGTTGTGAATTTACTACTAATCCCGAAATGTCAAATTTTGTAGGGGTTAAAACCGTAATTTGACAAGTCTGCGGAAAAGTTCTCCAATGGTCGACCGGTTAGCCGTAAACGGTCGACCGATAGGGCACGGTCGACCGGACATGTCTCGACTGATAACAGGGAATTTTCATCTGTTCGAACGGTCGACCGAATGTGATCGGTCGGTCGACCGAACATAGCGATGGAATAATTCCTGTTACGAACGGTCGACCGAAATCAGGTACGAGCGGTCGACCGAACCTACAAACGGTCGACCGGTCCAGACGGTTAATGCAGAATTAATTTAAGAATTAATTAGATCATGCATGGAATTGGTCCATAATTGATTTAATTCGTGGCTAATATTATTTATTATTAAATAATGGATGGTTAGATGGAATTTTGTATGAAATCATGGGCAAGATGTTGCACATGAATAGGTAATTTGGAGAGAACTTATAAATACAAGTTATCTCATTACCTCCTTAGTTGAATTAATTCATTGTTTTTCATGCAAAATCTCTCTCCTTAATTCTCCACGAAATTTCCACAAATTCTTAAGTTTAGATTTAGTTTCAAGAGGTCATCTTCTCAAGGAAACTAAAGGGGTTAGTAATTGGATTCTAAACTCTATTGGAGATCGAGAGGCTAGCTCTTCTCTCTCCAATCTCGTTTAGAGTTTGGTGAAATCTCAGGGGCATCCGGCGCAGCAACAAGCATCCACAGCGTCTCCGAATCTTCAAGAAGTTTTAGAGAACTTCTAGGTATGAATTTCGTAGACTCATGTTTGTTTTAATAAGTTTTTAAAACTAGTTATTCAAACAAACCAATACATGCATGAAATAAACCGTAGAAAATTGTAGATGATCCTTATTATACATAAAAATTTCGAAAATATATATGTATAATTAAACATGAAATCCAACAGTGGTATCAGAGCATTAGGGTTCAATTTTCTTAAGATTTAAGGCTGTAAACGAATTTAGTTTGCCATCTAGGATTTAAACAATTCGGTTTACTGATTTTTCGGTGTATGGATGTTTTGTTGATATAATTCTCTGTAATAATTCGTCTGAATGTTTTAAGAGTTTTAAAACATGCCATGTAATTATTAGAATTAAGATTAAGATATTAATCTAACTTACAATAATTTCGTTTTATTTAAAAACGATTATTTTGTAAGAGAATCAACAAAACCGAAAAACTGCAGTTCATCTTTCCATTGGAAATTGGATGGACAGCGGTTCAAAAATTAATTTTTGAACTATGGATGAATGAAAAATGTTTTTAATGGATTTCAAAATATTTTTCAAAGAATTGTTTAGGATTCTAGATGATTGATAAATTAGATTCTGTAGTTTATAGCAATTGCGTGCCTGAATGCTTGAGTTGCTTTGCAGGATTGTGAGTTTATATGTTCCAAATCAGCAATTATGAATGTATGTAATCATTATTATACAGGGGCTTATGTATGTAAAAGCCAAAATTCTCTCTCTTTCCGTCTTTTAGATAGTTGCATTTGCATATGAGAGGTTTTTACATAGGACTTGCACTAGTCGATTTTTATCGAATGTGAGGAGCATGTTTATTTTCCGTAAAATCTACATCTCCGGTGCAAGAGGAAGTCGCCGTTGTAGCGCATCGATCGAGGATCAAAGATCAGGGATCGAGGATCGAGGATCGAAGGGAACATATAAACTCACACGATGTGGATTGTGTGAATGTTTAATTTCTGTTTTTATCTTGCTATGCATGTGATGAATGTGTTGAATGTTAGGATGTGTATGATTAATAATATGCATGATAACCTAAAATTATAAATCACATGTTAAATTGTCCAAACAAAAATTAAGAATAAATTTCCTTCTTATTTCATCCACTAGCAGCCATTGATCGAGGGATACTCTGCTCGCCCTTAGCGGGAGATAGCTCCCTCCATCTTTGGGAATAGTGGGAGATATAATGGTTGTCTGTTGTTGTGCCACAATTAAATATATGAGGTGTGTTTCACCCTAGTGAACCCCAAGTATGTTTAGTTGTGAATACAATGGATAAACGTATCTCGTATCAAATGAAAATAAGTTTTCCTAACATTACCTAGAGCCCTCGCTCGGTTTTGGGAAAAAGTTTTTCTTACGAGGATAGGTCGTATTCCCTCATAATTAAAACGACAAGAGTCACAAGAGTTGGAAGATGCTAAATGTTGATAAAATTCAAAAAGGTTGTGATTAGAAAATGTTTTCTTACCTTGATATTGTAATGTATTCGATAGCCCTTAGCTAGTCCATATTACGATTGATGGGATCTTGGATTGTTGCATTTATGGGCAAAATTTTTTATTTGCAACATTTACATTTATATGCAATATATGTATGCATGTGTATTAAAACATAAAATTGGGATTAAAATCCTATATGATTTATTTTGTAGAAAAATGTCGAACATCCCACCTATCGTACGATCCATGATAGAAAAACACCCTTTAGCAAATGATGGCTCAAACTTCATTAGTTGGCAACTCAAACTCAACATCGTGTTAAAGTTTGAGAAACTATCTCACATTTTGGAAGGTCCAATCCCAAAGTGGAATGAGAGATTAACCGATGAAGAGAAAGAGGCAAAAGCCAAGTGGGAAGACCAAGAGAACCAAGTTCACGGTCTTATGCTAGCATCCCTGGGTGACTCGCTTCAGGCGAAATACTTGGATTCAAAACCCAAGAAGATCATGGAGGCTTTATCCAAGATGTTCATGGATAGTGCCCGAAAGGAGCGCTATAAGACCACCATCGTACTCACAAGGTGCCATATGGCGGAGGGAACATCGGTATCTATGCATTTTCTCACGATGCAAGGATACCTTGAGAAGTTGGCAAAGCTCTCTTCACCAATGCCCGAGGACATTGCTGAAGATATGATTGTTGGCTCTCTTGCCCCGTCCTTTAAGGACTTTGTGATGCACTACCACGTGCGTGAAAAAGGGGTGAGTCTTGAGGAGTTGCACAACGCTCTCAAAACTGCTGAAGTTGACATGGGCAAGGGTAGGGACAAGCATGTCCTTGCCGTCCATGGGAGGAGCCAAAAGATTGGTAAAGGAAAGGGCAAATCTACCAAAAGTGGTTCAATTAAGAGCAAGGGAGTAGGAGGTGCTCGTGCGAGTGCCTCAAGGGGGAAATCTTAGAAATCTCCAACTCCCAATACGGAGTGCTTTCACTGCGGTGAAAAAGGACACATCCGGCCAAATTGCCCCAAGTACAAGGAAGACCTTGACAACGGAGTGATTGAACGTCGGCACCCGAAAAAGGCCAAAGGTATATTTGTTATTGAAATAAATTTAGCCACCTCTGTCCAGGATTGGGTAATAGATACCGGATCTTGTGCTCACATAGTTTCTAATGTGCAGCTACTCATGGATAGGAAGGAACTCGTAAAGAACGAGGTAGAATTGAAGGTCAAAAATGGTGCGAACGTGTCTGCGGTTGCACAAGGTTCTGTGGTGCTTCAATTATGTAATGGTTTAAATTTATGTCTAAAGAATGTTTATTATGTACCTTCTATTAGCAAGAATATTATTTCTGTATCATGTCTGGATATGGATAATTTTAATATAAATATTTCAAATTCTTGTTTGTCTATATCGAAGAATGGTGTTTTCTATGCAAATGCGTTCATAACGAATGGTCTCTATTTGCTTGAATTGGATAATAAACAAATCTTTAATATCAATAACAAAAGACTTAAGACCACTCACGAGAATGGTACTCTCTTGTGGCACTATCGTCTTGGTCACATAAATGAAAAGTGCATCAAGAAATTAAAAGAAGCTAACCTTCTTGGTGTACTTGATTTTAAATCATTGGAGACGTGCCAACCATGTCTAATGGGAAAAATGACCAAAAAGCCTTTCAAGAAGAAAGGTCCAAGGGCGAATGGCTTGTTGGATTTGATACATTCCGATGTATGTGGTCCAATGAGTACTAGTGCACGAGATGGTTTCAGGTACTTCATTACGTTCACGGATGATTATAGTCGTTATGGCTATGTTTATCTAATGAGAAACAAAAGTGAGTCCTTTGAGAAGTTCAAAGAATTCAAGAATGAACTAGAGAACCAACTCGACAAGAAAATCAAGTCTCTACGAACGGATCGTGGAGGTGAGTACTTAAGTACCGAATTTGACTCATACCTAAAGAAGTTTGGTATTGTACCTCAACTCACCCATCCCGGTACACCTCAGTGGAATGGGGTATCCGAAAGGAGGAATAGGACATTGCTCGACATGGTTCGGTCAATGATGGGTCATGCGGAATTACCTCTTTACTTTTGGAGTTATGCACTACAAACTACGGCTTACACACTAAATAATGTTCCATCCAAATCCGTGGAGAAAACTCCTTATGAGCTATGGAGTGGTAAAACACCTAAGCTCAGTTTTCTCAAGATTTGGGGTTGTGAGGCTTACGTTAAGAAATTGATGTCGACCAAACTTCAACCAAAAGCGGATAAGTGCTTCTTCATTGGTTATCCTCGTGAGACAAGAGGATACTACTTTTGGCATATCACCTCCAATCGAGTGATTGTAGAGAGGGATGCCACATTTCTGGAAAAGGAATTTCTAGAAAGAGTACAAAGTAGTGGGAGTAGGGTTGTGCTTGACGAAACTCAAGATACTCTACAAGATCATGACACGAATGATGACGTTCAAGATCATGAAGGCCCAACCGAGATTTCTTTGGTTAGTGGGAGCGTGAGCGAGAGACCATCAGAAGAAATTGTCAGAGAATCTCAATCATCCCCACCAAGTGTACGTTCCAGAATTGAACGTGAACCAACTCCTCAAGAAATTGTGGAAGAAGTTCGAGAGACACGAGAAGAACCAAAAGAACTAAGAAGGTCAACAAGGGAAAGGAAGAAACCCGACTTGTATCTGGGACTTCATGAAATCATGGTACTAGATACCAATGATCCCTTGACCTTCCAAGAAGCAATGGAAAGGGAAGACTCCAAACTATGACTTAAGGCCATGGAATCCGAAATAGAATCCATGTATGATAATCAAGTGTGGAACTTGGTTGACCTTCCTCAAAGGAAAAAGGTCATTCAAAATAAATGGGTTTTCAAGAGGAAGATGGACATGGATGGGAACTTAACAACCTACAAAGCGAGGCTTGTAGTGAAGGGTTTCACTCAAGTTCAAGGAATTAACTATGATGAAACTTTTTCACCGGTTGCCATGTTCAAGTCTATTCGGATAATGCTCGCTATTGCTGTATTTCATGATTTTGAAATATGGCAAATGGATGTCAAAACGGTGTTCCTTAATGGGAACTTGGAGGAGGATGTGTACATGGTACAGCCTCAAAGTTTTGAAGATCCAAAGAATAGCGAAAAGGTATGCAAGCTTCAAAGATCCATTTATGGATTGAAGCAAGCATCAAGGAGTTGGAACAAACGCTTTGACGAGGAAGTGAAAAAGCTTCACTTCATTCAAAGTAAGGAAGAGCCTTGTATATACAAGAAGGTTAGTGGGAGCCATGTAGTATTCCTAATCTTATATGTCGATGACATATTGCTTATGGGGAATCATATTCCTTTGCTTGAGCAAACGAGAAGTTCATTGAAATCTGCATTTTCAATGAAAGCTATGGGTGAGGCTCAATACATCTTGGGAATCAAGATATACCGAGATAGATTCCGTAGACTCATTGGCCTGAGTCAACGTACATACATTGACAAGGTCTTGGAAAGGTTCAAGATGAACAACTCCAAAAAGGGCAGTGTGCCAATGAGTATGGGTGTGCAACTCAAGAAGTCTCAACGTGCGCAATGAGGTAAGGACTTAGAGTACATGAAGGATGTCCCTTATGCTTCGGCAATTGGGTCGATCATGTACGCGATGACTTGCACAAGACCCGATGTCTCATATGCTCTAAGCATGACAAGTCGTCATCAATCCAACGCAGGTCCTGAGCAATGGACTGCGGTCAAGAATATCCTGAAGTACCTTAACCAGACTAAGGATAAGATTCTTGTTTATGTAGGACAAAGGGAATTGATAGCTGAAGGTTACTCGGATGCGAGTTTCATGAGTGATCCAGACGATAGAAGGTCGCAATCAGGATACGTCTTCCTTCTGAATGGTGGAGCTATGAGTTGGCGTAGTTGGAAGCAAAGCACTACGCCCGACTCAAACACTGCTTCAGAAGTGATGGTTGTCGCTGAAGCGAGCAAGGAAGGAGTGTGGATCAAGAAGTTACTTGAAGAGCTTGGAGTAGTTCCCACGAGTGAGAGACCCATTGAGCTATTTTGCGATAATAGTGCATCTATCTCACAAATCAAGGATCCGAGATCACACCACAAAGTGAAGTACATGGATCGTAAGTACTTCGTGACATGTGACCTCATCGACGAAGGCAAAATAAATCTTTTATGGGTGGACACCAACAGCAACACAGCTGATCCATTCACAAAACCCTTATCCCAAGCCAAGGGCGAAATGCATTTCGAGTCCATGGGATTGAGGAACCATGTATATTGGCTTGATGATTGATATGTAATGGGGTTTACCCTAGTTATTATTGTTTTATGCATTGAGTATGTATGAGAAAGAAAACTTTAATAACAAGTGGGAGATTGAAGGGAATGTGTTCTAAAAGTTTTACTTTCAAATGTCAATTATTATGAATTGAATGAGAAATCATTTTGTTCCTTGTTTATGTTATTCGTCTTTCAGAAGTGTTAAGGAAGAGGCTCTTGGTCCTTAACCGTAGAGCTCTAAAAGATATTGGTTTACATAAAACAAAAGATATTCGCAATCATGGTAATTAACATGGGACATTAATTACCGGGTTAAGATTGTCGTGTTTGGTCATAGATCATTGTAGCTCTACAAGTGAGTGACAACACGGGTATGCATAAGAGGAAAATATTACTTTTGTATACTAAATAGACCTAATAAGTAAAATATTATAGAAATGTGTTTCTGTGTCATTAATATTTTACTGTGTCTTTGGTCCTTTGATATGAGACTTATATCTGATCACTTAAGGAATACTTAATTAGATCAATGTCTTGAACTATCGATTAGTGTAGTGTAAAGGCATTGGTTGGTTAAGCACAACTTTTGTTGGAGAAGATAGTTAGTCAAAAGACTATCATTGCCCCTCTTAATTGAGTGATGATATTAGTGGGCCCCTTGATAAAGCAAAGTTATAATGTGCACAATGTGATTTGAGTTAAGTCACATATTTATAACTAGCTTAAAGAGATCAAGAAATGAATACTAATACAAAGATGACACAATACTACTTTGTGTGTATTCTTAATATCATGAGGTAAGGGACGGACACAAGTGGTGCACTCCATCACTAATTGGATCGGGTTTTGGTTCGAGTGGAATTAAGACATCTAACTAATTGGGAGCTATAATGTGTAGCTAGATACCGCTTATAGCTTGTGATATTAAGCTCTTAATATCACTGCCAACTTAGTTTAGATCCTCCCATAGGTCACACCACAAAACTGGGAAACGAGTAATGGGGATTTTGAGTTCATAGGATGTGTCGGGTTTCATGTAGAAAATATGACACATGTGGTGAACAAACAAAATCAAAATTATGTTGTGATTAATATCATAATTAGAATCTAAATTAAATTCATATGTGATGTAAATATTATGAGGTGTAATGATTGATCATTACATAGGATAATATGCTACATAAGTTGTGAATTTACTACTAATCCCGAAATGTCAAATTTTGTAGGGGTTAAAACCGAAATTTGACAAGTCTGCGGAACAGTGCTCCAACGGTCGACCGGTTAGCAGTAAACGGTCGACCGATAGGGCACGGTCGACCGGACATGTCTCGATAGATAACATGGAATTTTCATCTGTTCGAACGGTCGACCGGATGTGATCGGTCGGTCGACCGAACATAGCGATGGAATAATTCCTGTTACGAATGGTCGACCAAGTTATTGAACGGTCGACCGAAACCAGGTACGAGCGGTCGACCGAACCTACAAACAGTCGACCGGTCCAGACGGTTAATGCAGAATTAATTTAAGAATTAATTAGATCATGCATGGAATTGGTCCATAATTGATTTAATTCGTGGCTAATATTATTTATTATTAAATAATGGATGGTTAGATGGAATTTTGCATGAAATCATGGGCAAGAGGTTGCACATGAATAGGTAATTTGGAGAGAACTTATAAATACAAGTTATCTCATTACCTCCTTAGTTGAATTAATTCATTGTTTTTCATGCAAAATCTCTCTCCTTAATTCTCCACGAAATTTCCACAAATTCTTAAGTTTATATTTAGTTTCAAGAGGTCATCTTCTCAAGGAAACTAAAGGGGTTAGTAATTGGATTCTAAACTCTATTGGAGATCGAGAGGCTAGCTCTTCTCTCTCTAATCTCATTTAGAGTTTGGTGAAATCTCGGAGGCATCCGGCGCAGCAACAAGCATCCACAGCGTCTCCGAATCTTCAAGAAGTTTTAGAGAACTTCTAGGTATGAATTTCGTAGACTCATGTTTGTTTTAATAAGTTTTTAAAACTAGTTATTGAAACAAAACCAATACATGCATGAAATAAATCGTAGAAAATTGTAGATGATCCTTATTATACATAAAAATTTCGAAAATATATATGTATAATTAAACATGAAATCCAACAAAAAGTGGGTCAATGCACTTGGAAAGGGAACATGACACCACGCGGGGCCAGAATACTCTTGTTTGGGCCCCCTCACAAAGAACACAAGATGAAAGGATAGGTTCATGAATTGGACGCAAAGGCGTCTCATTCAAAGGATCAAATGGAAAGAGCTTGAACCTCTCAAGAGTTTTGGAAATATGGGAAAATACGGTGCTGAAGTTATGATCGTCAATCCAAACTCTCCAACCAACAGGCTGGTGGGTCGAAACGAGGTCAAGAACCTCGTTAGGCATGTCCAACTCACTAGACGAACAAAAAGTGGGTCTCTTACCCAAGGTAACCTCCAAGGAACTCCAAATACCCTCATTAGCAATGTAGTTGTTTGATGTTCCATCATTTCCAAGATGATCAGGAACAATAGTGAGAGGCAAACTCTCATCAGGTTGTTTGAAATTGAGGGTACTAGGGATCTCTTGCTCCACCAGAGGTGAGTCCTTAAGAGGCACAACATGAAGATATTGTGGCTCAAGGGACACGTGATAAAAAGATAAGGCATAATATTATGCCGACTCATAATGAAATTGGTCCATGTTTTTCTCAATTGGAATCGAATCCTCCACCAAGTTATCGTGAATTGAAACCCCAAGTCCCTCAGACTGACTAGGAGTTTGACTTTGAAAGATTGTGCTTTGAATTTGTGGATGTGGTGGTGGTTCGATATCAGAAGATAAATCCCCATGTTGACAAGAAAGGTTACCCTCCTCACGTTCACGGAATTGTTGTGTCATTTGACTCACTTGCATTTCCATAGTTTGCAAGGAATTCAAGTTGGAATTCAATAAAGTTTGAAGGGTTTCCATGAACGTTTGGAGGGTTTGTTTTAAGGAATCAAGTTTGGGTTTAACAGTGAGGTTCATGTTAGAATTTGGGAAATCTTGGGGTTGGGTGTTGATGGGCTGAGAATGAGGCCAATGATTTAGAGTAGGGTGTTGGTAGAATTCTGGGTATTCGGAAGGAGGATACTGGGGTGAGAATGATGTATAAGAATTTGAAGAAGAATTGTCTCCCCACGAATCCCTCCCTCTTGGGTTCTACACGGATGCGTAATGGTCATATTGAGCATTTTGGGAAAAGGTATGCTCATACTCAGGTTCTAGTGGAACATAAGGATATTCCCTGATAACATGACCACTCAACCCACAACAGTCACATGGTACAGCTACTGGAGCCACCGATGCACTCATGTCGTCTACCGCACGCATGAAAAAGGCCAAAGTTTGTTGTAATGTCTCAATTTGTTGACCAGCATATGATCTGACATAACTAGATGGTGGTCTAGCAGTCGGTGCCTCTCTCATATTATCCCAATCTGAAGATTGCTCAGCCACACAATTAAGATTGTCCCAACCATACATGGTGTTAGTCTGAGCCACTCCAAGTTGCATAGGTCCGGAATACCAGGGAGAATTGTTCTGGTCCGAACAATGATATGGATGGTCACCCATCTAACCATCCATCTCAACAAAAAAACTCTTGAGTCGGCCACTCTCACCACCACGAGGCTAAGCTCGCAAAAAGTGCTCAACTCGACCATAAAACGCTACCAGAGAGTGTAAAAGGGAGGAGACTAGATCGTAGAAGTAGGTGAGAATAAGATGACTCAAAGGAGAAGGGAAGAATTCCTAGAAACTAGCGTGTTAGTGGGAAAGGGTAGAAGCCTAATCTAGCAAGCACGACTCAAACAACTTATGGCTATGGGTCCTTAGGCTAGACGATGCCTAACTTCGAGGTCATTAGTCTTGACATGCCTCACCTCCCTACAACGAAGACCACAATGCCCAGCAAGTGATACCAAATCTGGAGATCCAGTACCTCCTACTATCGACAAGGCAGGCGGCGTCGATCAGGTCATGACGGTCTCAACTCGATCACTCTCCTAGTGCGTCTGAATTCCTTAGGGCCAATGTCTACTTGCTTTTAGATTAAGGCTTTACTTGAGTGTGCTTTTTGGGGCTAAGGGAGGGGTGATGAAATCCCCCACCTTATCTTTGAAGACTATAGGTGCTGCCCCTTACAGATGTTTTGAAATCTTAGGCTAGCAAGCAAGTCACCAAACAAGCACTCACCTCACTCTTGTCCCGATGCACCTTACTAACTAATGCATGCTTTAACCATGCATGAATGGGAGAATGGGTGCACGTACCTCACTCCAGCAATCGACAACAAGAATGTAAAGAAAAGAAAAGACAAATACATGCAAGGTCTACAAATGATGCATGACCTAGATGGCAAGAAGTCTAATCTTTTGCTTTGAGTTTTATGGTCCAAGTTGTCTTAAAAGGGGAATTGATTAATCTAGGAGCTAACTACAGGTTGAAACATGCAAAATTGAACTCCCAGACTACTAAATTGACAAAACAAACAACCAGAACAAAATTTGGAGCAAAGTCAGCTCACCAGACCGCCAATTGACGGTCCCAGACCGCTAATTGGCGGTCACTTTGGTGTCTTTCTTCCTCCAATTTCTCCAGTTGCCTCCCCTTGATGCCAAGATATCCCTGAAACAAACAAAAACTAAAAACAAAAAATTAAACCCACTTGAATCGTCCAAACCAAAGTCTGGACAAAGCACCTCCCCGGCAACGACGCCAAAAACTTGATTGGTTCGTTTTAATTATAACCGCAAGTGCACGGGCTCGTTGAAGCAGTGGCAAATACAGGTTGATCCACAGGGAGGTGTGTCGACTTTAGTTTGTTCGAAGGCTAGTGGGAAAGAAAAGGATAGAAAGGATTTATGATCTAAACTACACTACAATGCAAAAGAAAATGGAAATACACAATAAAGTTAAACCATATAGGGGGTAAAGAAAGAATGTGAATACAAAGATATGTGTATGTGTGTGTGTGTGTTCAATTATGCTCATCACAACATGTAGTGCATGAAAATCATAAAACTAAATCCAACTTTGCCTCCACATGAAATAAGATAACACAATATCATTAAAAACATACAAGACAATAATTGGGATGAAGCTAAATGAACTAATGTATAAAGACCAAACCTCATTATGCCTCCACATGAAATAAGATTTACACAATCATTAAACCATACAAGACATTAACCAAGGTAAAGGCAACAAGACTACATGCAACTACAAATCATGTTTC
Organism: Triglochin maritima; assembly: GCA_963682175.1. Lineage (NCBI taxonomy): Eukaryota > Viridiplantae > Streptophyta > Magnoliopsida > Alismatales > Juncaginaceae > Triglochin > Triglochin maritima. Next base: position 7,942,370 of record OY821793.1, on the reverse strand, counting down.
CTTTATCAATTCCACCCATATCCTCACCTCATCATTCCCCATAAAATAGGTCCACTAATCTAAGCATATGCTAAGCTTCATTCAAGAGCATTACCATATCAAAGACATGAGTGAAATCCCATTAGATGGTTATGGAAATCTTGTAAAGTTCAAAGGATTAAAATAACACACACCTACTACATCACATAATCATATCACATATTTCTCCACCGCCCAAATGGGGATGAAACTACTCACTCATATTTAAACTACAACCTACATTAACAACATGAAACATTCTACTGAAAGGAAATTAAACTAAGCAAACAAAAAATATTAAAGAAACTAAAAGGACATAAAACTAAAGAAGCATGTAAGACATATGAAAGGAAATTAAACTAAGAAGGAAACAACATAACTAAAGGAATACATCTATTATTACTCACTCAATTACAAGTAGCCTCTCTCCACCAGAGGTTTTTGCTTCAAGTCTTTTACTCCTAGTAGAGAGGATGGCCACCAAGAGAGTGATGAGCTACAAGAGAGAAGGGAGGGTTCTATTTATAGCCATAGGAAAAGGTAATCCAGGACAATCCCCCGGTATGGGACTAAACATATACCAGAAATAGACTAAATACACTCTAATACACGACCCAGAAAAATCTTAACAGATCTGGAGCAACCCAGACCGCTAATTGGCGGTCTACAGGGTTTGGATCGCGCTCGGCTTTGTTCTGGGCGTTTATGGATGACTTTGCTTGTCTTTGATGCATCTACTTCGCTTGCTGGAGCTCCGACCCGAATAGAATTGCCAAAATACTCCCCATGATGGTGTGGAGTATTCTTGTTTGCTCATTGGTCCTTCGATCTTATATTCAGGTCCTTCGATCTTGCATCTTAGTCCCCGAGTCTCTCAACTCAGTCCTTTTTCCTGCTTTTAGGTCCTTTTAAGGCTCTTCTCCTCAAACCTATTTATTTCTGAAATTCAAACATAAAACTCGTTACGTAGCATTGTTTAGGTGAAAGATAATGGATATAAGATACAAATGTAAGCATGAAATAATATCAATCATGTAGCAATTCTAGAGAAATCTTTGACGAACTAACAATAATAACTTACAAGTCCCACGAAAGAGTACCAAAGGAGCCTTCCACCGTGTCTGATCTTCTTCTTTACAAAGAGTTACGACGCTCCCCAAGGTGAAACATTGGGCCTGATCAACCCAGAATCCATCAATTCCTGCAACTTCTTCTTCAACTCCGTCAATTCTGCAGGTGTCATCCGGTATAGAGTCATCTACTACGACGTGGTATCAGCTCCCAACTCAATGCCAAACTCGATCTCTCAGTGTGGCGGTAAACCCGTGATATCGTCTGGAAACACCTCTGAGAAATCATGTACGACCTCATTGTCCTCTAATCTCTTTGTCTTGGGATCTGGAATCACCAGAGTAGCCAAGAACGCCTTGCAACTCTAGTAAATCAACTTCTGAACCTTCACTGCAGACACAAAGATACGACCTCTTCTACTCTTCGTTCCCTTGATCAGCACATCCGGTTGGTCCTTCCTCAGGATATGAATCTTCTTCTCACGGTGAAAGACCCAAACATCATGCTATGACAGCCAATCCATCCCCAGTATGCCATCAAAGTCTTCCATCGGTAGCAAGACCAGATCTGCCGAAAAACATGGTCTCCCGAAACAACGGTGGTACCGGGGAGGAAACTCCCCACAGTGCCCACCTCACATATGGGCGTACTGACTTCCAAACTGGCAGTCAGCAGCACAGGGGTACGCTCCAGAATGGTCGCAAACCTCTCCGAAATGAAAGTGTGTGGTGCCACAATCAAACAGGACTCTACCAACAAAAATTGTACCTTCCACCATGGTGTTGGCATCGCTCACCTCGTCAGTCTGGATGGTAAAGACTCGTCCAACTCTTCTCCTCTACCCTAACGGTGCAACAGGTTGGCTGACTCCGCCTCTCCCTGCAAATGGCGGTCCTGGTCGCCTACTGGTCTCTCTCAGCTTGTTAGGACACTCCCAGACGTAGTTCCCACGCTGAGTGCAACCAGACAAACACTAGGATGAAACCAACATTCCCACCCCGGGTGAATATTGCCACAAACTCTGCATGCTTCTAGCTGACACAACACTACGTCTTCCAATCCGGGGCCACTTGCCCAGATTCCTAGTGAAACGTCATGCAAGTCCACTGATACTCCTATATGGCCTCCTAGCCTCCTGATAATTCTCTTGATAATCCCTGTCTAGGATAGTCGCACACTTCACGACATCTGCCAGGGTCTGTGGTATGCTGGTGAGAATGCAGGACCTGAGCTGCTTCCGGTGTCCGCACGTTAACTTCATTGCTCTCTTCTCCTGCGTCACATAGATCTCGAGGAAGTAGCGTTGTAGGGTGTTAAATGTGTTGACGTAGCTTTCCATTGTCAACTTTTTCTACTCTAGAGCTAGAAACTCCTCCCTCTTTGCATCTCTAACATGATGTGGGAAATATTATTCGTTGAACTCTCCTTGGAATTCCTCCTAACTCACATCCTCTCTACCAGCAAAAAGAACTACAGATGTGGTCCTCCACCAGTTGGACGTAGCACTGCCCAACACATAGGTGGCCAGATCCACCTTCATCTCCGGAAAACATCCAATCGCCTAGAAAATCCTTTGGATCTTGAAGACGTACGCGGATGCTGGCACATAAATCTATCATACATCGTGCCTACCCCCATATGCTTATCTCGTGCAGTCTGGCACTCTTAGAATGTGCCCGACCTCCTGACCGTCCGAAAGAGCGCTCCCCACTCTTCCACCCAAGCCGCGTCCCCAATTTCATCACAGGAGCTACACGTGTGCGGTGCAGATCCCTCGTGTCTAGGAGGCATCCAAACGTCAAACGAAACAATCAGCTATGCATGCATGATAAAATGCAAAATGTAACAAAATCTATCTATACTATTCCTGAGGGTGTTTCCCTTGGACGAATACACTGGAAGCGACTAATTTGATACCAAACTCTAATGTCCCCAAAAACAACGGAAAATTTAAAGCAATATTCAAAGAGAATTAACATCAAATAACACGAGAACGCTACTCATAAATCACATCAAAAGGGTGCACCACTATAATACATGAGTTGCCAAAATGTATGATTACATCAGAGTACAAAAATGTATAAATTTAAGTAATCATAACAACCTAACAAAAGTCGATTAAGGATCCGATCCTGGTGCTCGCTCATCCTCGGTCTCCAGACCACCCAATACCTACTGAGATCCTGAAATGCAAATGTAATAATAATGCCTGAGTTTCAATAAGAAAACCCCATAGTCCACCTACATGAAAATGAACTACTATACAATGAACCTTACATTAGTCCAAACAACATCAGGTCCCCCCAAGGGTACCTACCAACGACATACGTGGTCTTATGGAGGTACGCGACTAATCCCACACGCGGCTACACTAATCATGAGGGTTCGGTGAGGGTCGCATGCTCATCCACGTCATAGATAAAGATCTGATCTCTTGGTCAACGCCACACCGACAGAATCGTTGCTCACGTCGGTGAACTCACCTGTCTGTGCCACAGCCAAGCTACCTGCTGGAATACATCATCGGTCAGAAATCTTTGTCCACCTGAAGGTCGCACAGGTGCACAGACAAGCTGAAACACTCGCTTGGTTGTGACTCAGGCAACAACCTGTCGGAATAAGCCTCGGATAGCATCCAACTCTACAATGCATTGGGATCTGCAATCCCACAGGCTATGACATAGGGTATGGAATACAACATGGTGCAAATATGCAATAAATTAAGAAATCAAAAATGTGTATCAACGGTTGACCAAAAATAATCAAGAGGTCGACCGTTTCAAACTTGAACTAGAAGAAGGTCAAAACTTCCACCCAACCGTTCGAAAAGAACTCTAGGTAAACGGTCGAACAAAGGGTCATGGGCGGTCCACCATTTAGAAGGTATAACCAGCAAAATATTAAATAATTCAAAACAATGGTCGAACGGAAAGAGGGTCTTGTTCGACCAAAAATAACAGGAACTTCCAATGTTTCAAAAAGTCATCACCGGTCTAACAAAAATTACAAACCAGTCGAACATAATTGAAGTTCACCTATGTTATCGATCGCACACCGATCTAGCATGATCGGCCGTTTAAAAGGTCTAGGCCCAAACCGACTTACTTAGGTGCAACCGGAGGAACAACAAAAGGAGTCATGTTCGACTGAAAATAACAAAGTATTCTTCCTCTTTCCAAATTATGCACAACCGGTTGACCACCCAACAACATCGGTCGAGCATTCACATCGGTCGACCAACAACATCGGTCGAGCATTCCAGTGCAGCAACCTTGTTGCACCATGTCACTGACGGGGTCTCCGACCTTTCCCGACTCCAACCACCACTCACACACCTAATGTGAACTTCTAATAGAACTTGGCATACCTTTTTCACAATCGACGAAACTCCAAACGTCGTCGACGACTTCTACTTGACTTCTTGCACCTCCGGCAACCCACTTGAAGAAGCTTGGATTCTTTCTTCCGACTTCTCCTCCTTTTAGCTCCCTCTCTCGATTCTTAATCCTTTCTGATTAGTAGCATATCATGCATTATATTCATGTTATATATCCTTAATTTACCCTAATATTATGCTACTCGAGTGTGTGTTGTTATATTTCAGGTATTAGGTAATAAAGAAGAGAAGGGAACAGAAAACAGACTCAAACGTAAGAATAAATGACTTAAATGAAACATAATGGACCTCTCTGTCATGCACAATGACCCATCTGCAAGAGGGAAGAACCTGGATGTAAGCCTGGAGGGACTAATTAGCAAATCGAGAAACTCCACACCATCATGAGGAATATTTTGACAATTAGATTCTAGCGCAGACTTAAATGACTGACCAAGACACACCCCACCTGCATAATTGAAAAGATTAAGTAGACGAACGAAATTGAGTCGCATCTGAGCAATTTGGACCGCCAATTGGCGATCCCTTTTGTTTCGAATCCGACCCGATTTCACACGGATATGAGTTGTGTGTTTATGTCTATTCTGGGAATGGTTCATTAGTCTGACATCGGGAGATTGTCCTTAGTTGCATTTTCATGTCTATAAATAGAACTATTCTTCCTCCTTTGTAACCGACCCATTGCTTGGTGACCATTTTCTCTACTTGGAGTAAAGCCTTGGAGTAAAACTCAAGTGAAGAAGAATGTTACTTGTAATGTGAGTCATGAAAATAAAATATTTTCTTAGTTTTGTTTTAATGTTGTCTCTTTCAATGCTTTCATATTTAGTTTAGTTTTCTTAATCTTAGTATAATTAGTTATAATGTTTCTCTTCCTTAGTACAATTGTTAGCTTAATGTGTAGTGAGTAGTTTTATCTCCCTGTGGGGGTGGAGATGATGTTTATACATTTCATGAAGAATGAGAATGAATGTTATCTTATGCAATATGTGATGAATGTGAATGTATGCTTGTTTGTTTAAAAGAGAATACTTAACTTGATAGGTTTTTTCATTACCATTAGGTACTTCTCATGCTTGTTTAGGTTCTTAATAACTAACTTGTTTATGTCATGTTAATCAACTAGGTTAGTTATTGGAGTGATAGGTTTTGCCAGAACCATTTGGTACTTCCTATACATGAAAACACAACCTACACTTCTTCCTTATTGAATGCATTCTTCACCACTTTATCACATGTGTACGCACACTCCACCCATTGGGGGTTTTTCGTTACTGAATTTCATATTGCTTTGCTAGTTGCTTAGTTAGTTTTGTGTTTTTTATATTTTTTGTTGGTTAGTTGTTTGTTTAGTGTAGCTTAGTTTAGTGTAATCAAACTTTCTCTCCTTTATTTTTCGCTTGATTTCTGAAGAACCAGACTTGACACACCTCCCTGTGGACTCGACCCGTACTTGTCACCGCTTCATCGCGACCGTGCACTTATAGTTTTAAACTTTAATCGAAACACTTTCTCTCAATTCTCAGCAAAACAACTCAAATCTGTTACTTCCCACACTTGTATACCCAACACAAACCACCGCCATTGATTGATCGTTTTATATTAACCGCAAGTGCACGGCCGCGTTGAAGCGGTGGCAAATACGGGTCGTCCACTGGGAGGTGTGTCGATGTTTGGTTTGTGCGAAGGCGAGTGGTAAATAAAGGAGAGAAAGGTTGGTTACACTAAACTACACTAAGGTGCAAATGGAAATGGAAGAGAAGCAAGAAAACTAAACCCCAAAGGGGGTAGAGAAATAATGTGAACATAAAGAAGTGTGTGTGTTCATTAAGCTCCTCACAACATGTAGTGCATGAAATCATAAAACTACATCCAACTTTGCCTCCACATAAATTAAGATAAGACTACATCATTAAAACATACAAGACAATAATTGAAATGAAGCTAAATGAACTCAAGTATAAAGACTAGACCTTACTATGCCTCCACATGAATTAAGATAAGACTATATCATTAAAACATACAAGACATTAACCAAGGTAAAGGCAACAAGAGTACATACACTACAACTTGTGTTTCCAATATTAATTCCATCCATATCCTAACCTTATTATTCCCCATAAAATAGGTTCACTAATCAAAGCATAGACTAAGCTTCATTCAAGAGCATTAGCATATCAAAGATAAGAGTGGAGACCCATTAGATGTTATGGAAAGCATATAAAGCTCAAGGGATTAAGATAACACACACTTAATACACTACATGAATATATCACATATTTCTCCACCCCCAAATGGGGATGGAACGACTCACACATATTTAAACTAACTACTCTAACAAAATTAAGCATTATACTGAAATGAAACTACACTAATCAAGCAAGAAATATTAAAGCATAAAACAAAACAAACAAGCAAGCATGCATATGAAAGGAAATTAAAGTAAGAGAGAAATAACACAATTAAAGGAAAACATCTATTATTAACTCACTCAATTACAAGTAGCCCTTCCTCCACCAAAGTTTTGCTTCAAGGCTTCACTCTTAGTAGGGAAGATGACCACCAAAGAGGGAGATGGATACAATGGAAGGTGAAGAGTTCTATTTATAAGCATGGAATAAACTAATCCGGGACAATCCCCCGATGGGGGACCAAACAAATAGCAAAAATTGCCTAAACAAACATTAATACAAGTCCAGGCGAAATCTTAGCAGATCTGGGATGATCCAGACCGCCAATTGGCGGTCTATAAGGCCCAGATCCGTTTGCTTTTGTGTTGGGCTTTGCTTGAAGTATTTATTGGTCTTGGATGCATCTACTTGGTTTGTTGGAGCTCCGACCCGAATCGAATTGCCAAAATACTCCCCATGATGGTGTGGAGTTTCCTGTTTTGCTCTTAGGTCCTTCGATCTTACGATCAGGTCCTTCTCCCTTGCATCTTAGTCCCCAGGTCTCACAATTATGTCCTTTTTCCTACTTTTGGGTCCTTTCATGGCTCTTCTCTTCAAACATCTTTATTCCTAAAAACTAAACATAAAACTCGTCACGTAGCATTGCTTAGGTGTATGATAATGGATATAAGATACAAATATAAGCATGAAATGATGTCAATCAGCCATTCACCTCCCACCCAAACCAAGTCACATGGAAACGTTTGTGAAAATTATACTAAACCTCAACTTACCCTAAAATCACATAAACACCCAGTTAGTCATCAATCACCCTTAATCCTTGCTTAGTACATTAATTTGGTTTTAGGTTCTAACAGTGGCCACCATTACGTGCTTTGTTTTGGGGCAAATTTCATTTATATATGACATGTTGAGATAATGACATCTTGATCTATATTCATATGTTTGCATGTGCTTGGGTTTTTTTATCATGATTTATCCATATTAACATAGTTGATGTTTGTTGATTGGATTAACGAGATTTTTTTGGGTGATAATCCATATCCATGTTTATCTTGAGTTCCATGATAACTACATTTAGAAGTTAGTCACGTAATTTTCTTCAAAGTTGTTAACATGTAGATTTTCTTTAAAATCTACATGTGTCATAAAGATCTCTTACACTCAATATGTCATATACACTTAAGAGAAAACTTCAAGTCTCCCAATCCCCAAATCTACTCTCCAAGCTTACACTTCCACACTTTAGTATCAATTCCATATCCTAAGCTAAGTGTGCTCAAGTTAGAGAGTGTGTTCCACTCAACATTGTTGTTCAAGGAACCAAGGACTTTGGTGAAAGCCCGAAGTCTTCCTCTCGGATTGTGAGAGAAGAAAATCAAGCTCGCGAGGGTGTTCGTGGAGCTTGTTTTGTAAAAGGCTTAATCTCGGCCCAGAACAAAGTTGATAGTGAAGACGTGAGCGGAGCTCGAGGGAGATCGAGTAGAGCATGCAAGAGAGGAAGTAGGCGGGAGGCCGAACCTCTATAAAATCTAGTGTCACCATTGTGGTTTGTTTTACTTGCTTGTTTTACTTTTATTTCTGCTGCATTTACTTGATTGCTTAAACAAGTAGGTAACTAACCTAAAAGTGATTAGAATTAGAGACCTGTACGATCCTACAAGCATGATACTACATGGATTTATGCATGAAAAAGAAAAAATCTCACCAACATGAAGCACAAAGGGAAGTTCATGATTATGTTGATGGACACAAACCCGAATTCCACTCAAAACCTGTGAAATACTAAAGAATGAATACAAATACGTGAAAGAAATGGAGCCCAATTACACAAAGGTTTGGAGCCACAACAATCAATGCTCACTCATGGAGTCTTTCTCGTTTTTTCTTTTTTTCAAATTGTACTTTGTACAAACATGAAATCTCAACCATTCATGCAGGAACATGAATGGTTGAGTGTGAGAGAGGTTCATGAAGGAACATGACCTACTCGACTTCAGCTAGCACCCCCTCTAAGTAAGGTTTGAGGTGTTGTCCATTAACTTTGAACACGTCCCCATTCCCTGGGTTCAGGATTTCAACCGCTCCATGAGAAAATCCGGTTTTCAAAATAAAAGGGCCAGACTAGCGACTACGGAGCTTACTCGCAAATAGATGAAGCTGGGAATTGTAGAGCAACGCCGTCTGCTCGGTCGTAAACACCTTTCGCATAATCATGCGATCGTAAAACATCTTGGCTCGGGACTTATGAATTTTGGCATTTTCATACGCATCATTGCGTAGCTCTTCCAATTCCACAATGTCAAGTTTACGTTGCACCCCTGCTTGATCAAGATCCATAGTCAGGTTCTTAATCGCCTAGAAAGCATGATGTTGGAGCACGACTGGTAGTGGAAAGCCTTTTTCGTACACTACTCGATATGGGGACATACCCAAATTGGTCTTAAAGGCGGTGCAGAAAGCCCACAACTCGTCATTCAACTTAGTCGACCAATCCTTCCTCGAGGAATTAACCGTCTTCTCAAGGATTTTCTTTAATTGAAGGTTAAAGACTTCGACCTGCACAATAGTTTGCAGATGATATGGGGTCGCAAGCTTGTGGGTGATCGAATACTTCCTCATAAGCACTTCAAAGGAGTGATTACAGAAGTGGGTACCGTTATCGTTGATTATGGTACGAGGAGTACCAAATCGCGCAAAAATGATCTTTAAGAATTGGTGACCACATTGTTGTCATTGGTCTTTATGGGGATAGCTTGTACCCACTTAGACACATAGTCAACGACCACCAAAATGTAAACATTCTCGAACGAATTTGGGAAAGGACCCATAAAGGTTATACCCACACATCGAAGATGTCGACGAAAAGGACATTTTGCAAAGGCATCATATCACGTCGACTAATCCTGCCAAGGCGCTGACACTTATCACATTGCTTACAATACTCATAAGTATCTTTGAAAAGAGAAGGCCAGTATAATCTAGATTGGAGCACCTTGGCGACAGTTTTCTTTACTCCAAAGTGTCATCTGCATGCCTCCGAGTGGCAAAATTGGAGAACACTTTGGAACTCGGTATTTGGGACGCACCGCCTGAAAATTTGGTCAGAGCAGTATTTGAATAGATAGGGGTCATCCCACTGAAAGAATCTGACATAGGATCTAAATTTGGTTTGGTCAAATTTTGACCAACCCACAGGTAGTTGCTCGGTTACGAGGTAGTTCACGATGTCAGCAAACCAAGGGTTATCTTCGATCGTGAACAATTGCTCATCAGGAAATTTGTCATTAATAATTTGATCCTGTGGATTGGTCGTCTCAAGATGAGACAGGTTGTCTGCTACAACATTTTCACACTATTTTTTGTCCCGAATCTCCAGATCGAATTCTTGTAACAACAAGATTCATCTCAAGAGTCGGGATTTTGCATTTTTTTTCACCATGAGTTGCTTGATGGCTGTGTGATCCGAATAGATAATCACGTGGGAGCCAATCAAGTACGACTAGAATTTCTCCAAATCGAATATGATCACAAAGAATTCTTTCTCGGTCATAGTGTAGTTCAATTGGGCATCATTAAGTGTTCTACTGGCATAGTAGATCACACGAGGCAATTTGTCCAATCGTAGAACGGGAACTGGGTCGATCTATTCCATTTAGAAGCATCCGAAGCAAGACTGCATAATCCCTAGTCGAACAATGAGAAGAAGGTGCGGGGCGATTTCTACACCAGCCCCTACATGTACTACCGGAAATGGACCTACTCAGGCCAAGCATTGCTCCCACAGCGACGTCAGATGCAACATACATTAACTCGAAGGGTTTAGTCCATACTTGTGCCTTAATTCGGAGAGCTGAAGTCAGCTCTATCTTCATGGTAAAAAAAGCATGTTGGCAATCCGGTGTGAACTCAAAAATGACATCCTTAGACAACAAAGAGGTGAGAGGTCGAGCAATTTTGCTAAAATCCCGAATGAACCTCCTATAGAATCCAGCATGCCCCAAAGAGGCGTGGATATCCTTCACAATACATGGCGGTGGGAGATTAGTAATAAGGCCCACTTTGGCGGGATCGACCTCAATTCCCCTACTTGAGACGACATGTCCAAGTACAATCCCTCGCTTCACCATGAAGTGACATTTCTCCCAATTGAGAGCGAGGTTCTTCTCACGGCACCGCTTAAGAACAAGGCTCAAGTGACGAAGACACTCATCGAAGGAAGCGCCAAATATGGAAAAGTCGTCCATGAAAATCTCAAAAAAACGCTCTACCATATCGGAGAAGATGCTGATCATACACCTTTGAAACGTTGCCGGCGCATTACATAACCCAAAGGGCATACCATGGTAGGCAACCGTGACAAAGGGGCAAGTAAATGTGGTTTTCTCTTGATCCTCGGCGATGATGGGAATTTGGTTGTAACCGGAGTATCCATCAAGAAAACAATAATACTCATGTCTGGCCAACCTTTCCAACATCTGATCAATGAATGGCAACGTGAAATGATATTTCCATGTTGCCGCATTGAGGTTGCGATAATCAACGCACACTCGCCAGCCAGTTTGTAGGTGTGTTGGTACAAGCTCATTATGCTCATTCCAAACAACCGTCACGCCTGACTTCTTGGGAACCACATGGGTAGGATTCACCCACGAACTATCAGAGATATGATAGATTATACCATGATCCAAGCACTTAAGAACCTCCTTTCGGACGACTTCTTTCAGTATAGGATTCAATCTTTGTTGTGGGTCCCGGTGGGGCCTAGAATTCTATTCCATGTGGATCCGATGCTTGATAATACCAGGGTTAATTCCCTTGATGTCCTTCAAGGACCACCCGATAGCCTCTTTGTTTTCAAAGAGTACTTTTTTGAGGGCAACCTCTTAATCTTTTGCAAGATCAGAAGCAATAATGAGTAGCACGGTCTCATTATCCCCTAAAAAGATGTATTTAAGGTTATCGGGGAGCGGTTTAAGCTCGACTATAAGTGGGTCCTTGTTGGATTCAGAGTTAATTTCAAGTGGCCAAAGGGCCACATTGTAAAAGTTGCAAGCACCCAGATGTGACTCCTCATCCAGGAGTTCACAAGCAGATTCCTCAAAATCATATTTAATCGCAACTTGGTCATTGGGCACCTAAATAATATGTCGATGTGAGTCGAACATGCCAAATGACTTGAGCTCATCCGTGTTCTGAATGAAATTCGCTCCGACAACGGAACGTTCACCTTGACTTGCCTAAGTACCTCAACGATTTTGTTCCAATGCTCATCACGTTTTTTAGTCAACCTATGAGGGAATGGTGCCTTGGGGACATAATTGTCACGAGGAGGAGTCTCAGAATTGGGTTCCTTGAAAGACTCGCGACCCTCCTCGGAAGAGTCACCAACAGGGTTGGATTCAAGTATTTCCACATTGTTGTCTACAACCCTTCCCAATCTTAAGGTATGGACAATAATTGCATGTTGGGAAGGGTCATTTGAACACTGTACACATTCTGCCTAGCCTGAGCAGGTTGACCTTGGGATTTACCACAGGTTGACATGGTAACTGACCATTCTCGCGTTCATGGAACTGATGAGCCAACTAGCTAACTTGCATTTAAAAAGCTTTGACTGTACTCTACATTCTATGCAAGAACGATTAAAGGGTTGGATCACTAGAGGGGTCCTTTGGGTCAACCCGCTGGGTAGTGGAGTTTGGTTAGAATAACCATACGATGAGGCACGACGACGTTGGTAATTATGGTGTTGAGACCTTTGATGTGAGGGTTGGTAGGTCACCGATGGGCGTGGAGGGTGATAAGGTGGAGGTTGAGGCTGAGCGTGAGAGCTCTGACCATGGCCCCCACTAGGCCCCCAAGAGAAGTTAGGATAGTTACGTCAACCTGGGTTGTAGGAGTGACTGCACGGGTCATTACGGGGCCTTTGTTGATACATCGCATTTGCATGCTCAGTATCCCTTGGAGCGTAAGCACATTCCAAGTCATCATGTCCCGTAAGTCCACACCTACTATACGCGGGAGTAGCGACCTGAGCTAAAAGAGCTTGATTCAACTCTAAACTCTCAATCCTACGCATGAGAGCAGTCAATTTCGCCTCAAACGCAATAGTTGACTCAACTTCATATGATCCAGCTCGACCAAAAGACCTGGCGGCTGGTGGCTCTTTCATGGTGTCTCACTCAAAGGTACGTTCAGCCATCAATTCAAAAGTGTCTCATGCCTCATCGATGGGTTACATTTGGAAATCACCCTAACACATCGACTCCAACAATGTGCGGGTGTTGTAGTTGACGCCCTCATAAACAATCTGGCACAGTTGCCATAGCTCAAGTCCATGATGAGGGCACTGCTGGAGAAGGTCTTTGAACCTCAAAGAAAGCATGAAAAGATTTGGTCTCAGTCTGATACATTTAATGTATCTGGTGTCGTATCTATTTAGCTTTCCTTTGAGGGAAAAATCTCTTCAGAAAGACGGTCACAAAGTCATCCCAAGACCAAATAGAGCTCGTCGGGAGGTTGTACATCCATTTCTTCGTGTTATCCTTCAACGGGAAAGAAATCGTCCTCAACCAGACTGAATCCTCGTCAAGTTGTTGAAGCTTGAACATGGAGCCTACCTCCTCGAATTTACGTATAAAAAAATGTGGATCCTCTTTATTAGCAGTAAAGCTAGGAAGCATGCTCACATATTGAGGTTTCAGTTCATAGTTGTTCCCGCGAGCTGGTGAAGAACTATGCTAGAAGGTTGCGCGGCGCGCACAGGATGGGTCCGCTCCCATAAAGTCATCGGTCTATCCCGTAGAGCTAAAGGTGGCGGTGCACCAAGAACTTTATCCTGACCGAATCCCTCTTCCTCCCGAGTCAAAGGAGGAGGAGAAGGAGGTCTACGTGGTGGTGGGAGTAAACCGAGGTAATCCATGTATGGACCCCGATCAACCCCATCTCCACGAGACGACTCCGCCCCACGCTCCAAAGGATCTTGAGGAGGAGATGGGTGATCTCCTAAACCGTCCATCTCAGCAAAATGCACTCTCTCTAGTCGAGCACTCTCACCAGAACGAGCCCAACCTCGCATAAAACGCTCAACTCGACTCTACAGCAACACACAATAGAAGGTGTAATCGGAGGAGGAGACTATAACAAAGAATATAGAGGAGAAAAAGACTCATATGAGAAAGGAAGAATCTCTAGAGCTAGCGTGGGTAATGGGAGAAGGTAGAAGCACACAAGCAAACAAGGCTCAAACAACTTATGGCTATAGGTCCTAAGGCTAGACAACGCCTAACTTTGAGATCACTAGTCTTGACACGCCTCACCTCACTACAACGAGGACCACAATGCCCAGCAAGTGATACGAGATCCGGAGATCTAGTACCTCATACTATGCACAAGGTAGGCAACGCCAATCAGGTCATAACGGTCTCAACTCGATCACTCTCCTAGTGCGTCCAAAATCCTTAGGGCCAATGTCTACTTGCTTTTAGAAATTAGGCTTTGATTAGTGTGATTTTTGGAGCCAAGGAAAGGGCGATGAAATCCCCCACCTTATCTTGTATGGGACAACCCCTCCTTAGTAGCATTTTGGAGTCTTAATCTAGAAATCAACTCTCCAAACAAACGCTCAACTCACATTTGTTGCAATGCAATTCCTACTAACTAATGCATGGTCATACAAAGTGCATGAATGAGAGTAGAAAGTGCGTACCTCACGCCAGCACTCAACAACTGAAAGTAAAGCTAAAATAAAAGACAAACTGCGTACCTAAGTCAAGTATATGATCCATGACGTAAACAAGCAAGAATGCCTAGTCTTTTTCTTTGTATTTTAGTGGCCATGTTGATTAAAGGGGATTGATTATTGATCTGGGGGCAAACTACAAGTCAAAACATGCCAAATTGAGCCCCAGAGCACGCTTGTGAATGTAGAAACAATCAAAAAAAAGTAGAGGGAAAATGGATCTCACTAGGCCGCCAGTTTGCGGCCCACCACCGCTGATTGGCAGTCTGCTCACCTTTGTTCCCTTCCAAACTTCTCGTGGTGATGTCTCTTGATGTCTAGAGCCTCCTAAAACAAAGCAAAACTACAAACAAAAAATTAAAGCAACTAGAGTCGTCCAAACCAAAGTCTGGACTAAGCACCCCCGGCAACTGTGCCAAAAACTTGATTGATCGTTTATATACCGTAAGTGCACGGCGTTGGTGAAGACGTGTCAAATAGGGGTCGTGTCCACGAGGAGGTGTGCCAACTTTGGTTCTTCAGAAATCGAGTGGGAAAAGAGGGGAGAAGGAATTGATTACACTAAACTAGACTAAACTACGTTACGCTACACCAGTACGAAACAAACAAAGAAGATGAAAGCGCAAAACTAAATAAAACTAAACTAAGTGACTAATAGAAGCAAGCTGAAAATCCGGAATGGAAACCCCTAAGGGGTGGAGTGTGTGTGCACATGAAATAAGTGGTGATGAATGCATTCAATAAAGCACAAGTGTAGGTAGTGTTGCTATGCATAAGAAGTACCTAATGGGAAGACCTATCATCCAAATCACTAACTTATGTGATTAATATGAGCATGAACAAGTTTGTTATTAAGAACCTAAATAAGCATGGAATGTACCTAAAGATTATGACAAAAATCATCAAGTTAAGTATTCTCTTTAATTCAAACAAGCATACTCACATTTCTCATATACATCAACATTTAGCATTCATTCCATTCTACATAAAATGTATAAACATTAACTCCACCCCCAAAGGAGGATGGAACTACTCACACATTATTAATCCAACATTCATATTAAGGAAAAGAAACATGTTAATTAATTCTACAAAGATTAAAACAAACAAAGCTAACAAAGCATGCAAGAATTAAAAGGAATAACAAAGAAACTAACAATATATTTTTTATTGCTCACTCACCTTACAAGTAGCCTCTCTCCACCAGAGTTTTGCTCAAAGGCTTTACTCTTAGTAGAAAGGATGGCCACCAAGAGAGGAGATGTATTACAAAGGAGGAGAAAGAGTTCTATTTATTGTCACAGAAAAAGGTAACCCGGGACAATCCCCCGGTATGGGACTTAACACATACTATAAATAGACATAAAACAACATAATCCACGACCCAACTAAGACACACATGATTTTCAGCCATCTGAACCACTAATTGGCGGTCTGGTTGTCTTGGATCATGTCTGGATTTGGTTGCTCGTTTCTGGCTTGATTTCTTGATGTTTGATGAACCCAATTTGATTGTTGATGGTTAGGCCTGGATTAATTGCCAAAATACTCCTCATGATGGTGTGGATTTTCTTTATTTACTCATTGGTCCTTTTGATTTTACATCTGGGTCCTTCTCTCTTTTATCTCAGTCCATAAGTCTTGCAACTTAGTCATTTTCCTTGCTTTTAAGTCCTTTTTGAGTCTCTTCTGCTCAACCTTGTTTATTCCTGAAACTTAAACATAAAACTCGTTATGTAGCATTACTTAGCCTAATAATAAAGGATATAAGACATAAATATATGCATGATATGATGTCAATCAACCTCCTCCCATCTTCTATTTATGAACAGTTGAACTTGGGAGAATTGAAACCAACTAAGATCACCTTCCAATTGATGGATAGATCCATTTGTGTTCCAAAGAGATTATTGAGGACGTGCTCATCAAAGTTGTTGATTTTATATTTCTAAGATTTGTCGTTATCGATACCAACCCGGTTGCGAACACCCACTCTCAAATACCTTTGATTTTGGGTAGACCATTTCTGGCAACCTCGAACGCCTTAATTAATTGTACAAATGGTCTCATGAAGCTATCATTCGGTAACATGAGTGTTAAGTTTCCTATGCTCAACTCTGATAGGCAACATGAGCCTTTGGACCAACTTTTAAATCTTAACCTCATCCACCAATAAGAGAAAGTACCGTAAAATCAACAAAGACCCTCACCACCAACGCAACCCATTGATAATATCCGTCGGAGTAGAGAAACACCGATGCATGTAACTTCAGTAGCAAGATATATGTTGGTGTTAATCTACATCGACAGAAGGGGACATGCATCGACCGATAAGTACCGTCGGTGAAACCTTGTATTGCTTTAGTGATACTTAGGACATATGGTTTGATTAGTAGCATATCATGTGTAATATCGATGATATATTTATTTAATTTGACCATCTACTAGTGCTACTTGAGTATGCTCACATGTATTTCAGGAATAAAAATAACTGGGCTAGAATAAAGGATTATGTACTAAATAGAAAGGCAATTGGACTCTAATCTGACTAGAAATGATGCATGGACTTAAAAGGTCTCTCCACGAGTCTAGAGAAGTTCAAATTACGTCGAATTGATACTCAAATCGGCCAGCTCGACAAGAGGAAAGTAAATCTATACCCAAATTTCCAATATATGCCCTACATCGAGACCGATTCACAAAACAATGATGAAAAAACGTGGGAAATCATTTGACTGTTGGATTGAGTTCATCAAGAAGATCAAGTACCTTAATCCTATATAAGAAGAGGGTAACCTCTCTTACGGTTCCCTTCGCTTCTATTTTTTCCTTTTTTCCACCATTAGAGTAGGTTAGAATAGGTTGGGAGTATATTTAATGTTCAAGCTTTGGATTTCTCTTTTCTATTGTTGCAATCTTTATTTGGTAGGTATCTCCACTTACTTCCTTCTCTACTACTTCTCATGTTAATGTGTGGCTAAACCACTGATTGGCATCATTTCATGCATATCTTTAGGTCTTATATCCATTATCTTTCACCCCAAACAATGTTATGTAACGAGTTTTATGTTTAGTTTTCAGGAATAAGTAGGTTTGAGAAGGAGAGACTATAAATGGACCTAATAGCAAGGAAAAAGACTGAGTTGAGAGACTTGAGGACTAAGATGTAAGGGAGAAGGACCTGAACGTAAGAACGAAGGTCCAAAGAGCAAAACAGAAAACTCCACACCATCATGGGGAGTATTTTGGCAATTCGATTTGGGTCGGAGCTCCAATAAACAAAGTAGATGCATCAAAGACCGACAAAGAAACCCAGGAAAGCCCACAACAAACTTTAGCCAGATCCGGATCTTGTAGACCGCCAATTGGCGGTCCAGATCTCTCCGGATCCGTTAAGATTTCCGGAGCGTATGTATTAGTGTTTGTTTAGGCTATTTTTGGTATTTGTTTAGTCTCATACCGGGGGATTGTCCCGGATTACCTTTTTGTATGGTTATAAATATAACTCCTCCTCCTCTATTGTAAACTACCCATTGCTTGGTGGCATTCTCTCTACTAGGAGTAAGCCTTGAAGCAAAACTCAAGGTGGAGAAGAATGCTACCTTCAATGTGAGTCATTTTTAATAAAATAATTGTTCTTAGTTTTTTTAATCTTGTCTTTTAGTGCTTCTTTAGTTTTATGTCTTTTAGTTAACTTGTTGTTTAGTCTTCTTATAATTAGTTTAATTATGTCTTCTTTCCTTAGTATAAATATTAGTTTAAATATGTGTGAGTAGTTCCATCCCCTTTGGGGGTGGAGTAGATGTGTGTACATGTTATGTATATGGTATAAATGCTAGATATTATTGTTTGTGAGAGATATTAGTATGCTTTCTTGAATTAATAAGAACTTTATTTGATGGTTTCTGCCATAGTTTGGTACACTCCATGCTCGTTATGTTCTTAATAACAACCTTGCCATGCTCATATTAATCACCTAGGTTAGTGTTGTAAATGATAGGTCTTGCCATTAGGTACTTCTTATGCATTAACAAACACTAACTAAACTTGGGCTTCTTGTATGCATTCACCACACTTATTTCATGTGCACACACACACTCCACCCCTTAGGGGTTTTCCATTCCTGAGTTTTATCTTCCTTCATTAGTTGCTTAGTTTAGTTTTATTGCTTATCTTGCATTTCCTTTTTGCATTTTAGTGTAGTTTAGTGTAACCAACCTTTCTCTCCTTTCTTTCCCACTGGCCTTCGCACAAACCAAAAGTCGACACACCTCCCAGTGGATCGACCCGTATTTGCCACCGCTTCAACGCGGGGTAGTGTGCTGTCGAGACTTTGGTTTCGACGATTCGAGTGGTTTCAATTTTTTGTTTTTAGTTTTTGTTTGTTTCAGGGGACCTTTGGATCAAGGGCAGGCTCCTGGACGAGTTGGAGCACAAAAGCTTCAAAAGGGACCGCCAATCAGCGGTCTGGGACCGCCAATTGGCGGCCTGGTGAGCTTTTCTTGCTCTCAGTTTTGTTAGAGTAGTTGTTTGCTTCAACATAGTTGTCTGGGAGCACAACTTGGCATGTTTTGACTTCTAGTTTGCTCCTAGATCATTAAACCAATCCCCATTAATCAACTTGGACCTCACAGTTGACCCCAGACTTGATTCTTTAGAATAAACCCTCCAAACGTTCATGGAAACTGATGAGAATTAAATTTATACCGTAAGTGCACGACGTCAATGAAGACGTGGCAAATACGGGTCGAACACAAGGAGGGAGAGATTTGTTATTAATGTGATTTCGATTGGGGGAAAGAAGGAGAGAAGAAATAAATTGGGTTTTGAGATTTTTGATTTTTAATTATCTAAAGCAAGAAACAAGAACAATTAAAACTAAAACAAGAACAATGAATTGAATTCCGTTGGGTGGAGGTTTAGATTTAGGGTTTAGATTAGAGAATTTAGAAACTTATAATAAATCATGTTAGTTATGAAGCATTACATGATAAATGATTTAACATAAACTCAAGTAATCAAAATATACTAATCACGAACTTAAAATAATAACATTCATTCATCTTCTCTTCACCCTAAATCCGTCACCTCCACCCTTTGGAAGGAGTTAGAAACTCATAGAGGGAGGAAGAAGGGGTCCTTGAGACATTACAAAAGAAAACTAAAAGTAAGAAATAAAAGACAGAATTTTATTAATGAAAAGAAGAATACAAAACTAAGATTAAGAATAAAAACTACCACCAAAGACTAAGGACCCTTCTAACATCGTTCTCGGGTCTATTTATAGTTGCTACAAGGGATCTAGGTATAATATTGGAAAGTACACGTGTCCAAACACGACTGGACGAAATTGGGAGACGCGGATCGACGCTTGGGCGGCGAAAACGCCGCACATTGTGTGTGTGGTGCGGCGGAAACGCCGCACAATCTGATCTGATTTTGTCCGGATTTTGGTTGAATGTTTATGGTATGATTTGATCCTTCTTTGCGCGTCTGGATTGATTCTTTCCATTCTTTTGAGCTCCGGATTAATTCATTTATGTATTTGGAGATTTACATTGATTTTTCTTTAGGTTTTCTCCATAATAACTCGTGAATTGCAATTAGGTCCTTGACTTTTTGCAATTAAGTCCCCGGCTACTTTTGTGCTTAAGTCCTTGTTCTTTTTGCAATTAGGACTTGAATGCTTTTATGCTTGGATACATTTCCATTCGTAACCCGATAATCTTGAGCTTGGTCTTTATGATAGAAATGAGTCTTTTGCACGCGTTTATGCTCGGGATGTGGGTAATTTGCATTCAGGTCCCTGTATTCTGTAAATAAGACTAAACACATACCTTAGTAGCATTTATTGATATAAAAGTGATCAAAATGAAAGACATATGATGCAATGTATGCAATGCATTAAATACCCCCACACCTAGATTTTGCTAGTCCCTAGCAAAACAGAAAATACGAAAAATAAAAACAGGGAAATCCTAACTCACTTTCATAGGAATCACGGTTGCACTTAGCATGTGCAACAAGCCGTTAAACCTCTTTGTTGCCAAGGAGGAGGAGTGTTGTCTCATGAGGGTTTTCAGCGGATATACCCACAAAATCCTAAATCAACATTTCATTAATAGTTCTCAATATCCCTACCTCAACCTTATACATCTCACCGAGAATTCTTGCACGCTCATTATATAAATCTAACTCATTAAAAATATGACTTGGTCTTTGTTCCTCCAACATTCACACCATTAACCCTTCTACGCATGTTATTACTTAAATTATTTTGCACGCCTCCTCTGGTGGTGAAGTATCATTCGGATCAACCATGGCATGGATCATTCTATTAGCTTTGGGCCTTGAGTATTTTTTTTCTTTTCTTCCGTGATTCAACACATTTGCTTTTTGACACTTTTACCCTTTTTGCATTCGTGTAGCAAGTTTGGTCGATAATCCCGAGCTGGTAGACTCAAGTTACCGGGTTTCAAGATACCCCTACGGACCAGTGACTCAAAGGCTTGGGCTTTTGTAATCATTTTGCAAAATGTGTTTTCTTCACTTTATTCCTTTATTTTTATTTTTATTTTCCTCAAGGCTTAATTGCTATTAGAAGTCCACACTTCCCGGTATATTTTCCTCAACCTCTGCTTTTTATCAACCACTTCAAAGATTTGATTCATCCAATTTAAGTGCATACATGTCTTAAAGGGTAATGGGTTATTTCTTTGGAACTTCGATTTATGTCATAATTTCTCCAAGCAGAACTATATAATAGGGAACAAAAATCAATGCAATTTGTACACGGGTTTTGGCAGTTCAATCTTAAGCTATGTCATGAAACATTGATTTATTTTTATTTTATTTTTTATTTTTAGAAATAAAAGACAGATCTATAGATCAATATATACATAAACATCCCCCCACACCTAAATCATGCATTGTCCCCAATGTATGCAAATATAAAGCAAATGGACTTATTACCAGGTGAACTGCGGTGGAAGGATGGAATTTCCTCAAAGTCAACCATAGTCAGAACTGGATTGAATGACACCATATTGGTGCATGTATCCAGTTGAATTGTTCCCCATGTTGCAATGAGAGTCCTGAGTCACAGGTTCCACACCCCTCACATAAATAGGTTCTCTTATTTGCTCGAGTGATGGTGGGTGTGTAGATGAATTTCTCCCCTTTTTCTTACTTCCTTTTTTATTTTGTGATGATTCAGAAATCTTATAGATACGCGATTTCATCACAACATCACTCTGATTGTATATTATTTCTGGCTCACTATCAATATGAAAGATATTAAATTCAGCTTTTAAGTTCCCAAAAGATAATTTCATGAGCCCATTTCGACGGTTTATCAATGCTTCCGAAGTGGCTAAAAAGGGTCTGCCTAGAATTACAGGGATTTGTCGGTTAGGATTTACAACAGGTGTGGTATCTAGTACGACAAAATCCACTGGGTAAATGAAGTCACCAACCTTGATCAAAACATCCTCTACTATACCTCTTGGTTTCTTAATAGAACAATCAGCAAATTGAAGGGTTGTCTTAGAGGGTTTTAGTGGACCAATGTTCATTTGCTCATAGATAGAGTACGGGAGTAGGTTAACACTAGCACCAAGGTCTAGAAGGACTTTGTTGATAAAAGTATCTCCTATTGCACATGAAATTGTGGGGCACCCAGGATCCTTATATTTTATAGGAGATGTGTTGGACAAAATAGAACTTATGTTTGCAGTTAAGAATGCCTTCTTTGGTACGTTCATTTTTCTCTTTTTAGTGCACAAATCTTTTAAGAATTTAGCATAAGCAGGTATTTGTTGAATCATGTCTAAGAGTGGAATGTTCACCTTAACTTGCTTAAATACTTCCAAGATTTTCTCTATTTGTGCACTTGAGTTCTTTTTGAGTCTATTAGGGAATGGAGCTTTAGGAACATAGACTCGCTCAGGTTCAGGTTGAGCTATGGGTTCAGGTTGAGTAGGTGGGTTGGGCGTTTCAGATTGGACGTCAGGTTCAATGGTCAGGTCATATGTGGGTGCTTGATGGCTAGATTGATTGGACACTCTAAGATTTACCACATTGTTATCAACTTGTCTTCCGGACCGTAATGATACTACTGCATTTATTTGTTGGAACGGTCCTTCCTCATTAACCATTTGAACCGGTCTAGGGTTGTTATTTCCTGAAGGTGCTTGATAGGATTGATATGAATTATTAGATCTAGGGTTCACGTCAGGTTGACTTGGAAGCCGACCCTTTTCTCTTTCACCTACTATTTGTGCTAGTTGGCTGACTTGTGTCTCAAGCCTTTGGAAGGTCTGGTTGGTTGTTTGTACAAAGGTTTTCATCAATTTTTCCAAGCTTGTCAACCTAACCTCATGATCGTTATTGTTACTAAACCCAGATGATGTATTTTTTTGTTATACGGGTTTGGTTGTTGTCTAGGAGGTTGACCTTGTTGGCTTGATGAGAAATTGGAATTATTACGCCAACCCGAGTTATAGGTTGATGCGTATGGGTCATTTCTAGCATGGTTATACATGGCATTAACTTGGTCCCATTCCGCACAATCCTCCATTACATGACCGGTCTGACCACATCTAGAGCAAGGGATAGACGAGGCTTGATTCACTCGGTTTTGGGTTCGTAGCTCTAAACTTTCCATTCTGCGCATAATGGTAGCTAGTTTTGCTTCAGCCGCTATGTTGGCATCTACAGCTAAGACACCTGGTTTGGGTTCGCTTGCTATTCTAGATCCAATACTTGGGTTAAGCGGTGTTCTAGCATTGTCCCATTGCATACTGTTTTCAGCTAATTCCTCAAGAAAAGTCCAGGCATCATTTTCATTTTTCGACATAAAGTTCCCTTGGCTTACGGATTCTACCATAACCCTAGATGTGGGTGTCAATCCCTCATAAATAATTTGGCATAATTGCCATCTTGGAATTCCATGATGAGGGCATTGGGTCAGAACACTTTTGAATCTTTCTAGATATGAATAGAACAGCTCGCTCTTAGACTGAACGAATGCAACAATTTCATTCCTAATCCTCATAGTCTTATGGTTGGGGAAATATTTTTTTAGGAATACTTGAACAAACTCAGCCCAACTCCTAATAGATCTTTCGGCTAGACTATATAGCCACTTCTTAGCGTCGTCCTTTAGTGCTAGAGGCACGAATTTCAGACGCATTGCCTCCTCAGGGATATGCTGGTATTGCATAAGAGAGAAGATTTCCTCAAATTCTCTAAGGAAGAGATATGGGTCTTCCCTAGAGGTGAACTTAGGCAACATACTCATGTATTGTGCCTTAAGTTCGAAGTCGCGACCCGGTATGGTGGGCATAACGATGCACGATGGCTGAGCAGCCATCGCTGGATAGCATCGATCCCTCAAAGTTATAGGTTGTGCAATAGGCGGGTCCACTACGTTCTCACCCATTGGATCCGGGTGAGATGGTGCAGCAGATGGATTGGGGCTAAGTTCCAGACTGGAATCTAGATGAACTCATGAGAGTCGATTACTCAAGTCCCGAATCCAAATCTGAGTGCACCGGGTTGAATCAATTTTTGAATTCAAATTCGAAATTTAAATTCCAAATTTAATTTCAAGAATTAATTACAAATATTTTTTTTATATTTTAGTTTTTTTTTCAAAATGGAAACAAACAATAGAATGGGGAAAGATGAGAAAGGAATCCTAATCTAGAGAATTTAGGTGAGAAGAGAAAGAAGACTCAGATGAGAAGGGAAACCTAACTCTAAAGATAGAAAGAGGGTTGGTCAGAAAATTCCTAAGAAAACACGGTTCAAACAATCCTAGACCTAGTGTCGCTTAGATCTAGACGACTCCTAACTGGTTGAGTCGAATTGATTTGCTTGATTCACCTCCCTCACTAATCAAACCAACTTGGCCAGGCCGTGTATAGCTAGTGGGGGCGCTTCCGACAGAGTCGGTGCCAATTAGACAACCACTTCGCTTGGAAGACTTACGTCAACACAAAAACACTTTCTAGACACCAAATTAAATTCAATCGGCTTCAGGTCATAGCAAGTCAAACCAATTCTTCTCCTTAAATGAGTCCGAGTCCTTAGGGGTCAATGTCTAGTTGATTTTAATTTAAGGCTTGGGTGACACTTTAGGATTGTGATTTGTGGGCCACGGAAGGGTGATGAAATCCCCACCGTATCTTTGCCTACGGAGTTGCCCTTACGATAGTTTAACTTAGATCTAGCAAAGATAGTCAAACAATGGTCTTTAGAGGGGGGCAATTGTAAGGTTGTATGCAAACTAGATTATATGCTTAAATGCAATCGATGAAAATCACGATACGTACCTTGACTCCAGCACTCTTCAACAGAAATTGATTTGCAAGAATTTAGCAAGAATAATGCAAACAAAACACTAGATGATGCATGCACTAAGGCCTTTCTAATTTTGCCAATTTTAGGTCAGAGTTGAATTTTTGCAAATTATGGAATTTTGCCCTAACACAAGCAGTTCTACGAAAAGGAAATTTTCTGAAAATAGAAACTACGAGGAAAAAGGCAACAAAGGTTACCTACGCAATGCAAAGTCGGGTTCGGCGCCCGCTCTCGAAATTTCAGTAGCTCCACGCGTCCACCCAGAGATGAGTCGTGTCCCAGAGAAATTTGAAGCCCAGAAGCTCCAAGTGTGCGGCGATTCTGCCGCAGGTTACTCTTGATGTGCGGCGATCCCGCCGCCCTTGTTGCTCAGACTGCGTTCAGATTTCGCCGCGCGCTTTGTTGTCTCCTGAAACACAAATCCAAATACTTAGATCGCGTACAAGATAAACAGAATAGAATCGAAATCAACAAAAAAAACAAAATCTGCGTCGCCTCCCCGGCAACGGCGCCAAAAACTTGATGAGAATTAAATTTATACCGCAAGTGCACGGCGTCAATGAAGACGTGGCAAATACGGGTCGAACACAAGGAGGGAGAGATTTGTTATTAATGTGATTTCGATTGGGGGAAAGAAGGAGAGAAGAAATAAATTGGGTTTTGAGATTTTTGATTTTTAATTATCTAAAGCAAGAAACAAGAACAATTAAAACTAAAACAAGAACAAAGAAGTGAATTCCGTTGGGTGGAGGTTTAGATTTAGGGTTTAGATTAGAGAATTTAGAAACTTATAATAAATCATGTTAGTTATGAAGCATTACATGATAAATGATTTAACATAAACTCAAGTAATCAAAATATACTAATCACGAACTTAAAATAATAACATTCATTCATCTTCTCTTCACCCTAAATTCGTCACCTCCACCCTTTGGAAGGAGTTAGAAACTCATAGAGGGAGGAAGAAGGGGTCCTTGAGACATTACAAAAGAAAACTAAAAGTAAGAAATAAAAGACAGAATTTTATTAATGAAAAGAAGAATACAAAACTAAGATTAAGAATAAAAACTACCACCAAAGACTAAGGACCCTTCTAACATCGTTCTCGGGTCTATTTATAGTTGCTACAAGGGATCTAGGTATAATATTGGAAAGTACACGTGTCCAGACACGACTGGACGAAATTGGGAGACGCGGATCGACGCTTGGGCGGCGAAAACGCCGCACATTGTGTGTGTGGTGCGGCGGAAACGCCGCACAATCTGATCTGATTTTGTCCGGATTTTGGTTGAATGTTTATGGTATGATTTGATCCTTCTTTGCGCGTCTGGATTGATTCTTTCCATTCTTTTGAGCTCCGGATTAATTCATTTATGTATTTGGAGATTTACATTGATTTTTCTTTAGGTTTTCTCCATAATAACTCGTGAATTGCAATTAGGTCCTTGACTTTTTGCAATTAAGTCCCCGGCTACTTTTGTGCTTAAGTCCTTGTTCTTTTTGGAATTAGGACTTGAATGCTTTTATGCTTGGATACATTTCCATTCGTAACCCGATAATCTTGAGTTTGGTCTTTATGATAGAAATGAGTCTTTTGCACGCGTTTATGCTCGGGATGTGGGTAATTTGCATTCAGGTCCCTGTATTCTGTAAATAAGACTAAACACATACCTTAGTAGCATTTATTGATATAAAAGTGATCTAAATGAAAGACATATGTTGCAATGTATGCAATGCATCAGAAACCACTCAAAATTTATTGAATTCCAACTTGAATTCCTTGCAAACTATGGAAATGCAAGTGAGTCAAATGACGCAGCAATTACATGAACGTGAGGAGAGTAACTTTTCTTGTCAACATGAGGATTCATCTTTTGATATCGAACCACCACCAAATTCAAAGCACAATCTTTCAAAGTCAAACTCCTAGTCAGTCTGAGGGACTTGGGTTTCAATTCACAATCACTTGGTGGAGGATTCGATTCCAATTGAGAAAAACATGGACCAATTTCATTATTAGTCAGCACAGGATTGTGCCTTATCTTTTCATCCTGTGGCCCTTGAGCCACATGATCTTCATGTTGTGCCTCTCAAGGACTCACCTCTGGTGGAACAAGAGCTCCCTAGTACCCTCTATTTAAAACAACCTGATGAGAGTTTGCCTCTCACTATTGTTCCTGATCATCTTGGAAATGATGGAACATCAAACAACTACATTGCTAATGAGGGTATTAGGAATTCCTTGGAGGATGCCTTGGGTAAGAGACCCCCTTTTTGTTCTCCTGGTGAGTCGAACATGCCTAACGAGGTTCTTGACCTCGTTCCGACCCACCAGCATGTTGGTTGGAGAGTTTGGATTAACGACCATAACTTCAGTACTGCAACGGGAGAAACTCTTCTTCTGTTGCCCCTTATTTCCAAAACTCTTGAGAGGTTCAAGCTCTTTCAGTTTGATCCTTTGAATGAGATGCTTTTGCGTCCAATTCATGAACCTCTCATTTCATCTTGTGCTTTTTGTGAGCGGGGCCCAAACATGAGTATTCTGGCCCCGCGTGGTGTCATGTTCCCTTTCCAAGTGCATTGACCCACTTTTGAGGTTCCCATTTTATGTCTTTTGACAAATGAAGATGAGAACTTATGTTTGTACATAGTTATCTTTAAAATAAAAATAAAAAAAGACTCCTTCTGTGAGCATCGTTTGTTGTGGGCCCCAACACTTGTGTATTTGGGCCTCATTTCTTTCACGTATTTGTATCCCTTCTTTAGCATCTCACAAGTTTTGAGGAATTTGGGTTTTTGTCCATCAACATAACCTTGAACTTCCTTTTGCACTTCATATTGGTGAGATCTTTCCTTTTTCATCTATAAATTCATGGCGTATTTTGCTCACATTCATTGAGGACAATGCATGAAGTAGGTGTGAGGGGTGTTTTACGTGTGTACATAGTCGAGTATTTTTCCTTTGATTTTATTTTATTTTGTGTGCATTGTTAGGGTCATGTTAGTGTGCTGCATTTAATATCGATATATCTGCTTGGCATGATCCTTGGTGACTTGTCTTCTTTTGCTCGCCTAGTGCTTCAAAATTTTCACATTTCATTCAAAATCTTCATGTGTTTGCGAAAGAAAATGTTTTGTGGGTTTTGCGTGTGTTTAGCATGTGCAAAACCGTTGAGAGGCAAAGTAAAAAGAAAGCTCCCAAAATTGTCTTGAACTTGATGCATTAGGATATCTAGTACATTGGTTTTAGGATTTATCTAGTCGTTAGGATGCACCCCAGTTTTCCCTTGGGGGTGAGTAATCATAGGGTTTTAGTGCTCAAACATTTAAAGAAGTCCACCGTGAACCTAGTGAGTCAATAATTCGTGTCTGTTAATTTAAGGGAGTATGTTGTAGTCAAGGACCCTTTAAATCTTGTTGTGAGACATTAAATGTAGGGGTTTTGGTTCATGTGTAGATAACAAATAAGTGAGTAGGTGTTTTCTATTCTCGCACGACTCCTATCACTCGGGAAAGTAGGTATGAAGGGACTTTGTGCCCGGTGCTTTCAAGTCATCTGACTTGGGATGCGCCGACCGAACTCCCGTTACACGGGTGGTAGGGATTGCCCTATGTGGAGATTTGGGTTAAGGTGTACGTGATAGTGTAAGTCCTCATGGGCAATGATGCACGAAACCTGACCCTGTGAGAATGAAGCTCCAACTAATAAAAAGAAAAGAAAAAAATAAGAAAAAATAAGAAAAAAAACAAAAAGAAAAAAAAATGGTAATGCAAATAAGAACCTTAATGGACTTTACACCTTGTATCACTTGAGGATGTTGAGGTTGTCCATGTCTTTCACTTAATTCCTTATTTAGCTTGCATGAATGGTTCATTAGGCTAGGTGTGGGGACTGATACCTATATAGAGTCGGCCCGTAGGATTACCGCGTCCAATAATCGACAAAATTTGTCCATTGAGTCGAGTGTCTAGATTGAATAATGCATCTTGTTCGGATTTTGTGGGTATATCCACTGAAAACCCTCAGGAGACAACACTCCTACTCCTTGGCGACAAGGAGGTTTAACGGCTTGTTGCACGTGCTAAGTGCAACCGTGATTACTACGAAAGTGAGTTAGGATTTCCCTGGTTTTCGTATGTTTTTCCTTTCTTTTATTTTTCTCTTTCTTTGTTTTGCTCGAGACTAG
The DNA here is from genome assembly GCA_963682175.1 of Triglochin maritima. Taxonomy (NCBI): domain Eukaryota; kingdom Viridiplantae; phylum Streptophyta; class Magnoliopsida; order Alismatales; family Juncaginaceae; genus Triglochin; species Triglochin maritima. Next base: position 7,913,177 of record OY821793.1, on the reverse strand, counting down.
CAAAAGTTAGGTGTGGGGGTATTTGATTAGCATCATTTCATGCATATATTTGTGTCTTATATCCATTATCTTTCACCCCCAAACAATGCTATGTAACGAGTTTTATGTTTAGTTTTCAGGAATACGTAGGTTTGAGAAGGAGAGACTATAAATGGACCTAATAGCAAGGAAAAGGACTGAGTTGAGAGACTCGAGGACTAAGATGTAAGGGAGAAGGACCTGAACGTAAGACCGAAGGACCAAAGAGCAAAACAGAAAACTCCACACCATCATGGGCAGTATTTTGACAATTCGATTCGGGTCGGAGCTCCAATAAACAAAGTAGATGCATGAAAGACCGACAAAGAAACTCAGGAAAGCCCACAACAAACTTTAGCCAGATCCGGATCTTGTTGACCGCCAATTGGCGGTCCGGATCTCCCCGGATCCGCTAAGATTTCTGGAACGTATGTATTAGTGTTTGTTTAGGCTATTTTTTGTATTTGTTTAGTCCCATACCGGGGGATTGTCTCAGATTACCTTTTTCTATGGCTATAAATAGAACTCCTCCTCCATTGTAAACTACCCATTGCTTGATGGCATTCTCTCTACTAGGAGTAAGCCTTGAAGCAAAACTCAAGGTGGAGAAGAATGCTACTTTCAATGTGAGTCATTTATTATAAAATAATTGTTCTTAGTTTTTTTAATCTTGTCTTTTAATGCTTCTTTAGTTTTATGTCTTTTAGTTAACTTGTTGTTTAGTCTTCTTATAATTAGTTTAAGCATGTCTTCTTTCCTTAGTATAAATATTAGTTTAAATATGTGTGAGTAGTCTCATCCCCTTTGAGGGTGGAGTAGATGTGTGTACATGTTATGTAGATGGTATAAATGCTAGATATTATTGTTTGTGAGAGATATTAGTATGCTTGCTTGAAGTAATAAGAACTTTACTTGATGGTTTCTGCCATAGTTAGGTACACTCCATGCTCGTTCTGTTCTTAATAACAACCTTGCCATGCTCATATTAATCACCTAGGTTAGTGTTGTAAATGATAGATCTTGTCATTAGGTACTTCTTATGCATTAACAAACACTAACTAAACTTGGGCTTCATGTATGAATTCACCACACTTATGTCATGTGCACACACACACTCCACCCCTTAGGGGTTTTCCATTCCTGTGTTTTATCTTCCTTCATTAGTTGCTTAGTTTAGTTTTATTGCTTATCTTCAATTTCCTTTTTGCATTTTAGTGTAGTTTAGTGTAACCAACCTTTCTCTCCTTTCTTTCCCACTCGCCTTCGCACAAACCAAAAGTCGACACACCTCCCTGTGGATCGACCCGTATGTGGCACCGCTTCAACGCGGTCGTGCACTTGCGGTTTAAGTAAAACGTATCAATCAACCACCTCTTAGGAAGTGGGCATGATGGTAGGATAGGTTACTGGTGGTTGTGTATTGTTGTTTTTACATTGAATGTGCTGGTTAAGACTCTAATGTGTACAATTACTTCTTTAAGGTACATGCTCATTAGGTGGTTGACGAAATGTCATTTCTTAAGTGGTTTCATGCTTCGTGCTCATATCTAAGTGCATTGCCTTAAACGTTGTTTAGAATACATGTTTGACTTAATAATGGAGTATGTGAATGTTCGATGAATGTTTGTCATACATGTTAGACACCTTCCTTGCTCCCATCACTAACTTGAAATTATATGTTAATGTTGTTAGTTTATTACGATCTACAGGTTCAGGAGTACCTTTCTTGGAGAAAACCTGTGGCAGCGGAAGGGATCGGCGATCACCTCACGGAATCCTGTTGAGCACCGGTCGGTCTTCTACTCTCTTGGAGAAGAAGCACGAGTCCACAACCCAAGATTCCACGGATTGACTTGGTGGAGGTGGAGGGACGAGTGGGAGAGAGAGAGAG